>JAVKLA010000088.1:4226539-4256050 GCA_034782735.1 Sagittarius serpentarius
TGTATCGAACACAGGGGAAGCTTCTAGCAACTTTTAAAGAAGCCACCCCTGTGGCCCCCCCGCTACCAAAACCTTGCGACGTAAACCCATTACACTTGTGTAGGGCTACGGGAGCTCCCACCATGGGGCCGAATAAAAAAGAGTGAGAGCATCATTAAATACCCCTGGCAATGATGGCTGCATGTGTACGAGGATAGGAAACGGACTTGCTGACAAAGCAGCTGCTCGGAGGCAGGCTGCAGCGAACGAGCGAGCAGCCCTGGTACCTGTCCTTCCCTGAGGACTGCTCCTCTCAGCGATGTGGCCACCACAAGAGACCCCTTGAAGGGTCCAAACTTGTGCCTCCAGTGAGACATGAGCCCAGATGCTCCTCTGGCCATGCCGCCATAGTCCTGTGCTGACAAGGACCACTGGAGGCTTATTCACAGATTTTGAGCGACCATCCGTACGCCAGCCTGCTTGTCTGGATGCAGCACCTCCTTACCACTGCTCCTGGGCGCACCAGGAGGGAGCAGCGCTTGGTTGTTCTTTGCTGTGGCTGGTCTCCCCAGACTCCCCAGCCAGGAAGGGCCAGAGGACCTGCGCTGGATCACAAGTCTGGACCCTCATCTCTGCTTTTAGGGGTCGCTGACTACCAAAGCTTTGAATATCTAGGGAGCAAAGGGAAGACTGCAGTTCTACTTTCTTCTCACACCTCTGTGTTATGTGGAGAAAGATGGGGCGTAACTACAAATGCAGCAGACATTGCTCTCAGAGAAGCACTCCAGCCTCATGCAGCAAGTACACGTCTCCTGCAGCTTTTGCCCGTAACCCAGCCTCACACTTGCTCAAGGTTAATAATTATTCTCACCTCCCATAGAAGAGGCAACATTGTCTTCAGTTCAGTACTAAAGAAAATCAATGCAGGTGGAAATGTGGTCCACCCCGGGCAGCAGTGCTCTGTTGCCTCTGCATCCCTCTCCGCTGTCACCAGTATTGATACAATAAAAGGGGAACTCCTCCTAAACAGCTTTTGGGACCTCGTAGCACCACACACATTCAACGCTCCTGCCTGAGAGCAACGTGAGCTGGTGGAGACAGGAATCACCCCTGCCTCTGTCTGTGCTGGGAAGTGGTTTCACATCTTCTGCCTGGTCTGTTTCATCCCTCTGTGGCATCCCATTCTTGTCTGAAACACAGACAAAACCAGTTAAAACCCCAAACCTATCCCCGAATGGAGTTCTTTTGGCGTCTTGATCCACTGTCCCCCAGGATTTCAGCAGAAGTGCTCAGCACCTTTCACATAGCTCGCACCATTGCTCTCCATCACATCACTGCTCTGAGGTGCTTCTCATGCTGGGCTGCAGGAAGGCACAGCTTGGGCAGGGCTCCCCGATCCCCTGGCAGCCCCAGCACACTGCAGGGAGCCACTGCACACAGGCATGGCGCGTTCGCACCCTCCTCCTCTCTCCCCTACTCCGACCCAGCCACGCTGCGCTAATGGCAGATCCTCCCACGCCGTTGATGTGATGAGCCCTTTTTGACTGTCTGCCCTCTATTTAAAGATTTCTTTGAGGATTCAAAGCTGCATTTAGAGAAAGGAGGTGGGTCAAATGCTGGAGGGGTTTCCAGGTGGTAGAGTAGTGTGACGGAGCATGTGTGCGCCCTAGACAAAGAAATTAAACGTGTATGAAATATTGCAAAGCTGTGCTAATGCAATCCTTGCATGATTTCACACCCTATTAACTCACTCTGCACAGGACCAAAACGATAGATCATTTCTCAGACTATTTAAGACTCTGCACATATTTTAAAGTCTAATTAAAATTGTAAGATGTGCCAGTAACACCTTCCATGGTGTGAAAGGAAATTTTCACATCCTTTGTCTTCAGCTTCATACTACTTCAAGAGACATAATGGCCCCCTCCAAAAAACCCTATTTGCTGCTAAATGATGTTTGCAATAATTTAACTCTGGAAAGATCAGAATACAACAGGCAGGCTCAGAGGATGCATGCACAAGACAAACCACTTGGAGAGGGGCAATATTTCGGTCCTAATGCTATAGTGACAGCAAAGTTGCAGGCAGGTCCTGCCCTGCACAGCTGCACAGCTTTCAGCGCTGTTGCTGCAGGTTACAGAGGCCATCCTGGTGACCCATCTTGCTCAGACGGGTACTGCCAGCATCCCGGGGTGAGCGCGCACATTTCATGCGGGGGTTGCACCAGCACTAGCAGCACCCTCCCAGCAGACACAGCTTCTCCTGCAAGCAGGAGAGCTCAGCCTCCAGATTGGCCCATGTGCCTTTTTTCCCACCCCCCTCACTCGTCATGAATTTGTCTGAGCAACCCTGGATTTCATGCCCTCCCTCTGCCCACAGGTCACACTGCTGAGTGTGGAAATGACGACGCTGAAGGAGGAACGGGACCGGCTGCGAGGTGCTGCTGAAGACAAGGAGGCAAGTGAACGGCTCCTGCAGGCCATCAGGGACCGAGATGAGGCCATTGCCAAGTAAGTGGTATGAACAGCCAAAGCCAGGCCGAGTTAGCAGTTACAGAGTGCCTTAGCAGGAGATGCCTCCAGGGTGGGTTTCTCTGACCCTTCAAGAATTTCAGTAGCTGTTACAAAGTGATGGAGCACGTCTCAGCTTTGCTGGCATTGGGAAATGCTGCCGGGAGCTTGGGAGCAGGGCAGGAGATGCTGATTTTCAGAGCTACCCCATGGCAGGATTGGGGGCATTTAGGAAGATGCTGTGAACCATGTTTTTGCCATTCCTAGTGCTGGTCTGAGTCACAGCAAGGAGGAGAGGACTTCAGGAAATCAAATGGAAACACTAAGTCTGCCCTATTTGTCATATTTTTCTTCTTTTGCTCTTCCAGACACACAGCCCTGCTTTCCTGCCCATCCCCATTACAGCCCTGCTCGGGCTTCTTCCCTAAACCGTTTCTCTGGTCACTCGCTCTCCTTTCCTGTTCCAGGGTCTTTTTTGCCTCTCCAGTCCTGTAATTCTCTATTTATCCTTTCAGAATTCTCCCACTGTTTTGACTCTTTATTTTCCCGATCGTCCTTGCAGACCTGTGCAGTTTTGCTACCCTGTCCCCCATACCACCCTTCCCCAGCTTGCCACACTGCCCTGAGGACTCTTTGCCCCAAGGAGAGGGGCAGAAACATTCACCCCGCTATGGTCTAGATAGAAAGTATACATCTGATAATCTCTTCAATAAGCAGATGGGCCAGGACACCACCAGCCCATCTGCTTATGGAAACGCCTAATACTCAAGGAGTATAAGAGGGGGAGCACAAGAGCATTGCACCTCTGAGGATGTGGGGAGCTAAATCAGCATGCACAATCCCTTCGTCTTTTTTTAAGTGACCTGATCATCCATGCTGCTGCTCTCGCCTGGGTAGCCGGCTACCAAATTCCCATTGCTGTCCTCTGTAACACCTCCATCTGTTGGCAAAAATCAGGAGCATCCCAGCTGCACTGCCGGGTGCAGAGAGGTGGTTCTGACATTTCCAGTGCATGTGGGTTGCTGGTTCTGCTGTGGCTATAGCAACATGCTGCCGCAGCTATAAATCCCCTGGTAATATCCAGGCAGCAATGGGGAGCTTCACAACAAAAGGCTATTTAAGGTGCTCAAACCCACAGCTGGGAGTGGAAGGGTACAGCTTCTCCACGGCGGTTAATGACCCTTCTGGGACAAAGCACTAATATTTACGGCTGACCGTCCTGCAGTGGCAGGAGCCCAGAGAAAGGGGGATGTGACAAGTGTGTACGGGTGAGTGGCGGGTGATTAATGAGCAGAAAGTGGCTGCAAGTGAAAGCAGACAAGAGCATCTTGTTGCTAGAAATGAAAGCATCCCTCCACAGACTGAGCAGGCTGCTCCCAGGCAGCGAGCCACCTGGGAGGCTCATGATATGCTTCCCAACCTCAAGGGTTAAGTTACTTTTGTTGAAGCCCTCCCCCAAAAAAGCCCTAACTCTGAACAGAAATAAAATCACTGCCTGAGGCAGACATCTGGCATGGAAAATTTTTAGCTTGAAGCTGAAGTTTGGCCACACAGGAAGCAATAGGACAATAGGATCCTATAATAGAAGGTGTTAAGCAACCGCTACCTGGAATTTAAACACAAATTCCCAAATTGCTCTTCTGCAGGGGAGCACAAGGGAGCTATTAGGAGGCAATGAATTACCTACAGTTAATAAGATGCAATTATTTCTCCTGGAAATGTTTGCAAGGAAAGATGGTTCCCAGCAAGTCATGTTACAGTTTCCCATCCCACAGCAGTTAATTGAAAAGTTAAGGTTTGTGCTCACCTGTGTGCTCCCAGCATGGTAAGCAGCATTTCCCAGCTTCGGCAGCTGAGGATATTGCTCCTTCCTAGAGGACAATTCCTTTCCACTAGCCAGTAGCAGCTGGAACATCTCAGCCACTGAGCACTCAGGGCCCTTTGGGCAACCTTGGCCGTGGCATCACATGCCCGGTGGCCACCAAACGCCTGGAAAGAAACACAGCAGTAGTGTTCTCAAGGGCTGGCACAATCCCATTGAAACTGGGAGCTTTTCTTAAAGCATAATATGTAATTCAAACAATTTTCACAGTTTGTCATTCTTAAAAAGCATATGCTATGATAAACTTTCTTCCTTCATTTCTTCCTTCCTTCGGTCTGAGTCCCAACTGAAAGCAGAGTTGTACTCTTTGAGAGGTTTTTGTTTGTTTTATATTGCAACTTATTGATCAAGTGATCAGACACAGATCATTTGGTTTTTAGCATGTACCAGTTCCTTTCCTATGCATTAGTAAACAGAAGAAAAGGAAAAAAACATTTATATGTAGATTCTACCTCATTTTAGATCTCCATTTTTAAGGGCGGATCCTGCACGTTATCCAGGCACACCGTATTATCTTACACAGCAGTGTATCTGAATATCGTTTTGTATTTTTCATAGTGTGCTTACCAGAAATCTGCTGTTTTTATGGTAATGATATCTACAGTTCTATCCCACTCTTCAGATGAATAGATTGTCCAGAATACAACGAAGATGAACAGCTTAGGATTTGGGGACTTGCCAGTGAAAGAAATTGTTGACTTCTCCTCAAGGATGTGTTTAACAGTTCCTTTAAAAAAAGAAAGAAAATTCACATGCCCCAATTTCTCGCTCTCCCCCCAGGAAGAATGCAGTGGAGGTGGAGCTGGCCAAGTGCAAGATTGACATGATGTCCCTCAACAGCCAGCTGCTGGACGCCATCCAGCAGAAGGTGAACCTCTCGCAGCAGCTGGAAGCCTGGCAGGTGAGCAGCCCCCAGTCACCGCAGGGCAGGGTGTGGGTGGCACGTGGCCCAGGAGGCACCTCTGGGTGACTTTTCCCCTTCTCTGTGTGGGTTTGCTGTATTCTCAGCCTGAGCATCCGTAGATAGGAACGTTTACTTTTGGCTCTGCAGGAGCCAGTGATGCAGTGGTGCTCAGGGGGGTGAAACACAGCCCTCCCCTGCTCAAAGCCTTTCAGCTGTGAACTGTTAATTAATTATACAGGAATACCCATTTAAAATGGAGACACAAACTGTATCTCATGGCTGCATGGGTAACAACCACTTTCCAGAGTAACCTGCTGCGGCCCAGGGAGGGAAGGTGTCTGTGCAGGAGATGTCCCTGGGCAGGCGCAGCCTTGGGGACATGCAGGCACAACATGTCCTTGCATTTCCATAACAGAGCAGAAAGGTGGGAGGCAGAGAGGTTGTGGCAATTGTTTCACAGTATAGCTGCACTGTTTTCATCAACTCAGAAGATCCGGCAAGATGAAGAAGCTAAAATCCCAGCTCTCCACCAAGGTAAAAAACCCAAACGCACAGCAGCTCAGCAGCTGCCCTGGAGGTGATGTACTTGAGGTCAGTGGGGAAAATCCATGTAAAGGCAGAGAGCCCTTGGGAGCAAAGCTGTCCCCTCCTGGAAACTAGCACTGAGGGAGGGCTACTTTAGTAGAAAACAAGGCAGACACAAGAGAGAAGGTCTGGGCCAGTTATAGTAATTTGTTGCGGACAATGCAAGACCCTGACTCTACTAACAACCAGCCTGACCGGTAGAAACCTCTCCCGTACAACCTTGCTCCTGTTTCAACTCCACTGTGTTTTCGTTTCTCTTTTTTTTTTCTTTTCTTTCTCCTGCTTACAGTTTGCTTCCTCAGGGCTTTTTACTATCTGGCTCCTTTGGTTTCTGATCTAGTGGCCTTTCTCAGTTCCTGTACCAACAGCTTTAGTCGTACACCCCTCCTGCCTTTGAGGTGAGCTCCCCACACACTCGCCAAGCCCCTGCCATCCCTTCACCTGCTCCATTTGCTGCCACCGTCACCCACATCCGTCTCTGTCCTCACCATCATCTGGCAAGAGAGGCCAGTGGGGGGTCTCCATCACCCACCGATAGCCTCCACACACCCCCCCACCAACCCCAGCACCAGGCCAGAGCACAAGGGGCAGCATCCTACAGCCCACAGCGAGGCTTTACCCCCAGGTCACCACGGGGAAAGCCAGGCTGAGGCGCACATATCATCAATCCTCTGTATTCAGCATATCTAGTATCTGGAAAACTCCTTGAAATACAGACTGGGATTTTACTTCTCAGCCTCGTTATCCAGTAAGTGACATTCAGTGCTCTGCATAGGAGCTGTCTGTATCCAAGGTCTGCTTCAGTTTGAACGGGTGGTATAAATTGAGACCTACTTACTAGTACAGTCAGTGCTGGAATATCCCCAGCTTAGGGTTTTAACAGCAGGCGTTTGCTTTCTCAGTTAACACTATGTCATCCAATTGCAGCAATACAGCAAGCCTAATCCTGCTCCCATCAGCTCTCTGAGATGAGGATCAGGCCCCCTACCACTGCAGAAAGTTATCTCCAGCATACTGACCTAAAGTGTTATTATGCAGTAGCAAAATAGTTTCCAAGCACCTAATGTCCCCAGAACAGAAGCTCAACCACAGAGGCACAAAAGAAGTCAGGTGACTTATGTATTTTGGGAACTATTTTGCAAAGCTGAATGTTTCTGATAAAATGGGATGAGATTCTCTGCTTTAGCTAGACATAAATGGAGGCTTTAATCTGATAAAATTTTGCTCTTGCTCACTTCTAGTCTGCACTTTACCAAGGACCGTCAACAAGATGATTACAGTTTTCTGTAAGCACATAATCATACAGGCTATGAAATATGCCACAAGCAAAATTGCGCACATCCGAGCTTAGCACAGGAGTAGCACAGGAGTGGATGTGCACCTCACCTCCATGCCTAATCTGACCCCCACTGGTATTCATCATTATCTGACTGGGGGCAGGAGGGGCATTACTGGGAGTAGGGAAGGAATATGGAGCAAACTTGGAAGGGGAGGGCTGCGTCTCTGAAAGGAGAGCTCAGTGGCTTCAGTGCAATAGCGAGAGGGGCACCATTAGGTTAGAAAATGCTGCAATGCCAGCAGAGAGCTGCAGCCTGCATGGCCACAGCCACCAGCCTCCAAGGTCGCCTTGTGCAGCTCCAACCCTTAGCTCATGCAAGGGAGCCCAGCTCCAGCTCATGAAGAGGATACATGCCATTTGCAACTCCTTCAGCCTCACCCCTTCTGCAAAGACCAGAAACTCCTGCCTGGAATGCCCAGAGCACACCAGTAGCATGTTATCCAGCTTTACGGGACCGCTTTATCAGACAGGTCTTGTACTGCTGGTATTTGTCCTCCCTCTGCGTCCCCGGACACTCCTGTGCCCCTGCCCAGTGCCAAGGCAGGGACCGCAGCTCTGCCCCAGCCTCCCTGCCTACATCTACCCCAAATCTCCACAGCCAAGTGCTGTGCTCTCTGATTCATGCATCGAACAGACAGGGACCCAACTGCAGTGCACTCTCAATAATGCATACTGTATTTTTACATATATATTTTTAATATATATAAAAATATATATAAAAGTCATACTCATTCCTTGTTATGTGGTTAACCAAGGACACAGAGCTGTCATGCTGGAGCCTGGGTGCCTACCTCATTTGCTAGAAGCGGTGCCTTCAAAATCCAACTGCTATACATTTTTACGTGGCAGCTTCACCTCTGGAAACCTGTTTCACCTTAATGCTAATGTCTACCTTGACCTCTTCAACATTCCCTCTGCCTTTCCCCTTTCCAGCCCTGCTCTAAAAAGATCCAAAGTTTCCCCAGTCCACGTAGCTCTGCACCCTCCTGTTCCCCCAGGGAAAGTTCCCATACTAAATATGGTCCAGGCCATGGCTATCAATCCTTTTCCCTGCAGAAAATGCTGCAACAAGAGATTTAGCCATTGTTCAAGTTTCCAGTCCACATTGGTTATTTTATTCCACATCAAGCTACAGAGCAGCTGGGGCACCCGCTGGGCGATGGCAGCACCTTCCCTGCTGTCTCAGTGCTGCCCTGATGGGCTGCCCTGCACGAGATGCTGAATGAACAGCAATTCCACCGCTACAGCCCATCCAGAGTGTGCTTGTTCTCACCAGACAGTGTCCTCAGTCCTCATCAGGGACCAAACCGCTGGAGAACAGTTGATTTCTCCTGTGGGGCTAGTTTGTGTACACAAGTTTTCACTAAGCTAGTTTAAATATGCAATTATAGCAGAAATAACAGATCTGAAGGTTTAAAATTTGTAGAATTGATAGCCAGGTTTTCAAGGAACACATTAGCACATCAGCAGCAGCAACAGAACTGGCCAATTATTTTGTGTAGAGCAATTTCACTGTGCTGCGAACACAGATGAAACCAGAGCATTTCTGGTACATCTAAAAAACCCACAGTGCAGTTGTTCATGCCAGGCTGTCAGAGAGCTCCCACCGCTCTGCTGGCTCTAGGGGAAGGAGTGGGTCTAAGGGACGAGCGCAGTTCTCTTTGGTAAGTCTAGTGCAAAACCCACGTGGAGTCTGGTGGGCCCACGCCTGGCCCCAGCCCCTCGGCTCCTGGCGGCACCTTCCCTGAAGAAGCCCCACTAACAGTGGGCATATGGCAAGCACATAGACCTGCTCAGGACGGACATCCTTACTTTTTCTGGCATTTGCTTTCAGCTGCATTAGTTCTTTTTTATTTATTTCTCTGCCCAAAGAGGACATCTGCAACCTGCAGACAGCAGAGAAACATAGTTTAGGAGTATCACAGACTCCCAAGCAGGTGTGATGCTCCTCTGCAAGACCACCTGAGCAATTTATCCCTCAGAATTGTGTGATTTACCCTTCTCGCTCACTAAAAGGCCTCATGGCAGCAAGCAAGGCTAAGCCTGCTGCCAGGTGGGGAGCTAGACCTGTCCCCACTCTTGTCATCCTTCCTCCATCTCATCACAGCACGTTGCACACCCATTTCAGCCACGTCCCTGCGCGAGCTCTCTTTGAGCATCAGCTGCCACTAACAACCCTCTCTTCTCCCTCTGCTGCAGGATGACATGCACAGGGTCATTGACCAGCAGCTGATGGACAAACACCCGAAGGAATGGAGCCAGCTTGCTTATTCCTTCTCCAGTGGCTACGGCACAAAGCGGAGTGCCAGACCCTCCTCCGTGTTCAGGCCGGAGCAGCAGGGGGACGAGCCCGTTGGGGCAGAAGGGAACCGCCTCTTTTCCTTTTTCAAGAAAAATTAATTTGAAAAAGAGAAACCTCTCCAACAATTCCTGCTTCAAGATGGGGAGTGGGGCAGCTGCCCAGCTTGCTGATGGACCCAACTCTGATCCACTAAGAAAAAAAGAAGGGGGCAAAGGAGTTAACCCTTGAGACTCTGCACTATTTACACCGCACCTGGTCTGAACCAAATGTTTACATGAACTGGAGATTTGCAAACTGACAATGTGATACTAATAGAAAGAAACTTTTCTTACTCCTTAAGTGAAGTGATAAACTTCAGGGTATGTTTTAGGCGCTTTGACACAGTCCAGTTTGTGCTGTGAAGAATAATCTGATTGTCTTAAAAGCATTCTCATGCTGGAGAAGGAAATAAGCAGCCCCAAGACAAAGCAGCGCAGGGGATTGAGAACTGCCATCACAGCAAGCACAGGGGGAAGAAGAGGGCTGAATGCAAGAGAAGAGAGGGGAGTCACTTATACCGCCCTCTGGTCCTGGCAGCTGTGATATCCTTCATCCATCCCACTGAGACTGGAATCACTCTGGCCCCAGCATTGCCATGTTTTGACAAGTGTAGCTTTCTCCATGGTGGAAGTTGAGCCCTCACTGCAGATCCTGCCTGGGTGCCATCTCCCCTGCAGCTCTGCGTAGCTGCTTACCCCTCGCTGGGAATCCAGGCTCCTCGCGGATCAGGGCAGTTGTATGATTGCTGATGTTACTGTCTTCTTTAGCTCCCTCCTGTTACAGAGATAAGAGTTGCAGAGACTGTAGTTACACAGAATGTGAAGGATTTCTCCCCAAGAGACTGACAATCTACAACAGATTACAAACTGGGTAAGAGTTGTGGATGTTCAGTCCTGGGGCGCCTACTGTCCCTCCAACGGCCAAAGGTCGTTGTGGAGCTTCAGCAAGTCACACACCTTTCCCCAAAGCCACGTACCCCTCCCAAACAGAGTAAGAAACCTGTCATTTTAACTGGATAGGCCCCCCAAAAGCCTAACTAATAATTCATTGAAAGCCTACCCGTAATGATGTCAGTAGGTCTTTGCTGCTGGGTTGGCAGCCTTGATCCTCAGAAAGCCCGCAGGCATCTACCTTCACTAAAGCCAAAGGCAATTAGTGTGTCTACAAAGCTCTGGAAATTCTGCAGCTTACTCTGCCCCACGCAGTAACATTAGCTATGGCCTGAGGAAAATGATGAGTATTTGTCCTGCCTGTGGGTCATTTACTACTCAGCCCTTCGGCGAGCAGGTAGCCAAATCTCCTTTTGACCAAAGATGGTCAGAGCCTGCTTTGCTGTAAGCATGACTTGATCAACAAGAAGCAACATAGCTTATTTGGTGTGTGCACACAGTGATGCTGGAAATCATGCAATTCTTAAGTAGGGACCTTCCCTACACACTGGATGGGCACCTTACAGCTCTTCTCTTCAACACAGTCTACCATCATAAACCAGCGAAGAATGCTAGCCTAAGTTCAGAGATGTCCTGCTGCTGTCATGCAATTTTCACACGTTCTCCCAGCTCACGATACCCACGGGCCCTAATTTGTTTCCCCATTGCTTTAAAGAGGCTACCACCTACGCTGTCCCACAGGAGATGGAGCTAGGTACACATTCAGCTCTGCCCTGCTCAGCAACTTAGGTGCTAAAACACCATCCTACAGGGAGCTGCTATCTCTGCTCACCATTTAGAGTAACACGTTTTCTGCTAGAGTTAGGTAACACCTTCTTCTAAGAAGCAGGTAAGAGCTTGGTGGCTTGGGGTTTTTTTTATTATTATTCAACTTATCTATGGGATAGAATATCCATAATACCTCAGTACAAATATCCTTTCTGCCTACAAAGATTGGAGCATTCCCATATTTCCTTGTTAGCATGAAACTACCACACTGGTATGAAATCATCTTGCACTGAGGTAGCTCCATGTTGCAAGGAGCAAAGTACTCTTTGGGATTGAAAACAATGGTAAAAAGCTAAGTGGTAAAACCCATTTACTTGAAAGCAATGAAACCTGGATTGCAGATCCTGCTCCAGGAAATACTTAGGTAAAGCACCACCAATAGAGCTTGATGCTTACAGGGAAAGGAGTCTGGAGTCTCACAGGCAGGGGAGGAAACCGAACCTTGGGCCTCTCCTTTCTAGGCAATGCTCAGCTGTTGAGTATCTGCTTGTATCCACTTGTGCAAGTGAGGGAAAGGGAATTGGTGCACTGCCAAGCACGCTCTCAGGACGGCAAGTCTTCATCCTCCCATCTTAACCTATGTTGTGACTCCCAATAGGGCAGAGACATGAGGCACATGCTCAGCATCCCCTGCTGTCAGGACTCGGTTATGCCCATATGCATTAACATAAACTTTGATACCTGCAAAATTAGGTGTGGGTTCATGGATGCCGGCAATACCTGTGAACAGTTGTCTTATACACTGTTTGGAAACAATGCTCCGTTTGTTGTGGGAGAGCCATGTGGACACCTTTGACCTCACAGACCTTTTTTCTGCTGTCAGTTGTCATTTCCCAGGCCCCAACAGCTCTCTTCAAGCCACATGCCCAGCAGCTGTGTGGGACTCCACCCCCGTGAGGATGTACGGATGTATGTATGCAATCCTAAGGCAAGGGCCTTAAGTTATCCGATGAAGATGCAGTAATGAGATGAAGAAAGGTGCCTTCTGCTACATGTTTGCTGAGAGGAAAGTGACTCATTCAGTTGCAGGGGTAGGCGATTGAAATGCACAGCACATCTCTTCATTTAAGGCGGAACCTACCTTAATCCCATTGCAATTTTATTTAGTAACAGTGATGGAAGAGATTGCAAGAGTAAAGTCAGCATGTTCTAAGGTGCCAGTTGGGTATGGTTTCTTAAAACTAGCCCCTTAACCCTAAAGACTTAGTTGCACTACTAAACCCAGAAACAGAAGAGAATTGGGTTTACTGAACTGGACAACACACCAAAGGAGACCTCCTTGTGCTGAGCTGCTACTCAACAGGAACAGAAACTGCCTTAACATAGCAGCTAGGTTTTGTTGTTTTGTCTTCAAAAACCTCATCAATGCAGTCCTTCAAGTTCTCATTTGTCATGTTGTGTTTTAACAAGGTCCTGACTATTTCACCTTGAGCTGTCATCAGAACAGTCATCTCCCTCCTGTCATGGCCAGGAGCCTGGAATCATCTGTGCAGTGCTGGGTTAGAAGATGCTACTTGTGGTACTTGATACTTCTAGGACACACAAGGCATAAAGGAAACATCGGCTCCAGTGAATGAGATGGAGGAAGCACACTAACCCAGCAGCTACTCAGGATCCCAAAGTAGATTTAAGGAGTGAGATCAGCAGCTCTAAATACAACACTCACCCTTGCTTTTGAGATAATGGTAAATAAAACAGTAGTGCTGCACAGTCACTGTTCAAACACTGCACAGAGGAGAGATGCCTGCTGAGATTAAGGTTACAAAGAACTTTCCCACAGTTAACAGGTGACTGAGCAAATGTTTATTATGCTAGCCTAAGGGAAAAGGGATCAATCTCCCCTTAGTAAACTCGGCAAGGAAAGCAACTGTAAACAAGAAACAAGTAAGCGTATGAAAGGCAAGTCACTAGCACTTTATCTTAATACAAACTTAGATCAGCAACTTGCCGTGGAGATGAACAATAGATCAATTAATGACAACAATAATTTTGCACAGAGAAGCAAGAAGTGAGGTTACAGGCAGTGCTGCATGTACAAGGACTTGATAGCTGCATGCAGTTGTCCTACTTAGAACGGTAAATTCCAGATATGCCTCTACATCAGGCAAACTCTCTACTCCCCACTCGGCTACAAAAAACAAGATTGTTTTAACCAAAAAGCCAAGAATGGAAATGTCTGGGTGCTGCAGCAACGATTCCCTTAGATTGAGAGGGAAAAAGCACACAGCAGGGACAAGCAGAAAGAATGTATCTATAGATATGTACATATACCACAGTGCTGTAATTTTTGTATGTAGCAGTAATGTAAATAAATGTATGGTTTTTATAAGATACATATTATAAAAATCTATAAAGGCATATTTTTAGTAAAAACAATGCTCTACTTCTTTTGTAAATAGTTCTCTTCAGAATAAAACAGATCATTTATATGATACCGTCTCAGCTCTCAAGTCACTGCTTATCTTGCCTAGCTGCAGAACAAGCTCACTTTTTGAACTGTCATCTTAAGACCCAACAGCATCTCTAGTACTTCCATCATCCCAAGAAATTCAGCCACATAAAGCACTTGCATGTGTTCAGAAGACAACGGTCCTGGAGAAAGAACATTTGAAGCGTTTACATCTCCTGCCGCACAGGAAAATAGAAAGGCGAGCTTGTAAACATTCTCTACCTTCCAGCCATTTGTATCATTTCCTGGCCTTTATATGGAGAGCTATTCAAACTTCAGTGAGCTGACACAAAATACAGAGGGACAATGAAACACCTCCAGCTTGCGCCAGCTGCAGTTCAGACCATCTGCATGTCCTCTGGATTCTCCTCCACATAGTCACACTAGAACAGGGCAGACAGAAGAAAAGGCACCTTCCCATAGCAAGTTTTCATCACGCTTCTCCAGAAGCGAGGACTTGCCTTCAGCAGCCCACTTGCGCGTCAAGGGCAGGCAGGGGTAAGTGAATGCTAAGGGCAACAAGCACAGCGACAGCTGCCTAGTTCCTATACAGAAACATGTTCATTTCCTGGGAAAGCAAGAAGACTCCAGATGATTTTTAATTAACTCAGGGTCGGACCCCTGCTGCCTTTGAGGAGAAGCTTTCAAAGCTCACTCAACACTTTTTGTTGAACAGG
The DNA here is from genome assembly GCA_034782735.1 of Sagittarius serpentarius. NCBI lineage: Eukaryota > Metazoa > Chordata > Aves > Accipitriformes > Sagittariidae > Sagittarius > Sagittarius serpentarius. Next base: position 4,240,924 of record JAVKLA010000088.1, read on the forward strand.
AAGACAAAAAGATGACAGCAAAATCATGAGCATCTCACTTTCATGCAGAAATAAGGTTACCAGTTCCAGCTTACTCTTTCATTCACATTTAAAACTAGAATAGCAACTAAACATTTGAAAGCATTAATTGTGGTTTTCCCAATATCCCCCTCCCAGGAAAAAACAAAACAAAACAAAACAAAAAACACCTCTACATACAGGAGAAGAGCTCACCCCTGGCTTGCTACCTTCTACCTCCAGATGCTGGATAGCAGAGGAAACAGAGCCTTGAAAAAGATTTGGCAGCTTGTAACCTTTATTTTTAGTTTTTTAAAATTATTTAAAAAGCATAATTAGAAACTTTCATTACAGAAATAATCCTAGCAAACCAGTTAGACATTCCATTGCTCAACATTTCGGAAACTTCACATCAGCACCACTAGAGACACAGTCCCCACCCCTTCCAATTGAATAGTCAGTGGCAAGAGCAGAAAGGTAACTGCTCCTCTACAGCCAGCTCTAGGACCAAAAAAAAAAATAAAATAAAAAAAAAAAAAAAAATCCCACTTTAAGCCAGTCAGTTGGACACCTGGATTGGCAGAGTTCAAAGTGTGGCCACAAAGACCTGGACTCAAAGAGGACCAATCTTTCCATATAAGAGAAGACTCCAGGCTTGGGTGCACCATTTCCTCATTTTATTGCATCATTTCCAGTAAATTCAGACATTTTCTTTACTTCTGCCTGTATGAAGTTACTCCTTCCTAGATCTGCACACACACTACCACAAGAGTCCCAGAGTAACGCAGCTGGGCCCTTTAATCTGAAAGTGGTAACTGTCACAGGACAGCTTCATTTCAACAGGAAGGCTTTGAGGACTGACCCAGCTCCTTCCTTGGGCACACATCACATTCGACATCAGAAAGCAGACAGGATGGACTGGTGTAACTTAAGCCGCCACTTTCCACAGCCGCTCAAGTCTTACAATTATCAGAGCTCACACTAGCAATACCATCCCAGCTCATTCTTATTCTTGGGTTACCAATGAAAGATATGTGAAGAAAAGAGATGGGTGAAGGCAGCTGGATACATATTCCCAGCACCTGAACTGATTAAAAAAGAAAAAGTGTTACACATTCATTGTTTGCATTTTTTTAAAAGTCTTTAAAGTGATTGACTGTGATGTGATTGTATGATTAGGGCTCTTACCACAACCCGTAAAATCTAAAAAAAATGCAGGCAAAATAAGTGACTAAAATTTAGCCTCTCCTGGGGGAGTGGGAGAAAGGGAGAGAAGTGGGCTGATTCAAAGCTCATGGACATTGGTGAATCATATCCTACCAAACTAAGGCCAGCAACTCCGTAGGGCCACTTACTGGCAAACTGAGGATGTCCACCTTCAAGGTCTTAAAGGAAGTCATACCCTCCATGCCTTTTAGTAATTTTAAGGAAAAATTCTTTTTTAATTATTATTTAGGCAATTATTCAGGTGCTGAGCAGGTACTTTCAGCCCAGACATTTGATATTTTAGTTACACAGACATACACTCTCCACCTTCAACTACATCTATTGAGGCTGATGAACTAAGCCCTTGTTTTCCCGGAAGGGCCAACAAGGGGCAGGAAAACGTTGCTGAGCACAGCAAGACCAGTTTGTTTCCAAGGGTGATCCTCCACCACCACATAACCCAAGCAAGCAAGCTTTCCATTCTGTTACATTAAACAGCAGTCCTCCTCTCTAACAGAAGAATCCTGGGAGTGATCCTGCAGCAGCTTTCATATTCAGACATCAATCCAGAACAGCTGGATGTATTTTCATGCCTTTTCTCTCTCAAAAACAAAAGCTTTGCCACCAAAATTCACATTCAAGTTCAGATCGCCTATTTGTGGACAGGGCAATGAGTAGAAGTTTGGTTTTTTTGGCAGAATCACATGGTTTTTGTTCTCAAAAGAAATGGACCCTCACTTAGGACCCTGGCAGAACCAGAAGCAGAGGTCAAAGGAGTTAAACTTTGTGTTTTTTTTTAAAAAAAAGTTTTATCCAAATAAATCCTACTTCTGCAGGTCAGTTTGTTTTTCAGTATCTTGATACAAACTAAAGGAGAGCACAGGTACAGCTGGGCTGCAGCACTAGAAGGTGAAACCCAAGGACCCAGCCACAAATCTGGATCATGGCAAACTGAAATTCAAGGCCCCAGCAGCAGCACCAGCTGCCAGCCCAGGGGCTGGTGAAGTGAAACCCCAGGCTCCAGCAGCAACACCTGCAATCCTGGTACCTAGAAAAACAAAGCCTGAGCCCCAGTAAAAGCCTGGGACTCCAGGTGAAGCCATAGGCCCCAGAGGCACCAGTTGCCAGCCTGGAGCCCAACAGAAATGAAGCCGGAGGCCCCAGGAAGCAGCTGCTGCCAGCCTGGGGCCAACTCAAATTAAGAACTTTGTACTATTTCTTTAAAAAGATGAACTCTGCAGTCCATGATTGGATGACATTAAGAAGGCATAAGCCAAAGCGACAACAGGGAGGCGAGGCTGGTTAAAGCAATATACATTATATACAAACTCTTGGGTTAATTAGTCCACTTGGTAGGCAACGTCCTTCTTGTCTACAAGGCGCACTGGAATGAGCAGGGGAGGAGAGGGGGGCAAGATTCCATCCGATACCTTCTTGGCACTGAAGTGGTAAGGTGCCAGCGCCTCTTGATAGAAAACATGGAGAAAAAAGTAATCTTTAAATAACGGCACAAAACTGAGAAAGTCCTCCCAAAGCCTGCCCCAGTGGAATTGCCCGAGTCTAGCTGGAGGGGCTGATCTGTCTGAGAGCAGAGTCTCTGCAGCAGGGAAAGGGCATTAGCAGCACCGCTTCTTCCTTTTACTGTTCTTCGTTAGCTTCACCACATCATTCTGTTGCTGCTGTTGCTGCTTTGCTAAGTTTTCTTTCTTTGCTCGCAGGACTAGCTCTGTAATGCAATTAAACATCTGCAAGAGAAACAAGCACATTCAGACCACCCAGGAACTCAGGCTAGCTTTTGTGGGATACTGTTCTTTCAAAGCAGCTCCACTTTTCTAGGTATTTCAATCATGGTTCAGAGATCTTCCCCAACCCACTAGAGGCCAAGCAGAAATCCAGTACCTTCCCAACCCACTCCCAAACTAAACCAATAACACCTCTACCCCCTTTCCCAAACCAGTAAATAAAACCAGGTCAGTTTGGCAACCGAGGCCAGGAGTGTAGATGGGGCAGTTCTACCTCCTAGAAGCATTCTCTCTAGTGACAAGTCTCTCCTGAGACCACACCTAATATGTTAGCACTGTAAAGCTAGCGAAAATGTAATGTGGGCCCACATTTCATTTCATTTCCCCAACTCTTCCAAACGCAGTCAGATGTTTCTTTTTGACACTTTACCTACTCACTTGCAACTTGTACAAAGCATTTTATCTTTCTTCCTCAATGGGAAGAAGGTAATTGTTACTTTTTCCCAAAACCATTATCCCCAAATTGTTTTATCTGTACTCTTCTGCATATTATATTACCTCTTCCACATTAATATTTTCTTTGGCGCTGGTCTCAAACAATTGGATCTCCATCTGCCCAGCAAATTTATAGGCATCTTCTGTTTCTACCACTTTTCGCTCTGGGTCATCATTCTTATTCCCCACTAAAAAAGGAAAGGAAAGAAAAAAAAAGTCAGTTTGGTGCTTCAGCAGATTAGCCCACTAAATAAGGTGGTGTAACTCTGATTAGAAACTTACCTAGTATCCGGCAAACGTCATCACAATTTTGATTAATTTCATGCAACCACCGTTTCACATTCACAAAAGATTCTGCGCTCGTTACATCGTAGACTACAATGACCCCATGCGTTCCTCTGTAATACCTATGGAGCAGAAAAGATAATAAATGTTAATTCAAGCTATGTATCACCTTCTCAGCTCTTTCTCTTGCACTTGGCTTCTACAAGATTTGTAAAAAATCCCCAAGCTAGATCACATGCTATTCCTCTAAAGCTACAGCTCCCTGCTTATTTAGTCTATATAAGTAGGTTTCGAAGTCCAAAGACTGCTCTTTACTTCCTTGTTCAGGTTCTAAAGACCTTCAAAGATGAATACTGTCTTCCAGCTACGTGAGCAAAAGGTAGTGGTGCCCCCAATATGTCCTCAGAACTGGCTGTGATACGAACCTTCGCATTATACAAGCCACATCAAGTTTTTGCAGTAATTTTGTTATCTGTGAAAGACTACTTACAGACTAAAATTTCAGCAGATCTCCAAATATATTCAACCCTCAGTCACAGTTCTCAAGCTCACAAAAATTTCTCTCTTGTTGAGCGACTGTGTTCTGATCGCACCTTCCTACTCAACAGATCGACTCCATATGTGCATTCAATGCGCTCTGCTACCTTTAGCCATGAAAAATAAGCTTCATTTCAGTTTATTCCCATTAGTCTTGGGCAACCAGCACCTTTAAAAGATGATGAGCAATTCTGATATGCAAGAAAAATATCTGAATTCAAGTTTCAACATTATCACCTGCATGAACCTACTAACGGCAGACAGTATGCACACCATGAGAATGCTATATATAAAAAAAAGCAAGCTCCACCTTCTCAGTTTTCAGCCATATTCACAGGGCTACCAGGTATTTTCTCTACTGCAAATGACGCAGCTTTGACCAAAAAAAAAAAAAAAAAAAAAGCACCTCTCGCAGCACTCTCCCTTCCACTGCACTTCAGAGATGTCCACTGTGACCACTCTGGTCCTCTTTGCTGATTTATTTCAACTCAGCGAACACACCTTTGAACTTCAAAGCCTTTTAATCTAATCCAAATGCACTACCCTTCAGAAGATCTCAAAGCTTCGGCTCACTTCTGCTACTGATGCGCTTGAGCAAGCCACTATCTCTTCCCCACCTTTAGCCTCATCATCCCTTCTATAACAGAAGCCACCTGCCCTTATAAATACTTCTTCAATGCCATGTTTTACCAGTAATTTATGCTGTACACTCACTTCCCTTGGCAAGAAATAACTCGGGTAAGAATTACTTATTCCCAGTCCATAAGAGATCCTGCACTTTCAAATATTCTAGTCCATTCGCAATCAGTTCCTTTAACAGCTTTAAAACTTGCTACAGCACTGCATTTGCGCTTTACTTCGTTACAAGCTCAACTTTATTTCATAACTTAGATCCTTTAGAGGATTCTATAGCCTGAATCCACACATTGCAAAAATAATCTATCCTCTCCTGACACTAACATGTACTGCACACCATTTTTGATAAATACTGTTTTGTGTGATAGCATCAAAAAGGGAAAGATCTCCAGTCCTATCAACACACTAGATTTCTCTACATCTGAACAATAAACTTATCTTCAAACTCTCCCATATCACCTAATAGTCTTTTAATTCAGCAACCCTCAGGCTGGCCTACCACTTCCTAGCACTGAGCATTACATTTGCAAAGACTACACTCAGCCTTTAGAGAAACACAGTGGTTCAGCTACACCTACGCGGAGCTGCTTCATTCTGCTGTGCACACCATAAAACCATGCCTGGTATCCCAGTCGTCCAAACCAGAGGACCCAACAGAGCATCCTGCTGCTCCTACCTTGCCCACGCACCTAGGTTTTCTTCTAAGCAAAGCATATGATGTCAGGGAGTAGAATAACACGCATCCTGCACATATAGATCCCACTCCTGACACGCAGGCAGCACAGTCGTCGTTTGCTCCTAGGGATGAGAACTGTGGGCTGGACCATGCAGCACAGACCGCTATGGCACTCAAAACGCTGCACGATCTGGGAGCTCCTGCCACAAAGCACCAATATTCCCAACCACCTCATCGGAAACATCTTCCTTTGTGCAAGACAGCAACCCCTGATTCCTGCTGAGTTCCTACCAGCTTCCACTGCTTCTATTTTTGGAAGGGAAAATTGTCTGGCACATTGTTCTAGAAAGGTTGCCAGCCCCTCATCGACACTAAAATGTCATTTTCTTCATTGGCTGACATTACGTTTTAGCAGCCTGAGAGATAAGACCATGACTACCTGTCATTCTCTAACTCTCAAGCGCCATAATACGCATTTTTCTCAAAAAGCTAGTCATGCTATTTTCTATCATTTGTTAGATACAGCCTTCTGTCCTAGATAAGATTTTAGGCTTAACAAATACAGCAAAGATTCTCCAACCCCAAGTGCAGGACAGTACCAGAAAACAAAATCTGACTTATCCTACCCCATACTTCAAATTTCAGAATGATGCAGTGCAGAATTGCTTTTATAACAAGTTGTAGGCTTTGGCAAGTAGAGAACAGATGGGGCTTTTGGCATTCAAGGAGGAGTAGGTGTAAATTTTGTGCTTTTGGCAACCAAGAGGTAGTTGAGGCTTTGACACCAAGGAAAGAATGCCTTATCTTCTTCCCATCCACATTTTAGAGAAGATGGAGACCACAGAAATGAGGGCAGAAGATAAATGAATCCTCAATTTCAGCCTCCCATTCAAGGACTAAATGACTGATGCTAGCTGTCCTCTATATGGTAGGTGCACTCTGCCATATACCCTACAAACCTCAAAAGCTAGTACCTGCTACTACTGCTAGTGATAAATACATTAATGAAATACAGAGGGAAAAAAAAAAAAGTTATAGAACAATTATTCATGCTTAGAGCATCCATGAAAGTATCCCACTGAGGTGAAAGACAACCAAACCTGACCTGTATATGCCCTTGGATTGCTTGGTAGTAGCCAGCTATCTTCCATATGGCTGGAAGAGTTACACAGATCTAAAGGCTTTATTTACATTTAGCTTTGGTGTGGAAAAGGCTTAAGAATGATAACATTTAAATTGAAATAAACACAGTACCACCCAAGTTGTTTGTTCTGCCTATAGAATTATATTTAAAGAAGCTTAAAGACATAAGCTTACTGCCTTTGAAACATTACCTAATACTGCAGACGTGATAGAGAAAGTCTTCAGAACTGGTTAACCAAACTCATCGCGTCCTTCAGCCATCAGTATTCTCCCCTCACATCTCTGAAGATTACCTTTCTAAGCAGAAGGGAACATTTTGCCATTCATTGTGGTACTCCCTACTACAAGATACCAATAAGAAAGTTCTCAGATTTTCTCTAGTAAATGCTTCCTAAGATTAGCATCTGGAGTTATAACTAGTTTCATGAAGCATGACGGCAGCTAAGTCAGATTTAGAAGAGACAGAGTATTACTGACTGTGTCAGTTCAGTAGGGCACATACATTTTTTTTTTCTGGAAAAATGAACGTAACTGGCCAACTTGAAAGACAGGTCATTGGTTAAATCCAACGTCTTTGTTAATATTTCACTAGTTTGTAGTATACATGTTTCCTTGTTTTTCAGTCCTCTAGAATTCTAATCAATTCCAGAGACTTCTAATAATCTGTTTTCATGCTTATCTTTTTTTCAGGTTCCTGGAAGCCCATCTATTGTCGCAGGTCAGTTGCCTAGTCTTTTGACCATCACATCTGGTTTACAAGATGCAGCAATTCTATCATCTCAAAAAGCTTCTCTCTCTCTTGAAATGCCATTCCACACAAATGCATGGCAGAAATTCCCTCTGCTATCACTATCCATCCTGAACTAGCATCTGACAACTATTATTTAAAGCTTAAATCCTAAAACCACAGTCCTGAATCAGGACAAAGTAGTCCTATCTGCAAGAGCAAATGAAGTATCGGTACTGGTCACGCATCTTAAGTATTCCTGCTAATACAGTTGTGTCCTGGCATGCTACATCTCTGGTGAATTTACATCAAATTTAGAGTTTGGATGATGTTCCATGCCAACCAAGTTCACACAACTTGGCCTCTCCTCCCACTAGGCACCAGCTATCCCAGTACTTCCACATTTAATAGACAGTAAAAGCAGCTGTCTTTTATACTTCCCAGCCTGAAATTCTATCTAGTTTATTTTTTGTGTGTTTCTGTAGAATACTCCAGATCAACTTGATTTCTGTTCCTTAACAGTTTTAGTCTGTTCTTCAGCTTCTGTAGCTGTAGCCACGTAAAAATCAAAATAGTATATAACCTTTCAATGTTTCCCAATTTTCTACTATTAACTTCCTACCACCTCTACCATTTTGCAGTTCTAGGTCTACACAGCAGTGCTTCCAACCTATTACTATTACTACCAGATGGGCTCTAATTTCAGACTTCCTTGCCAGGCTTGGCTCAACATCAATCTGAACTCTACCTTTAACTGTACAGGGAATTCCTGGCCTACAGAAATACTGAAGGAACACCTTTTTATATTCTTATCCTCAATCTAAACCTCAATCTAGTCAAAGACTAGACAAAGACTACTACACTGTTGACAGGACACCCGCACTCCACCCATGATATAGTAGCCAAGCCCTTTCATAAGTACTAGCATGGTAACTCGATTTGTCACTCAGTTTGGGATAAACAAGTCAGTTACAGTATTACCTTGCAAATAAGAAAAGATAGAACCGTTTCTAAAATCCGAATCTTGTTATCTCCTTTTTTTATAGATGATATATTTAGGTCCAGAGTGCCTCCTGAAAAATACCAGTGAATGCTAAACAGTCACAGCTAGCCGACCTAGCAGCAAGTCCTCATGACAAGGTAACCAGCATTCCCAAAGTGTTTTCTTCAACAGTTCAAATGCACTCGGACACAGGAACTTCTTTGCTTAAAGCTGCACAAAAGTAAATTCTTCCCTGCCCATGGAAGATTCTGTAACTACTTTACCAGAGTTAAGGCAAGAAAACTGGGGCCTTCACTTCCCCAAGAGTAAAATATACCTCACTTTGGTAAAAAGCTATGCAAAAGAAAGTAGTAGGAGAGCTCAAACAGGTCATAGCACAAATGCCCTGAAATCATTTCAGCTTATCTATTTTAAATGTTAATCAAAGAAAAAAATTTACATAAAACACTACGCAAAGTCAGATCTGCAGCTATTCCCATTCACAAAAGGAAGTCTCCTTTCCTGGTATTCCCTGTTCGGTGCTGGATACCATGGCTTTCTGAACTAGCTGGCATCAGCCCTACGAACCAACGCTCATTAACACAGCTCTGAGTCGTGTCACGGAATCTGAAAACAGGAAGGCCATTTGCTGACTCAGCACTAATTGGGGCACTCTGTGACTAGCCTGTGTGCACAGCTGATGGGAGCCGCAGCACTGCATTGCTGCCTCCCCCTCACCGCTTCCTGCCCAAAGCTGCCTGCAGTGCTGAAACAAGAAGTGATGTCACACACAGGAACCCTACAAGAGGCAACCAAGTTTTTTCAAGATAAACACTTAAGAAACAATGGAAGTAATCCAGTAATATCCGTATAGAAGCGCAGAGGAAAGGGGCGGTGCACACATCAGGTTCTATTTTGCCAATTGTAGCTGTTTAGACGTAACACAGATGCAACCAATCTCATTATTTTTATGTCCGAGTAAGTTAACCAGTACAGCTGCCGAAAACAATCCTCCTCTCAAATAGGAGCCAAAAGAGAAGTCAGTCATGAAAGACCAAGTGAAACACCAAGGTCTTTCAAGAATTACTATTTTCTGTTAATACCCAAAGGTAACAAAAGTTCCATTTCCAAGTGCATTTTTTCCTCTACCCCTAGTGCCACAGTAAGCAGTCCCACCTTTACTGCAATGAGTTTACAAACACATTTTATTCCTAGTTCCCACCACTCTGGGTGTGGTTTCTTCAGGAACAGGAAAAGCTGTGCACACGCTGTTCAAAAGGACAATGAGCATGAAACTGAACTTGAACCCAGGAAAAGGTTAACTTCATGTGGGCATCTGCTTCAACAGAAGTCTGCACAAAGACAGTCACTTGTCCTAAAAGAAAACTAAGTATCGGAAATCCTTTTCTTCAATCTCAAAGCTATTCATTAGTTATATGACACTGACAGAGGTTTTGCACTCTGTACTTCTGCAATACATTCAATCGGAGGATGACCTTCTTTGACAGGCTTCAGAGACAAGTCTTCTACTATATGCAGTACAGTGAAATAACTCCAGTCCTACCATTTGGAAACAAGCAGCAGAGAAATAAGACAAAGCCATCATGAAAATGCACAGAAGGGTGAGGAACTGTAAAACCCCCGTTTCAAACCTAGCCACAATATCACCACTGTTATCTGTTCTAAAACAACTGAGAGAAGTCCCACTCTATAGACAGCAAAGCTATTGTTAGCTAATCAACTGCAACATTAAAATTTCTAAACCGTAACTCTAAACTACAAGATCCATACACAAAGCTATATATCACAAAGCCCGCTTATACTCACGTTGATGTAATAGTCCGGAAGCGCTCTTGTCCAGCTGTGTCCCAGATCTGTAGCTTCACCTTCTCTCCATTGATCTCAACTGTCCGGATTTTAAAATCCACTCCAATTGTGGTAATGTAGCTGCCTGAAGGGAAAGTGTGGATAAGTGAAAACCTAAGTCTTGTTTATTTTGGATGTCCCAAAGCACACTTTTGAATGCTATCTGGCAGCAGCTCTCAGACTGGACAGGAGAACCAGATTCCCCCTATCTGCTTATTGTTTTAAAATGCCCTATCAGGTCATACTGTTCTGAATATTTTTATGTGCAGCTAATAGCTTTTTTCCTAGCCATAAAGCCACTTCTCCCATGCCACCCTTAAAATTTAAAACTCAGTGTTACAAAATAAAAAAATATTCTTCTACCGCATTGGCAGTCAAGAGTAAGCCCCCAAATATCTCAAGAAATGGACAGTAACTATGGAATTATCTCACTTGTGAAAATTTTGAGAAAAAGCTTTGCTTTAAATGCTTGTGCAATCACTTACTTTGAATACAGTCTGTTCTAAGAGTTTTCTCCCAATAAATTAGTTATGTCACAAATGTAAGTGGTTTAACCACAATATTCAATCAATCTAAATCCCAAATGGCCAATAGGAAGTCTGCACATAGTACAGCATAAGATAAAACACCTAAGCTATTTCTGGAACCACGTCAGTATTTAAATACTGTGGGACTTTCAGTTTCAAGTGAAGATCAGACAGGATGGCTTGTATAAGCTTATACCAAGAGAAGCAAAGCTGGAAACATAATGTATTCCTAGTACAGCTCTCAGTGGGTAAATGCAGGAGAACAACTCCTTGCCAACCAGCAGCACGGGAGCAGACCTTGACCATTTCACTTACTGAAGTAAACAAAACACTCACCTGAGAACGTATTATCTGCAAAACGCAACAGCAAACTGCTCTTGCCCACACCTATGGCAAACAAAGACAGCAAGATCTTTGAATACAGTCATCTTGGGTGTCAGGTAACATAACAGCATTTTACCCATCCACTGCATTTTTAACTCTAACTAGGATATTCTCTCAGCAGATAACTTAGTACCATCCAACTTTACTATTCATCTCAGTACTCTCCTTGAAGATTTGATCGAGCACACTGCAGTCACTCCAAGACTCAGTATGCTGCTTCTAGCAGTACAAGGGGTTTTTTGTCCCCTCCTTCCTCCAGCCCTCGGCAAACTCTCAGTAGCTTTTGAATTGTCATCAGTTCTAAGAGGTCATAAAAGAGTAATAACTAAAGGCAAGTTTACGATCAGTAGGCTTAGATTTGCTAAGGAAAGATCAAAAAAGGAGCACGTCCTGCTAATTAACAAGTACTCAAGACACTTCTCTAAACTACTCTCTGAATTCCACTTGCACATCATGCTTAACACCACTGCCTACCTCCCATTCATCATGCCATGCTGAACAGGAGTGGAACTACTAAAGCTGGACTACTTTGACAATCAGACTAGGGTTTGGTACTATAAAGCTTACGTTATCATGGCCACAGTTTAACAGAAGCCTAAACCAAACAGAGAAGCTGGGAACAATTGTTCTGTATTGCCATCCAAAATAGGCTTATTCCACATCTAACAGGAAGGATACCTGCCTTTCTGAAGTTGTACCTTTTGCCAAAATGTTCCATGAAACATCTCTCTAAGTGCTTCGAGTAGCACTTCATCCAGGTTTTCCTTAAATGCTTGCTTGCACCCTGATTATACCTTGTTGCAGGGAAGCATCTTTCACAGTGCTTCAGGCAAGAACTGTAAGAAACTCATTCCTGCACACCCAACCAAAGGAATCTGGGTATCAGAATGCCTCAAAGTTGTTATTTCTGTGCAACATATCTGCTATTAACATCCCTTCCTCTCCCTTCCCCCCAAAAAAGAAGTCTGTTATGGCATGAAGAGGAAACTCAACTTCACCAGGGTGATTATGTATTAAATCTTTTCAGGCAGAAGTTATTTAAGCTGATTATTTTGATGATGTATAACTTGCAAGTTCTTCTTAATAGAAAACCTATGCAAAAACTATATAGAACTCCGACAGTTCTCAGCTGCTGGCATCTGAAGATAGCTACCAGCAAAAAAAAACCCCAAACCAAACCTAAAAATCTGCATGATTCCAGTACACCAGGTCTAATTTGCATAGAGTTCAAATCACCAGACATCTGGAGCAGCCATGCTCATTTCTCATTGAGTATTACAAATCTTAAAAAAAAAAAAATTTAAAAAGAAAGAATGCAACGAAAAAATACAAAGTTACAATGTGCATACACTGAATACCTCTGAGCTCAAAAAAGGTAGCAGAGCTGTTCCTGAACTTTAACAGCAGACTGGTTATTAGCAAGAGCTAAAGCTCTACAAAATACCAGTCAGCTAAGGAAAAAAGAATAAAAAACTTTAAAATATTCAAAAAGAGAAAGAAAAGGTTTCAGCAAGTACTATGCTTCTTGATCAAACAGCCTTGGCCTCCAGCTCAGTAAAAGATGCTGGAACCCACAGACTCGTCAGACCACACCACCTTCTTAAAACGTCAGCCAGCCTCAGGCTACGCTGCAGAGCTGCCTGGGCTGCACATGTCCACTGCTTTGTCAGGCTGTCCACTGCTGCACAGACACAGTCTTGTCTATATGGCTCTTCACACTCAGGCAGCTTCTAGAGAAGAGAAACCTCCTGAACTCAGGAAGTTCTACATGCTCCCGATGACAACAATCTCACTAAACAAACACTGCCTCTGACCCACGCTGTTCACGTATGGAGAAACCACACTCTTTGTGACCCTCCACTTCCTACAGTTATTTGAAGATCTGAAAAGAGAAGCCTAGCAGGGCCTCTTTGCTTGTTGAAGACACCAAAATGAATCAAAACAAAAAAAGGCCTATTGACTTTGCACAATCAAAATTAAAAGCAAATTTCTGTGCCATACCAGTTTCTAAAATCCGTATCTTACTGAATAGTGAGTGAATTAAAGAAGCACATGCAAAGCACGGATCATCTGTACTATTTTTAAATATTTGGCACAACTGAGATCACCAGCAGCTTTTCAAGACGACCTGTCCTAAAAACACACAAGCCTACTACCCTCTTGACATATCTGCATACGGGGAAAGCAGAGGAGACATAATCATCCTATCAAGTATCAGTCCACTTCCTATTGCAAGGAATAAACATCAGTAAACAAGGCAAGAAAACAGTTTTGTGGAAGAAGGGACAAAGCCTTCCGGTCAGGGTTAGCAAAACAAAAACAAAAAAGAAAAATCAATACTACATAGTGAGATTTAATTACAACAACAGAGAATCACAGCCGACCAAATAATTCTCACAACACTTTTTTTCCTCTCACTGGATATACTATGGGTACTCAAGACCACTCAGCTAAGAAATTTCATTTAATTGTTCAAAATGAGGGAAAGTCTTCAGAGTTTTCACCATCCTGTTTATCTTGCCTGAACAGTTTTGAAACTCATCAGCAAGCAACAGACTTACTGCTTTACTCAGAATGCAGCATTTGGTTTCAATAATCCACAGGCTCCCAGAAGTGCCTAGGGTTTTAAGCTGTTTTGAAGCTGTTGCCCTTTTTCCCTCTTTAGATCCCCTCATGCAGACACAGTGTAGTATAGAATAACATATTTTTATAGAGAGCTAAAGCTTCTGGAGGTGCCAACTGCCAAGATCATGCAACATTACACTTTCACCCAAGAGCCATGCCTCGCTGCATGCTGGGACCTGCTGCCTTATAAACCACACCTCTGTTAAAAGAAGAGGGTGGATGCCATCTCCTCCAGTTTATGGAAATTAAAGTGTAAGCTGTTGGAGTGTTACCAACACTGAACTGGACTGAAGGCAGGAATCTTCCCAGTCCCAATTCTTACGTACCTAGACGAAAGCACCAGACACAGGCTGAGTTCACATGCCCACCAGCAGTTTCTGAAACTGCTGCAGAAATATTTACAGGTCTATTTTCAAAAATCTATAACTACCCATTATCCATAACTATTTTAGATACTTGCATCCTACACTATAACCAGAAGCACACAGAGCTAGGAGCTCTTCTAGGACTTGTTAAAAAAAGCGACGAACTCTAGAACTGAGACTTCAGGTTGAAGCACGGAAAGAGTCTTAAGGAATAATTAAGATAATAAAGAGTATTAAGACGTAGCAGTTGCCACACTGGAAACAACGCTCCCTAGGGCTGAGGAGCAGCCAGCCCTTCCCATCGATGCCTTAAACTGTCTGTCACAGGGGAAGGGAATTCCCTTCTCATCCCAACAAAAGATGAGTGGGTGCTCTCAGCACATGCGGCTCGCAAAGGCTGATGCTAGCACGAATGCCGATGCTGTCCTTACTTATACGTGCCTAATCTTCCTTTTCCTAAACCTAGCCAAGCTATTTACCATAATATCCTGTGGTAGCCAGTTCCGCAGGTTCATCAGATAAAAACTTACGAAGCCCAAGCAAACGCGCCCTCTCATTCAAAGCGCGGGGTTCCCCCGGCCACCCGCCCGGGCAGAGCCCAGCGCCGCGGCACCGACAGCACAACGGCGGCGGAGACGCGCTGCCGGGGAACCGGCCGGGGAACCGGCCGCGGCGGCCCGGTGGGTGCCCCGGGAGGAGGCGGCGCGCCCCGCCTCCCCCCCCCTGCCCAGCCCGGCCCCGCCGCCGCCCTCAGGCCTCTCACGGCCCGGGCGGAGGCGAGGGGCGGCCACCCCGCCAGAGGCCTACCCCCGCCCCCGGGCCGCGCCGCCCACCCGCCCTCACCGCTGTCGCCGATGATGAGCAGCTTGAAGAGATGATCGTAGTCCCTGGCCATGGCCGGGGCGGCGGGAGCGGCCGCGGGAGGCGGAGCGAG
>JAVKLA010000088.1:4256189-4293837 GCA_034782735.1 Sagittarius serpentarius
CGCATGCGCATCGCCGACGAAGGCCGCCAGCTGCGCCGGGACGCCGCCGCTCATGCGCCGCGCCCCTCCCCGCTCGCATGCGCCCGCGCCGCGCCTGCGCGGGAAGGGCGTCACCCTCCCCCTTCGCCTCCGCGGGGGCCGCTGCGCATGGCCCGCTCAGGGGTGCTGCGCCCCTGGGCCGCGCCTGCGCAAAAGCTGCGGCGAGGTGAGGGCCTCTCCCGCGCTTTTGCGGCCGTGACAGAGCTGTGAGGGACGGGCTGTTGTGAGGCTGCCGCCCTCCCTACTTCGCACTTGGTGCCGTGCTCTCCTTCCCCTCCACTGGTAGCTCATCTTCCCCCTGCGCTGAGCCGCCGGCCCCCCTCCGGTAGGCAGCGGTGTGTCCATTTCAGCTCCCACAGGCACTCGCATGAGGCCCGCGGATGTAGTAGAAGGGGAGGCTGCCCCAGCGCTTTCAGGCGCTGCCAGCTCCGCTTCTGAGAAGGCACAGGAACAGACCACAATGGCTAGAAACGTGTTCTGCTTCTTCAACAAGATGCCTGTGCACCAAAGCAGCAAGTCGTGCAGCTATAAGAACAATTCCCATCAGAGCCCAACCTGCAGGTGAGGAAGCCCACAGCGAAGTGATATGAAATGCCCAGGTGTGTCATGTAGGCCTGTCAGTGCAGGCCTGTCTGGAATTAGATTCCTGGGGTTTTTAATCCAGAGATGTGCCTATGTATGGCTTAGGAAGGGCCTTGACCTCACACACATTGGCAACTGTGCCTGCACCATCTACAGCCCAAATCCAGAGTTTCAGATGGCACTCTCACAATTGTCTAACGCACAAACAGCCTGAGTAATTTTGCTATCAGTTGCACAGATGCTGACTACGCAAACTCTGCAAGACTGCGATCACACTTCGGGTGATCTCTGCTTTTAGGTGGAAACTCAGCACAAGAAGAGTGCTGGTTTTCTCTTTGATTATTTTTCTACAAAAATATTTGTTCTTACTGGTACTTGAACACCTGACATCAAACAATGCAGTGTTTTGGTGCAGAACATGTAAATTAGGACTTCCTTTCCCAGTTACGAAGGCTTTTCAATACATACATAAAAATGCAATAACAAAAGGCAATGTGCTAGGTATTGCATCTATCTTAAAAGTAATTTTAGTTTAGCATAGATTCAAACCAAAATATTGACATGATTATTTAACTAAACTAGGTTGATTATTTTTTTTTTTATTTTAAGCATAAGTTTACAATTCATTGACGCAAGTAGCTCATTAACACGCATTTGTCTTTCAAGTGGGGAGAGCTGTATTAGCACTGAAGAACACAGACCCTTATGGTCAAAGGAAAGATGACATACAAATCAGGGACCGTTAACTTGAAAATACCAATCCATAATGCTTTTGATAATTACAATCTAACTGTTCTAAAGGTGCTTAGAGTAGGACACACCTACTTTGAGGAGCTTTTTGGTAAGACCCAAGCACAAGTAAAAGATTGAAATCAGTGGAACATCATCAGTGCAAACTGTCAGTAACATGAGGGTGTTCATGCACCAGAACAGGTTGCCCAGGGAGGTGGTGGAGTCCGACCCACCTGGACAGTGCCCTGAGCAACCTGCTCTACTCAACCGTGCTTTGAGCACAGGGGATGGGGTAGCTGAAATCCAGAAGTGCCTTCCAGCCACAACTGTGCTGTGATCTGTGAATGGTTCTTAGACAATGACAGACAGTTTTTAGCAGTATTGCTTTTTCCCTTAACATTGAGTTAAAAGCTATAGACTCTTTTCTCTGGCTTTATACAATAGGTTTGGTTAAGAGGAATAAGAATATTTTCAGGGCAATTATCTCTAACCAATTCTAATTCCCTGTTTTTTCTGCATAGGATATTGTGGTATGGTTCCATAGTTACATTTGTCTAATTTGTGTGCAATTCATCTGGAAACAAACCTAATGCTAAAATAGCATGTCTGGGTTGAAGATTTTTTTTTTAAGCACATAAAATGGCGTCTTCTAAATACTTCTTATCAACAGTATGGCTAATGCCTGTGGTTTTAATTATAAACCTTCCTTAACCTCAACCTTCAAAGAAGTATTCCAGCCTTCAAAGCTCACCCCTGTCAAGTCCCACACATCCTGAAATCCACTTAGATGACCTCCATCTCACATTCACTCTGCAACTCATGCATTTAAACCACCACACCCTATAGTTCATTCTGTGTTATCCTCAAATGTATGATGTAGCTGAGGAGCAGGAGAAAGGCTGGAGTGTTACCAGACATGAGTGTGTGTTATTTAACAAGACTTAACGCTCACAGAAACCCTGCTAGAAAAGGGTTTGCTGCTAGCCCAGTGCTAAAGCAACCCCCACAACATATCACCCACCCCAGTAAAGCACTTGGGCAGCCCATTGTATAACCCAACACGTGACCCGAGCATCAGGGTAACTGAGGACACCACCAGGCTTCAGGGAGATCCCTTGAATCCAGTGTACAAACCACCAGCTCAAAACCGAAATGACAGTGACTCCTATTACCCTTATTTTTAAGCTCATGAAACCTCATCATGGGAAAAGCGTGAGATGGCTTTATGTTACCTAATAAAACGGACAGTTTAAACTTTGACTTATCTAAAAAAAAAAAAAAATCACAATATTTGAATATTTTATGCTTTCACATTTGTCTCTTTTCCATTGAAATTTTTAGCACTTTAAGTGTAAACATCTCTCATAAATTTTGTGATCTTCTTGAAATACACACAGTTCAGCTGTCACTCAGAAACAGCTGCTTGACAGTTCAAAGATGTTATCACAGTCAGTTGTGGGGAAAAATTATCTTTTACTGACAACTGGTATTTTTAAGACATTTGAAATGAGAAAAAAATTAATTCTTTAGTCTCAAAGTTGGCACAATCAATTTATCAGATCTCACGTTGTGGCAAAAATTATGGGTATTTGATCTCTGATGTATTATACTGCAGTGTATAAAGTTTAGTGAAAAGTAGCTATCAAAATCCAAATTCCGTGTTTCGCTGTAATTGAAAAATCAGCATATTCTCAATAACTGCAAGTGAGCTCCTTCCTTTTACTCCTCCCACTCAGAAACGACTAAACTGAATGCAGAAATTCAGCTGCTGTTTGGAAAGATAATGAGTTTTTCCACTTGCTGCTACATAAGGTGGAAATACAAATCATCAAAATACCCACAATAACAAAAGATCTTACTGGCTAAAATTAACAAGTTAATAAAAAAAGGCTGCTATTTAACTGTAATTTTCTTTCACACATTTATGTGGAGTATCAGTTAGAATCCAAGATAAAATAGGTAAACCAAGGTGCCCATGATCAAGAGCTCAAACAGCCATTCTTCAGAGAAACTTGCAATTTTTTTCTTTCTTCCTGTCTGCAATGATGGAGTGAGTGATTCCCATACAACCATGGAGCTCTTTGCCACCTGTCTAGTAGTTTTTGAATGGCATAAGATTTTGTACGTGTTTCAGTGCACAAAAGTTTTTGCATTGCACGGTTTAACTGCTGTTCCTCTGTTATCCCAAAACATAGGTAATTCATAAGAGGTGAAACTTAATTCCAGTGCCCTGAGACTGCCAAATCTTTAAGAGCGTTTAGTTGAGTTTTCACTGGTCAATTATTACCAATTCAGCACAAAATACATAGTTTTAAGGTTTAAGATTTGCAAGTATTTTGGAAGGCAAAATCAGAATTACAAACCACCTTCAGAATGCAGATAAATGTTATGAAATAAGTAGAATACAGTTTCAGTAAGACCAACTGGAAAGCACTGCAATTTTGTAGAAATAGCCAACTGTATAAATACAAGATTGGAAATAAATAGCCAAAGAGCAATTGTGCAGCTTGGCTTCGTAGCTGATCACAAACTAAACATGTCAACACCACTCTGATCTTGCAAAAAAAGAACACCCAGACCTTGGGTTGGGATAGCCAACAGTGTGTTATGTAGGGCTTGCAAAGTAATATTCTCTCCTAGAAGACCTGGTCAAGCAGTGGATACTGGAAGGCAAATATGGAGGGCAGCAGTGTAAGTTTAGAAAACGTGAAAATCTATGAGAAAGGACTTAGAAAATCTAAATGTGTTTCATCCAGGGGTGAGAACATTGAAGTGACAATGCGGTTGCTGCAAAAATGAACTATTTTCCATGTCTGTGGGAACAGGACAAGCAGCAATAGACTCAAGTACCAGCAAGGAAGATTTTTTTTTTTTCCAGACAGAAGGTAAGCTCAAACAGTCTGAAAAGTTCATATAATTAAATAGATGGCATAGGGAGGTTATGGAATCTCCATCATACAATGCTATAAAAAACAATTATATGGAAATCAGTTAGGAATGGTTCAGTTGGAGCTGAGCCTATCTTAGGTAAGGGGTAAAATAGCTGCTTTTCCCAAGTTCCTTCCAACAGTACTCCAGTGGCTCCTACAGCAAATCTCTGTTGCCAGGAGCCTACACCACAGGCTTGGGAGCTGACATAACATCAAGAATGTTTTGACAGGTTCTTGTGCTTTTGACCAAAACAAAGCACAGCCCTCCCAAATACCTACTCGAGATTGTATCTTGCTGTTTGAGGCATTAGTATGGCGAAGATAACATGTTTTTGTTTGTAGCTGGTGCCATAGCAATCAGCAAATTGGTTCCCATGTGGTTACATTTTATGCTCTCAAATTTTATGATGCATAGTATTGTGTTCTCCTCCCTTCATCGTGGTTTGAGCCATCCAGTTACATGCAAGGAAGATTCCCCCCCGACACCACCCACCTATTTGAAACAACAAATCTTAATGCTCTGGCTTCTCAGGTACAACCAGCTTCTGTGTAGTTTCATAAAACAGACAAGGCTCACTTAACTATTACTCTACATAGAATGTAAAGCTCATTTTTCCTTCTAAAAATTTGTATTCTGCAACAAGATTTTTACTATTTCCATCAAGTAGCATAAAAGGTATTAGTAAATTAAAATAAATTTTTTAAAAAGAGGTGTGTGTGGCCAAGGAAAATAAAATTCTTGGAGCAGTGCAACTCATTGACTAAAAAAAAATAAATAAATCTGTATATTGGATGTGCCAAGTATCTTGTGAAGCCTTTGAAGACAAAAATAGAGGACTTTTCACAAGTTTAATAACTAAAAATCTGTCTGTAGTCAAAAATACATTGGAAATTAATAGGAGTAATTACTTATGAATTTCATTAAATGTCAGTTCTGGCTTGGTTTTAAACTCTGGCTTGCCTCGGTTTTGCAAAAGGTTTTTATAGATTACAGCACTACCCACTCTACAAGCTGTATGTGCTAGAAAAAGCAGGTCCAAAAAGTAAATCACAGTGTAAGTTTGTTGACAAATGAATCTGTAAAAAGAACAGTTTACACCAGAAAGATCAAAGTCAGAGCCTTTATTAAATGTTCCTTCTTTAAACAGACTGCATTTAATCCCCCTTTCGCATTTGTGATCTAAGGCTATTTTAAATACTTTGTTTTACAGGGATTTTCAGTCTTCAGAACCGTCACAAGCAGCAAGTTAGCAGTACACAAGAACAATACACTTTAACTTTCACCAAGTTCTATTCCTGCTTCACAGGGTCCATGGAAAAGACCAACAATACTTCCAGTACTGGAGTTTTTCCACAGACACTGGAAAGGAAATAGGTGTCACCAGAGTTTAAGCCTGATGTGCTCTAGCCACATCTCACAGCTGGCCACAATTTACCAGTATTGATTAGTATATCTGTTTCTTGCGCATTATCTGTTTCAAAAAGGGGACCAAATTTTCAATTTTCAGCTAATGTGGGTCTAATTAAGGCTATTCTGGTATATTTGATACTAAAATACTCTCTGGGAGTCCTTTTCATGAAATCCCATCAGAATTAACATTTTCAAAAATGAAAACATTTAAAATAGGTGGTTTGAGTTGAAATGCTGATGCAGCGGTTGGTTCAGTGTTTTCTTGTCTGCCGGAGCTTTATTATCACGTCAGTATAGTGTCATCTATCTGTTCATCAGAGTCAGCCTGGCCAGCCAGCTTCTTCAGAGATCTCCTGCAGCTTTCGTTGAGAAGCTCCAAGCTGGCAGCATCTAGAATCTTGGAAACCGACTGTGCAAAGAAGACAAAACCAATTACCAATTCCTTATGACATACCATTCAAAATAAGAATAAATCTAAGTGCCTTACCAGCTGTATTTATCTAAAATCTTTCAAACATACTAAAATCCTTCATCTGGTTTTATGATTCCAGACATGGGAACTATCCAAACGCAGCTAAGACTTAGAAAAGAGGTCTGGAAATGGATGTACAAAGTAGTCCATCCTAAAATACTCTCTCTAGCACCACTAATACTGCAGTAGGATTATACAAGTGACAAAAGCAATAAACTGGCAGTCCTAGCTGAGGTAACTACAGCACAGCAAGGGCTTAAGGCATTTTGAGAGCAAGGCTATGTTAAACGTGGGAGGTATGTTAAATACCTTGATTTTATTAATACTGCACTGTGAGGTTGTATAGTATCAGTATGGCTTATTTCTTCAAGGCTTAGCCTGAGAATACTGAAGAAGGCTTAAATGCAATAGGAATGTCCCACTCCATCTATTTCCTAAGAGACTGCCAGCACATTCTGAGGCTTCAGGGACAACACTTAACCACACACAGAGCAATGAGACACAACCTTCTGCCAATCACTACATTTTCTTCTGTCTCATACCTCAAGCACTTCTTCACCCGCTCTCATCTTCAGGAGATTGACAATAGCTTGGTCGCTGTAGGCTCTTACACTGGTGTTTTTGTCCTTTGTGTTGTCCAGAAGTGCTTTGAGAATTGGTTTAATTGTCGGAGGATCCAGTGAGGGAAGATGGTTTTTATTTGCCCACCAAATCATCTTTTCTGCCACTAACTTTATGTCACTGGATGAGTTCTGAAGACACTGAAGGAGACAAAGATGGACTGAAATTCAGATATACTAAGGACAGGTATTTAACGCAGTAGTTTATCTTTTTTTCTAATTTAAGTATTTTAAATAACAAGAAAAACAAACAGTTTTCAGCTCATGGGTACAAAAGAGACAAACTCGTTACCAACAAGTTTGACTAAACTGTGTAACAGTAAGAGAAGATCAAACCTTGAAAACGACACCTTTTCAAAAGAAAACTTCTAAAAATGTGGTTGATGACAGGGTCACACACTTCTCAACTGTCTCAGGAAATGACAGTGACCACTAAGCACAGCAAAAGCTGATAGTATTAGCATCTCTCTAAAATACACTCAATTGGCAGCAACAGCCAAGTCAATCTCTGGTTGGAGTATACGCTGCATTTCAACAGTGGATTTCATTTTAAAATAAAATTAGAGCTTTGTATTTTTTACTTAATCTAAACACATTTAAAACATGAAAGCTGACATCTGAATGTCAACAGCATTATTAATCTGGTGAGAAAGGTATTGTGACAATTGTGATACTTACATTTTGTATTTTAATACAATACTATGATACAAATTAATATATAAATGCAGGATTTCAAACAAAAAGTCTGCTTTGAAGAACGATGGCCTGCATTTTGTCAACTTGCATGTTTGGTAGTTTTTCAAGTAAATTGAAAAGAAATGTAAAACCTGAAAATGTGACACATTTTTATTTACAATAAAGATGACAGACAAAATAAAAAGCAGCTCTCCTGCTCCAGCACTACCCCTCACTCTATCTTCCCCTGTCTCTTCTAAGACATTAAAAACATCCTGAGGTTCTAATGTTCAAAATTCAGAGCCTGAGCCTGTCTACCATAAGGGATACTTGAGGGGGGAACCAACCAACTAAACCAAAAAAACGCTGTCCTGGTTTCGGCTGGGATAGAGTTAATTGTCTTCGTACTGGCTGGTACAGCGCTGTGTTTTGGGTGTAGGATGAGAGGAATGTTGATAACACCCTGATGTTTTCAGTTGTTGCTAAGTCCTGTTTAGACTAAGCGAAGGACTTTTCAGCTTCTCCTGCCCAGCCAGCAAGGAGGCTGGAGGGGCACAGGAAAGTCGGGAGAGGAAGCAGCCGGGACAGCTGACCCAAACTGGCCACAGGGGTATTCCACACCATGGGACCTCATGCCCAGTATATAAACCGGGGGGAGCTGGCCAGGGGAGGAGTGCTGCTCGAGCATCAGTCGGCAAGTGGTGAGCAACTGCATTGTGCATCACTTGTTTTGTGTATTCCAATCCTTTTATTATTATTGTCACTTTATTGTTGTTGTTAGTGTCATTGCTAGTTTCTTCCTTTCTGTTCTATTAAACTGTTCTGATCTCAACCCACGAACTTTCCCTTTTTTCTGATTCTCTCTCTTCCCCCATCCCACTGGGTGGGGGCAGGGGGAAGTGACTGAGCGGCTGTGTGGTGCTTAGTTGCTGGCTGGGGTTAAACCATGACAAACCCCACACACCCCCAAAAAAACCAGAACAACCAAGAAAGAAAGGAATTTAGAGGTAGAATATTTAAATAGATATAAACTGAAAAAAGTGTTAACTTCAATACTCTCTTTTGTATCAGTCTTTCAGAGCTACTCCCTTCCACAATAGTGGAAGTAAAAAGTGCTGCAGCAAAACCAGGGAAGGTGAGAGTTGGTATTTGATGCATTTCTAACAAAGTCCCTTTGACCTTTAGCAGCCTTAAAAC
Source organism: Sagittarius serpentarius (assembly GCA_034782735.1). Taxonomy (NCBI): domain Eukaryota; kingdom Metazoa; phylum Chordata; class Aves; order Accipitriformes; family Sagittariidae; genus Sagittarius; species Sagittarius serpentarius. Next base: position 4,264,848 of record JAVKLA010000088.1, read on the forward strand.
CTGACAACTTCCCCCCACTCTTCTCTGCCAGCTGTTTGTTACTGCAAAGGAAAAAATGAACTCGTAAGAATCAAAACCTGAGGTTTACCACAGAAAGCTCAAAGTCACATTTCCGTATTGCAGCAGGGATAGCGGTATTGTATTCACAACTGCAAAGCAGGCTGATAAAGTGGTTCTGTCTGTACTTTGCCACAAAAAGAAACAGCTAGATTTTCAGGGATCAGGGGATTTAGAGTTTCCCAAGATAAGGCAACCAAGCTTTTAGTTTTCATGCTGGGTTACCACATAGAAATTTGGTAAAGCCGCCCATGAGTTAGCTCAAACAAAGATTCAGATCACATGAGAACAATGCCAGGTAGTTATCATAAAAAGTCTTACCTTAATGAAGAGGTTGGAAAGTTTTGGAGGCAGGTTCCCTCCTCCTCCTTCCATGTGGTATTTCATAAGAAAGCCCATCCCTCTGATGCCGCTGACTGCAATAGGAATCTTCAACATACAGACAAAAATTGGTATTACTACAGCAGATTTCAACAGCCTTTATAACTAGGCTTATGGTCCGGTAAGCTTTTACGGAAGGCTAAACCGATCTTTCAAAAAAACTGTAGCATGCAAAGCAGGAAAACATTGAGTTAATGTTATTAGGTAATATGATGAAAAAAATCATAATGCGACTATGAGCCACATGGAATAAAGTGGCAGGCCCCAGAAAGACCCCAAGTTCCCTATACCAAATAACTCATTCAGCCCCAGATTTAAAATCTTCCTCCTAAAATGAAGTATTTGCACTTCCTGCAAACCTGGCCTGAGAATGAGAACTCGAACAGGAAAACAGAAGCATAATTTACTCCCAATGAAACCTACTCTGCAGTTGAAGAGTATTTAAACTTCATCTCCACAGAGATCAGAACTCAAAGAATCAGGACAGTCGTAATTTCGTTATAAAAACTGCATCTAGCCAAGGGAGCATCTTCAGATTGTGCCTGGGGACTTCTGTTTTACAACTTTTACAACTACTCGCAGCAAGAGCTTGCAGCAGAATTCTCCCCCTCTCATGTAGCACTTACCCTGTCAGCAGTGGCATTACTGAGGATCATCTCCTGAACGCTGTTGTAGTATTTGGGGGAACACAGCCTGCTAGGAGCAACATTTACAGCCACTGAGAGAGCCAGGCTTCGTCCGTGTCTCACCATCCAGTCAATGCCAGAGACATCTGCTGCAAATGAAATAAAAGAACACTAGCAAGGCTCCTGCTATCCATTCCTCTTCATCTGAGGAAGCTTTTGTCAGTTTGTCAATTCACTTCCATAAAATGACATAATAAGCAGCATCTAACGCAATGCCTTGCTTCCTCCACTCCTCCCAAAAAGCCGTACAAAGAGTGCTAAAACGCAGCACCTCTACCAGACAGGAACACCTTCTGGGTAGACACGGAAAACAGGCACAAACAAGTGACTCTGGGCTGTTCAACCCAGTTACTTCTGATGGTCTCAGTCACATGTAATCAGGCCCACAATCACTTAGTGCATGAAGGACCTGGCATCGGAATTACACAAGCTTTGACTCTCTAATAAAATGGTAAAAAAAAAGTCATCTGTAATTTGAAACCAGCTAACAGATTTCCCTTTTTAATCCCACAGAGGAGAGTAATCCCGTAGCACTCCCAACCACTATGAGTTCCTACAAAACTCGTGTTTTTTTTCTAACTTGGAGCCAAATTAGTTAATTCTCCAAAAGCACAAGAAGCCACCAGATGTGGTCTGCAATTAGCATAAGCCAATCTAAGATCACAGTGTCATCAAAAAAGGTGGAATGGCCCTCCCGTCCACCCTGCCTGAACGTCCTGTCACCTCCCATCCTCTCTGTGTCAGCACTAGCAATCACTCAGCTGTGCTGGTACTTTCAGCAATTCATCTGAAAACAAATCCAGAAAAAAAGTATGGGTAACCCCAAATCACCGCCACCACCATGTGCTCAACTACATACCAAGGTGTACAAATGAACAGCCACAAGCAAAGAAAAGTGCAAGAAAATCTCGAGTAGAGATTCAGGTTTAAGATAAAGAGAAGGAACTTAAATAATTAGTCACAAAGTCTGCCTGAACCGATGGCTAAGAAGGTATCTCCCCTTGCTTTCTGAAGCAGTTCCAGTCACCGTCAACAGCTTCACTTACCCAGTAAGTGCTGGTGGAGAACAGCACTGAGCTCCTCTTCTGACAGGAACGCACAGAGTTCTGCTAAGCAGCCAGCTGAGGCCATGCGGGTGGCATCCTAACGAGGAGAGGAAGAAAAGAGTAACACCGTTGAGCTCAATAAACATCAGAGATAAGGAGCAAGAAGTGACAGATGATATGAAATAAAAAGAGAAGGAGGAAATAAATTTTACTAGTATTTCACTCCTACTACCTGTGCATTTCTGTCAGTTCACAAGGTTTCTTGTGCATAATGGAACTTAAAAACAAATCCACAGTCAAAAAGCCAGCAGAGACTGAAGAATTACAGACCTTATATAAACTGATTTGTTAAATGGAAAAGTGAATGTTTTAAAAGACGTGTTAAGAGTGAGGTTTAGATTCACAGTCTAGAAAGTAGGCATTATTTCTAGCCATCTCTAGATGAGCTTATCTCTCTGATAAACTCATACTACTTTTCATTAAAAACTTCCCGGCTTTTGTTGTTCCAGCTTGCTTATGTGACCATCCCATTACTACTCCTCTCCACCCTGAAACTTACTATCCAGTGGGAATTTTTCAATTCTTCTATTTCTAGCAAGCCAACAGTTGCTTGTCCATGTTGCACTGCTTAAAACATAAGGAAGAAATTACTAGATGATTAATTTTAATCTCACAGATGATACTGGTGCTATCTGCCATATAGAGAAGACCCTGTATTAAACTTGGAGACATTCTTGCTCATTGGAGGAAAATGTGCCATTATCTGAAAGATTTCTCACACTAAATGATAAACCCCACCTGAGAGCCTACAAACACACATATGTGCATATAGTGAAGGTATTGCAGGTTTTCGCCAAGATAAAAAGCAAATCCTGATTTCAGAGCTGCCTCAAACACATTGGTGAGGAGCTGCAGGTCACACCCACATATATGGTTGCTACAGAAACATTAAACTCACAGATTTTCAGAGTCACCAGTGACTGGCTAGGGATCTCTAATTCTTGCACTTGACTCTCAGCTAACACACTACAAGGCTCTAACGAGACCGATTTTACAGACCGGATTCAGTTTAGTGAGTAATGCCCAACCACATGCTTCTTTATAGAAATTTCTTTCCACTCTATCACTAGTAATTTCCCCTGGAAGTTATTTTAAAAAATAATTCTGTTAGAAAGTTCAGATTTTAAATTTAAGAATGTCTACAGCAGGGATCCTTTACAGCTGGCTAAAGCAGTACCTCGTCATGTCCCAGCATCCCTAGAAGCACCGTGCTGATATTCTTCCTAATGGCAGCATCTACTTTTGCACCAGCTCCTCGTGTTACAAACCGCAGAGCTTGCAGCATTGTGTCCCTAGAAGTGATCACAACACACAGTCAGACACTGCCTACCCCCGCCACCCTAAAGAAGAAATTAAGCTCTGGATACCTGTAACAGTTTCTTACAGCGTGCTGGTTTTGGCTGGGATAGAGTTAATTTTCTTCATAGTAGCTGGTATGAGGCTGTGTTTTGGCTCTGTGCTGGAAACGGTGTTGATAATTCAGGGATGTTTTGGTTATTGCTGAGCAGCCCTCACACAGAGTCAAGGCCTTTTCTGCTCCTCACCCCACCCCACCAGCGAGGAGGCTGGGGGCAGGGGGGGGCACAAGGAGTTGGGAGGGGACACAGCCTGGACAGCTGACCCCAACTGACCCAAGGGATATTCCAGACGATATGATGTCATGCTCAGCTTATAAAGCTGGGGGAAGAAGGAGGAATGGGGGGACGTTCAGAGTGATGGCATTTGTCTTCCCAAGTAACCACTAGGTGTGATGGAGCCCGTCTGTCCTGGACATGGCTGAGCACCCGCCTGCCCATGGGAAGCGGTGACTGAATTCCTTGTTCTGCTTTACTTGTGTGCACGGCTTTTGCTTTACCTATTACAGTCTTTATCTCAACCCACGAGTTTTCTCACTTTTACCCTTCCGATTCTCTCCCCCATCCCACCACGGAGGAGTGAGCAAGTGTCTGCGTGGTGCTTAGTTGCCGGCTGGGGTTAAACGACAACACGCAGCAATTACACTAATATGCCTTACAGTTTAGGAGACTGATGCTCTCTCTGCGCTGCTGAAAACTCCATGCTAGAGATATTTCCATGTTTGTGTGCTTGTGTCTGTCTGTTACAACGTAAATAATTTCTGACTTTTCAAACATTAAAAAAATTGTCAAATCAGGAAGTTAATTTCTTACAGATCTGTGCACTTAGGATACAAGAACAGCTGCATTCCTTCAGGTCAGGCTGACAACTGATACAGTCTCGTATCTGAAAGTGGGCTGCAGTCGGCTGCTGCGGGGTGTGCAGGAGAGCGGAGAACCGGGCAGATACCAAGCAATGCTTCCCCTGATACACTGTCACAGCTTAGCTTCTGACCCAGGAAATCCCTATCACCCACATCCTTTGTTCTACAACCCTTGATTAACAGTCAGCTGCTTTGGCTAATAAGTAAATCTTACTCTCAGAATTGGGGAGTTTTGTTCATTCATCCTAGGCCTTTTTTTCATCCTTAGTAAGCAGGAAGGTCTGCGGTACGTATCACCTATGACTTACCTGATGGCAGAGTCATCACTGGAACGAATTCCATTCAGTAGCTCCGTAAAGAGAGGATCCACTTTTACGTGGATGACAATGAGTTTACCGAGAGCATCAGCAGCTTTAAGGCGAACAGCACGGTTTGAGTCTTGCAGAGCTTTGGTGAAGGTTGTTTGCAATTGGGGCAAAAATGGTTTCAGGGCAATCTCAACCTGTATCAGAGATGAAAGAAGGGAAAGTGGTACAGTCAGGACTGAAACAGTGTCTGGAAATCAAAGCCTGAAAACAGCATGACCTCCTCTATAGCCGTTAGTTATCACAAATAGCCCTTACTTAGCTCTAACACACTACTAAAATGGGAAAAACATGAAACAATACTTTACCACAAAACTTTCAGCCTTTTCAAATCTAATCTTATTTTCCACATACTGAAATACAAGGGTAATGTTGCTGAAAAATTGAACAGCTTTTTGTATACAGAGCACTAAATAAAAGCTCAGCTCAAAGATACGTAAGATGATCGTCTTTGCACTTAACAATTCATTAAAATGGTGGACACAGGAGAGATTAATTACATGGTAGCTTTTAATCACTTGAAAGTGGGATCAGCACTTAGCAATATTTCTAAGAAGCCCAGTGATTCAAGCACTCGGAGCTTTTTTGGTAGGCCAGAAGCTGCCAGAAGAATACAATCCAGTTACAGCGCCAATCCTAAATATCCACAAAAATATCAAATCCACACCAGCAGACATCCTAGCTGTACTTACATGGACGCAAGAGATATTTCTGAAGGTTGCCATGGAAAATGTTCACAAACCACAGTCAATTGCTTTGCATCTTACCTTAGCTAAAAGAAGGCTTAATGTTTCAAGCAGAGCCACCTTGACATTCCAGCTGAACCGATCTCCCAAGATCCGAATAAGTGGCCCAGTAATGCTCACCACAGATGGTTTAAGAGCTTCAGCAGAAGTCAGCTTAATAACCAGCCCTAAGGCCTTTGCTGCCTCCTCCTTCTGCTCTGGATTACCAGTTAAAACACCTTCCCGCAGCACCAGGAGTATGGAAGTCACTCCCTGTCATGAAAATGGCATAAGAAAGCTTAGAAGCTAAGATGCAAAAAATATGTATCTTATTTTTACTCCTGTTATACACCAGATGTACAAATGTGGAGAGTTTCTCTCAGTTTCCTGTTGACCTTCAGCTGCCTGCTTCCACATTTACAGAGCTACTTTTATTTGGTTTGATTTCACGCATCTACGCCTTACTAAGCCAGTTGCTATGAGAAAAGTGGTGGCGGCTCAGGGAATTTTTAAACCACAGAAATTTGGCACAGAAGTCCAGCTTTACTCCCCCACAAAAAGCAGCCAGAAACCATGACTTACATGCATAACAGAACTGTCAAAGATCTTGTTACAAGAGGAGTCTTCCGTAGGGTAACTCAAGAGCAGCAGTAACCTACAAAAAGTCTCTCCAACATACAGGTTTGGAATGCCCAAACAGACACTGCTTCCAATAGCTGTGAAGTCCTATCAGTCGTTTCCCCCAAAAGGTGGGCATTATGGCTGTGACAAATCCACACTCATTCTGATCCTTTACCTTCTTAGGAATACAGAATCCCGGCACATGCTCGCCTTTGGCCTCATTCCCTACAATCCGGATATCCTTGTGCAGGTCCTCAATCAGAGCAAGCTGGTTCCCAGCATCTAATTTCTGCAGGAGAGAGGGGTAAGAAAAAGATGAGACAACATGGCAACCAGCTATTCTTTTTGAGTTCTTCTCAGGTATGTCAAGAGAAGACACCTGTTTCCTGCCTCCTCGCTCACAAAACTAAAGGCAAGCTCATCTTACAACTCTCAAATCTTTGCAGCATTTGCAAATGTAAATGTAGTTTACAATCAAAACAGAAGGTTCCATTTAGGCAGTATTATACCAGCTCTCCCCATTTTCTCCTTGCCAGGCATTACCACTGTAACCTTTTTAAGCTGCCTCTCACCTTGGTGATGGAATTAAGAGCATCCCAGCTTTCATTCAGAACTACAGGGTTGGTATCATTAAACAGACGTATCAAGCCTGAAACCAAGCTCTTGAGATGACCAGTATAGTCTGCTTTTGTCTTGGAGCAGTAAATATTCAGAATGACAGCTGCTGCCTGTCTCATTCCCAGCTCAGGGCTGCGGGTAGCTTCTAGTAGATCTTCAGTTATAATTCTTTGTCCAGCATCATCTTCCACAGACAGGATTACAGACTGGCAGTTTGCCATCTCCTAAGAGAGTCCAAGTTAACTTTACGTTAACTCTCAAATAGAACAAAGCCAGATTTAGCCCCACATTTCCCCATGTTATCCACAGCATTATCTCTTAGAGAAATACTACAACACATCCCACTTGCTAATCGTTTCTCCTTAAATAGCTGGTCACATCACCATTAAAGGCTCGATTCAGTCCTGGAGCAGAGACAGGTGTCTAACCAGCTCTCAAAATTTAACAAGTGACCAAACTCTGCTGAACTGATTGCTGCACAGGTCACCCTCCAGCTGCGGAAGGGCTAATTTAGAAAAATTAGAGTAGCTCAGTCTCCCCCATCTTACTCACCCATCAGAGACTGTGGGTCTTGTCAAGTAACATTTTTTTTATTTAGGTAGTTCAATGCTGTGCGTCATAATACTAATTACAAGCACGTCTGTGGGTACATTAGAGATCTCCGGGCAGACTTGGGGCTAGAAGCTGAGCTAAGGGGCATCTACAGCAGACAGACAACAGGACACTGTCACTAACATTCCTAACTCACTAACTTATGTACATGTCTATCCGCAATCACAACTCCAGGATGTTCTCTGGAGTCCAACTACCAGATGTTTCAGAAAGCAGTACAGGAGGAGTGCTGCATGCAAAACAGGAGATTTCCTCCCTTCAGCCCTTTAATCTCTCAGTCTTCTATACCAAGAATAAATAGAAAGTTAACTAGACACTCTGGCAGTTCTCCAAGAATAAGTAAATGGAGAATTGTATCTTGTTGCAGGCCAAAGAGACTTTTATATGGATACAAATAGATTTGGAAAGCATACGTTTTCCGACTCGCAATATGCCACCAGGCAAAAAGACTCATCCTGAAGCAGCTAATGGACTGAATTAAAACATGCAATCTGTGTATCCAGAGAACACAGATTCTGTGCTGGGAAGTAAACCCAAAACTCTGTCTTCAGGCAACCTGTCATAACACAGAGCTGAGCCACACTACTTGCCAATTGCTCTTCACTGGTCCCCAGCTTCTCCTTCAGTGCAGACATCATAGCAGGCAGGATGACACTCAAGTGCCGTGTCAGAGCGTCCCCTGCCACTGATGAGAGGAAAGCTAGCACACGGGTTTTCACAGGGGGATTATTCAGCTAAAAGAAAAAAAAAAAAAAAAAAACAAAAACACAAGACAAGCAGAAGGTTTTTTCAGAAGGAGTCTCAATTCATCTGCAACATGAAAAATTTCTAAGTATAAAATGCATCACAACCCAAATGACAATGCTTTCAGCATAAAATCAGAAGAAAATTTCAAACTATCCTCTTCCTTTTGGCATATTGGTCCAAAGAAAACTGGCAGCAAGCAGAAGAAAAAGCACAGTTCTGAAGTTTAAAATTTGTTTCCCGTTGTACCTTTGGCACCAAATAAGGCAGCACCACACGGCTCTTGACAGCCATAACTTGTTTGAGACCATCCACAGCAAAGTCAGATGTCTCTTCGTTATCCTATAGGGAAAGAGAAAGAAACCTGAGAGATATTTGCAACACACCAAGCTAAACCCTATTTCAAGTGACAATTTACCACGCGACCATATAACCAACACACAAGTCCTATCCAAAAATGTTCTCATATTATATAGCAAAAACCCAAACCAAGCTCTTCTGTCACATCAGAAAGATTCTCTGTATCAGAAATGGTGGCCAAACAGCTCAAGCAGTTTGGCAATGGCACAAATGGCAAAAAGCACAATGGCAATTCCCTAGCAGAGCCAGACGTAGTAGTTCTTAGGCTATGCTTTCAGCCATGGCTAGGATGACTCCATGGAGGAGGCAAAACAGAGCTGCCATTCCCTGGAAGGTCTGCCACTACAATCCTCCTTCTCCTTTAAGCTAATTATTCAAAACCTGTCCCACAATATCACTGATCAAGTTGTTGACTAATGTTGAGCAATGCTTACCAGCTGCTTCAGCAAAAATGGCAGGATATCTTCAAGAGCTTGATGTCCAATTGTTGAGTGCAACTGTTCAAATGTTTTAGCTGCAGCCTCTCGGACTTCTTCCAGAGGGTCACAGAGCGCTTTTCTCACTGTAGGAACGAGGGACTCAGAGAAAAGCAGTACCTAAAGATGTAGAGATGAAACTAAGTATCTAAAGCCCAACAGATGCATGTATCTCAGTAAAGTAGCTAAGAGTACAGAATTTGCACAACTGAAACGAAATTGCTGTTTGCTTGAAATATGTTCGAAGAAAACCAGGATTAATCAACACAAATAACTGCAGTGCTCTAAGGCTACCTAGTGGATGATTTCTATTATTATATCTCATAAAAGTCAGACCTGTGCAATGTTTTAAATTTACTGACAGATACAAATGCATACATTTGCCAGAACAGCAACTCATGTAAGTTATAAGCCCTGAATTCAGTCCATAAAAGAAGCCCAGCACTAGCTGTATTATTCCACCTCAACTGCAATACCTGCATCATAACATAAATATCTAGGAAACTGGAGATTTCACCTTCCACATGTAACTTACCGCATCCCTGCTGGTAGATTTCATTATCTCACTCAACCCAATGCAGACTCCTTGCCTCTCATCACTCTTGTCTGACCTCAGTCCATCTTCCAGAATAGGAATGATTTCAGGAAGGATCTTCTCTCCCAACTTTCGGACAAGGTCCCCTAATGTCCGTGCTGCAACCTGCCCCCAAAAATGTATTAATTAACTATTTTCTTGTTTTATAAAACTTAAGAAGGTGAACTGTGAGCAAAAGTTAACTTTTGACCATAACCTATTGTTCACACTATAGACACGAGTAGTAGGAATGGAAACACTACCATTATAAATAACCTCTTTTTTTTTTACTGTCATCTGTTTCATACTGTACTGTTTGTATTGTACTGTTTTACTGTCACCACAGTTGCCTTCAGCAAAGAAAGAAGTCAGACATACTTATACTCAGAACAGTTAAATTAATGACAGCTTTGGAGTGATTTACAGAAAAGAATTATCCTGTGTTCTCCAGGAGTTAGTTTATACAGTAACCTGCAGTAACAGGAAGGCATTACTCAGTTTCTCACCGTTCGCTTATCTGCACAAGTACTGGCCAAGAATTTCAGCAGAAGCCCAAAGAGGGTTGGCAAAATTTCACGCAGTGTGCGAGGAGTGTTTGAGACTACAATCTTCCAGACATGTAAGGAGGCTTGACGCACTACCAGCTGGGTGTCAGAGCGGCCCATGTATAGCCCTGCCAGCACCCTGTTCCTCCTCTCCACACCAAGAGCATTAATTATAGCCTGAAAAGAAGTATCACAAAATTGTATTATCCACTCCTCAAACTTTTAAAAACAACAAAAAACATCATTTTTAAATAAGTCTTTCCACCCGGCTTTCAAAGATGTTTTAAAAAAAAAAAAAAAAAAAAAAAAAAAAAAGGCACAACAGACAAGAACAGCTTTACCTTGTTTGACTGGGCTGTTCCAAAGTTGTCATCCTCTGAGGCAGTTTCTGTGGTCATTTTGCCAGTGACTCCTGAGATATGGAATAGGAGATCTCCAAGGAGCTGAACTGAGCTAAACCTGGCAACAGGAGCAAGTCAAGCGTTACAAACAGGGTATTCAGGCAGTACCAGTCCAAATACGACAGTATGTCAAAAACAGACATGAGCAAAATGCAAGGCAAAGAGCTAGGTCAGCAATGAAAAGCTGCATGGGCTGATATGTAAGATCCGTCTGCCTACGTGACTGAGAAGCAGCATGCTAAAGAGAAAGGGAAGGAATGAATTCCAAACTGGAAGGGGCTGAGAGAATTCCCGTAGTCAAAGCAATGAATCACGGAATAGCCTGGACTCTAAAAAGGAACAAGACATTGCCAGTATCTGTCTTAACCCAAAAGACATGCACCTGGGTAAGTGCACTCATCAGCACTCAGCTGACGCAGGCCTTTTAGTACAACTAATTTCTGAGCAATTGCTATTAGCTGTGAGTGCTCCACTGCACATTTCCATACACTGGAGAACAATAACTTACTCAGCATTTTGAAAAATGAAAAACAAGATGTGAGGGCTAAATATTGCCACATCAGCTGCCTTGGAAGTGTGTTTCAGAGTCGCTACCAGAATTAATAATCTAGCAGGAATGCTTTGCAGGTACCAGGAAACCTGATCCACGGCTGGCAGGGCTTTGCAGACTCTGTGCTGTAAGGCATCATATTCAAATCAACAAGCAAAAAGAGACACTTGCTTTTGCTTCCCAGGAGGTCTCTCCATTTCCTTGAGGAGCAACACAGAGTCTAAATCACCCCAGTTTTTCAACCATGGAAGAGGAATTCTGTGGATAAGATGGTTATCCCTTACCTTATCCTCCACAAGTCATCAAACAGGCCATCCTCAAGCTGCGGCAGGAGAAGTGCAATGGCAGTCTCAGCATACATACTTATGATTCTCTGGCCAGCGCGCAGGGCAGTGTCCCGCACAAACTCATTCTCGTCTGCCAGTGCCTGAACAGAGGCAGGAAAGTGTCTGTGAAAGCTGGGTTTTTTCAGCACAATATACAAAACCAACAGGAGGAAAACAAAAAAATGTTTTCTCCCTCAAACATAAGAAGTTGTAAATGCACAAAGGTGATTTCAAGAAATTACTAGTGACTACAAACAAAAGACAGCAAGCAAATAACTTGCAAGAAGAAATAATTTATAATTTAAATTCTTTTATATTATTTTTTTCTATAGTCCAGCAATGCTGGACAAGTTTCTGCATGTCCCACAACTCCTGGCAGTGATGCTTAAAATACTCTGGAGGCTTCTTTTTATCCTCTAACAAATAAAACTCTTCAGGCCTCTGCTACGTACCTTAAGGATACAAGGAATGATGGGTCCAACATAGGGAGTGAACTTGTCTCCAAAGGTAATTGGCAGGTAGTTGAACATCATGATATAACCATCTCGTACATGTGGAGCAATATCCACTTTACTGGCAGTAGCTACAATCTCTGGCATAAGTTTCTCCAGCTTTTCTACCCCCAAACCAGCCATAACTTCAGCCAGACCTGAGAAAAAAAGCAGGTAACATAGCTGATAAACACAAGAAAGAACAAGCTAATCTGACTTAATAAGAGAAAGTCTGAGCTCAAGTATTTAGACATAGCTGTCCTCACCTTGAGCAGCACCAGATCGATCCACTGAGCTCTGCTCATATGTCAGTGTCTCCATCAGCCATGGCAACAAATCCTCAAAGCATGATTCTCCCATACCTTTCACCATGGCTCCCAGTGCCTTTGCAGACACTGTGCGCACCTAACAGACAAGAGAAAGAGAGATTTGCAAAATATCCAGTTACTAAGACGGATGTGTCAGACTGATTACAGACCTACAGAAGATCAGGACAAAGTCTAACCTAACGCACTGAAAGACAAGTTGTGTTTATACAAAAGACTTACTTCAGGTACAGGATCCAAGAGAGATGCCTTCAGTCCAGGAGTCACACTGGGTAAGTAAGGAGCCAGATCCTGAAACAAAGAGCCCGAAGAGTAAGAACTAGATTCAAAATGAGAAAGAAACCTAAGTCATCTTCATGTAAAGGTCATTCAGCCCCTTATTATTAGTAATCATCCATAACATCCTAAGAGTTTAATCAGTTGCTTTCACAATCCTGCAAATAAGCACACTGAATTGTTCTGTAAGTCCAAGACACAACACCAGTTCCATGCAGACCACTCAAAACGTTTTTGATGCTCACCCACAACCCAGCACTTTGTATCTAAGGGAAATCCAACACTCTTAACATTTACACAAGGTTTAAAGACAGAGATTATCAGCACAAAAATTAAACACAGATCTTTAGCCTACAATGAGGTTCTACAAATACTTTTCAAACAAACCCTGGATCCATTTGTAAGCCGCTGATCTGTGTTTCACTGGTACTGGTTTCGCTTGTTTGTTTGTTAAGGCACTTCTTAGATGGTAAAAATTACAAGACATTTTTGCAGGGATAAATCTGGTAATAAATAGATGACCAAAGTACAAAGATGACAGTGTTAAGCACGTGAGAATTGTCACTGTCTTTATAGCCATTATCTGTTCATTTACATACATTTAATTAAAGCAGCTGCATGGATTCTAATATTGTCTAACTTAACAGCAAAATTCCCAAACCAAGTAAATTCTCTCTAGTATCTCTGTATCTCTAACACAGTAAATACAGCATACAGTTAGAGAGCATTTTTAGCACCGCACCTTCTGATCCGTCAGGGAGTACATGTTCCCAATGATCTGGGCAGCCATCTTCCTGGTGTCTGTAGAACGATCTTGAAAAGCTCTCTGAACAATTGGCATGATCAGTGCTAGGGATGGAGCATCAATGAAATGGACAAATTTGGTATCCAGTAGAGTCTGCAGACACTTCTGAGTTTTCCTGGAGGGGTCAGTGAGAGCATCCAACAGAACGGGAGCGATTGCTGAACATTTTTAAAAAGGAGAGAGAAGACTTCATTTGTACATAAAACAAAAATGCGTGTCAGGGTAAGCTGGTGTTCTCTCATGCAATGTTTTAGAACCTTCTAAAGCAACTAGCAGCATGGGAACAGAGGAAACCCTATTAACATTAGCTGACAAAATCGATAGGAGCGTTCAAAAAGCCTTGAAGCAGACAGCCGCAGTTAAGCTTTCATGTTATACTTTTCTAGGAGTAGCTTCATTTCTATAGAAGTTTGGATTTAATCCTAAATGTTGTGAACATAAACCTTGCTATTATAAACCATGGTCATGTCAGGACATTAGCGATGCAGACAGTTCTTACCCAGGATCTCTGGATTCCTGATGACAGACCCAATCTGCCTGAGAGCTTGCTGACCTGCATTCTGCACCTTCACATGAGAATCTGTAAGCACTTCAGTAAGTTTTGGCACAATATTGGGTAAGCAGGAAGAGAGCTGTTTGGGAGCACAGTATGCCATAGCCCCCAGCAGTTCCACTGATCCTGTGCATGAAGTACAAAAAAAGAAAGAAAAAAAAAAAAGGAAAAAAAAGAAAAAACACAAAACAATACACAGCATTAAGAACAGATATGAGACGATGATGACATTTACCCCAAACTCAAATCTACCAGTCGGAGGAAACAACTTTTTTTGTGTGTGTGTGTGTACCAGGGAAAAGAAGTGGGGAGAGGAAACTTCCAGCCTCTGGAGTACTTCGGGGCGGGGTGGGGGGAGCAGTAAAAAGTGTTCCTTGAATCTGCTGGGGGAAAAAAGTTGCTCAAATGTGTCAGGGAACTCATTTGTATCGCTAAAGCTGTAAGTTCCACAGTCCCTTAAGAGACAATAAACTATCACAGCCATCTGTAGGGATGAAGGAATAAACAAAGGGAATGACAGCAAAGGGAACTGTGGGTTACTCTCAATCATGTCAGTCAGATATTGGTCCATACCAGCTTTAGTTCTCCAAGACTCCTCTTCTAGTGCTGCAAGAAGTGACGGCAAAACCAGCTTCACTCCATGAGTACTCAAGTTGCTCATCACGGCTTTGGCACAGTCATCTGCAGCCTCCAAGGAGAAGAGAACATTTACAAGCTGTGTCACAACATATGTTTTTTCCTTCCTCAGAGACTCAATGGGAACAAAGCCTTCATGTAAAATAGTGTCTAAGTACAATGATGCAGCTAGCCAAGTAGCTCCCAATTAATGGCCAATGAAATAAGATGCTTTCAGTTATTAAGAAGATCAAATTGTTATCAGTGGTATCTCAAGGGATATGTCACCTTCTCAATTTGCCTAGTTACAAACAGCTTTCATACCCATTCCATTTCGGTTTTCTCTTAACACTCTGTTCTCAGAAATTTAAGGCATCTTACCTCTCGCACGTACTGGTTCCCATCTCCAAAACAAAGCAGCAAGTGAGGTAGCACATGAACCACATAGGGCTCAAAGAGCTTTCCAAGCATGCTGCAGAGCATCTCGAAGGCAAACAGAGCCCCTAAAGAAACAAAAAGGACAGTCAGAAGAATACAACTTAATTTAAAGGGTATGGAAAGAGAAGATAACATTAGCCAAATATCTGTAGAACTTCTTCAAAAGCACTCAAATCTCACAGCTGAAAGTTTCTTGCCTTCTTGCACTTGTGGCTAGTGCTGTGGATTTCTGGCATCAGACAGGACAAGAAGCCCAGTAGCATTAAAAACAGTAGCATTAAAAACATATAACAGCCCTCTGAGTCCTAGCTTAGGCAAGGAGAAATAAGGACAGGAAATGTCCAGCAGCAAAGGGAACAACTAGGCTGTGAGAGTCCCTCTGGACCAGCTGGAGCCAAATATGTACGGTCCCACAGGCAGCAGGAGCCCCCCTAGCAACACTGGCCTTTGAAAACAGGAGGGAGGGGTGCATGCATATTGCCTAGGACCAGAAACCCATCTTCCACCACAATGCAAACAGAGCAATTTTAGGACACTATACATAATCAATGGCCTCATGACAGACACCTCCCATTTCTTTCTCAGCAAACCTTAGTAAAATAAATGTAGATAAACCAAGCACAGGGGTTCAGGTATCATTTGATCTGACTGCAATGGTAGTAGGTACAAAAGAAATACTACGTATTTGGAGGGAAAGGCTTTTGTCCCTTACCCTCACGCCGACGGAAGTTCTTCTTGTCCTGGATAGCATCGGTCAGTGTGGTCATCATCTCCTGCTGCTTGAGAGAGAGGATGCCAAGGCCTTTCACCAGGCCTGCCAGCCCATAAGCCGCACCTTTGCGCTCAGCATACTTATCAGACTCTAAAAGCAGCTGCATTAGCTTCTGTATCATTCCTCCTGCATCCTCCTTAATTGCAGGCACCAGAGGTGGTAAGCAGCTTGCCACTGACTCTTGAACCTGTAAAACAATCCACCAGCTATCAGATCACAAAATATTCATCACCAACATAACTTCCCCCTAGACTGGACCCACAATGACAGCCTTCTGTCACCAGAGCCATTTTTAATCTCTCTGACATCCCTAAAAGTATCATAGTGTTAACCTGCCTCTGCATGGAACCTGAGAACTCCTCCAAGAAGGCACCTACCTGCTGAGATGGTGTGGACAAGGCTGCTATCAGTTTGCCAACAATTGGTTTCACTTTAGGGTCACTCTTGTCCAGATGTTTTGCCAGTGAACCCATCAGAATGACCACGCTTTGCCTGACAGCATCATAACTGGCATCATTAGGAGCATTTTTCAGGAATTCTTCAAACACTGGCAAGAGAGAGTTAACATTGTCCTGAAAAACAAAACCACAGAACTTGCCACTAGAGTCCACTCAGAATGAGATTTGCTATGCTCAGTGGACTTGTTTGCTCTTCTCTGAGCCAACAAACTGAACAATCACACTGTATTTACAGTTCATTTAATGTGTCACATCACATAAAACCTTGTGCCATCCCGACAGGCAACAAATATTTCCTGCTAGAGAGGAGCTCTTAAAAATTAGATCCCCCAAACGTGCCAGCATGATGTTCTGCCAGAAGCGATGCAAGCTACTAGGCAAGACTGCTGGCTTAAACATAAAGTGCCTGCTCTTTTGCATGCTCCATTTGCAAAGGGAGAATAGAAAGATAAAACAACCCTACTTTTCTAAGAAACAGAAGGAAAGAATGAATAATATGAAAATACTCCAACTGTCTTAGCCTTAACAGGAATGCAGAGGCCTGTCCAAAAGAGGTGACTTACACTTTTAAGGAAATCAGAAGCTGAGCAATTTACACCCTGCACACCTCCCCCATCTAACACTGCTGGAGAAGAGTTAGCAGTGAGGAGAAGGACGGTCCTCAATTCTCTGAATTACTTCAGTTGTTTTCAGTTTAATTAAGCCAATGATCAGCAAGCTTTTGTGTTCTGCTTTGCATGAGGCCTGAAAGGGAAAACTCACCTTACCACAATTAAAAGATCTGTGGCCTGATTTTACTGCTATTACTCTAGTTTTACACCATTTTAACACCAGTTAATTCAGCACTATTTATTTTTATTGCAGTGACAGGGAAAAACTACACTCTTAGTCAACACTAGTCACTAACAGAACAACTCCAAACACACAAAGATTCCTGCTACATGAAAGTTTTAACCTATTACAAGTAACAGCAATGTCTAAGAAAAAAAAAAAAATTAAAAAAAATCTATGGGCTCCAACACAGTACCTATATTTTCATCCCACTTTTTTCCACTGCTGGAGAGAAGCATTCAGACTTACTTTGCCATGAGTGTTGAGCGTTGAAAGAGCTGCATCTAACATGCACTTCCTGACTTCAGGACTGCGATCATTCAGGGCATCCGGTACAAAAAACTGAAAGAGGGGCTTCACCTGAGAACTGTCCAGATGCTGTGAGAGCTTGTTGAGGGCCAAAGCTATGCCACACCTGTGAAGATGGTGAGCTTGTGAGCTTACTGACTTTTGGCAGAACATGCTTGAGGTCACAATCACATTTGCTATCAGTAGTACATTACAGACATTGAGAGAGAGAACCACTATGAAACCAAAGAGCTTCAGAGTGTCCAACCTACGTGCATTTCATTACAAAACCCCATGCTGCAGG
Source organism: Sagittarius serpentarius (assembly GCA_034782735.1). Lineage (NCBI taxonomy): Eukaryota > Metazoa > Chordata > Aves > Accipitriformes > Sagittariidae > Sagittarius > Sagittarius serpentarius. The sequence continues at coordinate 4,282,370 of JAVKLA010000088.1, forward strand.
TTCCCAAAAGGACAACAATCCTTCAGCCATATAATGACTTTTATCCTGATTAAGCATTACAGATACTTGGGCCAACAAAGACAGACATCAGGATCACTTTATCTACTGCTGAAATACAACAGCTTTACAATAAGGTACATCAGCACTAAAGAACAGATTAACTTAAGACAGGTAGCGAACAAGATGATCTCCAATTAAACCTGTATAGGGCATATAAGTAGACAAAAAGTTATTATCCAAACTGGATTTTGTCCAGTTCATTAAGGCTCACACTGCAGCTCTTGAAACGATCAATTGCCCATGCAAAAGTGGGAATACAGTAAGACAAGACAAAAATCAGGCAGTCTGAGAAGGAAAGACTCTGCTCTTATTAGAAGGACATAGATTAGATAGCACCCAATATTTTGATGGAACTGAGCGCATTTCAGTTTGGCCTGCCCAGCCTGCTTAAGTGGCACAAATATTCTCCACCAGAAGGAAGCATGAAACCAGCAAGTGAATACAACTGCATATATTTTGTTCCTTTAACATTCCCTTATTTCTCCACTGCCTGAACTTCGAAATAAAAATCTGGAACATCTCATCTGGATGCACAGGAAGTGATGAGATCAATCTGAAGATGACTGTACCTCGCTTCCCACTGGTCAGGTGGTGATTCAGATATCACTCGTCCCAAAGCATCCAAAACTGGAGGTGGCCGCTGCAAGGAGAAAAAAATTTCATCAGAATGCCTTTTCCAAGGACACACGCGCAGAGAATACTGTCAGCCATACCTGCAATGCCATTTTTAAAATACTGCACAGAGGTATGCTACCAATAGCAGAAGAGCATGGTAAAAAACAAGCAGAGAGCTAGCTTGGGCCCAAATAGACTTAGATTCCACCCCCTGCTCTGCCACAGTCTTCCTGTATCACGTAAGGCATACCTTCCACCTGCGCAATGGTGCCATTACTGTCTGGTAACTTAAGGACCAAGACATTAAAGTCTGTGATAAGCAAACACACAGCAACAGTACTCTTCATGCACATCCTCAAGACAGACAAAAGGAAAAGTGATTAATAAAAGATATAAAATATAGCACAAGCTTGTGCCTGTCAACTGCTTAAGACAAGAGTACTTACGTAGAGCTTCTCCTGGTAAATCTCTGTAAGTTTATTCATAACCTCTGCCGCTTGGTTTCGATACTGAGCTACAGCTCTGGAAAGAGCTTCAGCACCTGCTTGTCGCACTGCCTCTTCATGGTAGATGACATCTTTGATCAGCAGAGAACAGAGGTCAGGCTGCAGCTCCAGACCCATGGACTCCCACAACCTGCAGCGCACACAGAGAGGTGACAGATCACACTTCAGCAAGAGAAACCACTGCTAAACGCAAATATCAGGGTGACCTAAAGCTGCGCTCCACCTGCGGGAGGCAAAGCCCCTGCCAGTGGAGCTCCACAAGGTGAGCAGAAGAGAGGTCCCCTTACGATCCAATCACCCAGGAAGAACTCCTACCTCTCTGCCAATTTCTGAATCTCATCTTCCACATCAAACTTTACTACCCAAAGGCGACGCAAGAGATTCAGTCCATTCTTTTCGTCACTGTCTGGAGTTGGTAGAACCATTTGTAGCTCCATTAGTCCCTGAATTAGTTTACAGGAGAATCAGTGCAAGGATCTGATTTTAGAAACAGATACTTTAAAACACTTAAAACCTTCACTAAGTCAAGCTCTCAGTGGTTAGAAGTGTCAAAATTCAAGTTTCCTTGTGCAGCACACTACCCGTGCAGATCAATGACTTTCTGTTGCTTATAGGTGAGATGGTGAAACTCAAGAACAGCACTCCACAGGGAGGCTGCAGAGAGGCAACTAGGCACTAGGTTGTGCTCTGGTGACTACAATCTTTTCTGCTTCTAAGTACAGAAAAGCCAGCTCAGGTGAGCTAAGCTGAAATTTGTTTCAGGGCAAAGAAAACCAAGCACCTCTGGTTTTTCTTTCTTTCTTTTTTATGTTCTCAGAAGTGACTAAGTTTGAAGCTTTCCAAAAACACTGGGCCCAAGACAGACATAGGAATTTTTTGAGAGCTTCCCCCTTTAAGACTGAGCTCTATGCAATTGTAAATAGAAGGTGTTAGTTGTTGTAATTACACCTGTTTTAACAAAACAAAGGTGTGGAGAGACCCAGAGTACTCCTTTTTGCAAGATAAATCTAGCAAAAAGAGCATTACTTTGAGCATTATTGCTCAGTAGCTACTGCCTCCTCCTCAGACACACTGCCCAAAGACTGTCATCACAGCTGAAGCCTCTCTTCATCAGTGTTAGAGAAGATTCACCTCCCCAAAAACTAAGGAATTCAGTGTGACCCTGAGTGATTCCCACCTACCCTGAGAGCTGCATCTCGAACATTCATGCACGGAGATTGCAGGGCCTGAAGTAACACATCGATCTCCTCCTGTTCTGCATAGGCACAGCCGTCCTCCCCGCTGCTGCTTGTGCACAGGGTGGTCAGTGCATTGGAAGCCAAAACCTAAAATGCCGTGAGGAAGTATGAAAGATTCCACCACTGACTTCTACTTCTGTCAAAGCAAGGGCAGGGTGGGGGTTGAGCGTTATCACAAGCGAAGAAACTCTTAAAGAACAGTGACAAAAACAAGAACTTGAGTTCAGTACAACTGTTTGCCTTTTTGTTATTATTGACCTTTCTGCCATCTCATCCCGCAGAACACGCTCGGAGGAGCGACTACTAAACTCTAAATTTCTCTGAGAGAGCAAAGCCTTAGAGAAGGAATAAAATGTCACCTGTGGAAGACCGAAGAGTGTGTTTGGTGCAGTAAAATCCACAAGAAAAAAAGATGCAGGCATTTTATTCCAAGAATACTGTTAAACACAGGAGAAAATTGGTAACGTTTCAACCACCAGCCTCAGAGATTTAAAGCAGGTGGGTGTATGTCCCTCACTGAGACACTGATGAAACTTTTAGGCAGAATCCTGACTGTGGTTATGAAGCTGAGGACTCACCTGTAACCGTGGAGAACCCGTTCCTATCACCTGGGTTAGCAGAACCAGCATGTCCCTCCGGGGCAGCAACTCTGGGCCATTCTGAAAGATTGGCGGGAGAAAAGGCAGAGAGAGGAGAAAAAGCCTTATGTCTTGTGACTCCAAAGTACCTTGCCTGTGTATGACACTCCTTATAAAAATCACAATCAAAACCTAGGACTGGACAGGTGACCAAAACCTGTGACAGAAAACAACCTTACATTGTTAACTCCAACTTGTAGAATTAATCTGCTTTGTCCAGTTCACACATCAGCTCTTTTATCCCACGCCTCATCTGAACAACTGTTGAAGGAGGTCATGTGATCCCCACAGCTCTCACCTCATCCACCAGCAAAGCCTGGCCATTTGCTGATGATCTCAGCTGAGCATGGACAGTAAGGATCTGCAGAATCTTGACCAGGAACTCCTCCTTGTCTTCGCTGTCATGGGGTGTCTCAGTCATAACCATCTTCAGGAGAGGAAAGACTAAGGAAAATGCTGGAGCTGATAACGGGGCAGCACCTGCAAAAAGGAAAAACAACCCTATGAGCGTAGCTCATCCTCTCAAGTCTTTTTTTGTAATATTGACTGGTTTAAATTTCACACCGTGGTAGCTCATAAAGGATATGGACAGCCTTATGTACAAGCATGCTAAGTGACCTAAGTATTTCTATGCCCCTAAAAACACCCGGTCTAAAGGACATGGTCTCACGTGTATTCGGACTTAATCCACACAGACGATGCTTAGCCTGTTCAAAGCAGCGCACACAGCCAGCCCCGTTTAGCCTCTACCATTTTGCCACTTCACTTACTGGCAGCAACAGTATGGTTCCAACAGTGACATCTGGCATTTCAGTGTTAGGTTAATGGTTGGACTTGATGATCTTAAGGGTCTTTTCTAACCTAAATGATTCTGTGATTCTACCTAATGTTGTTGCTTGCTACACCAATGAGCTGGCTTTAATTAAAGTCACATTAGGATTCCAAATTACTTCCAATGCTTCAACAGTGTAAAAATACACACTGTAAATGAATTTGAAACAATTCAATGGATTAAAGTAGACAGGCAAAACTGAGGTTTTGTCTGTCTTGGAAACACTTGCGGGCAGTGGGGACAGACACAAAATCAAATCCGTCACACAATCAAAGCTGAAATAAAACCTACTATTTAAAAGGCATTAAGTTTGTGTGTACACTTTGAGAATGAAAATGAATTAAACTAAAAAAAAAAGTGTGGTCAGCTTACTTCTGAACAGGAAGATCCACACAGGGATCTGATACAATTTAACTAATTCACTTTTAAAGCTCATTTGTCCCAAAGTAGGGGCCCATTTTATTTTCCCTTTGAACACTTCCTACCAACCTAGCTAACCTGTCATTCCAGTCTTCAGCTGGATTCTTGAGAATGAGGTTCCTCTAACTCTGGTGCAAGTCTCAACTCCCCTTGCAAAAATTAAAGCTTTTGGATTCCCGCTGTTAAAGATTTTGCTCCTTCCTCCTCACAGGGGCTTGGCTATGGGACATAACAAATGCTCCTTCCAGTCCTCCAGTTAGTCCAGTTAAAATTCAAGTATTAGATGTCCAGGGAAAAACGTTTACTTTCTACATCCTATCTGTGCTGTCAGAGAACGCCAGATTTTAAATTTCTAAGATGCAGATGAAGAGCACTGCAGATACAATACTGCGGTATTAGTCAGCTTATGTAGGGCATGGATACTGCAAAAGTAGTTCAAGGGAGAAATATTAAATACCAAACACACTGTGAGCTCCTAACTATTTAACATGAATAGCTTAGGTAAAACCCCCTCCATTTCTGATGTGGGATTTTTCTCTTTGTTTGCTCATTACCTGTTTGCTTTTACACTTTTTTTTCATTATTGGCCAGATATTTTTAGGCTTAAGCAACTGTCCCCTCTATAAGCAGCAGGAGGAAGAAAGCTTTATCTGAGAAGATAAATGTTCTATTAACACAGTAGCTGGTACTGACCAATACAAAAAACATTACAAAATGTATCTTGGCATTTCAGCAATGAATGATAAATTTTATCATCCACATTATAAAGAGGTATGGTCTCTCTTAGGTCTCATGGTAACCTAAGAAACTAGCCCCTACTAAATAACATTGCAAGACTATACTCCTGAACTTTGAAAATGAGGAAAAATCATTTGGGAATATAACATGACTTGTCCAACAAAGTGCTATGGAACCTACTTCCTTTTTGTTGCAGAAGTGGAAAAAAAAAATCAGATACTCATTTAATTAAGCAATGTAGGAAATCTTGAAGATGGAAAATATTTCCACTATTTTCTAGAAATAAGCCTGAAAATGGATTCAAATGTTAATGAACTTGCTCTATACTATGGAAGTAAACTGCACAGTGGAGACACTGATTTATCCCTGAGATGTTCAGCACTGAAGTAGTGCTCAACATGCTCAATTGCTACTCCTCAGCTGTGAAGATTACGTGTGCCACAGTCACACAACTGCAGACCTGACTGGCAACAGAAATAACAGGAGAACTGAACCACTGGCGTAAGGAACCAAACGGAATCCCACATTTCCTTCAAAAAATTATAAACCATCTACCACAGCAGCTTTTGATTGAGCTTGATGATGGACAACTCCAAAGCCTGGATGAACCACCTCCATCGCTATGGTACACCAGATGCTTTAAGACAGGCCATCCCTGCCTCAAAAGGAAGCAGACCTACCCTCCCTCTTCTGTACTATTATCTTCAATGTAGTAGTACAAGTACTTGCACACCCCATCATGAAGCAGATTCTGGAAGTGATCTAGATTAACTCTAACCCAGTGAAAAAAAGAGAAAAAAACAAGCAAAAAATTAATGAAAAAAGGTTCACTTTAGCCCAGATCGTATTCTTGCACTGTAAACACATTGGTGCTTGCCTTCGTGTTACAGAGCGGAAAAGAACTGCTGCTTCTACAACTGTGCCAGAATAAAATATTCATGAACTGCAGCACTACATAGCAAACAAGCAGAGGCCACAGGCACTTCACTGCTGAGATCACAGATAACAAGCAATTATTTTGTCTTTCTACTTAGTCTCACTGAATCACTTATGCTAAGTGGTGTTGAAAGGTAGGAACTGTCCTTGGCAAAGATGAGCCTCAGTTTCGCTACTATTATTTCTGCATGAACCCTTTTAGGAAAAAATACTGTTATTTCATTTCTACACTTACTGTACTTGTAACATCATTTCTACTGCTACCATTGCAAAAAAACCTTAAGGTTTTTCATATCTATGAAGACTTATCCGATTTTAAAAAAAAAAAAAAAAAAAAAAGTGAAGTCTCACCTATAAAACATTATACAAACCATCAAAACTAAAACAGTTCACAGAGTTATTGAGAGGTGCGGGGAGGGTCAGAGAGATCTACAATACTTTTTACCTGGCTCTCCCTTGCCTCTTCGGCTAGGAATGGTATAGGCATGTAGCAAGCTAACAACTCTGTTCAGAGCAGTAGGCAGCTCTTCTTGACACCAGGATTCATCTAGTTCACATTCTGGTTTCATCAGGCGCAAGGTCACATGGCTCACTAAAGTACCTGGTATGAAAGAATAAAAGACTCCGTGAGAGGACTAAACCCAAACATTTCTTGAGAGAAAAATTCCCCAGGAACAGAGTCCCAAGAAATATAACAAAGCTCTGGGCAACAGCCCAGGCTGCAAGCAAGGCACAGAGAAGGAAGCACAGCCCCAAGGCTTATACAGGACAGCTTCCTTTACGACAGTTAGATGTGCAAGTTACACTTGCATCCTCCAAACCCTGCACAGGGGAGACAGTCCCACCGCGACCAACTGCTACTGAGAGGTGGTCACAATGACTAGACAACTCTTTGTCTTTGGACCCAGTCCTATCCAGCAGTAGGATCTCTGGGACGTTGTAGTCATCTCCCTAAGTACTGTTCCAGGGTGATTTTTCCTCTTGGCTTTCTGTGGTACGTGGTCATGATCCACAGCTTGTTAAAGCAAGAATTTTCACCGCCCTGCCGTAAAAATAATGCACCCTGCCCTTAAATAGCAACTGCAAATACCAACCAAAGGTTTTCAGTCGAGCAGGCATGACACAGGAAGCTAAGGAAAGAAAAGGTTCCTTAATCCTTGGAGCAGCCAAAGGTGATCGAAAAAGTGGCAAGAAGGAACTGATGAGACCAGGAATGTATTGAGTTAGACCAGGAGGCTTTCTCTTTATAACAGTGTCCAGGAGTCCTAAAGCAGTTTCCAGCTCATTATCAAGCTGTAAGAGAAACAATTCAAAAGGTTACCATAAAAAAAAACTCAATTGGGAAAATCAAGTTGTTAAATTGAATTTCTAATGAAAGAAACAAATAGGTTATTGCCAAAGATTCTTTATGCTACTCCATTTTCCTTTCATCAGAATGTCTTGGGTCATGGTAGCTGCAGAGCTGGCAAAAAAGACCACCAAAACTTACCTCCTTAAGCCGTTTTCTTATCTGAGACTCCCTTTCCAGCTGTGCATGCATCAGCTCCTTCTGCTTGCTGGTCAGTTGCACCTCATCCTTTATTCCTTTCTTCTTCTTTATTTCCTGCAGTAGAGAGCCATGGACATTATTAACCAGGAGCTACTAACACCATCCCCTCAATTAGGTAGAGAAGAAAGTTGGACACATTTGGGTTTTTTGGAATTTACTTTTAAAACAGTTTCAAAATATTCTTCCAAGCATATCACTCCTAACTGAAGACACAAAATGGAAATTAGCAGGTTAACAACACTTTGGTGTCCCACTAGCAGCATAACATCAGTTTCTCCCATGTTTAAATTGGTCACAAATTACATGATATCATTAAAAAGAGCTGTCCGCCTCTTTCTACAGTGGATGGGCAGGCCATCCGCCCCAGAGCAAACAGAAGTCAACCTTTAGTAAAAGAATGCTCCAGTCAACCTGGTACATTCCCTTCCTTTCACCAAATTCTTCCCCCGCACCTACACCCATTGCTCTGTCCAGACTGAACAGAACTGCTGGCGTCAACAAGATGGAAGCACCTATTTAACAATCCTTACTAAAAAAGTTACACGAGATACATTGAGTAAGAAATGAAGAGAAAAAACAGGTATTACCAACTACTAAGCGCACTCACAAAAAAGTAGAATACCACATAAACTGATACAAATACAGATATAAGAGAAAAGAAACTGATACATATAGATATAAGAGAAGAAAACACTTAGGTATTCAAAGAAGTTCAGAGAATGTTTCCCAACAGCGTACACACATATGCCAGAAGCCATGCAACAAAACAGATGAGATAGTAGTGAAGGTACTCACCAGACTGGCTTTCCTGTTCCCAACAACTCACCTCCTTCAGCTCCAGCTCAATGATTTGTTCCTTGAAAGAATAAGCTTTGTTCTCCCTCTTCATGTTAGCCTTTTTCATACTGTCCTGTTGAGCACTGAGAAGGAAAAGTAGAGAAAAGAATCAGCACTGCTCTGGACTAAGATCCAGGCACACAAATCTGGGAACTCCTGTCCAGAAAGAGCATCTGACAAACCCACTCACCCACTGTCTAGATGCCAGCAGCAATCAATTCCCCAGGTGTACAGAGAAAAGAAATAAAGTCTTACCTCTGTATTATAGATTTGTCATACAGTTCTCCCTCTGGCGTCTTCATGATGGCAAATTCCTCTCGAGTAACCTGGCACAGAGCTGGATTCTCCATTGATGCTGAGATAGTGCTGATGAGCTGTGGGAGCACTCTACCAGGTGAAAGCAGAGAGAGAGATCCCACTGCATTCATAGATGACTATCAAGAAAACAAAGGAAAAAACATCATTACCAGTATTCCTTGAAATTATCTCAAAAAAAGTACGCCCTGTTAAGGCAGCCCACCTTATGTTCTAATTCCTAATTCCTTGTTCAGTGGGTACTTGAATCTTACCTAAAATTCTACTTGGTTGCTGGTACACATTCTTTCCCCCTTAAATCCCAGCTCCTTTTCACCAGAGACATTCTCTTTGAACCTGCCTTTTCCCCACCTTTTAAACAGATCTCCTTCCTTATAGACCAGTTAGTACTTAACTCCTCCAGAAAACTCTCAAACTGTTCAAAGTATCTCCCAAAACTAACACAAGGAAAGCAGAAGTTTCTCACCTGGTTCTCCAGAGTGTAGGCAGTGATCCTGGGTAGTATGTCATTCAGGTGTTTGGTAATGAAGTCTTTGGGATCTATCTTCATCTTGATGAGGAGGGCTGGCCAAAGACCTGGCTGCACTGCCACTAGCAAGAAGAATAAATGACCACAATAAATATGAAGCAGACTGCTGATACAATGAAACAAAAAGGTAAGATTAAAACCCCATACATTGGCCATGAGAGTGGTCTTATCCCTTCACTTACCTACAGATGGATGATGGCTCACCAGCAGCATCTCCAGTGCCAGCTTTTCTGGCTCAAAGGAATCCACATCAAGCCCTGCCACACTTGAGATGACGCAAAGTGCCTCATGAAGGACACGGGGAGGAATGTATGTCTTTCCTAGCTCCGACAGCTCTCCTGACTCCATCACCAGGACCTCATGAGGCAGAACCTGAGTGGACAATTTGTCATTAACACATCACACCAACACCATACTGAATACCAACAATCACTTCCCTCTGTCAGTATGAACAACCTGAAGTTTTCAAAGGGAAGAAGGGATAAAGGACAACAGTGGAACCGAAGCACAGAGATGACAGTGACAGAAAGACTAAGAATGGAAGACTATACTACATTTGGCAAGCTGGGGTAAAACAAAACTAAAACAATCATTTTTGGCAAAGAGGACTTTGGAATAGGTTGAACCAGCTGGCTGGGAACAGTATGCCCAACTTCTGCAGTCTAGTTTTACCCAGTATCTTTTCAAAAATACTTTATTCAGGCTGTATCTGTGACATGGGAAGACTATTTACAAAGTCCAAGCCTCGGTACCTAATTAATGCAACTTAATCTATTATACAACCTGATGTGGTGCTGGTTTAGCAGCATGCCCAATAATATAGCACTCATTGTTTCCTTTTTTTATTTTCTTTTTATTTTTTATAATATAAATACTTTAGTAGCAACTATTACATTTGTTTTAAATAGGCAGCCTGAGCTATAAACCCAAAGAACTAGAATACCAAGAAAGGAACAAAGCACTTGGTCTTCCAGCAAGGATTAAATTTAGATTAAAATAACAGAAGGATACAGAAAATTGCACCTTCTTCCCCAAATAATTTTGAATAATATGGCTTATATATATATAGGAAAGACTTGGCACACCACAGACACTGATACAGTAATATGCAGTAATCTAGTAACAAGTGGCATTCTAGGAGATCATCTGGAACTGAATTACCTTCATATCATGCTGTATGTCAACACTTACAACAAATCTAGGGTAGGGAGGTGACAGACAGCATACAAACTGCCTAAGCAGAGACTAGGCTTCTTGACTACTCACCTTATGAGAACTGAGAACCACTTTCAGCTCCTCCAAGAGCCCATAGGCCAGTTTGTACCCTCCCAGAGATGACAAGAGCTTCTTAACTGTTTGATGGGCCTGTCTTCGAACATGCCAGGTTCGACTCAGGAGTACTGCAACAAGGGCACGGTGATACTGCCTGAAAATGGAGAAATAAACAGGTTTAGCAAGGGAGGCAGCTCTGCAAACCAACTGGACACAGAAGCACAAAGAGTTCAACATTTTGTGCGAAGTCCCAAGCCCACCCTCTCCACTGCCCACATTAACATTCAGGGATCAGACACAGATGGGTGGCAGCAACTGTACTCTACGTACTGAACTTTACTTTCAGGCAGCCGTTGTGCATGATCCAAGAGAAGGCGCTCTGTCAGCTGCAGTACTGTACACATGGCTGTGGGAAAAGACAAATATTTAAAATATCATGAGATTTCATTAAGAAGCAGATTTTTCTTACCTGAAAACAAACAAACCAAGTGGGACACACTAAAATAGCTACCCAGCCTGAGCCTCCCCATAATCATCTCAGTGAAGCCAGAGGCAAATCCAACTCAGATCTGCCAAGACTGGAAACAGAACCACGATTTCATAGAAATATTGTTAGCTGGATGCCAGCAGAATTTTCCTGACCACTATGTGTGACCTATTTTTGTCTAAGTCAACAGAGCAAACCAAACAATAAACACCATGCTCACTGCATCAATACTACAGTTAATTCCCTGTAAGTCAATACAATACAGTTAATTCCCGAGCCTTGCCAAAACGTCTTCAGTGACAATAAAACGTATACTGAATTCATTGTCCTAGTTTTGGCTGGGATAGAGTTAATTGTCTTCCTAGTAGCTGGCACAGCGCTGTGGTTTGGGTTAGTATGAGAAGAATGTTGATAACACCCTGATGTTTTCAGTTGTTGCTATGTAATGTTTAGACTAATTCAAGGACTTTTCAGCTTCTCATGCCCAGCCAGCAAG
>JAVKLA010000088.1:4293937-4306948 GCA_034782735.1 Sagittarius serpentarius
TGGGAGGGGAGACAGCCGGGACAGCTGACCCAAACTGGCCAAAGGGGTATTCCATACCATGGGATGTCATGCCCAGCCTGGTTGTGGGGGAGGAGCGCGGCTCGGGCATCAGTCGGCGAGTGGTGAGCAATTGCCTTGTGCATCACTTGTCTTGTGTATTCCAATCCTTTATTATTATTGTCACTTTACTGTTGTTATTAGTGTCATTGCTAGTTTCTTCCTTTCTGTTCTATTCAACTGTTCTTATCTCAACCCACAAGCTTTACATTATTTTCCAATTCTCTCCCCCATCCCACTGGGTGGGGGGGAAGCGAGCGAGCGGCTGGGTTGCTGGCTGGGGTTAAACCACGACATTCATCCACAAGTGCATAACGCTACTTGAATTATAGCCTTGCTATTTTACCTCATACCATCTTCTGAGCTTCAAGTGTCACTAGGCCCTTTGGTTTGTACATCAGTGTTCAACCATATCATAAAAGCAGGAGCAGAAAGCCCTGAAATGTGGGGTGGGTTATAACCTGTATTAAGTATGGTACTGGGGACTTCCGACATTCAAGGCATCAGATAGTTTGGGGATGTTAAGCATGTCAGCTGGATGTTTTTCCTTAAATAACCAATAACAAATCATGACAGTATTTACTCTCAGCATTAGGTTTTGGATCTAACATCCTAAGGGAGCAATATAAAATTTTCCAAATCACGCTGTTTCACGGTATTTGCAGACTTGGGAGGGAAAATGAATGGATATACACATTGCCCTCAGGAAACAGAATGGCAAGAAGCAAAGGAGAAACAATGTTATTTCCTATTTAGAAAACTTTACCTCTTCAAAGCTTTGTGCAAAATAGAAATTAATTCATTTCAGAGAAACGATTCATGAACTCATTTTCAAAAGTTTCAGTTTAAAACGTAGTCATTAATGTTTTCTGTTGGGCACATTCCATTAATATTTTTTTCAATTAATCTTTAAACACGAGAGAACAAAACGGAGCATAGAGACACTAATTTATAACCCAATTGACTTCCTACCTGTTATTACTCTTCCCCCACATATCTTGAGATTTTCACCTACATGTTTTCTTCTCCAGCCTTATTTTACTTTTTCCTATCTTATTCTTAATTTTAGGCTTCTCCACATCCCTCAGATTGACTGCAACTATTTACTTACAAACTGGGACACCGTACAGACACATTTTGTATTGAAAAGACTTTTACGGAATATACGTATATATACAAATGTTTGATAACTCTGGTTCATTACAAAATAAATTAATTCATTGTCAAGCTTAGACTACAGCTGATCTAGATGTACTTCTGAAAAAGTACGTTGTTCATTTTAATCTGAAACTGGATCCTCCAAGGATTATAGAACAGGGCTAACAGCAACATTAGCTCTTATAAGTACTAAGTAATAGAGTTAAACAGCAACTGGATACACAGCAACTGACAATTTACCTTCCTCTGACGCAGACTGCAAGAACTTCTCAGATGTAAAAATCTGTTTTTTCTCATCCAGAACCAGCTGCCAGAAACCACTCAGCTTAGACTCTGACAGGAAAAGAACAGATGTGTACCAAGGATGTTTCAAAATAAGTCTGAACTCATCAGCGTACATAAAATACAGTAGAATTCCATCTCCCGAAATCACTCAAATTATTTCTAGCTCTACTGGTCTTCAGTTGTCAAAGCCTCTCAGCACTCTCGTTCAGAACCATAAGCATGCCCAAAAAACATGTGCTGACAAAAATATATTTCTCTGACTTACACTGCTGAAATGTAAAGTCTGTTTCACCTTAATCTTTCACAGGGCAAGCCTTCCTAAAAATGAAGGAAAGGAGGAAAGTGGTGTGTTGCTTTTGATAGACAGAACACACCTGGATTTTATATTCCAGCAGATGTATGAACTCAGACAGTTCTAATATCCTGTAATGGAAGACAGAATTCCAGTCCTCAAGCTTTCCAAAGATGGTCTGTAAAAATACCACCCAAATAACAAGCAAGTAATACTTCTAATGCATCAGTCAGGTCCTAGCATGTAAGGTCTGGTGAATGTCTTCTCTCAGAATAAAGAGGAATATTGACCTAAGTGAATGGAAGGTGGAATTTGCAAAGCCACAGAAGAGCAAGAATCCTTCACTGACCTGAGAGAAATGGGAATAAATCTTCCCCTGGTTTACAAAAGGGCAATGATTCTCTATGCAGATACAATACACAGATTAAGCAACAGTATCTCATGCACACCGTCAAGGAAAAGTGTTAACCCTCAGAACTTATTTGTACTGGATTCTGCTAAATGTTTTGTGACCTTACCAGTTTGTCCCTCAATTACAGACATCCTGCAGATCAAGAGAGCTGCAGCAACTCCTTCAGTTACCATGGGAACCTGAGTACTTTGAGATGCTGCTTTTTCTACTGTCTGGATTAGCATTGGCAGCAGGTCCATCCCCTGTAATAATGTGTCACCTGAGGAGACAGAAAGAGACAAGTTACAAAACAACACGGTCCTTCACACTTTACACCACAAGGGTATCAATGGTTCTTCTGTTGTCACGAGACAAGGAAAGGAACCAGGCGCATAGTGGGAAGACTCTGAATCTCCCAGAGTATTTGCCAATCACTACTATCATTGAACTTTAACTATGAAAAGCTAGGTGATAACCACTTTAGTCCTTTCCTCACAGATAGAACAGTCCCATCTCAATACAAGTTTCTCTTCATGAGATGCAAAAGAGAATGCTAGTTCAGTTACATTAAAGGAATTGATCACAAATCACAGGAAGTCTGACTTCAAAGATTATGTTTCCCTGAGAGAGGGAAAGTAAATTCCTGGCAAGCCACTACCACCTGTTCCACTTCAAACATTCACAAGTCAAGGAATCCCACTGATCTGCGACCCTCACTTCCACACAAACTGAGCTAGGTGTTTCCTGGTATTTCCAGAAGCGACATCTCACACACAATACTGAGAAAGGAAACAAAAGACCTTGTGATTTTCTACGTTAAGTATTTACAGGTAGTGTTTTAACCACAAATTCATAAGACTTAGAATCTCTATTTTCTTTATGTCCCAGTTGGATGCTTCATTGGGTGGGTCAAAGCAATGGTAGTCATTGTTCCAGTGCTGATTTCAGAACTTTAGAATGTAAGTATCTTGAGCCTTGATCCCCTGAACAGCTGCACACATCACACACAAGTAATCCCCCTTGCCCATAGGAAGCATGAGCAACTTCAGTTTTGCCATACTGATGTCTCTGAAAGGACGGCCATCCTGTGGTATCTGAGTAGTTTTTAGAGTGGTTTTTTCAGCCCTACGATAGCACAGAAATTCCTGGTAGCTACAATAGAAAAATGTAGAATTACAGTTTCGCTCATATCCATATTGACAAAGTGATAGCTAATTCATTGTACCTATACAATACATTGAGTTATTGATCTCTTAAGCAAATGTAGACCATTTTTGTGATTCACGCTGCATCAATAAGAAAGGGAGATCTCACATACAGGCATCAGACTGATTGCCTATTGACCTGTGGATGAAATGCTGAAGTCAAAGGGGATAGGACCAGCAGACAGAAATCTCGAAAGGACCACCAAAAGTTTAGAATTTCTTAAGATTTTCATTTCAAACACAGTACTATTTTTTTTAAAGCTTCCAAGAGCCAAAAGCCACAGACCAGGATCCCAGCATGCTCAGTGCTATATAAAACAAAAGCATGGTCCCCGAGCTAGAAACCTTACAATTTAAGCGTAAGACAAAAATAAAGCAATCAAAAATTACTTCAGGGGTATATGAAAGACAGCACAATGGGCAGTGATGCTAGTTATACAAGGAGACAAACCATCTTTATAAACTTGAAGGCAAAAAGGAGTTTAAGGAGAAATACGATGTCAGTGAACAGATATCACCTTCCAAAATCTTTCTTAATCCACACAGCTCTCTACTTACATCAGGAAGTACAAAAGTTGATTACTCTTAAGCCACACAATCAAGAGAGTTATTAATAGCTGCACAGTTTTACCTTTGAAAGAGGCTAGCATGCACTGCAGGTAGGCATGTCTCACAGCTGAAGTAGAGGTTTTAAGGCTGAAGGCCTTCTTTAGCCATTCTACCAGCTTCTTAGGAACTTCCGTGGTGAATCGAACACACCAAAGAGCCAGGACAGAGACTGCATGAACCAACGTGCCTTCATGGACTAGGAAGTAACACAGAGCTCCTGTCAGTACAGCAATTGCATAAACCACAGAAACATAAAACAGAAATCAGGTAACAATGTCAGGAGGAGGCAGGAAAAGAAATGCATGTGCCTCTAACAGACACAGCACTGTCTCCACGGGGTTGCTCATCAAAACAGGGCAACGGATTTTATAACACAACAGGCGAGAATCCGGACTTATCCTGAATAACAAGCCATATGAAAATCCTGCTCAAGATGAAAGCAGCTTAGCAAACCCAGAACAAAGGCAAGAGAGGTCTAACCTTCTTGTTGCAGGAAAGGGATGAAAAGCTCAGCCATGGTTCCAGTCAGAGCTTGGCTAGAGGATCCAGAAACCACATGGTGACTAAGGCTCCCAAGCCCTGAAAACACAGCATTCTCTCATTAGTTCCCAAACTACCAGCACTTGCTGCAAAATCTAAAAACAATCAAGAATGACCCTTCACATTTCAATCCTTGCATAGACATCTCTTCTTCTTGTCACTGCATTTGGATGTCACATCGCCTGTGTACCAATACTGCAGGACCTTGGTCTTCATTTTTACTCAGGATACAGTCATCTTTTTCCTTGCATAAAACATTTTAGCCAGCCAATTATTTCCTTTGAATAGAAAGTCAAGAACTGGCATGTGGTATCCACCACCGTCTATGACATCAACTACAGCCAATTCGGAATGACAGGCAGGGAATCTAAAGGCTTAAGTACAGATCCCTTTCATTCAGCCTTCTGCTGAATTTCTTCCACCAGAGGAGCAGCTTGCTTCTAGGATTCTCACCTGAAAGGACACTCATCTTCTGAGCAACAACCGTCAGTTTCCCTTCTGAGCCTGCCAACAAGAAACAAATGGGTGACAGCTGACTTACAGACAACAGCTATGCGCTACATCAAGAATCTTCTCTAAAATACAAAAACTTGCCCCATTGTCCCTGACCCAGATTGAGCCACCCCTACCATACAGGCAGTTAAAGACAACAGAAAATACAATACGCAAAACTCCTTGAAGCTGGCAAACCTTTATTCATCTCCACTACTTATCCTACAATTTACTCACCCCCTAAGATGGCAAAAAGGTGTTTGCCCAGTGACTCCACAGCTGAAGGATCACTACACTGTCGAGCCAAGTTCTTTAATGCCACAACTGCTTCATCCATCAGCTGCACACTGTTGGATTTCAGATGACCTAGAAAATAATGCACAAGCTAAGAGCTTCTCATGACAAACCGCATAAAATCAGCAAGGCAGCGTATCTTTACATGTGGATTGACTCATCTTCTGGAACAGTCACGTGAACTATTCCAGTTCCAAGTTACAGCATCATCCTCCCTCCCACATAAAACTACCTCTTCACCAGTAAACAAGCTGTTATAGGTACAGCCAGAAGGTTGAAGAAAGCTTTATTTTGAATTCATCATTCCCTCCAGATGTTTAGAGCACTTACTGGCCAGTCCTTTCACAATGTCTAGAGCATACTGGCTGAGATCCAGGTTCACAGATACGAGCAAGCAAGAGATTGCTGATGGCAGAAGAGATAATGGCATATTACATTTTGTTAAGAACTGGTTTTAGCATTTTAATATACCCTTCCTCACAGTTCACATCAAGAGCAGGCAGGGTCAGTAAGGAGTAGAAAGAAAAAAACCACTGAAATTGATGCCCAATGAACAGATCAATTCAGGATTATTCTTAGCACTCAGCTGTGAAATTCTGTCCTCAGTGCAAACAGTAGCTATCACATACCCAGACACTTGGGATCACACCACAAATGTTGCTTCTCCACATCTAACTCTTAGACACCAGACAATCCCGCTGCCTGTGCTCACAAGACCAAAAGCATAGTCCAGAGAGACACACTCCCCCAACAACTCCAGACCTCAAGGAACTATTCATGCTCTTTGACAGACCAGTGCAGAGATGACAGACTCACTTTCAATTACGTTCTCAGGACTCCGCAGCAGGGACTTCTGCAGAGTTGGTAAAACTAAGTCCTTGAATTCAGCGTGAGACAGGTACCGAAGAAGCGGGGAACAGCTGTCCTGCAAAGGGTACAAAGCGCTCAGCAGAGCAGCAGATGTTGCACGTAGGACAAAAGCACAAACAGCTCTGTAACAGCATGTCTCACCAGCAAGTGCTTCTGAGGCTTTGTCTTGCTCATAAGGATGGTCTTCAAGTAGAAATCCAGAAGAGCACTCTGAACAAGCAGAAACACCAAATTACAGCCACATAGCAACCTATACACAGCTCCCTGCACACCATCAAGAAGCCAGGCTTGACACCCCACCTCATTCCCCTCTGGAAGGCAGCCCTATCCACTAAGCAGAAGCTTTGCTTCCATCCTCACATAAGACAGCAAAGATCAGTGCTCTCTGCTCTATCGTTCAGCCCAGCACTCAAAATGCACGGAGAGCTAAATGCTGCCTTCCATTCCTACAACACAGGAGAAGGCAGAAAGCTGCAGTGTTGGCCATCTACATAAATGCACAGGCCACAGCAGAAAGCCACATATCTGGTATCTCCTCTGCTAATCTATCCCAGCTGTTTTAGTCAGAAGTGCATGACTACTGAATTGACAGTGAAACCAGGGGCAGATGCAAAGTACCAGCCTCACTGAGACATCTCTTCAGCCCTCTTCTCCATTATGAGAAGTGACACTACTTATTACCCAAACAAAGCAGTATGACAGATTTACCTTGTATCGTTTAACAATATCAATCTCTTTCTGGGCTGTGCAAAACTGCACCACAAGTCCCAGCATTGCAGCGTAACTCTGGTTAGGTTCAAGACCAAGAATGACAGATAGATACTGATCCACCAGATCTTGGTTCTGAAGAGAAAAAGAGCAAGGCACATTAACACAACAGAACCTAGAACAGCTACTGAATATGGTCACGTAAGGTATACATCACCTCTTTCCACAGCCTGTTCAATTTCTTCACAGCCCCATCCACTGCCTGCTTATGAGAACCTCCCAGGACTTCCAAAAGGAGCAAACACTGAACCTCCACCTGCCAAGGGAAACAGCCAAGAAAACCTTCCTGCACCTGCTTCTCAGTGAGCTCGTATCAAACAAAGCATGTCAGATGCCAGTGACTAGCTGAATCTGCTTAGGAAAAAGTCCTTAGGTCATGTAAGTTCTTCCAACAAGCTGCCATTGCTTTCATGTGACATGCACTACTTTGCAGAACCATGCGTAACAGTTTTGGAAACTCTGACTTTGAAAACAGCTATGTGTTCCAGCTATATTCCAAGGTGCTATGAGCATGGTCACAGGTTCAGGTTGTTAAAGTAGGTGAACAGAAAGTAAAAAACTACTTCACACTATATGACAGGATATCACATGCAAATAGGGAGGCACAAGGAATTCATGCCATGCTGCAGACTGCACCTTGGAGGCACCACTAGCACACCTAGTCTAGAAACACTGGTATACACCACAGTATGCAAGCAACTCTGCGCGGGTGCAAGACTGCCCCACTCTCATGCTTTATACACCTCCTGCTTCTGCCAGCAAAACAGGAGAGATCAAAATACACCAGAAAGCAAAAAAGATTGTCATGTAAACCTGGATTTTAACGTGACATTATCAGCTACGTTCAGAATTATTTGCAATGTTTCAGCACTTAAAAGACATCAGAAATCTTTAAGTCCTTATCTCCGAAGGGATATTTCTGCAAACCAAAAAGAACCTACCAGTTTTTTCCATGTTTCTCCCTGTCTCTTGTCAGGTGTTGGAAAGACTGTGCGTACAAGCAGGCATGTCCAGGAGAGTGCCAGCAGAGCTGCAGATCCACTGCTCTTACTGTTGTAGGAACGGGAGAAGGAGGTAAATCTACAGCTCCCAGTATGTAATTTACACCTACTGGTCCACAACAGACTCATCTTTGCCCAAGTCAGAACACCAACTTATAAGCGAGGCAATTTTATCATAGAAAAATATAGCTTAATTCTTAGCATTTAAAGCAAATAATTACTCCTCATAAGCTATATGTTCCAGCTCCTGTTTAAAACTTAGAACTTCTGAATAGCACAAAAGAGGCTGTCTTGCCTGCTGGGAACGAAAAACCTTAGCAGAAGAGAGACCCTTTTTGGATCTTCCCAGTGGCATTACAGAAATGAGAGTTAAATACTTTGCCAACTGAGAGTGCCAAAAAGTGACTGAAGACTTCTCACCTGCTGCTCATCTTTACTGTCAGAGCTTCCCAGCCTTAGACAGCCAAATCGTTTCTCAGCTTACATTCCCTCCTGGCACACTACTCTGTTCTCATTTCTGCTAACTCTCACCTCCTCCCTCCATTTCAGGTAATGGATCCCACCTCGCAGCTCCCTGAGGATCCTCACCCCATTTTGATCTTTTCCTCAAAGTGAAAGAATGTAGAAAGTGTTCTTGCACACAAGGCTAGTCATTGTGACTGAAGGGTAAATATCATATCACTGCAAGCCTTTAAACCAAGATCAGATACTTTTCTAAAAGCTACACTTCTGTTCAGCCATGGAGGCATTGCAGGATGGCACTCTGTGGCCTGTATCAGCTGAACAATACCCTAAGTCACCTTTTGGAACCACTACTGTTTCCAAAAGCTACCACAATAGAAGAGCCATGTGTTTCTTGGCTCAGCTTCAAATTTCATTATCTCCCTGTCTATAAGAAGGTCTTGAATTCCACCAGCTGAATACCAGATGGGCGAGGAAATCCCCTTTCCTAATCGTTTTGGAGACTGTTTCTTGATAAAAGAGTTTGTTCCTCATCTCTCCAGACCTGAAGGTTAACAAAGGCAAAACTGTAACTCAGACCAAATCCACCAGCAGTAATACCACAATAGTCCTTCTGCTTTCCCAGAAGACACGAAAGATCAAGACAGAAACATCTGAATGGGCATTAACAGCTTTGTCTCTAAATGTTTTCAGCACCTCTCACAAGCAGCAGCAGAAGAATCATTCTGAACACAAAAGCAACTACCAGCAACTCAGAACTGCTTTCACACAAAGCAACGCGTCCAGCACCTGGGAACTCCAGCCTTGCCACCGATCCCTGAAGACTGAAGCGACTGCAGAAGGTTTTTTGCTGTTGCGTCTGGTTGGGATTCTGCGAGCTGCTGAAGTGCCAGCTGCAGGGCTCTGCGGGATGCTGCATCGCTAGAATGAAAAATATTATCTCCATGAACATTTTAAATCCTGCCAACATAACACATATTACTACACTTGCGTCACACAAAGGACTCTGCTTTCTCATTTCAGCAGTTGAGCTAATAATTATTTTATCCTTGCTGTTCCAAGTGGAGAAGTTTCTGGCAGAAAGCTCCATTCCCTTCCTCAACTGACAGAAGTTAGGTCAAGGCTCTCCATCAGGTTGCAGAAGAAAACATAGGTTCTGAACAGCTTTCTCTACAACAGGCCACAATTTAATCCAATCTAAAAGACACCTTAGTCTTGCTTCACAAGCATTCCTTCTTGCAAACTGAAACACAGGATGAAAGTTTTAATTTCAAAATTAAAGGTGAAATACAAGGTACGCGTTGTAAAACTTTTTTAGATGGCATCTTTCAGTGTCACACACATGTGACACTGTATGCTAACACTTCCAGATGCTCCACACCACTTTAACTAATAAATACATAAATACTGATACATCAAATAATACAGCCTGTTCACATCCATTTACTCACCGGTATCGATGCAGAGTAAGGCAGAAGAGTTTGCAAAGGCCTTTCACTGCACCCTCTGGAAGATCTGCAACAGAATGTATTTCAAAATATTTCTTCATAAATCAACGAGCTCTTAATCTTTAACACAAACATGATTCACTTCACAACTGAAATCAGTGAACTGCTCACATCTATGAAATTGCTTGCAAAGTTCTCTCTTTTTATACGTTTTACGCGTATTTTTTCAAAAATGGCAAAATCGGAACACATGCTATTCCACAGTCATCTTCAGAAAATGAGAGAAATACAGATTTTTTTAAAATTTGCTTCAACTCTTTTATTAAGACTATCTGAAATCTTCCATACTCTCCCTCTCTCTACATATATATAAATGTGTGTGTGTGTGTATAAATACTCCTGAATCATTAAAAAAACAGGCTAAGAGTCAGGAGAGAAACAGGCAATGGACGCATGAATGAAAAACTAACACATGATTCTGCAACTACTAACTGGAAAAAGCATACATGCTAGTAACGGGAGTTCTGTGCTACTTACAAACCCCATGCTTAGAATTAACGCTGGGAGAAAGCACAGGCTCCAAACACTGCCAGCCCCCTCCCTCAAAAAACTACCCCTCAAGTTTCACGCAGCCTTTGAAACAACACATTTCAACATTCTTCTCCACCATGGTAACCAGAACAGTGCCCCAAAGCTTTTACCTTTCCCAGAAATGCATTTTCCCAGCTCACTGAGGATCTCTCTCCGTTCCTTCACACTGGCTGTAGTTACTTTTACCGCAAACCGCTTCAGTGTATCAGAAATCTAAAACCACACACAGAGGAAAAAACATCAGACTGCCTTCGGTATCAACACACAGAACACAAAACCACGGCAAGCAAAACATGTCATCTGCTGCCACGACTTCTTAGTGACCGAACGTGAGCATCCATGGTCTTATCTGCTGGGGAAAAGCTCCCTGTGCATCATACATGATGAAACTCAGAAATCTTCCCCTTAGACTGAAGGATGACTGTTCACCTGTGTCCCAGTCACAGCACTCATGCTCTGTAAGATACACTTACCCCTCTAAGAGTAAGACAGAGTAAAAGGGAAGATCAATAGCCTGGAGTACAGGATTTTAAAAGAAAAAAAAAATAAAAATCTCTTCAAGAACGCAAAGGTGCTTTTCAGTGTACGTTATCTCCTAAAGCCCACACACCCCCAAAAGAGGGACTTCTAACTGCAGATGACCCAGGGCTGACTGGAACTGCCCATCCTGAAAAAGTGATCTGTGGTTTCAGGCTGTCACTCATGGAATAGAATCACAGGATGGTTTGGGTTAGAAGGGACCTTAAAGATCACCTAGTTCCAACCCCCCTGCCATAAGCAGGGACACCTTCCACTAGACCGGGTTGCTCAAAGCCCCATCCGAGCTGGCCTTGGATAGCTGTGAAATTCTGTACTTGGGCCCAGCAAAAGAACAAACCTCTCACATTTAGTCTTCTCCAGAATTAACATGGACATCACAGGGACTTTGTAAATTGGACTCACTAGATTATAAAAGGTCGCACCTCGCTATCAAACTCCTTCCATGTGCTATCAGTAGTGCCCAAGGTTACCCAAGCAAAACGAAAATCACATCACACAACTGAATGTTTTTTTCATGCCTGCACTACTGTGTGCCTGGATCTGCCAGTGGGAAGGGACCGAGACCACTCAACTGAGTTTAACTCCTGTAAATAACTTGTTTCAGTTTTCAAGTGGTATCGAGGGGGCGAGATAAACTTCTTTCTAGTCTTTCCAGACAGTGTAAGTTCTCAGCAACCTGCTCCTTGAACTACTGAAACCATTTCCATGAACGTCCAAGTTCTGCAAGATATGCAAGATAAAATGCGGTCTGAACGGGGCTCAGCCAGGTCTACGCTCACAGGTTTTCTGCATTTACATAAACCAAGACACAGCTCTCCCAGGAAAGGCTTTTAAAATTCATCTCTTAAACTAAGCAACTTTATATCTTAATAATCATCATCATCATCATCTTCTTTAGGAAGGGCAGCAAATAAACATGCCTTTATCAAAACTATTCCTTCCATCTTCAGGCAGAGCTCTACCAGTTTTGCCACAATTCTTTTTTTAAGCACAGGAAACCTGGCCACTGAGAAATGGTGACTGCCTCCATCCTTCTCAAGAGCTGCTTTCAGTGAGGCTTGTTTGCTGACACGCAGGAAGGGTAATCCTGTGCTGCAGCTACCTGGGATTTAGAGAGGCCGTCCACACCTCCCCAATCCTGTGACCATCTCACACCCTGAGCTCTCCTTAAAAAATGGCTGTAAGCAGGGCTGCACCTCTGAACACTAAGGTACAGGTTGACCTGCGAAGGACGACCAACATCGTTACCATCAGAACTGACAGAACAAGCCACCATTAAAGAGCTCATCTTCTTTCAAACCTTTCAATTACATGAGTTCGTCATATGCAAACTAAAACCAAGCTGCACTTACTCATGCTGCTTAATCAGAAGCAGGGAGATGTACAGACATGAAAAACATATTAAAATAATCCCAACAGTCTAGAAATTACAAATATAAATCAGGACTTCCCAAGCAGCTTAGTGACTTACACAAACGGCACAAACTATGACTCCTCAGTCTCCACGGAAGAGCCGCTGGGACAGCCTTCACGCATTTGCTTTTTCTTTTTATTAGAATGTATACGTACACCCGTTACAGAGCCAGGATGCAAGCAACACTGCTGCAAACAAGTACAGAGAACAAACGCAGTATTTGTGCTACTAAGGACCTGATCCTGAGAAGACTGGGATTTGCTTGAGGAACGTACCAACCTGATGCTCCAAGCTAGAGGAAAAAAGCCCATCACAGCGTAACAGGCGACCCCAGGCAGCCCGGGGAACTCGGCAGCGCTTACACCCCGGCAGGCCCCGCTCAGCCGCCCGCAGCTCGGGCTCTCCCTTTCTGAACGGGGCTCCCGGCAGCCGCGGGGGCGGCCGCAGCCCCCGCTGAGGCGCTGCGAGCAGCGGGGAGCCGCGCTGGGCGCCGAGCCCGGCGCAGGGCCGGCAGCCGCACACGAGAGACAGCCAGGAGGGCCGCAACTTGTGCCAGCCGTTTATCGGGAACTCACTTCGGGAACGGGCGGGACC
>JAVKLA010000088.1:4307389-4359660 GCA_034782735.1 Sagittarius serpentarius
TGTCTGGCCCGGGCCCGGGCCCTGGCCCGCCGCGGGGAGCCCGGGCCCGGCCCCGCCCCCGGCCCGGCGGAACCGAGCCCCCAGCAGAGGGGAACGGGGAGGGGGGGGCGGTGGCTCCACTGCCCAGACAAGCTGCCGGGAGAGGCCTCTGCTGAGCCCTGGCTGCAGCGGGCAGGTGACAGGCTCCCGGCAGGGAAGGCTGTGCTGCCCGCAGGCGCAGGACGCAGCAGGCCCCGAGGAACAAGCATCCCTCTACAGCTCACGGCAGCCCCTCCGCCATGCTTCTCCCAAGCCCCCGGTGATCTTGAGACTACATACATCATCGATGCGGGCACACATGAAGGTGTAAAATAGCTTTTTATTTCTCCCATTGGACCAACTCTGACACAAACAGACAGACGGTGGCTGCTGTTAGTCAAAGAGACCGAATCCCATGTCCTCATCGGACTCCTCCGATTCCTCCTTTGCTGCCTCTTTCGCCGGAGCGGCGGCGGTGGCGGCGGCAGGTGCAGCTGCTTCAGCTACCACAGGGATGGCTGCCACAAAAGCAGAGGGGTCTGCCAGGAAGGCCTTCACCTGCAAAAGGAGGGGAAAAAAATGTAAATTCACAGGAAACAAATATTTTGAAGGGTTGAACCTTTGCAGTCATAAAGGCAACACTTGCAGCTTGCCAGAAGCCAAACAGATGCGCTTATTGCTGCCACATATGAAGAATCAAAGACATTTCAGCTACGCTCAAGTGTAGTAGCCCCAGGGAGGAAGGAACGCCAGGTAATTCACCTCTCTCCCGCCATTCACACTGAACACGCGGACACAAGCAGCAGGCAGGTCTGAGTCCTTTCAAACTGAGTGACATGCAACGTGTTTCCGTGAAAGCGCCTGGCTCCATTTTTAACGCCCCTCTAAGCAGTGGATCAGACGCAGCCATTACCTTTTCAGCCAGCGGGAAGGTATAGTCGGTCTCCACCGCCACGGCTAGGACCCGCTTGTACCCGTTGACGATGGAGTGGGGCACAGAAGCAATGGTCGGGTAGCCAATTTGCAGACACACGCTGGCAACATTACGAACACCCTGTGAGGAGAGACACTCATGTTTCTGTGCTCTGAGAAACAACTGGGGCTAGAACCCATGGCAGATGACGGCACATTTCTATGCCGCCAACGTAACGAGGCACAGCTTGCAATGCACACAAATAACACAGCTCCGGTGAAGTTAGACAAGGATTTAAATGGCCTCCAACACCTTCTGAAGGAGCTTCAGATGAAAAAGCCTACAGAAGGTACTCCCTGACAGACTGTTTCTGCAGGACACTGGGGAGAGCTCCTGGCTCTTGCAGGAGCCTGCGGAAAATACCGGAGATGATACTCCACTCTGGGGCAGTGCTGGCTGCCACAGCAGTTAGGCAGAAGAGATGAAACATAATGGATACGGGTTGTGGCACTCACCTCCAGGAAGCGCTTGTGCAAGGTCTCCTCGGTGATGTCCAGCACTTCGGGATTGTAAATGCTGCCATTGTCAAAGACCTGCTGGATCACCAACCCGAAAGAGAAGGGGGAGATGTTCAGCATGTTCAGCAGGGTGGCTTCACTGGCACCCACTTTGTCTCCAGTCTTGATGAGCTGCACATCACTCTGAGGAAGTAAGAAGAAAAGGGAGTGAATACGTGCAAAGAAATTCAGGCATGTCAATGCAACGGGACACAAGCACACATTTCCAACGGCAAGAGATGGGACTGAAGGAACAAACAAGCACAACAAAAAAAGGCTCCAAGTTCAGCTCCACCAGTTGAGAAAGCCCTAGACCATGCAAGGAGGTGCATATCAGCTAGGAGAAAGACAGCGCCCTTCCTCCACTACCTGCAGGTAGCTCGCCTGTGAGTTCCTCTAGCAGAGCTCAGCCACGCAGCTGAGACACGATGGAGAACTTAAATCCCCCCCGCACTGCATACCAGAGCCAAGCCAGACATCCTCCTTCATATACCCCGAGTGCAGCAATCAGACTGCAGATACAGCATTTCAGCACTAAAGGGAGCTTTGACCTTCACAGCTCCGTCAACTGCCACAATCAGGGCCCTCCAGTCAAGGCACGAGCTTCAAGAACAGCGGCATGCTGCTCACTAACCAGAATTTCAATGGTCCCTCTGGAAATCTTCGTGGTGATGCCCAAGGCCTGGAAAAAGGAGGTCTTCTCAGGTCCGAGACCAGTGTTCTGGGCTGGCACAGTCACATCACAGGGAGCAATAGCGCCAGCACGGGCAGCGGCTGGCACCTGGCGAAGGGAAAACGAGAAGCTGAAAGAATACTCACCTCTCAAAATCTCATGGGATGGCATCAAATCCCTCCTGAAGCACTCCTCCAGGATGGACATCACCCAGGCACACACAAATGAGACAGAAGTTGAACTTGAGCAGTTCAGCTAAGGGTGCAGGGGCCTAGTTCCTAGCCCTTGAAGACTCTTAATAATCAGGTATCCCACACACAGTTTCAGTTTTATTTTCAATTCTGTGTCTGCCAGCCCAACAACATACATGGTAAGGGTTGATCTCCCCTACCTTGTTAGCCAGCAGCATGTCCCGGATCTCAGTCAGATCCTCCTTGGTGAAGACAAAGCCCACATTCCCACGGATGTGAGGCAGCAGCCTGAAGAAAAGATGACAGCCTTCAGTTCTCCTTCTCAGACACCACCTCCTCCTCCCAGACACAGCATTCAGGAGTACATTCAGACAGCATTACCCACTTTTCTAAGGCAGGGTTATTCTCCAGATGACCACGAATAGCTTTGCGCATCATCGTATTCTTCCCCATCAGCACAACAGCCTTCCCACGCAGGGACATACGGATTTGTTGCATCTGCTTGGATCCCACATTGTCTGCTCCCACAATGAAACATTTTGGGTAATCATCCAGGAGTTGCTATAGCAAGAAAAACACCGGAACAATACAAAGAAATCTGAACGAGCGCACATAACAACACTAAACCCTCAGTATGTTAAAATATTTTAAAAAAAAGTGTCAGAAGTTTGAGAGTGCTCAGCTCAAACTGACGTCAGGTGCACCACAAGGCTGCACCTTTCACTCAGCTGTCCAGTTAGATCCCTAAACACGTTATCTCAGTAACTGCCACAGAACGTTCTCACAGGAGCCTGAAAAACGGTCTGATCCTGACTATCTTAATCTTCTCCTACTGCCACGTAATCGTTCCTTAAACAGACAACCTATGGCACCCCTTCTCTTCTTCAAAAGAGATGGCACACCCCCCCCCCCCCCCGGCGCAGACACGCCAGACCGATTCCCGCTGCCCCCAGCAGCGCCAGGACCGCTCTCTACAGGCCGGGATCGCCCCCTCAGCCCAGGCGGCGGCAGCGCCCCACGAGGGCCGCGCCGACACTCACGATGATTTTCATGAAATAGTTGGACTTCCACGTAGCCCTGTCTTCCCTGGGCATCGCGGCGGTGCTCCAAGGATCGCCCGGTGGGTTTAAAGACGAGCTGGGACCTGCCAGGGAGAAGCGCGGCTCCAGGTGGGTGCGGGTCCGCACCCTTCCCCTTCCTTCCCTTCCCCCGCGGTCTCCCCACCGGCTCCGCGCTCCCCGTCCGACAGTCCAGCTGCGGCCCAGGGCTCCGGGAACGCTCCCACCCCCTCCCGGCCGCCCGGGCCCGCCCCGGGGCCCACGGGAGCCGCCGCGCCGCGCACCCACCTCCACGAGGGCTCCGGGAAAGAAAGGCCGGAGGGTGGGCCCACCTCCTTTTATAGGGCGGCTCGTGCCCAATCGCAGCGAGCCGCGGAACATCCTCGGCTCAACCCATTGGCTGCCCGCCGCGTGTCAATCAGGGCGGGCCGCCGTCCTCATTGAACAGCGCGCCTGTCGCTCACAGGACAGGCGGCGGAAGGCGCGCGCGGCGCAGGAGGCGGTACGGCTCGTGGCGGGTCGCCCCCTGGCGGCCGGAGGAGCGCTCTGCGGCGCTGAGGGAGTGGGCGAGCTCCGGGTGGGGTGGGGCGATTCCCTCAGAGCACCCCCCCACCACAACAGCCCCTGAGGGGTGAGCCGCTTTGTTTCTGGCTTTGTCACAAGCCTAAGGGTTAGAAACCAATGGCAACGCACACGTGAGAATAATGGTAAAAATTTTATTAGCGTAACTGCAAGAGTTTTAAATGGAAAAAAGAAAGCGGGAGTTAGAAGTTTACAAGGGAGAAAAGATATCAAAATAACTGTCGACCCAGGGGAGCATCCCCCAGCCCAGCCCGGACGTGGTGTGAAAGACCTTCCCCAGGGGTAGCGCTTGGGCCGGGCCGGGGGGGGGGGAATCTGCGCACAGAGCTGAGGCCTTTAAAGACAAAACCTGCCCAGCAGCTGCTGGCAGCAGCCCCCCACACCCCTCTCCTCTCCCCCCTTGGGGACACACCATGGCACCAGTCCTTCCTCCAGCACCATCCCCAGCCCTCGCACCCTGTCCCTCCCCGCACGCCACCCTCCCAGGCCGCTCACCCAGCGCCATGGTCGTGCTACCCTAAAACTGCATCTGAAATCAAATTACAAGCATTTTAGACATCCACAGTGGCAGCAGCCACCAAAAGTCATTATTTGGTAGAGTAGCATCCATGTAGCACCCCAGCATGCCAGAAACTAGATCCAGGACACGCTCAACCTCTTGCTCAAGAGGCAAGTGTTTAACGATCTCTGTCAAGCACTAACGACGGACGAGCCTCCCCTTCGGCACTGTGCACCACCAGCACCCCTCGGCCGCTTGCTGCACACCCAGGGTTTTCCACCCATGCCAGAAGCGTCACTTACGCAAGCCTCAACTAGCAGTGAGGTAGGTTAAAGACTCCCCGGACAGGGAAACTGAGGCACATGATTACACAGTTTGCAGGTGTCACACAACAAGCAGTAGTGCCAGAAGCATCTTCTCACCCCTCTCCAGCACTCCCGACACAACAGGTTTTCATCCTTAGTGGGGCCAAAAGAAGCTGACCTTTCTGGCAAGATAAACACATGCAGCTTAGAAACGTCCATTTTAAGTCAAATCGATTTCAAGATGAAAAGACAAATGTGTAAGGTTTCTTGCCTCACAAACTCTCCAAGAGCTGCGCTCAGCCCAGCTGACACAGCTTTAGCTCTAGTGCTTCCACAGCTACCTGCAGTCTCACAACCACAAACTGAGGTTCATTTGTATGGGCAAACCGGTGAAAAACAGTTTCAGTGACCCAAGCAGGGCAGCTAAGCACTGTGGCAAGGTTATGCGGGACAGTAACCTGCAGATTCCAGCCTAAGGTCAGGCTGGTTTCTGACACAGTTACCCCCAGACCCCTAACGGACCTGCCAAGCTGAAAAGCACAACCAGATGTCCATGGTGATACTGCTGTAGCACTCTGGAGAAGCAATTCCAAACACCACTCTCTGGGCTGCTTCAGTTGTTACCACAGAACACCGTCAGGTATTCCAACGTATTATTTCACCTTCCATAGCCCCCTCCAGCCAGAGA
This sequence comes from Sagittarius serpentarius, assembly GCA_034782735.1. NCBI lineage: Eukaryota > Metazoa > Chordata > Aves > Accipitriformes > Sagittariidae > Sagittarius > Sagittarius serpentarius. The sequence continues at coordinate 4,312,874 of JAVKLA010000088.1, forward strand.
CCTAAAGTGCTTTAACAAACGTGAACTAAGCCTCATAACCTCACAAATCCAGGCTAAACTGCCCCCATTTTACAGATGGGGAAACTGAGGCACGGTAAGGTCTAGTGACTGGCCCAAAGTTACACAGCTAGTCAGGAACAGAGTGTCTCTCCCAATTTCTTCTCCTTAGTCACAAGACCTTTCTTCAACAGGAGGAAAGGAACCCCTTCCCCAATTAGCCCTGCTCTGGTTTCAGGTGGCTGAAGAGGAGAAACCGAGGGCAAAGGTCTGAGCTCTTCCTCCTTGCAGCATCGTATTAAGACTCACTATAACATCCTGGAAGCTGGGCTTTGGGAGAATGGCAGGTGATTCAAATACAGCAGTTTACAGGTTACAATAAAAACCAAAAAACACACTTTTAGGTGACCAGGGGCGGCAGGGAAAGCTATTCACAGTTCACCTGCCTGTGCTAGGGGAAAAAAACCCCAAAAAGTCACATTCCCTTCCCCATAGATTCCAGACCCTCCCAACCCGCAATAAAAAGAAAATATTGAATGTTAGTTAGGCTTAACAAAGCATTGAGGTTACAGATGCAGCAAACCAGCACAACTGGCATACTGCCTAGAACAGCACAGCTTGATATAAAAGTTGCTTTCTTAAAATCACTTCAAAACCAATTTCCGTATAAGAGGATTAAAAGTAAATTAGGTATGAATTCAAAATCAGTGTAGAAATCTACAGTTCTTATCAAAGACAGGATACAGTATTCACTTCGATAGTAAAACTCCAAGTGTGTCACACACACCTGACCCAAGGGACTTGTTATTACCAGTAACAGTCAATATAAAAGGTTATTGCTCTAGCATCTCTCAGTAGAACATGTTTAACAAGAGCACAGAAAAGGGAAATACCAAGGGGCTGACAAGGTCTCATTAGCAAAGAGAGGAGAAGAAAGGATATAAAGTTTGGATCTTTTTTTTTTTCCTGGCTTCTTAAACCCCTCCACTTCTCTCCTCTGAGTTTCAGGCCCCGATAGATGGGCGAGTTTCAGGCCAGATAAACGAACACACGTCACACTCGCTCATGACAGGGATGGATAAAAAAGGCTGTGCTCTAACCTCTCTCTACCTGCTTTTAAAGAAGGGAGCAGCAGGCAAGGCGAGCAGAAGCCCTGAGCAGGCCTGGGTGCTGACAGAGGTGCCTGGCACAGGATGTCACCCACAGGAGCGCACATTAGTGCCGAGGGATGGTCAGGGCTTACTCCACCTCTGCTCCAGTGTGTTGAGAAAAGGCAGGGAGTAACAAACTAGGGGAGAAAAAAAAAAAAAAACACAAACCACCCCACACAGTAACATATTGATTCCTCAAAAAAAAAAAAGTAGTAAGTGGTATCATCTCCTTACAGTGTAATGGAACTGGAGAGACCCTTGCAGGGTCTTGGCTGCCTGTGCTGATGCTCTGATCTCAGTAAGTCACACATGCCACGTGGCTCTACTGAGTGGAGCCAGGGTGGCACGGAGATCACAGGGTGCCCTCGCTGTGCTATTGCTCAGACTGCAGGCATGCAGACAAAAGCCTGAGAAAGAGGTGTCAAAGCAGAGGGCTGTGCTGTCTGCAACTGTCACAATTTGCTCAGGGAGCTGACACAGGCTGAAATGTACTGGCAAAGATTCCTTCTGCCAGGAGGGTGCTGGGTAAAATCTCCCTGTTGGAGCCCTCAAACTAAACTCAGCTGTCAGTCACACACACAGACATGCACACTGTAATGAGGGGACTTGGCCTCTCTCTACTGAGACACAGCAAGGGCATTTCCAGTTTAATGGTCCGTCTCATCTCTGGATCTACTGCCTCTCCATAGCAGCAGAAAGCACTCCCACCCCACCCCCACCCCACCCTCCTCCCCTGCCTGGTAAGGTTTCTAAATCACAGTAATGTTCAGAGAGACAGAACTGCCAAGGGGGTGGCAAAAAGATGCTTAGCGCCCATCTATGATGCCTCTAACAGAAGAGCTTGAGAAAGCAGTTCTGACAGTAGGGCTTGTCGTTCTGTTCTTTGAAGGTTCCTTTGTTGAGCTGCTTGAGGCAGAAGGCACAGACAAAGTGTTCGGGGTGAAATTTCTTGCCCATAGCAGTGATGCAGCGTCCTGTGATAGGCTTCTGGCAACCGGAGCAGAGCGAGCCACGACGCTCGTGGTAATGCACCTCGCAGTAGGGCTGCCCATCATGCTCAAAGAAGCTGCCGTTGATGAATGGTGTGAAACATTCCTGCAGGAGAACAAAGCAGAAGGGAACAGATTCTGTAACAAGCTGGGGATGCAGGCAGCTCCACAAGCCTCCTCTGCTCTGTGGCACAGCCTAGCTGTACTGTGAGCAGGGTGAACTGCTGCCTTTCAGCATTATTGTGTTGTTCAAAAGAGCCAAGCTCTGTCCATCAGACGAGTTTCCAAGGAAAGGCTGATAGATGGACAGATGCAGCCACAAGCAAGGGAATTAACCATCCTCCTTCCCCCAGCTGGTTTCACTTCTACAAAGAAAATACTACCAGAAGTGTCCAGCCAGGAGAAAGGAGAACACTTCTTTCCCCGAGACAGGAAACACTGCAGCACCTTTCCTTTTTTTTTTTTTTTTAAAAAATCTCACTCCAGCTTCCCCACAATGGCAGGCAGAAGCAGGGACCAACACAGACTTTCATGCAGCAGAATTCTGATGAACGTGCGGCTGGTTCCAACTGAGAAAATGAAGCACAATTCATTTTCACAAGTGACCTCTCCCGAATGGCTGGCATTCCACAGGTACGCTTTGCGCAGGATCATCCATCCTGAAACATGTCCACCAGGGTACACACGCATCGCTACTGCGAGAAACTGCTGTTTGTTCTACAGTGCTAATGATTTTAAATAGATGAGAAGAGGATACACCAGCTATGTGCTTAGAGTCCAGAGCTCCTCACCTCCCTCAGTGTCAGGCAGCTGAGGATGCTACACCTCAGAACCTGCAACAGAAGCACCTGCTCTCCCCGCAAGAATAAGGGGACTCCCCTCCTTGTACAAGTGGGAAACTGAGGCAGCAGGGTGTGAGGGAGAGTTGAGAATACTGCCAGATTTACCAAATATATCAGCAGGGCCCAGAGGAGAAGTCAGATTTCCGGAATTCTGGTTTTGCTCAGCCCCAACACCATCCTCTTCCCCAGGGAGGACACAGTACCACACACAGCTGGACCCCAACACGTACACAGGAGTCCAGCAAACAGCATGCAGAGCCATGAATAGCTAAACACTCACAATACTGTGACAAATGCAGTTTGCCTGCAGAAAATCCAAGACTTTTCCTAATGCTGACAATTAGTTCAATAAACAGTCTCCTCCCTCAGTCAGCAGGACAGCTGAAAAGTCTGCTCTGCTTTAGCAAAAACAGGAAGAAAATCCCATCTTGTGTCCTGGAAGACATCAGTGTTGGCCCCACTAATACTTGCAGTGTGGCAGCAGGGGGAAAGGAAAGCAGAACTGCTTGATAAAAGTCTCAATCTCTGCATAAAAAGGCACAGCCCTCCGCAGCCCCACACCGCCAGGACTACCATCTTCTGGCTCAACTCTCTGCACACCAGTCTGGGAGCCACAGACAGTTCTGGGCAGGCAGTCCCAACAGCATGGTGACAGTCTGCTCTGAGCATCATACCAGGAATCAGCAGCTTGTGGTTCTGCTGCTTGTTACAGTCTCTGCCTTTCTTTCCCACTCTAGGAAACACTGGCTGATTTTGCTCATCTCTTGGGGCCTGTAAGAGTTAATATTTGCAAGGCTTTCTGAAAGAGTGCCAAGCATTTAATCTGCAGTATTCCTGTTTATTATGCCTGTTGTATGGAGCCTGCCACTATTTCACTGACTTGCATGTTTGTCTGAACAAGGTCAGTCTCATTAGTTTACATTGTCAGATGGAGCATGGGAGGAAGAGCCTCAAAATCTGATTGCTGAGGCAAGTGCTTAGAGAGAAGCTTAGCTTATAATTATTTAAAGGTCACAGAAAATGTCTCTGTTTATCTGTGAGCTGCTGCAGAAGCCCATAATTGCAGCTGGGAACAGAAAGAGCAAAGCAGCTAGAAAGTTTAATGTAAACAGGCAGAGGAACAAGAAGGTGTTTGGTTGCTGACATGTTTTTATCTTGTGGGTCTGGCTGCCCTTCACTACCCCACAGACGCCTTTTCCTGATACGGGACCAGATGCCTGCAGGGTAGAAATGAGAGGGGTCGTACAGCAGCAGCAAAGGACTTTGCATTTCTTACCCGACAGACAAAGCATTCAGGGTGCCACAGGGTGTTCAAGGCAGAGATGTAGTTTTCCAGGATAGCCCGGGCACAGCCGCCACACTTAGGAGCAAACATGTCAAAGTAGTCTTTGCGGCAATAGGCCTTGCCATCCTTCTCATGAAATCCTGCCAACAGAGAATAGAGGCAAAGAGTATCAGCTCCTGATCTTTACCTAACACCAGCCAAGCTCTGTGAGGTAGCCAGAATGGGTAGGATCACCTTTCCCTCTAACGCACAGACATAGCAGGTAGCTGTTCCTAGTTCTGCTTGCTGCGCTTCCTGTCCCATGCGCACACATGCACATGCATACTCTTCCTCTCCAGGAAGAAAAGAAAATTACTGCTAGCATCCTTCCCCCATAAACAGCTATATCCCGTGGCACTTCCATCTTCAGTAGTTCCCCTGTCATCTCTCAGGCTGTCCCCTAATAGCAGCTCTGCCTTACACACTTGTCTGCAGTTCAGGGAGGAGATTGCATAAACCAGCGATACCTTCAGGTCCGAAGAAAGCTCCACACTGGGCACAGAAAAAGTGTTCAGGGTGCCATGTCCTGTCCAAAGCCGTCACCACTTTCTGTTCAGAAGAAGACAAAGTGCAAGTTATATAAATGATGGCTTCAGCTTGGAGGTAAGGTGGGGCTGGGTGGGGGGAAGAACACATTAATGTTGGTACTGACAAGAGCATGCATTAAAACAGACTGTCCTTTAGAGAGCTGAGTCAATTCTCCCCCACCCCTGGCTCATTCAGGCTTTCCCCATTGCACACTTTTTTTTACCCTAAAAGGACCTTACGCACTGCTTCCTCCCTTATACAGGGCCCCGTCCAGCTCTCAGGACTAGCACTGGTGCCTGTTACTACAGGCTACCGATAGACAAATGCTGAGGAATCATTACTGGAACGATGGAGTGATGTGGGGTTCCAAAGGAACTTCAGTGAAGGTAAGAGGGACTAACTCCTCTCACTAGCGTAAGAATTTGACTGGGCCAAGTTGTTTCCCTTTCAGAGCCAGGGCAAAGGAAAAATAGAAGTTCCCAAACCAAATCTTCTACCCAGGACACATGGGCGGAGTTTTTAACACCCAGGCCTGCAGCATCTTGCCAGCACCCTTAACCCCTCCAAGGAACTCACATCAAGGATCGGCCCATTGCAGTAGTAGCAGCGAGGGGAGAAGAGGTTGTGATAGTCCTTCTCGCAGTAGGGCTGACCATCCCGCTCAAAGAAGTTACGTGACCCGATCTCCTCCTGGCAGTGGGTGCAGACGAAGTGCTCAGGGTGCCAGGTTTTCCCCATGGCTGTAACTACCTGTTGGGAAGAAAAATTATGAAGGACAACTCTATCTCCCTCTCCCCTAGACCATATGACAAGATACCAGCTGGAGGTCAGCAAGAATGACAAGTTCTACTACTCAAGTGAGCCCTGGACTGGGGTAGCATGAAAACTGAATTACCTATCATCTCAGGAGAGGGAGTCCCTCAAGGGCAGGGTAGAGGTCACTGGAGGAGCTTACAGCGTACCTAGCCAGTGGATAAATAGAGTACTTCAGTTTCTCCAGCATCTCCAGTCTCTTCAGCCTCACGAAACAGCCCTCCCCGTTACTCCCAGCTGCAGCCCAACACTGAGCAATGAGACAGCACTTTCAACTCACCTGCCCAGCGATAGGCTTCTTGCAGGCTCCACAGACACCTTTGGCAACTGTAGCTACACCCAGTTTGTTCAGGTCAGATTGGAGACTTCCCAGCATGGTGTCCAGCTGACTGCCAGGCTTGGAGGCTGTGGATGGAGGAGAGCTGCTCCCGGCTTTCCCCTGCGCCATGAACTGGGGGGAAGAGAAAACAAAGACTGTAAGGTAAGTGCTGCTGTCCTTATGAGATAAATGCCTGCTATTGCTGCCAGTGGCTCCTCTGTAGAGATGGACAGGAAATTGCTAGGAGACAGTTACATTCTCTGCGGAAGCCAGTGAGAGCCAGAATCAAGTACACACATGTATTCTGTCCATGCAGAGATGTGCAGAGACCCTGGGACGTATAATAGCAGAGCTGTGAACTGAGGATTTGATTTTCCTTCACTGTGCATACAGCAGAAGTCACCAGCAGATCCCAAGCAGTCAGTGGAGTGCTCTTCTAAGCCTCTGCCAAAAATCTCCCTTTACCTCATCAGTTCCTGGCCAGCTGACAAAGCAGAGACGCCATCCGGAGGGCCCCTTCCCCTTGACCTCTCTCTACTTCTGTGCTGTTGCTCTCGGTTGTCACTCTCTCCTCTCTGATAGAGATCCCTCTCCACTTCCTCATCTTGCCTCCCTTTCGGCTAGAATATCTTCTCCCTTCCCTCCCTTTGCACCACCACCTTCTGCAGACCTTTTTGCCAAGTCTCCTTTGCCCCCATCAAACTGCTCTCATCCCAAGCCTGAGCTAAGCAAGTGGAAGCAGGAAGGAAATAACTCTCTTCAAGTCACCTGCTGTTTACCTACAGAGAGGGCAGTGCATCCACAGCAGAGCCCCAGCAGACAGGACTGCAAAGGAAAGACTGCCTTGTCTATTGTTGGACCTCTGGAAATGTATGGGGATGGGGGAAAAGGGATTAAGATACTTGTCCCAGAGACCGTTTCTGAAACTCACACCACCACAGCACACATGCCTTGAAAAGGCTTCCCAAGAAGGAGGGGGGAGAAATGTTTTACTTAGGTTCATAACTTATAAACAAAGTATATGTTCTGTTTGGGCACCAAAGCCCCCTTTGCAGGCTGTCCTGGTTTCAGCTGGGATAGTTAATTTTCTTTCTAGTAGCTGGTATAGTGTTATGTTTTGGGTTTAGTAAGAGAAGAATGTTGTTAACACTCTGATGTTTTCAGTTGTTGCTAAGTAGTGTTTATATGAAGTCAAGGATTTTTCAGCTTCTCATGCACAGCCAGCAAGAAGGCTGAAAGCTGGGAGGGGACACAGCCAGGACAGCTGACCCAAACTGGCCAAAGGAATATTCCATACCATGTGACATCATGCCCAGCATATAAACTGGGGGGAGTTGGCTAGGGGCTGCTCAGAAACTAATTGGGCATCGCTCAGCGAGTGGCGAGCAACTGCATTATGCATCACTTGTTTTGTATATTCCAATTATTATTGTAATTTTACTATTATCATTATTATTTTCTTCCTTTCTGTCCTATTAAACTGTCTTTATCTCAGCCCCCAAGTTTTACTTTTTTTTGATTCTCTCCCCCATCCCACTGGGTGGCAAGGGAGAGAGCGAGCGGCTGTGTGGTGCTTAGTTGCCAGCTGGAGTTAAACCATGATACAGGCAAACCACAGTAATGAAATACAGATTATTGACTGACTTGGCACTGCAAAAGCTACTGTCAGGTTTAGAGATACCCAAAGAAGTCCCTCCCTGGGATGTTGGTCTGGAGCACCTTTTCTGTTACTAGGAGGATAGATTAAAACAAAATCTACACTTGTGAACAACCCACCAGCCTGCTGCCAGCACAGCCAGGGGAGTGGGGACACACTGAAGTGCTTCACAGCCTTGGCAGAACCTGCCCTTCCAGCCACAGGAGGAGCTCTATTCCCTGTCCTGCAGGTGGTTGTACTTCTAGTCAGCTAGTTTACTCAATGACAGACCCTGTTTCTACTCCTTTGTATAAAAATTCTCATGACATAAGTTTAGCTTTTTTATCCACACACACATACACATACTCCTCATCAGCCTTGCCTTGTGTGCAGCATGACTCGCAATGGAGCCTAACACACAGCTTTTCCCCTCCTCTCTCCTCCCAGCCACCCCATGACTTGCAACCTCTCCTAGCACAGCAGCACAGAGCAGCCCCATCACAACCCAATGTCCTGAGCTTAAAACAAACGCTCCGCCACACAGCAGTTATTTGCTACCTAACAGTTACAGTGAATGTCTCCAAAGCACACCATTGCAAGGAGACTTCTCACAGAGGGAGACAACAGGGGTTTGTATACAAAGCCAGGCCAGAGTCCCAGGACAAAGCCAGGGCTTCCTGCACAGCACAGCAGGAGAAAAAGGGCTGGACTGTGTCGAAAGAATCGTATCCTTTCTCAAACCAGGGGCTTGAGGCTACCAGGCAGGGCAGGCACACGTGCCACACACAAACGATAAATACTAGCTGGAGAGAAAGGAGATGAGATGAATTAACATGCAACAACAGAGCACCTCACCCTTGCCTATAGGGACCACATATGCTCCTGCAAGCCAGAGCTGACCTCAGCACAGGCACAACCACCCATGCACACTGCAGTTTCCACCTGGCCTGGCGACCCAGCCTTCTTGACAACTCACAGATGAGTCCTCACCTGAAAGAGGTTTGTTTCCACCTCCTACACACAGTGCCTGCTGCTTACAGGGGACACTCAGCACAGCATCCACATAAACTCACCATGCAAAGGCCCTTCAAATTCCCACCCTTCACCCATGAGATCTGCCATCACTCAAGTTCAGTTAGGAGCTCTACGAGCAGCAAACCATGCATTACAGGATATCGCCTACATTAATGGCACTGGGAGCTCTCAGAGCAGATCCTAGCAGCATCTGCAGCACACTCATCAACCAGAAGAGCACACCATGCTGAGGAAACAGAAAGAAGGTCCTGCCTTCTCAGGGGTGGGAGGACCCAGGGGTGCATGGGCAGCCAGCAGATTGGCACTGCGGACGAGTGGAGGAGCAGAGGTCACCTGAAAAGTACAACAGTTCAAGACGCAGTGGTGTTTCCTTATGCACTGCCTGAGAGCTGCCTGTACATATAACATTGCACACTACTGCACTGCTCATATACATTAAGACTTCCCACCATCCTGAAGCTACAGTCCTTCCCTGATAGGAGATGCAGAACACAGCTCTTGATCATATCATCTCCTCCCCAAAATCCACTCGCACTGTGGATACCCATGTCTAAACAGGCAAACGCAGGAAGGACTCCTGATTTGCTCCTTCCAGTATCAGATTTTGCCATCTTTTCCGCCCCCCACTCCAAGAGCGATTGTGGCAGGGAGAGTTGCAGCCTGTGTTTCAGAGTTACCTTCTTCATCTTAGAGGGGAATATACTCCCTGCTGCATAAAGCGGTCAACAGGACAAACAGGAACCACACACACACCAGCAGCTTATTATGCAGACATGTACTTTGCAGTGCTAGACAGGCACAGCTGGGGTTAGATACTGCCAATGAGTCCTCTCTCCTATCTAGCAGTTCAGTACCAGCCTTTACCTGAGCATTGCATCTATTGAGCTATCAAGTTGGGAGCAGTAGTTGGACAGGAAAACATTGCTAAAAAAACAAACCAGAAGAGAGAAGCCTGCCTGCATCTGTGGGAAGAAAGCATCATCTTCAGTCTGACAGCCAACAGAAACAACTGTCTTGGTGCTAGGGGTCCAGGTCAGGGGAGAACAGGAATGCCTAGGATCTTCAGAAGGAGGGGAGCCCACAACAGAAAGCTCATGATAATCATCATCAGAAGTTTCCCACTGGAAGAGAGGCTGGGGAGCCAAGGTGAAGGAAGAGGCGGAGACTGGACTAGGAGCTGGGGTAGATGGCACATGGGAAGGCTGAGGTGGGAGTGGGAGGAGAGGCGCAGAGCCAGAGACATGAGAGGGAGCAGCATTAGCAGGGACTGTCTTTGAAGCTTCTTTGGAAGGCTGGAGCAGGGGAGAGGCTGGAACAGAGACCGTCCTCCTTGGGGGGAGCGGGGATTCTGGAGGAAAAACCACCTAGAAATACACGGAGGAAGAAGAAAGGTGAATAAATCAAAAGAGGAACCAACAAGCTCTTCCTGCAACAGGAAGGCTGGTTGTTACCACTACTTTTATCTAAGGGGAAAAAGCAGCATGAAAGAGAAGGGAACTAGAAAACGTGCTTCTCTGCAGCTCAAGGAAGAGCACCATCTTACACCCAGAACTTCCTGCACAGGTACAGTACTGGAGAAAACAAAGCACCTCTCTATGACAGGCTTCTCAGTGTGGTTTTAAAAATAAACCCCACATGGACATTTAACACACGATAGTAGCAGACTGCAAAAACAGACAACCAGCACCAGCACCCCCAGATCCCACTCCAGTTCTTAAACATCAAGAACTAGGACTCGCGGTTCCCTTTTCCGGCCAGACAAGGGTGAGTAGAAAGAGTTAGTTCTTCATTTCATGTTGCTTAGGACACCCAAAAACTTAATCTGCACTTCCACACAATGCTACCTGGACAGAGGGACATGCTGGAATTTCCCAGCACATGTCCCTGCTTTCTACCTTCTCTACTTGTTGTCCACCATTCTGCTCCTCCCCCTGGGGTCTGGCAGTGATAATGACCCCCTCTGTCAGCCAGTCATCCTGGCTTTTCTGTTCTTCCTGTTCCTGTTTAGCGATGCCCAGTCTGTCCTGCAGCTCTTCAATCAAGCGATCTTGGGACTCAGTCTTGTGAAATACGGCAGGACCTAGTTTATGCCTTGGAGAGAGGTCACGATACATTGGATGCACATTCGCAGTCTCTTTTGTCCTCTTGATTAAAGATTTAATCTAAATGACAAAGGTAATAGTATCAGCAGAGAAGAGCCATGTCAGAGCAAGCCCCAAGATGCAACAGCACAAACTCAAGCCATTAGTGACAACTGCGAGCAGGAAGAGTGATGACATTTATTCCACAATGCCAAAATTCCTCTTGGCACAGCCCAGAACAGTGACTCAGTGCAAGGAAAAACCCCGTAAGGATAATCACAGCAGCCAAAAATAACTATCTAGAAAAGGAAGGGAAAGATTAATCAGCAGGAAGCCAAGATAGGAGGTGCAGCATGACCACTCCACTGAGCATTAAAGAAACCTCAGCATCACAAGGACACAGAGCAACCTCTCTGCGTTTGCCCTTTACAGGCATAAGACTCTTGGTCGGAGATGTCCAGTGCACAAAGCGTACTTCCAGCGCTGGAAGGAACACTAACAGCTCCAGCAATGAGACCTAAAAAGGCTAGCAGAGCAGAGGAGCTGCCATTCCAAGTCAGGAACATCCTCCAGTGGCGTGAAACAGCCCTTTTAACTTTCCAGAGGCCTCTATGGACTGAGCCTTACCCCAGTTCAGGAATAAAAGTCCATTTCACAGGGAAGTACCTACAAACTGCCATTTTCTATGCTGCTGATTGACACGCAGAAGAGACCACAAGATAAAGTAGATGATGTCAAACCTCCATGACATGCAGCTGTCAGTAACATTGCTCAGAGCTGCATGCTGTTAGTGTGGGCAAGTCCAGGCACACACCACACACAAAATGTTAGTGTGCTGTCAGAACAGTCCTAGCTAGGATTCATCCTAATCCTACATTCATTCAGTGCCTGCCTGGCCTGATGCAGATATCCTCCCAATGGATGGTTTGGAGATGCACGGTAGATCCCATTCAGCTTTCCAAATGCTTTCAGGAGATTCCGGAGCGACTGCAGAGCTTCTGAACTGCTCGTTTTCCTGATCTCCTCCAGCTTTGTTCATGTTAGCAGTACTTGCCTTCCTAGGAGTTTTCTCTCTGCCTTGCCTCTTCTTGACCAGATCAGGGCAGCCATCTACCTTGGTTTCATGTGGTACTTCAGCTTTTAGCTCCTGTCCTTGCTCCACTACAAAGCCCAGCTGGTTTTTAGTGTCTGGGAAGACATCCCACCGATCCAGGGCCACAACAGAAGGTTCATACACAGGATTTAAAATGCTGTCACTCTTTGCATGTACCTCTGGCACATGTGGAGACAGCTCCAGGGCCCACAGCTCATCTGAAGCTGTTTCCACATTTCTGCCCTGGGAAGGAAGGGGTGAATTGTCCCCGAATGCTCCCTGCCAATCCAGTTCTTTAGGTATCTGCCCCTTCCCTTGACCATTTAAAGTGTTTGAACTTGGTACACTTGAGATTTTGGGGTCAGTTCTCTGCTCCTTCTTCTCAGTCTCTTTCGCCAAATCATTCTCTAGGCCTTGTGCCTCCAAATTAGCAGATCTACACAGAAGCTCTACGCTGGTAGCTGGCACAGTCTGGAAAACGTTTCTAGAAGAGCCAGGCTTTCTGCTCAGCCGAACCAAGCTTGCAGAGGTCAGCTGCTCCCCATAAGTAGCAGAACCAGAAGAGACTCGTGGTGGGGGCACAGGGACCATTTGTGGCAAAGAGGGCACACGTGGAGGAGCGGCAGAATGCCCTAAAGTAGGCAGAACTACAGTGTTACTGCCTTCCTCAATGCAGAGGACTGCTGAGGGGGCAGATGCTGGCACTGCCAAGTCCCCGCTGTGACGTGCAGAAGGGTGTTTGGAATGGGATAGCACTGTTAAGCTGTGGGGAATGTTGCTGGAGTCTGCGTTTGCTGAACTGGGAACTGGTTCTAGAGAGGGTTCAGAAGTCAGAGACATAGTGGAACTAGTCTGCAAAAAGGAGACAGAAGGAATAAGGAGAGAAAAAGATAAAGACAGAGGTAAGGAGAAGAAAAAAAACAAAAGCATTAAGCATTATGGCAATCATGACCTCCAAATCAAAGAGCCATGTTGATCCAAAGCCTTACTTCCAAGAGTAAGGAAGGAAAATGAGATATCAAAGAGCAGAACCAGTATGACATTGTGCTGAGATTACGGGAGATTAAGTTCTACAGCCATCGAGATCCTTTTCCTATGCCCTTCTTCTAAGTGATAGCTCATGTGTACGTGTTCACCTGCAGCTGTGATGGGGGCATGCAGCGGCCACTGGGAAGCCAGCTACAAACCCAGGAATGTCTAGGCTGTGAGTAAAGGTCACATTAACTTACTCATAGTCAGACATGTAAATTTTACATTTCACAGATGGAGAAAAGGCAATCAATGAATAGAACAAAGCACATTTCCTTCTAGATACACTAATAAAATGCTCCAGTTGCCTGAGTTCATGGTAATGAAAACAAAGCTTCAGGGCATTCACAGCAAGAACAGATGACATGGGCTTTGTTCTATTCACATCACTAATCTCACCTTGGACGCGACACATGCTGCATCTATACAAGTCTGTCAGTCACTTCATGCCCTTGTAAGCATTGCTTAGGTGGCTAGATTAGCCTCTTCCCCTTAAGCCAATGACTCCACATTTACATTGTAATAAAATCGGTATTAATTTTGATTCAAAATACACTCTAACAAGAGCAACTGATACAGAGTTTTTGGTTCTCTTTGACTTATAAGGCCTTTCGAAAACAAAAGATCACGAGTCCTCCTTTCCCCATTTTCAGTGATTCCTGGCTATACTCTAGGAGACAAACTGGCATTACTCCTTTTTCTTAAAAAGGGAAAATCAGAACAGTGGATTGGACAAGTTCACACAGCAGGTAAACCTAAGACCAGTGCTGAGCCCTCTCAGTTTTAAAAATGTATCCACAAAGGATTTCCAAATCCAAGAGCTATCAAGACCTGCTCTGATTCTTAGTCATATTTTCCAAAGAAGCCTCAAGAAGTTAGATGCTCATGCTCTAAGGCAGCAGGGCACGTAACGTCCTAAGCCCATGCACGGTATTTCAGTCTTTACTGATCTTTCGGGGATACTTATCACAAATAAAAGGATAAAATCAACCAGAACATGCCCGTAGATGGAAGAGATGTATCCCTTCAGCTGACCTAAGCTGCAAGTATCCCGAAGGGTCAGGAGGTGGCACGCATACACACATTTGTGAAGTCACAACAGTAGCACTACAGGGAGACTGCACTCAGAAAGATAAGAGCAATAGGAGACCACAATTCATTACAGACTGCTCCTCCCCTCGAGTAGCACAGCAAGACCCACAGTCACAGCAGAGAGGAAAAAGGACTAATAAGTACATTCAGTAGTTAAAATGAGGGAACTTCCCAACTTTGCCCTCCCCCTGTATTTCAACTAACCTGGATGCACCTGTAAAAGTAACCTGGTTTTATGCTGTGGTTCACACTTTGTTTCCAGATTTCCTAAAATGAAGTCAGTCATTTTCAAGGCAAGACTATCATTTCCCTTAAAAGCAAGTATTTCCAGCATATTAAAAACATACTAGCTCCAAAATAAGAGCAATGGTTAAATGCTCAACAGTAACATAACAGTTAAATACAAGCATCTAGCTACGCACTAAGCAGGCATCATATTACACAGAAATGGCAGAGGTTGAAAAAATGAGTGCATTAAGTAATCTTAGTGTCTGCTGACTGATGAGCTAGATAACCAAAATCAAATGGATTCTGTAAGAAAAAAGAATGAGCAACTCATTAAAGCAAGCAAAAGATCATAGGGTAATGTATCAGTCTGTAATAGCACCTTTTACTCTGGGCTATAAGGAAAATTAAACATCAGTGCCTCTACTCCTCCCGTCCCCATCTACTGCAACCTCTAGTTGTACCAACTACCAATTCCAACTAACTACACATCATACTTTGTTTTTCTGTCCTGTTTCTTGCAACCACACACCGGTCTGGCACTTGAACAACAGCCTTTCCTCTTTCACCTCTGCAAAGACTCCACTTCTCTCCCTTACATCCTGCCACTGGTACAGACTAGAAATACATTTTTACAGACAAGCTAACACCACTAGTTGGCATAAATAGAGGAGGTAAAAACAAACAAAAAAAGACTGAAGGGAAAATGAAGCAACTCAGAGGACAGGAAAAAGGAAAGTAACTTAAAAACAGTCAATGACAATATTAACAAAAGGAAAATTATTACAGAAACCATGTTCTTTGTGCTTCAGGAAGAATGTTTAGACACAGATGAGCTCAATGCATTGCAAAAATACTAACACTGTGTTTATAAAGCCCAAATCTTAACATCTTACTGCTTTTCAGTTTGCTCTCAGAGCTCAACCAGAAACTAAGACAGGAAGGCAGACAGTATTAGAGAGCAGCTCATCTCTGTCATGCAGGTTTTATTGGAGTTGCACAAAGATTTTTAAGCCTCTTCTCAAGAATCCAAAGCATTTGAACACCCACACTTAGAAATGCCCTCTCCTTGTACCTTGCAAGGAAAACCTGTGCTGGGCAAGGTCATTCTCAGTTGCCAAGAGCTCACCTAGGAGCAAAGGCTGGTGGCAGCAACCACACCTCAAGCTTGTTTTCTGAGCCCTGATAAAAGCAGCAGGGGCATGAGGCCATAGCACTCAAGTTCCCACAGCACGCAGAAGGAGCAAGGCTGGGTATGCAAGCAGCGCAGGTGGGAACTCCCTCCAGCTTCACAACAGTGCCATTTTTCCACCAGACTGAACAGACACTTGTGGATATCCTGCACTCTACCCTAGGACCTAACATGAAGAAAAAAGGCAACACTAAGGTGTCAATATTTGCAATTCACTAAAAACACACTACAGGAAGCCTGGAGAGAACAGTGAGGTACACCTAGATTCTCACAAAATGAAGTACATGTGCCAGAAATGGCAGACTGAATTGAATTCCACCAAGTGCAAGGCAAGTGAAGTGCCCCAGAGCGTGCATGCTCACTGCTGGGTTCTAAACTCATGCACTTAGACAAAACTCCATGAAACCCACAGCACACATCAAAAGCGCTCATGTGAATAGTGGCACAGAGAGAACAACAAACAGCAAAGCTGCCATTGAATGTCCTGTCTACCTCTCCTCACACAACATTCCTCAGCTCTGGCTGCCCCACCTAAAGTCATGGTAAGAGGAGATGGAGTTCAGCACAGACAAGAAACACTAAGCATCAGCAGAATCTCCATATGAGGACAAACCAGAGAGTTACGGACTTTCTTAGGATTAGAAAGCAGACTTGCATGTGTATGTAAGAAAGGTAAACCAAACACTAACAACAAAGGGAATATATTAGATATTTGCTTTCTCCATCTCTCTCAGAACAAATTCAAGTGAATAATTCAGTAAGGCTATAAAAGCAAAGCAGCTGAAAGTAGAAAGTAAGAAGAGAAAATATTTTTCATTTTGCTATGATTATGGGTAAATGAAGTCTCATGAAAATAAGCTCCACAGTTCAACTATCTAGTGCAAGAATGAGAACATACCTATATGAATAAAGAACAAGTTATCCAAGTACGTAAGCCAAATGCTTCAAGTATCAAGATGAACACGGGCATGTTACTCCTGAGCTTATCCTTTTACAGGATTTTTGTGTGCTACTTGTGATTGAAGCAGCAGTTCTTTTCCAATGCAATAGTTTAATTTCCAAACAAGATTCTGAATAGTATTTGCCATCCTCTGCCCCCACAAGAAGCTCAGACTGTAATCTCGCTTTGAGGTGAATAAGAGATACTGTTTTAAGATGGAAACCTTTGAAGTTTCCAGCTGTCAGATGCAAAGGCTTCAGTGCTTACACCACATGCCTGGAAGATCCTCCTCAGGGAAAGCACATCAGGGTAAAAATACACTCCAAAGAGGAGGGTCCTCGCACAGAAGAGGAGAGCCTGGTCTCTGTCAGTAAGCAGACCGGTGTCTCATGCTCCCTAACTTCTTGTTAAGTTGTAGCACAGCAAAATAATTCACCCTGTACTGAGCAGTAACTAAGCTCATTATCTTTGGCAAACAGACAAACTGCAGAACCAAAGGGACAACAGACCCCAGAACTGCCTTACCCTGCCAGTGATGAGAATTTATAGCAGTCGAGAACACCTACAGCAGCACTCAGAAAGCACAAATACCACCACAGGAAGTTTCTCAGAACAAGTTTGAGATGTAAATAGGGCATTCTGGAGACCAAACAAAGTCTGTAGATGTGGCTAACAAGCAACGGACTCTGGGGATAGGTAGGAACAACATGAAGTATTAAGTTGTCATGATAGGGTACCTTAAAGTCAGAGAGAGATGCCATCAGCTCATCCAGTTCTCGTGTAGCTGAAGAAGCAGATATACGGGTCTGCTGCTGACTGGCAGTGACCCGCTGGGGGCTGCTCACCTCACCTTGGTTCACAGTGATTGCAGGTCTGACAAAAAAAAAAAAAAAAGAAAAAAAAAAACAAAAGAGTGCGTTTAAGCCTGGGAGAGCATTGCTAGACTGAAAGTCCCACTGTTCCCCCAAGCAAGCACAACACCACAAATTCCATCAGCACTGCCCACCCTGGCCAGCCTTCCCCCAGACCCAGCTTCCACAACACAAGCAGACCCTGTCTCTCTGCCAGGTCTAACAAGAGTGTGTACACACACACGCACACATCCCCATCCATTAAGAAATGGACAATGACCAAATATTCATTTTGTCAGACAGTGGATATTGGTGATCAGCTATAAATCTGAGTTTGAACAATCCACCTCTTGTGACATGACTTAGGTATTTTTTTGTCCAGAAGTAGATAAAAGAGCACCAGCAACTTCATGCACCTGCTTTACTTCTGATCCTTTAGACAAAGCCCATCTACTGTCTGTCACTCTCCTGCAGTATCTGCCCCTACACTACAATCACTATTCCGACAAGAGCCTGTCCCACCTCATCCAAGCCAGTAACCACCAGAACAATACTCACACTGGACTTGGCACAGAGCTCTCCAGCTCATCCAGCAGGCTCTCCACACTGGGACGCACATCTTCAATCCCACGTGCACCATTTCGCTTTGGCTTTTCTTTTGTAGGGGGTGCAGCCTTCCCTCCCACAGAGCTGCTGCTCTCTGGGACGACATAGTGAGGTCCAGTCGTGGTGGGCAGTGATGGGCTTCTGCTCACTTCATCTTAAGAAAGGGGAGCAGAGAAGAGCCATTCAGACCCCTAGGTCCATACATACATGCTAATCACAGGCAAGAGCAACAAATTCCCCAGAAATCTTGTGGAACATCCATCTTTGAAGATATTCAGAATTTACCAGTGCAAGGGCCTGAGCAACCTAATCTAGCTCTGAAACTTTAGTTAGAGCCAATTTTGAAGTTGACCTTGCTTTGAGCAGGGTGCTGCACCGCAGACCTCAAGAGATCCCACTCATACTAAACGAATCTTTGATCAGGGGCTGGAGCATTCTCCCTCAGTAAGGATGTTGGAAGGAAAAGTCAGGCTACTATATTGAGAACCAAACTATCCACTCATACTGGATGCCTTGCTATTCCTTACCTGCTGGGAAGCCACTGGCAGGATTATGCTGAACAGCATTCAGTTCCAGAAGAAGTCTGTCCAGTTCTGAGAGGTTGCTGCCCAGAGAGGAGCTGGTCATTGTGGGAGATGGTTCTGCAGACTTCTGCTTGTTTGGGAAACTAAAGACAAAAGGGAAGTGTGAAACTTCTATGTCAAGATACACCAGAAGGATGGGGGGAAACGTACATTAGGTTCACAGAGCTTACACATGTACTGTATTCTTTTCAAGCTGGTGCTTTTAGCTCTGGGGGAAAGAAGATGTGTGCTTTGTGAAATGACTACAACACAGCTACCGCTTATCCACATCTTCAGTTGTCAGTTACACAGAAATAGCATTGATGGACAGGGCCTCAGATTTTAGGACTGTGTGCTGCACAGCCCTGTAGCAAAGAGTTAACCATCTGCAGATCCAAGACACACAGAACAGTAGCTCGCACACAGGAAAATTACTTGTTTCTGCTGACATCACACCAAGCAGCAAAAACCTCCCTCCCGAAGCAAGGAAATGCAGGACTAGCACAAACTGAAGAAAAAGGCAAAGTACAAACCTCAAGCTATCAAGAAAAAGTCAAAAGCACCAGGTTATGTGGTAGTCTCTTGCAGCACTCAAGGTCTCTTTTCAAGTCCTCAGACCTTTAATTTGTGGAACTCTAATCAATTTATAAGTAGTAATTTGAAGCTATTTTCTACTGTGTTAAATACACAAGCTTTGAAAGAAGTTTACCTGGGCACAAGTGTGTATAAAACACTGGCTGTAATTACTGCTTATCCTATATGGGCGATCCCATTTATTACACACAACTGTGAACTGTTTCAAAGCAAAACTTAACACCAATGCAGTCATTTTTATAGTAATTACACTGTAATAACAGTCTTCCCATCATCGACGGTAGGGAAATTATCTTCTCCTAGTTTTACAAAGAATTAACTTCTAATGCTCTAGAGATTTTTATTTTATCAAAAAGATTCTTTCCAAATCCAAAATGGGAACTTCTGTCTTGTGCACGCTACCACGTTATGCTCAGAAAGTTAATATGTAACAGGCTTTAGGACTCTGACACCTATAACACCAGTGACAACTATGAAATTCCATAAGGGCAGTTATTATCTTTCTCTTCAGACTTAAAAAAAAAAATTAAAAAAAATAAAAAAAATCCACAAATGCAATCTGAGGAGGGCATACTTCATCCCGACCCAAGCACACAAGCTACAATTCACACCAGAACCAAGACATGCCAGACCCTTGTACAGGAGGACTTATGACTGTAATTAGCTCCATTTTGTACTAATTGCATGCAGCCATGTGAAAAAACTGCAATTACTACCTCCATTGGAGGGCCACCTCTGGATACGCCTGCCTCTACCCCGAATTAGTTCTGGTTGAAAGCAACTTCCCACTCAGCAGAAAGAGCTAGGCATGGTTAGAACACGACACCAGAGAAACACCAGTCTCTGCACTGTAAAAAGGTACCCAGGACAGAGTACACTGTAGAGGGCCATCAGAGATGAAGTTCTGACAGCCTCTTCCTCACTCATCCCCATGTTGGCAGAAAGGTCTGTCCTGCCGTACAGGCTGCTCCTCCAGCCTCTCAGTGTAAGAGCAGCTGCCTTTGTGAGTATAAACTAGTTATCCCTTGTCTACTGAGACTAAAGTTTTAAGAAGTTCAAATTTACTTGAAAACTCAAGTCATTGCACACCCTGCTAGGCCACAGGTAACTGAGTTCCCCAGGATAACTGACCCAAAGGCCACCCACCTCCTAAAGAACTTTTGTGCTGCTTAACAGGGGGATGGATTTTTCACTTGTCTCTGGATCATATCCTTCACAACACAGTCCAGATTCTGTTCTGTTTGATGGATCCTTAACCTCTTCTGCAGCTGAGCAAACCAAAGGGCCAGGTCAATGTCTGAAGTGAGTATGAAAGTTACAGTGGCCTCTTACAAAAGAAGTAATTAAAACCCCCACAAGGCAACATAACATACACAGGGAGCAGTGTTTGTTTCCACTTACAGAAGGCAGCTTGAGCCACAGCAGGCTCAAGTTGTAAGTCAGGCTTATCTCTTAATGGGGACAAGATACCTGTAGACGTGTTCCTCTTCAGTGGCACGGGGAGAAGGAGAGCTGAGCCCGTCTCTAGGAACAGAGGCACTGGAGCTTTTGGTACTAGAGCTGTATACAGGAGACTGGGACTGAGGCTGTGGAAATGAGATTTGCATTGGAAAGAGAGAATACAAAGCGAGTATGTACACTACTGCACTGCAATCCCACACATGGATAGGGCAGAACAAAGCCCAGCAGAAGAAAAAAAAATCTGCTATATAGGCAGGCCAGACTCTATCAGATGAACTACATCGGGAACAACTGTTCTCCACTTGCTTCAGATTTGCCTATGAGTCGCAGATCTGGGCTGGAAACCCCCAGTCTGCTTTCCACAGGGTACAAAACAGATGACTAACACTAATCTCATCACACTACCATTTTGTCAGAATAATGACAATGGGTTTCAAATTATTTTTTGCCATTTGCTCCAACCAGTTAGTTCTATTAAAAACCCACACCTCCCCCCATTTCCCCACTCTGTCCATAGTCAAATTCATCCTCACTTCTTGCTGTTCCCTCCTCTCATCTACTTCCTTGATAGATACTGCACCAACAAAACAAGCATGCATCCTCCCCATCTGCACACATTCACTTACTTGCTGGTGGGTGTATCTGGATACGTTGGGTTGCCACTGGTCTAAGGGGTCAATCACAGTGCCATTCAGGGCCTCATTGGAAGGTGGCGGAGGCACTGGAGGTGGCACAGCAATCTCCTGGTATGTGTGGTTTCCAGTTGGATAAGAGTAAGGTGTTTCCTCTGTTAGAAACACTGGTCGTTTGGAGATATGTGAGGTGGTGGATTCCAGGTCTGCCAGTAAGGCGTCTGCAGGAAAGCAAAAAAAAAGAAAAAAAAACCAAAATGGTAAAATACTGGACTACTGCTTTTACTCTTTTGTCCCATTCAGTATATCTGTATCAGAAGGTCTTTGGGAAGACTTCTCATCTAGGGTGATCTACTAAATGCCCTGAAAAACATTACTGCAGCCCAGGACTGAATGGGTTACTCAAACTTCTAGTACAAAGAAAACTACAAGAGGTAAGAAAGCAGCCAGAAAAACTGTGTCGGTCTCAGATTTTTGTCTTAACTGGAAAACCACCCAACAATATGGACCCGTCGTCTCACTGCACCCTGCAGAAGAGCAAGCAACCTAGGAGATCGCCTCAGAACAGGATATTGACACAGACTAATTACAGGCCCCACATCATCACAGACTCATTTACTGTGGCCGCAGGCACTGCTTTCTGCAGGAAACAAGATCTCGGGAGGGGCTTTCTCCAGAGTCTAAGGCAGTGGAAGAAGCATGAAACTTTCAAATTAGTCCATCAGCGCAGCAGGAGTATGTGTTTCAGTTTTGCCAACAAAAATCCCCCTCAGTACATCACACAAACAGTTAACTAGCTTCCAGAGACTGCTAGGTAAACGCCATTTCTTCTCCTGGAAACAATTCTCAGCTTGCTGGGTGGAGACTGCTCACAAATTCCTGAAGAGAAGAAAAACTTCCACCAGCTAAAAACACTGTCACTCATGCCAGACAGAAGAACCCACGTCACACAGTTAGCACCTCTCAGAAATCTGAAAGCAGGAAAAATGCTCTCCCTCTGAGACAGGGCATGAAAAGGCATTCCCACTTTTCCAGACTTCTCCCTGCAAGCTATCCTCTGCCCATTCCTGACCCCGCACTCCTCTGCAGTGACTCACAGGCAAATCCCAACTTGTTGGGCCTTCTGTCCTGTGAAGCCACCCTGCAGAGTCCACTGCAGTCCCTGGTAAGGGAAACTCCAGCAAGCGACTGCTGGTCTGCACTGTACTCACTTTCTAAAGAAAGCCTCGCTGGCCGGGTGCCCAGCTTTCCACTGGGGCAGCAAGCTCTAGTGCACACCTCTTTAAGGCTATTAGAGAGGAGCCAGTTCGCTAGGGACATCAGTGCTCTCCATTACAAGAGCATCAGGACATACCTGGCAGGTCCCTTTGGAGATGTGGAAGTCAGCCAGACAACAGTTACCCAACTTCGGCAGAATTAGAGAGGAGGCTCTCGGAAACCCCCTGGATCTCCCTCCCCCCCCCCCCCCCCCCCCCCCGTGCAGACCCAACTGTCTTCAGGCAGTCTCAGCAGGATTTGCCTGTCTCCTTCTGCAGACAGCTGGTACTTGATACTCAGGTTTGGGGTGTGAGGGCTCAGCCTGAGCGTAGCCATCCTGCAGTATCCTCCAGCAAGGTCACAAGGAGCTGAAGTTATCAGGTGGCACCAGAATACGAACTAAGCAACTGCTCGCCCTAATGGCTGCCTACCGGCTGTAAGAGGCCAGGCACCTGCCAGCTCAAAGCCACTTCCTGAGCAGAGCAGACCACATCAGCCAATGCACTTAGCAGCCCTTCAAGAAAATATATTAAAGGGTCAAATGGAGGACAGTATTATTGCATTACTAGAGGAAGAAGGTGCTGCTTTTATATCCACTCTCTTCCAGAAACCAAAACATCACAAATGAAAAAAGAAAACAACAAACCAAAAAGCAGTCCTGCCCTCAGAGAACAGAATACAGCCATTAGCAAATTAAATACTGCATTCAATTAACTCTATACACCTTTCATTCAGTCAAACAGATGCTCCAAATCATTTAAGCCACAGGCATCTTCCTAGAGGGGCCAAGATACCCCAGAAACAGATTCTCCAAAAGGATACAAGCTTTCTGCAGCTGGGCAAAAATGAACATAATCTTCTTTTTAAGCAAAAGAACAGCTGGTGGACTCCAGAGCAAAAGGCACATACCTCAAGGGAACTGCTGAAGAGGTACAATTCCTTCAACCAGGCAGGTCCTATGACTGGAGGTTTCGTGCACACAGCTTCCAGGAGAACTGCTGTCCGAGAAGGTGTGGTTTTTGCTTCTCCCCACCAATGGCAAAGGCAAATCAAACTCCACCAGGAAGTGAAAATCCCATGAGGGTGCTGGGCTCCTCCAGCCCTGCAGAGGGGACCCAAACCATTTTTCCACCCTCCGCCCCCAGCCCTCACTGCAGGACAGGCAGATGTAACCATCTCGCCACAAAATGCAGCTCCTCGGCTCAGCGCTCTGCTGAATGTGCCATCGGACAGAAATGCACTGCTTTTTACTAACGGCACAGAAGTGACTTCGGCTAGATTTACCGGTTTACTTTTACCAGCCTGCAGAAAAAGAGAGGTCTGGAAATACCAGGAGCACTCTGCCCCCAGGTTGTGAAGGAGTTAAGGAGAAGACATTACAGTTTAATGATTAACTTCCCCCATACCCTCCCCCTTCCTGACTTGAGCAAACAAGGCAGAGCGGAGGAACGGGAAGCGGAGGGAGGAGAAAAGGCTGAAGAGGAATCACTCGGTTACTCAAACTGCACTTCAGCTTTACAACTGATACCGAAGCAGCTGCACGAAGGCACCACCCCACCCGGCGGGACAGGAGAAGGAGCAAGCCAAGAGCAGGACAGGCGCTCACACACTGTTTTACCAGTGGCAAAGGACCCCTCCTTGTGCTTGCTCACCCCCACGTCCTGCAAACCCAGGGCCCACCCTTCCTCACGCCCCTGTCGCTCCCTCCAGGTTCGCAGCCACGACGGAGGGAAGGTCTTCCCCCTGCACATCCATCCCCGGTTGCCGCTTCCAGCCACGCAAACTATGCTCCGATCCAACCCCATCAGCAACCACAGTTCCCTTAAGTTTTGCTGGACTGAGAAGTTGGGCCCGTTCAAAGCGTCCCGACAAGGGCTGCAGAACTGCCCCGAGGAGGGCAGGGCAAGAGCGGTGGTGGCACAGCGCCCACTCAGTCCACCCCACCTTGCAGGGCTTCCCCTTGCGAGAGGGAAGCGGCTCTGCAACCCACAGGCACAGGCTTCAAAATCGCTCCCTTGGAGGTCAGCCTTAGGAGTTTTGCAGTTCAGAGACCAACTCGAGGCAATTATTCAAAACCCAACCAAGGGGATTAACTTTTTGTTCTCCACGCAGCACCTCATCCCAAGGAGTCCCAAAGCACTGTGTGTTCGTTTAGGATTTGCGCAACTTTTTAACACTACCAGAAGACAATATGAGATAAGAGACGGGGGAAAAGAAGGGAGATTTATTAATGGAAAAAAGATGCATCACTCTTTCTTTCACAAAAGGGAGCGGGCAGCTGTAACTTGACGAACTGCAACAAAGATGCTGCGCCTTGTGCAGCGCTGCATCTCACATTACAGCATGGAGTTCACTACAGTGACCGCTCCTTAAATAGAATATTAAATACTTAAATAGAAATATTAAAGGTTCGATCGATTTATTGGGTAATGAAGTGTTCCTTCCCAAGGCGAATCCTGAGGGACAGTGCTGCAGGAGGTGTAAATCAACCAGTTAGTCCCTCCCAACCCGTAGGAAGCGGTGGACTGGATCACTCTAACGCACTGACGCAGAGCGGTTCACACAACCAGCAGCCATCGGAGGGCACCACTACATCCTTACATGGACAGAAAGATGAAACCCGACAGCAATGGCTAACTTGGCAGTAACTTCACCTCGCTTGTTCATCCCCGCAGAGTCGGGAACCTGTCCCTATTTTAGGCACACAGAAACTTTCTCCCGGTGCCACGTGTGCCGCACCTCCCTACGAAGACCTGCATCTTCGCACCAGCACACGCTGCAGCATCTCAGGGGCTATCACCCAGTACTCTGGGAACAACCACACATACTGACCTCACCAGTTTCACTGCTGCTCCAGATACTCTCTAAAACACTACAGACACAGCTCTAGGATGCAGAATCTCCCAACGCTGAAAGACCAGAGATTCGTTCATCTCTAGAGGATAGACTTAACGATTTTGCAGCAATAAAGTAAACCAGACAAGGTTATACTAGATTTTCAAGCCATTGCTCCTCCACAGTATCACCCCTCCTTCCACTCTCACCCCTACAAGAAGCTACTAGCACAACCCAGAGACAAAATGTCAACTCACAGACATGTAGATGGAGTGGAATCACACAGTCCAGTTTCCAAAGACTCAGTAGGGCTCAGCCTACCCACATGCATGGGCTGTGTGTACAGAAATTTTTATTTTCTACTCTATTAACAGTGTCATGCTCAGTGAGGTGTGGAAGAGTGAGGGGTGCTTGCTAAAACACCAACCCAGATGCTGCCTCTCATCATCACTACGCTGGTGCAGTCACACAGCTGATAAAACCCTAACTCACTGTCTGCTGCAGCACAGTGCATCTCAACGTGTGCACGCCTGAGTACTCCATGGGCTCAGGCAACTTGGCCAAGCACCTGATAAAGCTGCATGCAAACATGAGAGGCACAGGAGGACAGAGTCCTTCTCCCTCCACTGGGCAATGGAAAAATTACATGCTCAATTGAAATCACATTCAGGACAGAGGACTACTCAAACCACATCCTCCCCAGTACGGGAGGACATTTGCATTCGCATTCAAGTGGTTTTTCTACACAGATTTTCCCGTGGAGGAGGGACAGTTAAAGAATGATAGCATGTTTGATACCTTTACTGCTATAAAGCACTCCAAGACATCAGGTGCATTAGTTTGTCCCTCTCCCCCTTCCCTTCCTTTTGCCAAAAATCATTATTAACTATGAGGTCCTTGGGATCCTGGTCTTCAAATCCCCCACACAGCTCTGCATATGTATTAGATATGTATGAGTGGCCCTTAATACCAACTGCATTGCTTCAAGGCAGTTCTCAACATCTGCCAAAGCTCTGCTAGTCATTTAGACAGCTTGGGACAAGAACTGCCAAGCTGACATCCAGTGCATCGAAGCGCTCAGGAAAAAAAAAAAAAAAAAAACTTTTACCAAGAAAATCAGCAAGATGAAAGAGCAGGGCAATACCTTAGGGTAAGTCCCATTTACCAGTTCAAGCTGCACTGAGAAATCATCTCCCAAGTTCTATACTGCACATTCCTGCGCTATCTCCCCAGCCCACACCTCTGTCAGGCCAAGGAACAGCTCACACATTCCAGGGGCTCTGACACAAGCTACTTCACCATCGCTGCGTGTCAGCACTTGCTGTCCTGCAAATGCAGTATCCTCCAGCAGAAACGGCCTCGTGTGCAGCCGCAGGGGCACATTCTTCAGGTTCCCACATCCCAGGTTTGTCTGATAAAAAGCAGTAACACCAGCCTAAGGATCACAACGCAGTTCTAAGGTACAGAACAGGAATGGGTAACATGGGGGCCCCTTTGTACTGATGCATACATCAACAACCACACACACCCGCCGCAGATATAAATCTGAGCCGCACTCAGCCCCCTTAAATAGAACAAAGTTATTAAAAAGAAGAAAAAAAAAGATATTTACATGTATCTTCCCATGCATATCAAAACATACTTTGTTCACTCCCCTCTTCCTGTGCCTTCTGTGCATCTCAAATGCTGCTGGATTAAGGTGGCACAGTGAAGCAGAACACATCATGGACTAGTTCTGGAAAAACCTACGTGACAAGGCATGGACAAATTCGCATTTGCCAACTAGCATCAAGCAGCTTTTTAATGCTAAATTTTCCTCAAGCAGTAAATCGTTTATTTATTTATTTTAAAGTGAGGCAATTTAGAGAAATGGAAATTTGCTTTCCTCTGTTAAGGAGAAACCTTCTACTAGTGAGCGTCCAGCATAACTCCAGCCTGTGAGAGGGCTGGAGAGAGACAGCACACAGTCAGCTCAAAGATGTCAGCATTAGCACCAGAAGAGAGAAAACTACCTCAGATTTCCATATGCAGTTCATGTCTCTCAACAACTGAGGATGAGCTATTAACCCATGCTGACACAGCAGATCAGAGCATTATCAATACAGTAAGCAGATCAAAAGGATGGTGGTCAAATTTTCTTCTACATCTCATCTACTGGTGGGGAGGAAATGGAAGCATAACTGAGGCAAGATAATTCAAATGCCTCAGATAGCAGCCTTTCATTTTCAACAGCTGAAAGCCATATCTGTGCATCCATCAAACCGCACGTTGCCTGTAGCTCTGCTTCTCGCATGTGACATCTGGAAAGTGAGTGACACTGGAGACAGGATTCTTCATCCAGCCACCACACAGAGCAAACGTCTTCAGCCTTCAGCCGCAGAGTCTCATCTCCCCCAGCATCTCTACTGCCACATGTCCCTGACAGCCCAGACACAGCACACCGGGTAATCAGGATGAGCACAAACTACAGTTATTTCCTCTAATGCAGCTGCAGAGAACAGGTGTCTGCACCTCCCCTGTTCTTCCCCATGCCCCTGCTTACCCAAATAACTAGAACTGTTACAGGTTTTCCAGGCTTAGGCAGCAAAAGATTCCCAAAGTACTGGCAAATGGAAATAAAAAGCAAGACAGCCGTAAGGGCAGGTCTAAATGAGGATGCAGACTTTAAACGATAATCATGTCTCACTCGGTGTAAGACAAGTTGCAAACCCCTCATTTGCAGAGTGACACACCATTCTCCAGCCCTTTTTTCTTAATACCTGTAAGATGCTGAATTCAAATCCTTGATTTTTGCTGTCCCCTAAAAGAACAAAGGGAATTGCATCTCCAGAACTGAACCCTGAGCTTGCAGACTCATCTGAGCAGCCCCTTTGCAAAATCCCTGAATCCAAACTTTCAAAATCTCATTAGGTTCAAGCAAGTCTTCTCTCTCCCCCACCTCCAGGAATAAATGCAATTTCAGCTCGCATATAGGGAGACAGCTTGGGGCTGTAACCCAATCCCGGGCAAGACAGTTTTACATTGTGAGTAACTGCACAGGAATGGGGAGCTTGGGTATATTTATCCTATTAAATAGCCTTTCAAAAGAAACATTTGCAAAGCTCTGGCAGAGCTGCATCAAAAAGACTTGTTGGAGCCTTGCTATAGCACATCTCACTGCCCTCAAGTTTGAGTCTGGAAGCCGTGGGGAATCCCAAAGAGCAACAGTGATGACAGGAATTCCCTTTTTAACAGCGGTTTTGACTTTTCTCAGTAAAATGGAAGAGCACTATCACAAATAGGAAAACCATGAACAAACAGGTGAAGGCAGGCATTGACTTTCATGTTCTTATGGCATTACATTCTAATCAATGTTTTTAAATGCAAGAAGATCAAAGACTACAAAAGCAACAAATACGAAGACTACATTCAAACTGAGACCTTAAAAATTCAAAGTGTAACTAGATGCTCTTAAAATCCTGAAGTTCTCTGGTTCACATATATAGAAAGCATGTAAAATAGCCTGGCTTACTTTCTAAAGCATTTTGAGAAGGAGACATTTAAAAGTTTCCCAAATTTAACCAAGATTTTGAGAAGGTGGTTAGAATACAGGACACATAACAGCTCTCAGCTCTCTTGTAAAGCTGGGACAGATTGTTATTTAAGATACAGAAAAATTAAAGGCACAAAAGATAAGTCATATGACCTAACAACTACTGGAGTACCAGTACAGAACAGCCACTGGTATTTTTACTTCACATTGTCTAGACCTGCCTAGAGGAAGTTCAGATGACATGGTTAAAAAAATCACTCAGCTGTTTCTTTAATGTATTCCAGTGACTGATGTTTATTCGAAGCCCTGCGCTTTCTCATTACCAGTGACTGATGTTTATTCGAAGCCCTGCGCTTTCTCATTATCAAGGTATTGGTGCAAGTCATGACTTGTGTCACTGCTTAACAAAAAGAATGTCCAGACCAGTATCGATACGTGGTATGGTGAACTCTGATAGAAGACAATATCCATTAAACCCCTGAAGCTTCTCTGTTTTTGAAACCAATACTGCCCCTTAGAATAAGCAAGACCATGCATTTGTGGCATTGATTTACAAAGTTGTGTGGGTGCTTCAGAAAAGCTTAAAAGCAAAGGCAACCATCTAGTAGCTGTTATGCCTAGCTACACCAGGCTGCAAAGACAAACTAAACAAGAATTCATCCTGTGACAGACAGAACTGCTTTCAAAATCATGTGATGGCAGCCACCGTGAATCCTGGCTATGCCATAACTCGAATACGGAGAGCCAAACCAGTTAGCTTTCCCCAGTACAGCAGCCCATGCACCCAGCTCTGACCACTATCAGCAAATGTCTAAACAAAGACAAGACATTGCACTGTGAGATGTGGTCTACATGATCAACTGCAGCAATGATTGTGGCTTCCTGTCCCAACCACTGAGACCCAAGCTGGAGACTTCATTCCAGAGCTTGTGGCCAACTAACTGGTCACAACTAACATGCACTACCACCCCAAGCACAGGGTTGTGAAAGTGTGTGCAAACACAGCCTGTTTAAAGCAATTTCAGTAACTGTTTATCAGTAACTACTCCCTGCACATTTGGGGATGAAATGCAAACCCTTTGAGTGGCTGTAGTTTCAAAAGAGCTGACACCACCACATGCTGCTAGTGTAAGGGA
This sequence comes from Sagittarius serpentarius, assembly GCA_034782735.1. Lineage (NCBI taxonomy): Eukaryota > Metazoa > Chordata > Aves > Accipitriformes > Sagittariidae > Sagittarius > Sagittarius serpentarius. The sequence goes on from JAVKLA010000088.1 coordinate 4,342,627, forward strand.
AGGGCGCAGCGAATCCCCCTTCCCCCAGCACGCAAACCCACGCTTTTCCTGGAACTCACCCTGCTGATCACCAGACCCTTTCTGAACTAATCCAATTTACTAATCCAGTAAAAGTCTGCTGGGTTGTTGGTTTGGGTTTTTTAGATAAATCCCTTACATTTCTTGAAAGCATAGCTCCAGCCACTCTATGACTTAAGCAGCTTTTAGAAAATGTTTTAAAGAGACCAAGGCCAGAATTTAGCCCTTGTCTAAGTAAGTGAATAAAACTTCTGCTTTTAAATAGGAAATACCGTACTTTCACCTCTGAAATTCAGGCCAGGACACAAACTGTAAAATCCAACCCCATCTTGCCATTAGTTGAAAGAAATCACCCATCCTCCTGATTCCCATAATTAATCTGCATCTCAGATGCAGTCCAGAAAAACTACAACCTGAAAAGGGAACAACCAGCAGATAGCACAAACTGAAATACTCTTAAATTCTGGAGACATCCCTCACCACTACCAGCCACTTCCACCTGAGCCTACACTGACATTTTATTTTGGCTTTGCAGCCCCAGAATTGCGATATGGCTCAATCAGTAGGGGGTGCATACATTATGTTCCTACTGGTGCTGTTTCATCTGTGCCCCTGAGCTTCAGAGTTAGCTTTTTGACAGACTACTGACCATAAAACTTTGAAGATAAGCCAACTTTGTATGCTACAAAAGCCCAACAGAAGCTATCATGCGAGCTCAGACCTTCCACCGGATCCCTCTGAGGGGCAAGAGGACTATTTATTTGTATGTGTGCTGGAAAACCATAAAGGTCACTGCAAGATCCTTCCTGGAACTGGCCGCACCACTTCCTTTCAAATTAACACAAGCATTTCACTGAAACTCAGACCTGCCCTGTAACCTCAGCAGTGGTGTATTTGTCAGCATGGTGAGGGTGCTAGAGTGCCAGCATCACGAGGGGTCAGCTAGTTCCTGTGTAACCCAGCAGCAAGGCTTTCAAGGGCACAGAGAAGACACTGTAGGAAACCAGCAGACCAGTTTGCAGCATGACACCAGCCGTCCCTGGGAATCACAGCCCCATTCCTTGAGTGAGCATCTCAGATCCATCTCTTGTCGTCTTTGATGCAACAAGCTTGGAAATCCTTCAACTGCTGGCTCCGTTCACATCACCGAGTTGGCAGGAAGGTAACCTAATCTTAACCAGACCCACAGGGCATGGGATCATCAAGTCAGCATGCAGGCTGACACACACTGCAACTGCCTCGAAGGTCTGAGTCAGCACAGTTTCCTGGATGAAACAACACAAATCCACAGCACTCCCTGGCCTACAGTCCAAGCTGTGCAAAGGAACCACAAAAGATTTTCCTGTAGGACCAGAATTTTTCCACTCAGCTTTTGAACACTAAATTAGATCCCAGTTCCAACTGGCTGAGAGAAATGAACCACCACCTACAAAAGAGAAATGCATAGTCATTCTGCCTTCCTCCAACTTCCTTGGAAAAACTTTCATCCCCTTTCCGACACCTCAGAACAGTTCATTAGATGGCTGAGATAACAGAAGTCAAGTCTCACAAGGCATGTAACTGCTTACATGGTCAGTGAGAAATACTCTTCCATATGTGCTGCTCCATATGTTATAAGCTTGCTGAGCATCCTCACACTGGAAGTGATTTGTGATTTAAGTACCATCTCCTTTCAGGAGGGATGTACCTGATGCTCCAGAAGAAAACAGTAAGGTTACCAGACCAATTTCCAAAGAAAATATGGTTTGAATATGGTATTTTTGGTTTTCAGCTGAAAAGCTGCTGAACCAAGTGTAGCCTTTTCAAGGTCTTCAAATTAACCTAAGGTGTCCACTCCACTGCCATGGCTATCTCATTCGGAAGCTGTCAACAGTAACACCAGGAAGAACAAACTCTTACTGGCCTTGAAGATTTATGGACAGCATAGAGCAAAGCAAGGCCATACAAATCCAGCTTAAGCTGGCTATTGTCTTCTTCACGTATTGCCTCCAAGAGGAGTACTTGAACTTACTATCAGCACCGTGACATCTCTGTTTTCAGAGCCTGCTCCCTCCCAAAGGTGTGTCTTCCCGTTTATTTCTCATTTCCAGAAAGTGCTGGGGAGGCAGGGAGGGAAGGGTTATTTCCTGTTGTATACAGCATCCTTTTTTTTTATAGCATGGCTTTCTCCACACTTAAAGTGAAAAGAGACATCTTATATTTACTTCCCTCTGTTTATAGTCCTGAGCAGCAAACAGCTCATGCCAGGAAAAAACGCCCTATGCTAAGACCTGGTGTCTTAAACTGAATTAATGGTCCACCCTACTAAACAAATATTTTCAGTCTCACAGGTACCATAGTCTTCTGAGAATGCCAGATCCCCAGCTACAGAAGCCTTGAATGCCTCTGTGTAACGATTCATAGAGAGGCGAACCCACAGCTGTATGAAACTAAAAGAGAAAATAATCCCTTGCATGGTTCCTTTCTATCTAGATTCACTGTACTCTCAAACCAAGTCTTGAACAACAGGAAACCATTACCAAAGATGGATAAACTTAGTAAAAAATTCTTCCACTGCTCTACAAACAATCTTCAGGAGGGTCAGGAAAAGTTTGTGAAGGGTTTGCAAGTCATAGCTCCAGCACATCCTGTGACACAGCGCATGCAAAAGCAGTAGGCTGAGCTAATCTCTAACCCCTGTACAATGTTTAAGAGCACAAGAACAGGTTCTGGTTTACTGGACGGAGAAGTTGGAGATTGCACAATAAAAGTTTGTGATATGTAAAATGCTTCACATCGACTTAAGCAGCCAACTCATGACCTCCAGTGATTCAGACCACCATGATTTAAGTACTACTGTCCTCAGATGATTGTCCCACCCAGAAGTTAGAGCACTAATAGCAGAAGTGGAAGCCATTTTCACCCACATTTTTCAGCCACAGCAGTCGACAGCTCCACACCCTAAACCTCCACTTATTCTATTTTATATTGATGTAACAGGCTGTGACCTGCAGAAACTACAGGCAGTAAAGTCTGCAGCCACTGCACCTGAATTCCAACAAGGATCACAAATCAGAACCCTCACCCTAACACTCACACCCCCTTGATAGCACAAAAAAATCATCTGCCTTTCAGAAATGGAGAACTGATAGGCAGTCCTGAACAGCCCAACATAACGCGGCAAGTCCACGTTATATTAGAATAGAAAGCAAGACTCACTCTCAGGCCTGTACTAAAAATACTTAAGTTGGAATTTCTCAGTCTGAGTCTGCAGCCTGCTCTGAGCTCCACCTGCTACCAAGTCTTTTGTCAGAATCCTCTCCTTTTGGAAGCAAACACACTGGTGTTCCTATGGGCAGTTATAGTTAGCCCTGTGAAAGCTTACGAGGAACAACAATCTGCACAAATTAGAGAGTCTCCATTTCTGTCCCTGTGTGTCAACTGCCAAATTGGAAACAGCTTTGGTCTCCACGGAGGGTAAGTACAGCCTCTGACGGTCCTCTCCTAGAGTGGCTCTTCTTGTGCAAGGTCTATTTCTGATCTCTGCCTGACAGCAAATAGATCTTCAGGCATTTCCAGGAAGTCCCAGACAAAGACATTAGCAAATGGCCAATATTGACCTAACTGTCTCTGGGAGGGAGGCAAGTTGGCTCAGACAAAAGTAAGGGACGTTAGCTCTGTTCAAACAGAGCAACACTCAAACTGAACAAGAGTCAAATGGCATTCTGGCTGAGTTTGGTGGAAGGAACAGACTGGAGTGAGTGCAAACGTTTTACACAAGCAATTAAGCAGTTAATACCGTCTCAGTACTGACCTGGGCTGGATTTCAGCCAACATCCTAGATGGAAAAAAAAAATTAAAAATAAAAACATTAGTCACCAATACACTAACCTTTTTAGTCCTCCATCTATCCTTACACGTGTGAAATAGTAAGTTAACCCTCCTCATGCATGTCAAAAAGTTTTTATTTGCTGCTGGCTTCCCTCAGAAAATTTCTAGAAACTGGGATCAATGTTCAAAAAAGTCCAACAAGATCTGCTCTCCTCTGCCAAAACAAAACAAAAAAAAAATACTCATGAAAACCAAACAAGCAGCCACTGAACTGACCCCTCAGGGACAATTTCCCAGGGCCAAAGCCTCTGATCAAAATATCAACTCCTTTGTATTCGTACAGGAAGAGGGGCTCAGCCAAGCCAGCTATCTGAAGAACCAGACCCTTCCTGCTACATCAGCGTGCAGCTACTCCACAAGCGCTAGGTCAACACACAGCGTGTGCTGCCATTTTACAAACATCTAACATATCTAGTACAAAGGAGACCTCCATTAAACAGAGCAAAGAGTCCAAGGATGGGTATAGAAACAGCAGGAAACGACACTATAGATTTTAAATCTCAGCTTTGGTAAAGGGAATAAACAGAAGCTCAGGGCTTGAGGTACTTCTAGTCCCTTGGCTGATCAGTCAGGCAAACACTCATGGAAATAGTGCCAGTGGGCAGTAAGAGCATCACAGTGCTGGAAGAATTACCATATCCTACAATTTTGCTACAGCAAATGCCACTCCAAACCCATGCTGCTCTCTCCAAGTCAGGTACATCAGTTGATGCCATATAATTAATATCTTGCCAAAAGTCGGTTTGCCCTCCTTGTGCAATGAAAGGAAAGACTCCCTCTACCTATTATTCTTCTTCCCTAGCATGTAGAACCACTGGGAAAGAAAGTCATCTGTCTGCTCCAGCAGACTAGCTTCTTTCAGCATGGAAGTACGCTCTTTAGAGACCTGAACTGGGCAATTTGTTCTCACGCCTTTCTGGAAAAAACAGGCAGAGAACAGTAACAACTATAAGGACAGTAGACCAGAGTGGAAAACACTGCCATCATTTGCGTTCCAGACGCTGTTCGGCCCTGGGCTACAGGACTTGGAGAAAAACTGCCAAGGGCAGAGGTGTGTGGCACCCAGCTACTACTACCAACCAACCCTCTAGATGCCCACTGAAATGAGGGTAAGACAAGGGCATTTTTTAGGCCCTGGGTGGACTGTATTTGGTTGAGATTTGCGTAACTGCAGGCAGCTGGGTCTGACTTGAACTGAAAATTGTCATAAGCAGCATTGAGGTTACAGCACATGCTAATCCAGTACTGGATAACTCTGCTGAGCAGCTTCTAAGCAGTACCTTAGTGCCATAAGCAGTGGCAAATCAAAACTGTGTGAACACACAGCAGTGGTTTCCAAATCTTTGGGCCACAGCAAGCCTCATTTGCTTGCGCTCCAGAGCCCTCAGGTGGAAACAAGTGTGTAAGTTTGACCACTTAAGAGGACACCTTACAACACCTGTAGAGCACTTACTACTTGGAGAGAGTAATTAGGTAACTGCTGATTCTAACTCATCTAGGGAAGGGAAACATTACACCAGCGTTTACAGAGGAACAGAGCACAGGAGTTCCACTAGACAGTGAGCACCCTGGAGTGAAGGATACAGTTTCACAAGATGCAGAAAGGTGAATTAACAGTTCACCACTGCCAAAAATGGAGAGGTTTTACTCCCTCTTCCAGACATGTGCTGCTGCCACTTACGTATGTTGGCTCTGGCTCTTACAAGACCCCTCTGTGAACCAGTTCAACGGAATATACACCCAGCCAAAAAAATTGACTGTTTTCTTTGTGGTTAGAAAAGAGAGATGAGCACAGCAGCCAGCAAGAAGGAAGGGGTCTGTCCAAACAGCCAGACGAGGGAGCAAAAAAGGGGTAAGGATGAGTGAAAGTAAAGCCATCCCTCCTTTCAGCAGCAGCAAGCCATTATATTGACTCAACTGCCAGCAGGACCACCAACTCAGATACCCCAGCATCTCACCTTTATCACACAGATAACCATAGTCAATAATAAGATTGCTAGCGATTGCTACGATCCTACCCATCTGCATACATAAAAATGGTTTTGGACACAGAGACGAAACACTGTCAGAGCTTGCACATTCTAAGTTAATTATCTGCCTTTTAAAAAGTAACAGAAACAGGAATGCCTGTGGACCCTATAACCAATAAAGAGAAGGGTAAGATTTGCATGGTTATGCAAGAATAGACATGAAACTTAAGGAAGGGGAAAAAAAAAAAGCATCTTTTAAACAGTGGAAATCCTATCCAGGCAACATAAACAGATCTGAATATAGACCCATCCAGGCAAAGTGCCAGTTACAAAATCTGAGACACACATAAAGACGATGAAATGAAGGACAGAAATATTAGTATAAATTCTGAATTCATTACAAGCATTAGAAGCACAAATTCTGCCCATGAGATATAGAATGCCCTGGCTACCAGCAAAAGGAGGACTCCAGCAATAAACAACAGGAACACTAAAGAGACACTGCAATCGTACAGACACTGCAATCGTATCCATATTTAGCACAGTCTTATTGAGGCATTCCTATCCTGAAGGCTCTTAAATGTGATATCAGAATGCAGACTTGAGAGATTTTAGTCCTTGAAGAGAATATTTTTCATTAACTCCAGTAACTTCCCATTCTGTAAGTAACAAGCATATCTCCCAAGAGCATAAATGCAAAGAACATTCAACAAATGCCAATCTACCCTTAAAAAACAAGGTATCTCAAGTTTGAAAAGCCTGTGCTATAAGGAAAAATAAGGTCCCAGCAAAACTCGCCCAGATACTGGGGATGCCAGATAAAAGGTTAGTATATTGAGATATAAATAAAGACAGGTTAAAAAAACTTGCTGGCTTGACCTGCCAACCACTCTGAGGCAGGTTGTTTCCCTTTCTTTAGAAAAGGAACTTTTGTCAAATGTGGTATGTAGTTTAACTAGCTTGATAAAAATATAATTACTCCGAAAGTACTCTCAAAATGGTGGATTTTTCTTTTTAAGAAGTGTTTGTTTCTGCAAGGGTTCTCTGCAACAGAGAGTGGGAGCAGACTTGGAAGCAACACCAAACTCTTTATAAGCCAAAAAGTGTAAGTCATCATCAGCAACTGACTTTACACAAAGCACTGCCAAAAGCACAATGTAAACTCACAGAGCAGGGCAGGGGGAAATGACAACAAAATATTCAACATTTTTCACTCATGTGGATCTTAGTACTACTTACAACTATAATAGGTAGAAAGTTTTAAAATTAAGCTTTCCATCTGATTAGCATTCTACTAAAAAAGATAAGCCAAGTAATTACAGATAGCCGGCAAGCAACATCTTTGAAAGACAACAGAGTTCAAGGGGCCAAGAAGCACATGGTTAAAAATCTAACTAAAGTAGCTTCTTTTTACTTTAAAAGCAGCTTCTAGGAATGAAAGGAGTTCCAGAAATTAATGTGGGAACTAGTCCCCCAGTTTACTTTGGGAGAAGATGTGGGTGGTAATTTGATGGAGATTGCTGATGGCTCTACAGCTCTAGAGCTCTGCATTTTATTTTTTTTTTTGGATTGGCAGAAGAATGTGGCTCAAGAGTTTCACAATGTCACAACAGAGGCCTGCTGAAAGAAAGGGAATTGTTGAAGCCAGAGAGAAAACTAACATTCTTAAAACTGGAATATATTTTAGCCAGTGGATGGAGAAGAGCTGGAGAATGTTTGTTTTCTTATCTCTTCCTCCTGTGAGAAGGTAGATGGCCTATCATTCTACCTATAGTCGGGCATTGTAACAGAAGTAGTCACAAGTCTCTTGCTTGTTTTGTCACCAGCAAGAGAAATAGTGAGGATTTCTTTTTACCAAGAGTAGTATTAACAAAGCAATTAAACACGAGAGCTTCTTCATCTCAGTGCCCTGCACAGAAGTTGTTGATTTGTTATTAGACAAAGAAAAATTTTATTCTATCAACCAAAGGCTGTTTTACTCACAAAGAACTCATGACCACAGAAAACCGCAATTAAAAAAAAAGTTAAAGACCAAAAAGAAAGTAGTTTTTTGAGAGGTAAAGATGAGTAAGAGAGACCAATCTCCAGTGCTGACCAAAAATGGAAATGCCAGCAATACTGAAATAGAAGCAGCATGAGAATAAACTTCTCTTTCATAGGTACATGAAATAAATCCTTCTTCAAATTAGTTTCTAAAAAGGGATTTTCAGCATAATCTCCAATTGTTCCTCCACCAATCCTATGATAAAAGTCAACAATCACTTGAGATAACTAGGGAGAGTATTTTGCACTAGTCTACTGAAGTCAAGATTCCCAGCCCCTACATTTCTGCTTTGCTGAAAATTGACTTCTTTGTCTCAACTCATCATATTCTTCCCTGCTATACACTGAAGCGGGGCATAGTAGAAAATTGATTCATTTTCCTATCAAGTATCCAGATGCATATATATTTTATACGGACATGTACCTACTCACATCATTATTACCCCATTACTGTGAGTATACCATACCATACCAGTATTCACAACGCACAGAGAAACAGGGGTACCAGGCTCTTCCACTTACACACTGAATGTACAAAGACAACCTTCCACACATGCACAGCAGTGCAACTGCCCCCTCGCTGAGAACGATACTCCACTCCTATCTCTGCAACAAATCCAAGCCTAACTGCCTAAAGCAGCTGGAAAATAAACTAACTCCAACTCCTCCTCCCCCCCCCAAAAAAAGACAGAAAATTAAAAAATAGCTGTTTCTGCCAAGCAAGCACTGAATACACTGCATTCCATTTCATTAAAACAATTACTCAGAAGCCAGCCAAGAATTACATAAAGCTTCCTCCCTGCACCACCCCCAGCCCCTTCTCTTCAACCCTCCTCCCCAACAAACAGCTTCCCAGCTCTGCAAAGACAGGATCGCACCAGAGGAATACCGCTCCGGAACAAGTGGCACCAAACACCTCACATCGCACTGGCTATAACATCCAACATAGAGTGTTTTTCAAACCTAAGCAATGCAATCAGAGGACTCTAGCAGATCCAGACAGCCTAGAAGGTCTCCAAGTTTCACACCACCATAAGCCATGTAAGCTGTACCATGGTGATGTGTTTCATGTAGTTTTCTTCTTCACATTTGATGGTAAAGTAGCATCCAACAAATTGAGCCCTTAACCAACTCTTACAGAAAAATTAATGACAACCTAACAGATTTTCTCTCTAACTCGCATGGCCAAGGCTTTTAAGCACGATCCCAAAGCAGAAGGTGCTGGAGGCACCAGATTTAAGCAATTAAGAAGTATGGGAGCAGCATGCCAGAGCAGCTGCGCTTGTGAGGCACTGCCCAAGGGAACTGCTCAGGACAGCCAAGGAGCAAATCTCAGATTAAGCACCAGCAGGACAGACTGAAAACTACAAGCTTAGAGTTATAAGAACCTGACTGACAAATTCATCCCAAACTGCACGGAGCCACTCCACAGCTCCCAGTCTGACTGACAGCCCTGAGCTCCTCACATTTCACAGCAGAAATAAAAGGCAGCTGCTTCTGGCCAACACCGCTCACCCACCCACAATACTGAGTTGGCCACTGATAAGAGATTTCATGACGTGGATGAAATGGCATTTCATTCCCTCCCCCAGTGCTCCAGCTCTCTGCAGGGATCCTGTCTAACTGCTGGAGCTGCTCACAGCCAGGCAGAATAGTTCCAGCTGTGTATCATGCCTAACCAGACCTACACAGCCCAAGAAAAGTCTCCCACATAAAACCATAATGAACAAAAGGGAGAGCTGCAAACCAGAAGTACTACTCCTAGGCATCCTACTCTTGTGGACCACCTCTGCCGAAAAGGGGTAATTTGCTAGCAGCAACAAAAAAAAACCATAGTCCCAAGGCAGCTGCTGGTGCTGAGGAATGGGGAGCAGCAAACACAACTAATGGGCAAACAAGATGAGCAGCAGAGAACAGCCAGGCCATCACCTTATTCCAGCTCATGCAGCACCAGTAACCTCAAGTGACACACAGTTAGCCTTAGGCTCTTTTGTCTGACCCAGCTGAAATTAGTGACTTCAACCCAAAAGAAACCTTTTCAGAGAGAAGCCTTGAACTTGTTTAGAACCATGAAAGAGGATAGAACAAGGGAGTATTAAGCCCCTAATCCATGGCAAATCATTTACAGCCCTCCTGCCCGTGACCTTTTCTACTTCTGGCTTTTTTTGTCCCCTCCTGCTCTTAGAAAAATACAGCCTAATCACAGTCTCTGAACTACCACAAGTTCCCTATAGCACGAAGTGACATTCTCTGCTCACCTTGCTCTTCAGGGATATAAATAAAGCAAGATCCTATCAGGCATCTAGACAGACACAGGATTCATTCTGTCTGCCAGCTCAATTTTGTGACAAAAACATGGGATTGGTTTATTCCTGGAGACCCCATATAGTCTGATTTATAGCTGAGCCGTTTAAAGCACAATTCCCAATGCAAAGTATCATTCAGAAAGTTTATTCCCTGGAGCGCCATTTACTTTTTTTGATGTTCTTCACATCATTTGCAAAATGTTAGAGATTTAAACATGTGCAATAAGCAGTAAAAAAACCAAGAAATTAAGCTACACTCCACTGCATGCCGCCAGCCAGATGTACTCAGCTCACTCAGCAAAGCCATCTACACCAAACTTGCATATGATAATAAGAACACTGTGGGAAGTGGCATGACAAACTGCATTTGAAGACTTCAGACTACCTCATCATCATTTAAATAACTTGAACTAAACTTGTTCACAGTGTAGAGAGTCCAGTACAGTGAAAAAGGAGCCAAGCAATAACAATGCAGGCTACCTCCCCCTGCGGTCTGCCATAAGTTCTCTTGGATCCTCAGCTCATAGTTGTCTCAAACTGCTTAGATAAATTTCCCATGTAAATTCAGAATAATTACTGTTTGGTACAAGAAAAGCTGCATTTATATGAGCAGAAAAAGAGCTTACCAGACTCCTAAACAGCACAAACACATAACCTCAGGGACTCAAGTTCCTGTAGCTGAAACACCAACACCAAACTTCTTCCACAGCACTTCAGTTGCCATTTCTAGTTTGTTTGCTTCATTGGGATTTAAAAACATACATACACAGAAGAGAAAGCATGGATTTTAACACCAGTCAATCAAGGAAGACTGTCCCCAGCCAGCTAGTTTCTACTGCTCTGGGGCCATTTGCAATGAGAATAAGCACAAATGGGAAAAACAGCTAAGAGTGATACAAGAAAGTCATCACCCACCTCCTATTTTCATGGTATATCTTTAGCACACGACATTCTTTGAATGACTTCACGATGCTCTGTGGTAAAGAGAAACACTAGAGTAGAACTACTGTGGGGAACTTGGAAGGAAAAAAAAAATCTTTTCTCCCTACTCACAGCCTATCATAACAGAGGATGAAGAAAGGATGAGCAATCAGAAAGGCAGAGAGGGAACATTAAACAGGGCTGAGAAGGGAATAAAAACTTATAAATCTAATTCAAACTTGCCATTTTAAGCTTTTCCAGCAATGGTGACCAGAAAAGCTTGAAAGAGTTACTATTCTGATATATTCAGCTGGAAGCTATTTCAGAAACACAAAGATCTCAACAAATACTAACCATGCTTTGCAGGTAAGGAGCCATTATCCCTATTTCACAGACAGAGAAACAATATGCCTACAGTCAGGGCAAGTTGTTGAGTCTGTGGATAAATGGTTACCTTATGCTAGATTAAACATAAGCCACAGCTAAAAGAGGTAGCCTCACCTACTTCCCAGTCCACTGTCTATGTAAAAAAACAAACAAACAAACAAACAACTTTCAGGAGAATCAGCTTGCTGATCCAGCTAATTGCCCAACCGTTAATGTGGACACAAGGAAAGGAGACGGGGCCAGGGAACACAACACACCTTACAGCAGCCAGCAGTTAAATTGAGTTAAACCAATTTGAAATCACAACTTCCACTTTCTCTCCAATCCATTCAACTTCAGCCCCAAATGGAAAGGAATGGTGCCACTCCTTGCTTCTACGCTGCACTGCACCTAGTTATCTTGCCACAGGGCGAGACAGTTCAGCTTACTGATTCAATGGCAAATCATTTGTTCAATTGAGGGGAAAGGGCTGGTTTTCCAAAAGCTCAGAAATTTGAACCAGTTCACTCTGGAGCCCGATACTCACTAAGTAAACAGTAAGCACGCAAGACATGGGGAAGCCTGGAATCACCATTTTTGGCTGCCATCTGAAACTGGATGAGATGCGAGGCGAGATTTTACAAACACTGATACAAGAACAGGACTCTAAGGTCTCCAACAGTTCCCTACCTAGCATTTTAAAATATAATAGCTTAGCAGTCACAACATCCTGTACTTCCAGGGCTTGTTATTAAATCTAAGTTAGTTAGGAAAGGCTAAACTGACCAAGAAATTCATTCCCTAAACCGCACCTTCTTATCATAGCCTGGGGAAGCTTCGCACAGACAATGTCTCACTTTCAGACAGCTGGAGTAGAAGAGCATCTTCATTAGCTTCCGCATCAGACAAAAAGAGACACAGAAGATCAGTACACAAAGGAAGGGAGGCGTAGTCTGAGACGAAGAGCAGGAAACTGGGACCGGAGATCCTATTCACTCGCACCGATTTTCCGCTAGCACAACACAACTGAATTCAGGACCTGTTCTGGCTATCTCCAAAGCTGCCGCAGATCCTGGATATCACAACTAACACATTAGTCTTGATTCAAACACATTTGTTTTGTGCCATGGACAGGCTTTTTCCCCCCCTGTAGTTGCACAGATTCAATTTAAGGAATTTATATATGTCTGTCTTAGCAGTAGATCAGAAACACAACTCTGATCTAACTAGGAGTGCATTATTACTGCTTGTTCTGCTGCCAGACTTAAGAATTTTATCTGTCATTTCTGCAGTTTCGCAACTTGTTTCATATAATACACACACTTCAAGGGCAAAGAGGCGAGTAAAAAAAGAGTCTGGAGAAATTGAAGTATCATGATTCCCTGGGAAAGAAAGAACAATTAGAGAGAGAGAGTTAAAGAAGATGTATGAGAAGTTACCCATTTCTTTCCCTAGTGGTAGATAGGTGTCGGAGGATCAACTTTAACCATGAGGGCAGCTGAACGCTTCGGAGAAGTTGACCTCTCCCAGCGAGGGACAAAGGAGCTAAAGACAGCACAGAGTGCAGCCTTTCCATGGAAATAGAGCAACAAGAAAAGAAGCTTCTCTCTGCATCGCACACTGCTTGAGGCAGAGGACTCCCTGTCTGAGTTGCTCAGGACAATGAAGTCCCTGTTTTATGAGGGGTCACAACAACTAAGAAGCTGAAACAAGTCAGAACCCCATTGTGCAGAGTATTAGTTCTGTTTACAGTCTTCTCGCCCAGCAGCAGGAATGACTCAGAAACCTGAGCCAGTAGAAAGCCACGGGACCAAATTACTTTACCAGTGTTTCCCCCCAATACCATTTCCTGGGCACAGCTGACCATGAGCAATTTCACACCAAACTTTCAGTCAAATAAGACTAAAACCCACTGCATATGACTTCCAAAGTGAAGGAACTGAGTCAGAAACAGGCAAGCATCCCCATCAGAAGAGGGATGGACAGCATAGCCCTGCAGAACACAAATCTTCCAACCGTTAGGACAGATGACAGATGGAAACACATGCACCCCCCTCCACACTCCCATGAAAAATCTATGGCAACATTGCTCCCTTTAAAGTCAATCTTGAGACGATTAAGCCCTGAAGAGAGGGAGGGTTAGAGTTCCTAAAACAGAAGGAAACCGCTTTTAAAGTAAAATCCCTTGTGCCACTGAACCTTTGCACCCAGAATTTTGAAGCCACATTGCTACACAAACCTTTTGCAAAAGAAAAACCCTTCTAGAAGTGAGCAAGCACACCTAAAATAAGAAGCTTACAGTCTAGTTTACATGCACAGCCAAAACACTGCCACAAATACATTCTCATTAAACAGAAATAACTTCTTTGTAAAACATCTTTTATAAGCTGTAGTGAATGCTGTTTTGGTTTTGATTGCAAAACCCACTTTAAAAAAATCTGAAGCCTTTTAACAAAACAAAAAAAAAACCCCAACAAACAAAAAAACCTACCAAGCAGTAGAGAAGCAAGAATTTCAAAAGCCATCAAAAGAAAGCTTCTAAAAGCAACACCATTTCTGTTTGGAGTTACCAAAGCTCAAAAAAAAAAAAAAAAAAGGTTTCACAGTAGTGTTTGCAAACAACCCCTTTCAGAAAAAGGCTGTAAAAAACATTCGAAGCCAAACTCAAACAGTATCTGACTAAAGCTAATGTAAAGTTTCCTTTCTCCTACTCCTCTCACCATAAAATACATGACACACTACACAAATAAGGTTTTCTTCCTCCGCAACCAGCAGATCCTAACAGATCTGTTCACACACACTACTTAGACAAGGTAGCACCACAGCACCAAGAATAATTCAACATCTAATTCAATATCTCAAATTGCCTGAAGCAAATACGTGTGGTTGGTCACTTGCATGCTGGAAGCACAGCATATAACAACACACTGCGCTTTGGTAATCCCCTGAAAGGGGCGATAGCCCTGGGTTAGGATTGTCACTCTTTAGGACAAAGTTTTACTCTCTGTGCCAACTTACAACACTGCAGAACGGCAAACTCATTCAGCAAGCTTCCTGTCAAACTCCAAGCACATCCGCAAAATATGCTTCCTTAGAGAGATTCAAGGAAGACAATCTGGACAAGTCTGGTCAGCTGCTCGAATTCACCGTCTCCTCCCCTCCTTCCCACAATGTGCTATTCTAGTTTATACCCGGACCCAGCACTGAGCCAGGGTGACTCCCCCAGCTCAATGGGGTGCATGAGTTCCGCCTGCAGAGCTCTGAAACAGCTTCCTGTGCGAGCTGTGCACTGTAACACTACTTCTTCAACACTGGGCGAGGGGGGGCGACGGGGAAGGAACAAAGTTTCTCTCAACTCCAAATGAATCCCCAAGGCAACACAAATCCATTCTCACAGATGTTTCATAACCTCTCCAGCCCAAGCAGCATGAAACTGAGATATGTCTGGACCTCCATTTTACAGTGCACAAGTACACAGATGAGCTCCATCAGCTCTGGGAAGAGGAAGGAGATCTTTGATAAATTCAGGGAGTTAAGAACAGACACGCCAACGGGCTCTGTGAGGTGTTCCCTCATGCCTAGCAAGGTCCATCAGTCACTAGTCATTTCTGCACCACACAGATTCAGAAGCATGGTGTGGAAATATCTAAGCTGATCTTACTTGACATCAACTCTGAACCTGCAAGGCATATTAGCTCAGGCTCAATGCTAACCTACTTTTGGGCCAAAACTGGCCCTGGAAGCAGTGCAGCTATGTCCACATGGCATTGTGCCTGAACCAACAAGTCCTGCCGGACCAGCCTGACTCTGGACAGAGCCAGCACAGACATCTGTATCCATGGCACAGTTAATCCACAACTCAGATAATCCACCCATAGATAATGGGGAAAGAAAAACAAACAACTCTCACTTCAATTCAAAAGTTTGACTTATTTCAGGAGAGTTGTATCAGCACAGCATTGCTTCCTTATTTATGCATCCCAAGGTGAATGGCTTTAGAAAAGTGAGCAATTTTGGGGCCAACAATGATTTCCAGAGGGAAAATAGCAGGTCTGCCTTTCCATGGTGAATTCTGTACAGCAAAGAAAAGCTTAGAGAAAGAAAGGGTCTCACTTTTTTTGTTCAGCCGCTTACTGTTAGATAATCAGATCTTGTTCCGGCTGAAAGACTGCACAAAAATTGAGAAAGACATGGTGTAATTCAGACTTGATCAATCAAGTTGCTGAAACAAAAAGTCCTATTTTAAAGATCAGATGACAACTTTAACTTTTGGTTGTGCCAATACATTTAACACCTCAGAAGAGCAAAGCAGACACAAGTTCGTATCTTTTTCAGACTTTCTTTGCAGTTTACCTCTGATCCTCCCACAGAGGAAAGGAAAAACGTGTTGAAACTGCAGTAGCCTATTCAGACAACGGGAAAAAAATGCAACATTGCAGTGGGCACAGTACAGCTCCCATGGTTCATTAAAGAGCATGTTGATAAAACACTAAACTGGCCCTACACAATGCTATCTGTATGCTCACCTTGAAGGGCCACTCAGCAAGTCAATACACAGACTGGGTGAATCCTGTTCTGACTAGCAAAGCATTCCTGAACACGCTAGAAACTTGCACCAAATCTCCCAAGAGATAACCAGGCTGAGGGACATGAGAAACAGTAAACACAACTGTCTCCACTTAAAGAAACAAGAACTGTGAGAAGAAGCTGCAGGAGAAATTCATTCTCTTTGCACCACCACCTACTTCACCCAGGCAGAGGATGAGGTTTCAGTCCGTAAGAACAAATCCTTCGTGGCGCACCTTTCACCGGGAAGCCATGCAGATGACGGACTCCTTGCCCTGTACGTTTTATCATTAGCCCAATTTAGAGTCTGTTTTCTGAAGGCATGACCATCAGCTTGATGCCAGGACTGTAATGTGAGCTTCCAGGTCCAGTAATAAAACTGCAATTTTCCTGGAGCATATCTTAACAGAACGCCTGGTTTCTATTAAAGGTAGGATGGAAGTAACGGATTGCAGCCCCTCCCCAGCGTCCGATTTAATCGATTTCATAAGCGGAACTCAGTCAACCTAATGTCTCCCAGAGCACAAGGGATTTTGGCAGATCCACCCCCTTTCCGGCTTGGTACCAAAGGAACTCAAACTCTCTAGATCTTTCCAGCGAGACCAGTTGCCCGACACTTCCCCACTACAGAGTTTCGGAAGGTTTCGGCGCACCTGGGAGAAGCCCAGGGAGGAGAAGGATGAGCCCTGAGCCCGGTGGCGCTCTGGGCAGGAGCTGTGCTCTGCTGACCCCCGAGGGCTCCCCGGCGATCACTCCATACCCATGCAAAGTTATAGATCTCGCCCACGAACAGGCTCGAGAGGCAGCGGCAGGGGAGGAGGTGTCTGCCGAAACCCGACCACGCTCCACGCTGCTCCCGGGGTGCGGCACCGAAGGGCGCCTTTCCCAGCCGGGGCAGAGCCGGGACAAACACCGGCGGCCCGCACCGCCGGCGGGGGCGGGTGGCGGCGGCGGCGGCCCCAGGGCAGCCCAGC
>JAVKLA010000088.1:4365505-4402436 GCA_034782735.1 Sagittarius serpentarius
GGGTTACCGGGGCGGGGGGTGGGGTGGGGGGGCAGGCAGGGCGGCGCGGCGGCGGGGCCCGCGGGGGGTGCCGGGAGTGCGCTATGGTAATGAGCGCCAGGGAAGGGGCTGCCCCGCCGCCGAGGGCCCGAGTCGGGGCGGGGAGGTTGGCCAAAAATCGCCGTTTCCCGAGCCGGGGGGTAGCGCAGGGGGCGGCGCAGCCCCTCTCCCCGGGGTGAAAAGGGCTTTGCCGGCCCCAGGCTGCCCTCGCCACCCCGGTGGCAGCAAAGCAAAGTCACCACCCAAAGATTTGAAAACGCGTTCAAACTCTTAAAACAGGCCTTAACAGCCTAACGGTCACATAAGACTCATGAAATGGCCAAAAAGAGCGTCGTGCCCCACACCTCCGCAGGGCGCGGGGACGGGCAGGGTTGGCATCACGCAAGCAGGATGCACTTTTTCCTCCTGATCGCAAAATTACACGCTGCTATGTACAGGCTCGGGCTCACCTGGGCTTTGAAATAACTGTAAGGGGCAAGAAAAACGGGTTAAAAATTACTGCAATGTTTTGAACTAATTAGCAAGAGCTATCTGGAGAATGCATTTGAAAAGCAGTCCAAATTATTAGAAAGAGTCCATCCTTTGTAAAATAGGCAAGCATCTAGTACCAGGCTGCTACCGTGTAGCAGCCTGGACTTCCTCCTATTTATTTGTTCTTCAGAAAAATAAGAGTCCTTTGGAAAAAAACCCAAACCCCTTATTGCCAGGCAATTCATCCAGTTTATCACGCGGTTATTGAGGCTGACGCCTGCTCCAAGCAGAGCGGCACAATCCGTTCCTGCCAGGGAGCACAGGGTAGGCAACAGGCGGGTCAGCACGGCCCTGGGGTTGAAAACTATCTGTGTGGTGTCAGCTCTGCAAAGCACCGCTGGCCACATTCACACGAAGACTCAAAAAAGTCACCACAAGTAGTCCCCCCGCCTGCTTAGGAAGGAGGAGCTGCTGGATCAATTGGAAAACGCTGGAAGAAATCCCTCCCGCTTAGATACACTGAAGGGTGACAGTAATTGGTGTGGTTCTGCAAAGATGGGTTGCACTGACCCACCAGCTCGCTCCTGTGGAGAGGTGGCCCCTCCACCCCAGCAGTCCCTGTTCCCCTTCTGCCACCTGCCAGGTTTCACCAAGTCAGGTCACCAAGCCAGCAGAAACCCACCTCCAGCAAAGCGGTAATGGGCAAGGCATATGATAGACTGAGCCCAGGAGGGAGTTGGTGAACTGCACTACTGGTACAACCCCTTTGGTGGCAAAAACTTTAATCCTGAGGTGGCTTAGGGTGTCTGACTACACCCTGGGAGAGGTCCAGCCAGACCAAAGAAACAACTGCCCTCTCATTTTTCATCCATGCCTCCTCTGAAAGCTGAGCACGGATCACTTGTTCCCATGCTGACCTCTCGGGTTTTGTCCGGCCCCACTAACTGCAGCGCAATGGACCAGTTTTTCATTATTTGTCCATCCTTGCTGCCATAGGCCCTTCCCACATCTATCTCCCAAACCTTTTTCCTGTCATCTCAAGTGTGCTTAACTATGAACATCGGGACTGCCAGACAGGTCCACCTCTCCTGGGGCCAAATGTAGGTACCAAAGGAGGAGGGCCAGTACAGGGCAAATGTATCAGCCCAACAATTTGCATCTCGGGCAATTCCTGAGCTAGAAGGGATGTTTTTAACAGCCCTCAGCAGATTTTTCTTCCATTATTTGTTTAGTCACATTTTAAGCCTAAAGCCTGTTAGCATCAGTGAAAAGAAAATGCATGCTTTTATAAGGGCAAGCATCTACAATACATTTCATCAAAGCTATTAGTTGCATTTGTATCAAATCAAATCTAATCTGATTTTATTCTTGTATGTTTCCTTGAGGGAAGGTATGAAGTTCTTGGCATTTCCAATTTGACTTTATCAGGTGTCAGGAACTCTGTATTTTTTTTTTCTTTCTTTTTTTTTTTTTTTTTTTTTTTTTTTTCTTCTTTGAAGCATGGGGATTGTAGTCTTTGTGCTTCGGGCTTAAATTCTTTGTGAACTACATTTCCCAGAAAACTCCTCTTCCGGCAGGCCAGCCCCTTCCTTCCGCGGTCGGGCACGGCAGCATTAGGAAGGGTAAGTTTTCAGGCATTATGCACATATCACTCGTATTTGAAATGTTAGATGTGTTCGGGTCGGCTGTTACACCCCACCCCACCCCCATTATTACAGCAAAAAAGACTCGGATGACGTGGCTGTCCCTCTGCATTTCTGGCCTGTAACCATTTGTAGAAGCCTGTTTATCTTCCACCTTGAACTTGTCTGGTCTCTCTGTGGAACATCTTGGATGCATGTTAAAAACTCTAGCCTTGGACCTCAGTAGGTACGTTCAAAGAGTTTCACTTATTATGTATCATAGTTATTTTTTAATCTGAGCACTTTTAAAAGCAACTTTGAGTTTCACAGGAAATAGTCTGTCCTGCATAAGTTTCTGTCCTACACTTTCATATTTCTACGCTTCACAGCAGCTCTTAAATATAAGTTATTTTTGCTGCTAGGCCTACCATTGCCTTCTCTTGCTTGTGGGCCAACCCATATTATATCTCCATTTCATTCCCCCTCAGAACATTTCCTTCTGAGAGATCTTCTGAGGATAAGGGACAGGAATGGCGAATTTTCATCATTTAAAGCGATTTAAATATTGTCAAACTGGCTTAACAGCCTTCGGGGAGCAGCATGACAGAAGTTATTCTCAAAGCAAATTACAGTTTATTGAGAGACTTTGTCCCTTCTAATTAATTCCTATCGGAAATTAAACCTCTTCAGAGGGAATGCCCAACTCCTGCTAAACAAAACAAGACAAAAATCATTGCAAACAGAATCTGCTGCTTAGATTTAAAAAGTAATTCAGAATATGGAGGAAGCCCAGTCTTCCCTGTAATTCAACTGATGATGACGCAAAGCCTTGAGCACCGAAGATTAACTGACACAAATCTGTCCAAACTTGAAATGTATTTAACTATTGCACCATTTACTGTAAAAAAATGATACTTGAGGGGGACTGGGGACTTGAGGCAAAGCAATTTAGATGCAGCAGGTATCTAAAAACCATCCAGGCACTGAAGCACAGGTCATGAAAAGTACTTAGGTGCCAGCCCTTTAGACAAGTAAGCTCACCACTTGAATACCTCCGACTTTGTCAGAGCTGCCACAGATCTCTCAGGCACTGCAAGTTTCCTGTAGGCAGCATTTATGAAACTGCCCATGTGCTTTAACCATTTGACAGCTAACAAGGTGCACCTTCAAACCACTGCCTGTAACAGCTGAAAGGGATCTGCTCCAGCTGGCTGAGGACTCCCCAGGGAGACCCAGTCCCTTAGGTGTCCTCCCAGTAATTTGTGATGGTGCCGGCAGAAGTATGAGTGGGCATGAATCTGCATCCAGGTGCCCCACATTACCAAGCAAGCTTTAAGCACCAGACACTCTGGGGCCTGTTGCCATTGCTCTTTAGAGATCATCCCCTTTTATCAGTAACTAAAGTCCTTCCTCCATCTTCCAGATCTCATATAAGCCCCCTTGCCAAGGGAGATGGTGGGAGAGAGAAATAGCCATCAATTCTCAGTACTCTTTCTTTCAAAACTTTTTGTACTTTGTACGCAAAACCATAGAGAGACCCAGAAAAAATAGTTTTAAAATAGTGAAATGGAGAAAGGAGAACTGCAGACTGCTAGAAAGACCAAACAAAATCAAGGTCCAAACCAATCCACTCCTGTCACAACAGGTCCTCCACACGATTCCAGGCTACTTGTAAGCAAAGCCATCCTGCCTGTCCCCAACAGGGCATGCCGTTCCTCCCTTAAAGGAGGATACCCCTCTCATTCCTACTGTCATGCAGTTGTTTCTGGCCCCCTCCCCCCCACACATTTGGGTGATCCCTTCTCTCTCAGCAAAGCCCCCTGTTCCCACTGGAGAAGCAAAGCAGTAGCCCCCCCACCTCTCCACTGACTCTGGGGAGGTGGCACCCACAAAGGAGGAGGTGCCAGAGGCATTTAGGCAGTGTCCGTATCTTCAGTCCCATTTCAAGGCCTGTTCTGTATCAGGCCTTTAAAAAAAAAAAAAAAAAAAGTTACTCCAGTCAAGGCCTTTGTCCTGAAAAAGCAAGCATTTTAAGGTTGGTTTTCCCTCCCTTCCCACAACACGTGCAAAGGATGGGGTAGACAGAAAGGACTGATTTGGAGCAGGCAGAATGTTAAAGAAAGCAGAGCAAGGCTCTCTTTTGGGGAGGAACCAGCCAGACAGTGCCTCTGGGATAGGGTGCTTGGCCTTCCTGCCATTTCTTCTCTGCCCTGTTGCACACACCTGGGAAAGACTCTGCATGCTCAGGTCTTTCTGGGCTCTTTACAAGTCCTCTTAGGCAGCCATCCTTCACACCAGGATAGAAGAGCAGAAATCCTGCAAGTCAGGGGTGCTAACTTTGCCCTTGTGCCTTAAGCAGTCCTCAATGTTGCCCTCTTTCAAAGGGACATATGAATGCTGTTCTTGGATAGTGGGCTTTAGTTAACATTTCCAAAATACTTTGTATTTCTTTACTAAAAAGAAAAAAAGAGCAAAGAATACTTACCAGAATCATTTTCCAGAGGATCCCAGGAAAATGGAATTAAGGACGTGCTCTTTGCTTTCTTTTACCTACCATGTGTTCTGTTCTTGGCTTTTAGCTGAATATGTTCTCTGCCAGGAAGTTACCTGGAGTTTGCAGAGCCATCAGATTCCATCATTTCAGATCCCATTCTGTATCCAGAACCTCTCCAAACTTGGCTTTCGTGCCAGCCTGTCTTCCCCCAGATCCCGGGGAAGTTGAGGAGCTGCAGCGCTTTGTTTCTAACTCCAAGAGGCTGTTTGTAATGACTGGAGCGGGAATCTCCACTGAATCAGGGATCCCAGATTACCGCTCTGAAGGTGTCGGGCTCTACGCCAGGACAGACAGACGGCCCATCCAGCATGCTGAGTTTGTTCGTAGTGCCAGTGCCCGGCAGCGGTACTGGGCAAGGAACTTTGTGGGCTGGCCCCAGTTCTCCTCGCACCAGCCAAACACAGCACACCTGGTACTAAGAGACTGGGAGAAGCTGGGGAAGCTGCACTGGCTGGTGACCCAGAATGTGGATGCCCTTCACACCAAAGCTGGGAGCCAGCGCTTGACAGAATTGCACGGCTGCACGCACAGGTACTCTCTGTTCGCAGAGGGAGGATGGTTAATCCTCAAGTCTCTCATTCAGGGTGACTGACAAGCAGGTGCAGTGTTAGCTGCTGAGAAAGGAGGCAAATGTCAGTGCTTGTTCCTGGAGATGACATGCTCAAAGGTGGTGTTGGGCTGGGGTGGGGAAAAGATCACAAAACAGTGCTGTTCACAGCAGTGCATTTAAGAAACACGAACACCTCTCTGATTTTTTTGGAGCATAATTTGGATCATTTCCCTTGGAGCCTGCATCGGTCAGAATTTCCCCTTTCCTTGCTACAGCAAATGTCCTTTTAGTGAAGAGGACAAGGGGATCCTGAGGATGCAAGGATTATCCAGGGCTAAGCAGAGTGGATAGTGCCAGAAGGGCCACCACAGCGTGGCTCTGATCACCCAAAGTTTCCAGATGAAAAAGCACAGCCTGAACTGGGAGACAGGTTTCAAAGCGCTTCCTACAAAGCAACAACTGGAGGTAGAAAGGTAGCTCCCTGACCTGTACTATTTGGTAAATAAATTTGGATCTGACAACAGACCTTCCAGGTCTTCTAAGGAAAAAGTTACATACTCCAGATCTTCAGCTGACTTGAAACTCTCCATTAAGATTTTGCTCTGAATTTCAGGGTTTTCTGCCTGGCCTGTGGAGACCAAATCTTACGCTCTGAGCTTCAGGAGCACTTTGAAGCTCTGAATCCTACCTGGAAAGCTGAAGCGTTTGGTGTGGCTCCAGATGGGGATGTCTTCCTAACGGATGAGCAGGTGCGTAATTTCCAAGTCCCAGCCTGCCGTAAATGTGGTGGAATCCTGAAGCCCGACGTGACATTCTTTGGAGACACGGTGAGCCGGGAAAAAGTGAATTTTGTGCACCAACGCCTGGCAGAATCAGACTCCATGCTGGTGGCAGGATCCTCTATGCAGGTAAGTAGGTCTTCCTCACACACTGCATTCCTATTTCTGTGCTACTCTGCCTGCAACAGTCCTTGGTCCCACAATTTAGGACTGCTAATTGCTTGTGGATCAGAACAGCCTCTCCAGAGCTTCTTAGTATTTTATTTTTACTGTGGTTGGAATCTGGCTTCACAGTTGGCCTGGTTGGGCTTCCCTGACTCTACTGCCAGTCTAACTCCATTCAGACCTTGCTCTGCTACCCGCCCCATCAGTACATTGTAGGTTCACAATTGCCCATAAAGCCAAGATACTGCAGAGATCACCACCCCACATTTTTTTGCTTGAATTTTTGAGCCTTTGGCAGCTTTCTAGGCCTCACAGCACACTGTGTGAAATACCAGATTTTAGGACCTCTAATTCCTAATTAAATTCTCAGTAAGAGAGCAGAAATATCTCTGCTTGCTGCTTAGGATTGTCCTTTGTATCACAACGTGTTTTCTCCATTAGCCTCTTACTATAAGGTAAGGTAGTTTAGAATCCCCTGTTGTTTAACCCATGGAAGCTTTTGGAATAGAGTTTGTATAAGAGAAATTTTTCCAGGAACAAGTTCTATTACATTAAAAAAACCCTACTCGCCTCCCAGAACAAGATAAAACCAAGGCTGCCTGATTGTGATTCTCTTGGCTTCAGGATACTGGAGACAAATTCTTTGAGCTTGCACTTCTTAAGCTTATAATCCTTTGTACAGGAATGATTGAAACGCCTTAGGTTCATTCTTGTACTACCTAAGCTGGGCCATGTGAGAACCATCAAAGTAGAATAATTTAAGTACCTATGATAACTAACAAAAACTGCTGTAGAGATTTCCTACAAGACAGGGACATTTCCCTTCAATGTACTATGAAGTTTCAGTTTCTATGAAACTGCAAATCCTTCACTGACAGAGGTTAAAAGCTGTTCTTTTCTGTGCACTCCTGAAAGAAGCAATTTCCTACCTGAATTCAGTGCAGTTGCCTAACATAGCATGTACATACAGCCCCTTTTTCCACTGCTAACAGCAACTATTTTACTTTCCTTACTCCTTTCTGTAGCTCTTCTTTTGCCTAAGCTGCCAGTAATTTTGTCTTCTGGTATTCCTGCAGGTATACTCTGGTTACAGGTTTGCTCTTGCTGCCTGGGAGAAGCAGCTGCCAATTGCAATCCTTAACATTGGGCCCACAAGGTTAGATCACTTTGCATCCTTAAAACTTAAATCCCGCTGTGGAGAGCTGCTGCCTTTGTTGCACATGACCCAACAAGATGAGCTTCAGTAGCTATGAGGAGTAAACTTATTTCTACAAGGTAAGTACCTTCCCTGATCAGTCACCTTACGGCGTAAGAAGATGGGTTCCCATCAAGTGCTGAGACTGAGATGTGCTGACTAAAAATATGTTCCCACAATGTGCACCAAAACGTGGCTGTAAATTTTCATCTGTAACTGGTATGCTCTGAGGGGCCATCATGCTGTTTCCCATGATCATAAACAAAAAGCACACTAAGTGCTAATGCTCCCAGAAAATTGGGCAAGAGTAACCATAAGACCATTGTTGAGTTCCAATCCATTTGTCACAATTGGAAAACTCCGGGGGATCATCTGCAGATTGAGAGAACCTGATCAATACTGCTGCCTTTGCAACTGACAATTCAAGACCTCACTGAATTGATCCAGCTAATCCTAATCAAAACACTGGTGTTTAAAATAATCAATTCCATCTATAAAGCAGCTTCTTCCCTCCACTCTTGCAGGACTCATGATCTCAAAAGGGGAAAACCTCAATCCAAGAGGCAGCTGTGAGATCTAATGCATGGCCCCTGATGACACCAGGAGAGGGCAGCAAGGCTTGCACATGTCAACCTGACCAGTTTTCTCCGTTGAAACCGTCTCCACTTACCAGGAAACAGGATGATGATGAAAAAAGTGCTTTTCTGTCTTACCTTGCCAGTGTAAACAGTGCCTTTTCTTTTCTGGGACAGGATAATCAGACTACCACATCTGAGAACAAAATACCTTTCTTATAATTGTCTCTAGAGAAGAATGGGGGACAGGGATACTGACCAAGTAACTTGAGGCTATAGCACAGGAGTGCAATGTGGAAAACCACGGTAACTGCTGGAAGATCCAACACCACTAGCAGGCAACTGTGGAGCATGCAAAGAGGGAAAGGAGGCAAGAGAAACTGCAGTTGTCATTTAAAAGAAAAAAAAGGGTTCAAAATAGAAGCTGAACAAGAATACTGCTCTTGTAAGAGATTATTTGAAAGCACAGACTGTATGGCTGACTTCTTCCAGCACGGAGGGGAAGTCAGCATTTCTCTCAACTGTCAGCTGACAAGCTAAACTGCTTACTATCTGAACCCTTTAAATATTATATATTGTTGAGATGCTAGAGGAGTTACTTTAAGCTAATCTGAACTGCACTGCTTTCAGTGTGGCTGCTACATGTTCCAGAATGTGTTTTTTGAAGATGTTATTTAATTAATGAATAGCTAAGTAGTGAATTAAAATTGTTTACAAGATTTATACTATTTGCATTGTAATTTCCTCTCCCTCCTATGATTTATTTAAGTACAGTCTCAATAGCCAGTTTAGATTCATTTTTTCCATTGCAGAAATGCAGGATGTAATTACTAACAGCTGATGAATTAAAAGAGAAATACAATTAAATCTGTACAATAAGTCTCCCTCAGGAGGCAATCTCAAGCTATTAATAGATGTAATTTTCCACACTCCTAACAGGAGATCCATCACTACTGGGTAACCATTTTTTTTGTTGATCCTTAGGGTGGTAACATAAACCACAGTAAAGCATTTATAGAGTAAAAGACAGAATCTTGCCCAGACTAGAACAGTAAATTTTTGACCCAACCTTCTGCATGAATCTACCACTCTCCTTCTGGCTATGAGGGAGATTAATTGTTGGGGTCTTCCAAATGCCTGAATCCTGCTCTCCACATAAGATGTCCTGTATTAATATTTTGACAAGAACTTTAACAAGCAGTTGGAAGCAAGGATGCCAGAGTCATCTGCTAAAAGGTCAAGCAGCAAAGCAAGGACAACTGACCACATGATGCAAAGTTCTTTTTTTGCTTTGTTGTTGATTCAAATCCATGCCAGGCAGGAGCAAGTAAAGCACAGAATCTAAGGGATACTTAGGCACCCAATTTCTGCAGAAGGTAGAGGGAATTAAGATGCTTAACATGTTTCAAGATTTGGCTATTATGGGTCAGAGGCGAGACAGCTTCACGTAGAAGCCAAGCGAGGTAAGTTCAGGACACCTACCTGCATTCTGCTCTCATTTAATGGAGATCCCACTTTCCAGCGAGTTAGGTATCTACTGTTTGGTAGTGAAGAAAGCTCACAGATGTCACTCCATCTTTAGCATAGTATAGCTGTCCTGCTAACCAAAGCTTTTACAGAAATCATTGCTAAGGCATAGCAGACTTTCCACACACGCAGCCAGGGAGCTCGCACAGAGTATTTATACACAGAAAAACCTATGAATGTGGAAGAAGAGACATTTATGCCTCCTCAGCAGAGGAACTGGGACTGGGTTTCTCACTATCCGTGTCAACTTCTGCACCACCTTGAAACTTGCATGACAGGTGTGTTAAAAACAGAGGCTGTAGGTTTAGTGCCAGTAGAGCCAGCATTTTGAGAAGGTGTGGGAACATTGCCAAGAAGTCGAAAAAATTTCCAGTGAGGACTTGGCATTAGCAATGTGACAGGTGACTAAACCTCCCACATCTATCCCCATCTCTTCTCCAGTTCAGGAGCTGAGCCTGTGGAACAGGAGTCAGGGTGTCTCTTCAGTATCACTAATAAATGAGTCATGTTACCCTGACCCTCCACTGATTACACTATATACTTTTAAGTCACTAGGACAATGACTTACAGTAAATGAACATTACAGTAAATTTCCTGTGCATGGTTTATTACTATATGGTAATGAGCACACATACAACAAGTACATGAAACTGAGATGGAGGAGTTCCTTTTTTTTTTTTTTTTCTGCCAAGCTAAGCTGATCCAGCACTACTAAAATTGACTTCTTTTAGAGCAGGATCAGAACACTTCACCTCTTAGCATGTTCCCCACAATACCATTGAGAAGTAAGTTTGCTCAACTGAGAAATGCCAGAGAAAGCCTAAAGTTCCTACACCAAAAGCCAGATCTGCATCACACTAATTCTGACTGACACCTTCCTCTGTCACTCCTTGGGGACTTTTTGTGGGAAGATGCAACGCAGAGAGATAACAGCTACCTTCCTCTGTCACTCCTTGGGGACTTTTTGTGGGAAGATGCAACGCAGAGAGAGAACAGCTATCAGAAGGTAACTATGTCATTGCAGGTAGCTAGCAAAGACCTATCCTGAGATGTTCATGTTTCTCATCTTACTGATATACCTACCAGCCTGTAGGGAGTTATAAAAACCTCCAGGGTTGAGCACTATAGGATGCAAATTAGCCATGCTGTGGGAAAACAACAAACAGTGAAAGAACTGACCTAGTGTTCAGCTTTATTCTCTCAGCCTATGCAGAATTTGCAAGGAAGGAGGATTTTAAAAGGGAAATACTGTTCCTAAAAGACTAGACAAAAGGACGGTAATCTTTGCGTTACTGGCTGAAACTAACAGAAAATGAGTTACAGAGCCTGAGCAGCGTTCTCTTCCCCCATCACCAGGAAGGAAACGCAGATCCTTTCTATCTACCTTGTCTGCTTTAAGCCAGCCTTATCCTCCATATGATTCAATCCTCTCCTACCTTTTCTGGCTCGCTGTTGCTGGACCAGTCCACCAGTATTTTAAACAGGCCTTGGAGTCGTAGGTCTGTCCACCTATGGGTGGCAAAAGTACACATCAGACAACAGCACAAGGACAGGGGTTTTTTACCATGCAATTAGCTGCATCAACAGCTTATGCTCTTCTCTTTTTCTTACAGCTGTTCCCACTAGGACAAGCTCCTGAGGTTTGGACAGAGGAGCTGAGAGTGGCTTATAATGGATTTTTCTGCCATTCCTCTGAAAGTGGGGTTGGAGTGACCCAAAGTAAACACAAGCTACTTCCTATTTAGCAAATCTTGTCTTTGTTTCCAGGCAAATTCTCAGAGCGAACTTTGTAATTGAGTCCTGCAGCCTGAGAAAGATATTTCACGTACCGTGCTCCAGTGAGGGCAGCGCAGACTGCAGGTGGCCTGAGGACTTGTGCCTGGTGGGTATGGTGTAAGTGCAGCCTCCCACATCTTACAGTCAGATTGCTCCTACTGACAAACCCGCTTATTCACGACTTCTGGAAAAGGACCAAAGACCCTGGGCATGGTGAACTTTGAAGGTTCAGGAACCTTGGAGTGAAGGTGACTAAATCTACCTTGTAGAGTGAGCTTCTTCCCCTATGACCACCTTGGATGTTGCAGTTTCCCAGTCTTTGCAGTTGGGGGGGGGGGGGGGGAAGTATTTCAAACCAGTGCCAACTTACTGGTTTCCTCAGTCTATTCATTCAAAACCTGGGGCTTGGGCAGGACAGATGGAGTTTTCCTCTCACATAACCTGTCCTAGGCCAGCCCCAGGTTAAACAGCAACTGAAAGCAACAGTCCTAGGAGGCTGTCTAGAGTCAGTGGGAAAGGAATGAGAAGGGTCTCAGCCAAATGCCTGAAATCCGTTTATCACTACACCCAGCCATTCTCTATGGTGACTCAGTGCAGGGCTTCTGAGATCTGAATTAACTTGGCCTTAGCAATTGTGGTTTTAGACTACAGAAAAGATGATAGTGGTGAGAGAGTAAATTTACGATAGAGGACTTTGCCTCTCCAGTCCTACTGTTCTGGCCATTTTCATCACTGATAGATACTGTGAAAATATCTTTCAGATGCCAGATTCCTCCTGGCTGATGCTTTCTTTCTGTAGGGAGAGGAAATTCTGGTACACAGGCTGTTAAACAGCTTTGGTTTGTTTGGTTAGAGCCTTAAAAAAGAGGTGGATGATGCGTTTGGAATAACACAACAAAGGAGGAAAAGGATTAATGGGCTCCTGTCGTATTGGTTCTGTGAGCTTTTCTAACTGCAAGGGTCCCCAACAGGGGCTACACAGCTGAGTACACTGTCACCTATGCACCCAAGTCCTGACAGATACAGGGAATCATAGAGGGGACACAGATAGACAATAAAAAATTCATACCCACTCACCTTGACAGAACAATTGGACAAGCAGGTAACAATTACTAAGGCTAAAAATAAGAAAGGGCAGGGGAAGGAAAAAGTATTTTGTGTTAGAGAGCCTCATGATATAGAGCTGTGACTTTTACATGCTGCAGGCAAGCGGTTTTGAGTGAATGACCTAAGTGCTGCTTGCCCTTGCTGAGACCCAGACAACATATGCAGCTTCAGCATATGCAAATCAGAAATGGTGCCTTTTTGCTAATAAAAGAGGATTTCAGGGACATTCTGCTATTCCTTTATCAGAAGACTCTTGCAAAAAAAGAAACATATAGAAAGATTTGGACACGTGCTGCATCCAGATTTCCAGTGCGATCCCACATCTTCATATTGGCAAGGGCCAAGGAGAAGAAAATCCAGCTGGAACTCTGTAATTCTAAAGATTGAATATCTGCAACAAGTCAATCTGCGCACTGGAGTTCATAGTGACACAAACTGCTGCTGGTGGGAGGGCGGCAGTGCTTGGTTTCTCACTCAGGCAGGTGGCGTGTGACAAAAATCAGATTATACCGTCCCCTATTTAGCACTTGGCATGACAGAACTTAATTGGGTTTAACAGTAGAGTCCTGTGTGCACAGAACTGACCATGGCTGCAGCAAGGCTCCTCATCTCTCTGTGCACCTACTACTTCTACAATGAAGAAGCTGCACCTGCAGGTAAGGAAAGCTAGAGGATCCTCAGGAAATTGAGGCTATCACACAAGTGGGATTAACGATGCCTTCTCACTAAGATGAGTCCCTTTGTTGCTTGGGGAAGACAGCAATGGAGCTGAGACAAGAAGCAAATGCTTTTTGATGTGTTTTCACAGCTTAACATGAAGGGAATAATAACCTCCATTTACTGAGTTGCACACAGCCAAATGGGTTGAAGACAATTTGTAAAGCTCTGCCAGATTTATGGTGATTGGCCCTTTCAGTCAGAGGGAAATTTGGAGCTGTGAGGAGCAATCAAGGAGGAAAACTTGTTTTAAACGGGGTGACGAAACATGAATCTTGCAGCTCTTGAAAACCACCCAAAAAAGATCCGGGAAATAAGTTTTAGTGTTGCCCTGCAAAATGGAAGACAAATCAGATGTCTTACAAAGCAAGTGAATATGTAGCTCCTATAGAAACTTGCAGTTGCAGCAAGTTGTTTCTGCTCAGGTGGTGATAAAAAAAAACAAGAGGGACATACAATACTGTATCCAGCAGCAAAACAGTTGATCTCAGGTAGTATCTTCCAGAAAAGATCACAGAAAACCAGCCACCTTTCTGGTGCTTTCCCTAAGCTCCTTCTGCAATTCACACTGGCAGTTCCCGGGGTGAGAAGTATTTGGGAACAGCAAGCAAGGCAGGAGGGGCATTTCAGAAAGTTGTGATCTTAACCACTCCTCCCACCAGCACCCTCCAGTGACCAGAACCCGGTAACACTGCAGGGCCTTTCCTTCTCCAGCTTGTCCTACTACCCTTAACCCTCTGCTGAAGTAGTCTACTATACTTTTAGGCTGTTACCAAACCCAAAATGCCACTACTTCGCAGTTACAAAAACAAGACAGTGCTTGCACGCAGTATATAGCAGATGAATCATCTTAACCACTTTATCTGGAAGGAGGTATAGCTACCCATAACAGACAGAGGAGGCCTCGCCCTCCTTTTATGGCGCATACTATTGGGATGCAGAAGAACTGCAGTCAGCAGTAGTTGCCCTGCTGGTAGCTGCAGCAACGCAACTGCTTGGGGTATTGGGGAGGAGAGCAGAAGTTCCTCTTAGCAGCCTTTTGCCCACCTCCCACATACAGACACTGTCTGAGGGAAGCATGTGCTGGTCACAGGCTAAAGCCCAAGGAACAGGGAACAAATAGCCTACAAGTTCACTTCATCCTCACTGCGAAGAGACAACAGCAGTTCAAGGAGGTAAGGATACACGACAGAGCAAGGGTATCAGCTGAATACTTAGGCTCTTTCTAAACAGAAGTATGCAGTTCAGCTCAATGGGGCACAGACAGCTGAGCATCTAAGCATTTGCTCAGCAAGCCCTCACATCTAGGAAGTCAGGTTCAAGACCTGTCCTTGTACGTACAGTTCCAAACCACCACCTCTGCTCCCTCACTTGTAACACTCTCTGCCTATATTCAGTTCTCTTTATCTTAAAAACACTTCTCCCATCTGTTAAGCTAGGATAAACTGCATGCTCCCCTCTGTACTGCAAGTAACTGCTGTACAAACAGCTGCAGCAGAAACACCATATTTGTAT
The DNA here is from genome assembly GCA_034782735.1 of Sagittarius serpentarius. Classification (NCBI taxonomy): domain Eukaryota; kingdom Metazoa; phylum Chordata; class Aves; order Accipitriformes; family Sagittariidae; genus Sagittarius; species Sagittarius serpentarius. The sequence continues at coordinate 4,380,098 of JAVKLA010000088.1, forward strand.
ACAGTGGTATTGAACCTGCTCTTTTCTCTCCAGGTGGCAAAAAAAGTGTCTGGCTCTGTGAGCAAGTTCTGCCAGGCATGTTTTAGTAGACAAGAGCAGTCTAACACAGTCCAGAAAGTCACTGAAAATGTCAGAGACAAGCAGGGTAAAGTTTTTGTGTTCCAGTCCTCAATAAACAGTCACTGGTCTCTCAAAATTACTGTGAAAAAAAGTATTCTGAGCCTTGTTCAGATCTCCATACTGCCTCTGTCTTTCCAAGCACCAGTCTCCACAATAAAATAGGGTAAGAGAGGGTGACCTAAGAAACATATATGGGTCCCCACTCATATGCCAACAGCAAGAATCTTAGCAGCCCACCAGTAGGTCCAGCCAAACACACCCAATGCATGGCATAGTTTGTGCAGGGCTATCTTTCATAGCTGGTTATTTCAGCTGATATCAGCAGAGCAGAGTGACTGGCTTTGCAGGATTTCTGCACATCACAGACTTCTCCACATCTAGCAGGGTCGGCTATTCCAATTTTTGGTGCTGTGCACACAGTCTAAGTGGCACAGTTCCTCACAGCAGGACACGCAGGTGGTGTCCACAATGCTGCAGGCCAATGATGCGCTCCACAGGACCTGGACCAGCCGAGGGAGTGAGGAGGGACCTTCAACAGTCTTCAGACCGGAGAGAGAAGCAGGGAAAAGCAGCTCTGCAACAGCTGGCATATGAACCACACAGGATCTGGTTTCTTGCTCTGTAAGGGCCTTGCCCCAGTGACACCAAACTGCAAGAACAGTCAGTGCTGAATAGGAATAATTGTCTAACTTATGTACAGGCCTATATATACCCCCTATATGGCCTGGAAACCAAAAATCGGGCTTTCAGCTTGGAGCCAGAGCAGCAAATATCAAACAAGGACCTCAGTTCCTCTCCTAACTTAAGGGAGTTTTGATACTGACTTCAACAGCAGTAATTTCTCAGTCTGAAAAGAAAGTCAAAGTAGTATTTTCAACTAAATGGGAAGAGTTTGCAATACCCTTCACTGGATGTGTTATTTTCTGTATCTTGTTTGCAGAACGCTCTGGCTGTAAAAGGTGCTTTTGAAATGCTGGATATTAATTACTCAGAAATGTTCCCCCATCTATTCTAACAGATATTTCTGCTCCAAAAGATGCATATTCTTTATGTCTTTTATTTTCTGGGGCAGCCAGTCCCAGAGGCAACAGGACAGCCAACAGGTGCACAGCAGATTCAAAGCAAGGAGGAAAACTTTGGTAGTGTTGCCCAGGGCAAAGGGCACTAAGCTTGGAAGGATGAGACCAGAGTGAATTCTCAGTCCTTTAATCAATCCAGAAGTCACACTGTGACATTCAGAAAGCCACTTCGCCTCTCTGCATCTGTTTTCCATAATATAATAGACATAATACTGTGGCCCATGACTTTTTGTAAGGTATTCTGAGGTCCACTGAGAAAAAGCATGAAAGAGATGGTAGATAAACAGTATCACTATTCTCCCTGAGATCTTTCCTGAATTATCAGGAACAAAACTGCTTTAGGAAGGTGAAAGGCAGAGTCAAGCCAGCTGGGGTTTAAAACCACTGTTCCAGATACAGATATCTGCAATTCTGTGTGCAGTCCCCTGTCCTCTCCCTTCCCACTAAGGAAAGATACCCAGTTACCACATTCTGCACTTTTTCCTTTCTGCATCACTAACTAGACAGTGGCAGAGAAGAAGAAAAGCTGAGCCTGAGAGGAAAAGCAAGAGTACAAGTGTCTAGTATTGGTCTCCAGGCCCAAATGGAAACTGAAACACAGCCATTACCACTAGCACAGTTGTTTGCTCTCTGCATACCTTGTCTCAGCTGGAGTACTTTCACCTCTGCAATGCCCACATAGTTAGAGTAATTCAGCTCTCCCTGCAGAGCCTGGAAAATCTTGGCCTAGAAAACAAGAGAAAAGGAAGATAAGACATTGAGACTTCACTTCTACAACGTAAGCCCACAGAGCTACCATCCCTCCAGCATCTCACACATGAGCTGCAACGGCTGCAGTGTTGTGTAGGGCTTCAGAGCTCCCAGGCTTGCTGAGCACAGGTATACCTTGCATTTCAGGTACTCTGTTTCTGGTCTTGGAACAGAAATACAGACTGTCATGGCAGAAGATCTTCAGATACTCTTTGTACTCCCCACAAGCTGACAGTAAGTCAGTTTAAGCAATCACTGGCCTGCGCCTAGGCTCTTTCCACAACGTTCCTCAAGGGCCTAAAGGGCAACTTTGCACAACACCTTCAGCCTCCCCACCTGTGCCATTCATTAGAGCCTTCCACTTTACATTATGTGGGAAGATTCCCTGTGTATGGGCTCACTCAGGGGGCTGTTTAAATTTACTGTTAGGTGTTTTGCACCACCAAAGTGGCACATAAATGAGAAGCATGATCAAGGGATCAAACATAAATGCAGGCTTATAAAAATCTGTATGGAGTAAGACAGGTATAGAATGAATCGGTGCCTTCATCTATCCATTGAGTTTATCTAGGGAATGCTAGCATGCCCCAAATGCTCGATGTCAGGAGTAGATATATTACTCACCTCAAATCTAGAAAGTTCCTACTACAGGGAAAATTTATACCAAGTTTCTGAAATGCTTCCAACTGCACCCCAGCTCTCTTCCCTGCTTGTGATGATATAGCTCAGAAGTACAGCATTTCTTCTAGATAGTGATGGTATTTTACTTTTTTCTCTACAATGGGATTTATCATTTATCACTATAAAGGGATTTCAGTAACATTTACGTTTACTTAGGACCTTTACTGCTCTATAAACAATAATGTCAGAATCAAAGCTAGTGTGTGAGGACAGAAGACCTCATCTTGCACTTCCAGCCCTAGGAATGATTCCTCTTAGCCATATGCTGGGAGTGCATCCAGGATCCTCAGGATTTCTGTGGACGACCCCAAGAGCTCAATGTTTCCAGAAAATTCACATACACAAACACCCAAAGAAAAATAACCAGTGAATATTAGTACAAAACTAGGACTCAATCTGCCTTAAGATGCAGTATCCAGCTGAGACACACACTTTATTTTTTTTAATAAAAGAACAAAATGCAATTCACCATCCTATCTCATTATCACCCTAATACCCTCAAAGATCCAATGACATTCACTAGGAAGGCATTGCAAGTACCCTCAAATAAGTTATCAAGCCAGCTTCCTCCTTCTCCATCTGTTTCTGCTTTCTCAGAGCCCTCTTGCAGATCCTTGGGGTTCTGCTCCATGTTTGAGTACAGTTCATGCAGGCATTGCTGAGTGTAGGAAAGACTGCTCCTCAAAGTCCTCTAAGGAAATCAGCTTGCAAAATGATATACTGAGGGGATATTTGTTGTCAGACTCATCCAAGATCTCCATTCTGTACCTGATCAAATATGACAGGGCAGGCTGAATGCTCTCCTTCAGCTGGTGGAGGCAAGAGAGCTATTTTGTGGTGATGAACCAGGGCCTTCCTCCTGCCCTGTCAGCAAACAGCAGCACAAGCAGCCCCTGCCACAGGAGCTCACCAACACCCTCCTGAAAGCTTCCGCCAGTCAAAGTGCCTCTGTAGCGTGATAGCTCCAAGTCTAGGTGGAAGCTTTGGTGCAGCACCTTGTCAGAACAGGAAAACTAGGGCAGATACTGTCCCTCAAAGGGGCTACCTGCCTCCCCTAAGTTCCAGGCCAACATTACCTCTTTCCCTACAGCTCCTGACCAGGAACAGCGCTAGGCAGATGAAGACCTCCCCAGGGTAAGCACATATGGGTCTCTCAGAGCAGTGAGCAGCCAGACAAACGGCTCAAGCCCCTCACGCTGCCATGCCCCGAGGGATACGCACCCACAAGAGGAGCAAGCTACGCTGTAGCCAACGCTTGGACACCCCGAAGCGCAGTGCCTGCCCTCGAGGGAGAGAGAAAGGGAGAGCCGCCCAGAGCAGACCCAGGAGGGAGCGAACAACCCCCTACCCTCCCTCACGCCGCGGGTACCTGAGGGGAGAGGGCGGGGCCCACGCCCTACAGGCAGGGAGGGGCGGGGCTGCCCTGCACGGCGCACCTGCTGCCGGCCCCGCCCCCGCAGCTTCCACGGGCCAATCAAAGAACGCGGGGGCGGGGGCCGCCGAGCGCGCCACAACGGCCTGTAGGCGGAGGAGGCGAGGCCTCTCCTTCCCGCCCAGCCGGGTCTCCCCCCCCCCCGCCCTCGACGCCCGCCCGCCATTCCCCTCGGCGCAGGGAGGAGGCGGGAGGCGGGTCGTTGCAAGGGGTTTATTAGTGACAGGCCGCCGCGGGCCTGTTGCCGCCCTGAGGGGCAGGAAGAGGAGTAGGACTAGCTGCAGTATTTCTTGGTGTCCAGCCTCCTGTGCTGGGGATTGTAGGGTGCCTTGGCGAAACACATGGCAGCGGTGCGGTCACAGTTGCAGATGAACATCTGGCACTCGTTGTTCTTGCCTAGAGGAGAGAGCAGGAGCGGTCAGACCCTGAGGCTCCTTCAGCAGGCCCGGCAGTGAGGCAGGCATTTCTGCTGCCAGGGTGTAGCCGTTTTACTGCTGCTGTCATTTTGGGGGTGTACATGCTTCTCCCCGCCAACCCTCTGGCCCCAAAGCTGTGTGCTCCAGCCCATCAATCTCCTTGCTGCTTCTTTCTCTGCAATTGTTTGCCAGCCTATCTGCTATTTATCTCCATTGCAGAGAGAGATGTGTGGCAGAAGCTGTGTAACACTGCCCACTTAGCATGCCGATCTTAAATAGTGATGTTACCAGGACTCCCAGAAAAGTACCACAGGGACTCAACCCTCTGAAGAGGGGACAAGCTTCCCTGTGTACTGCGATAGCATATTATCTTCATAAACTTTAAGTTGTGTGCTATATGGAGAATATTCACTCTGGTGCCCACGTGAGGTGCCCCGTTTCTAACAACCAGCCCCCCTGGCAGGGACTTGCACTGCACCTTCCTGCCGCAGAAGCATGGAGTGTAACACAGCCCTGTTCCTTCAGAAAAGAGAATGGAGTAATGTTCAAAGCAGAGTGACATGGAAGTGGACGTACTGTTACACGTGATCTGCCCACTGGAGCAGCTGAAGCTGTACGTCTTTGTGTAGGGGTTGTCCACAAGGAATCTGCATGCTTCTAGTTTCTCTGCCTGCGAGTAGCACTTGTCATGTGCTTGACAGCATCTGGGAAACAATGAAGAAAAGGTCAGAAAATACCAGAAATGCAAACTCAGCTGACCTGTAGGACACGTAAATATGCTAGTATTGCTTTGACAAGGCACTGAACAAAAAAAAAAAACGATACCGAGTAACAAGAGGGCAGACATGAAGGACCTCAAAGGGACATGGTTCTGCCAGCTAACGGTCCAAGAGGTGTCTGGTACACGTGTACTTACTGGAGCATCTTCACAGTTGTCTATTGAGCACAGGGAAAGCAAAAGCCAGCATTTACCCTATGCACCCCGTCAGTGCCCGGTAGCTGAAGAGCTCACAGCTGACACAATTCACTGCAGCTTAGCTGTCAGACTTGTGTGATCTCTAAACTGCCCAAGCCATTTCTTAGCATTTTGCAGCTCAGCCCTGCACGTGCTGATGGTTATGCACTGGGCAGTGCGTGCAGAGGTGCGTCTGGGCCGCTGGCACAGCACTGCTGCAAAATATGCTGGAATGAGCACAGTGTAGCTGCCACAGAAGAGAAAACAGTTGCTGGAATTATATTTTATCTTAGTAATAAGGCATCAAGGTGTGATACTACACATCCTTTTTTCCCTGAATCAGTCTTTGAGAGAAAGCTTCATTCACAGCAGCTGGAGAGTTTTGTGAACATTTATAAGCAGGGCTAGTGGAGACGAAGCTGGCGTGCAGAACCGTGAAAGCACAAGCAAGGAAAGAGGTTTGTAAAAGCAGAGTCTTATAAACCTGTCAAGCTCATCCACTGGAGTCCCACTGCCTCCAAAGCCGCAGTAGCAGCCGTAGTCAGCAAATTCCAGCAGAGGACGGCTGTCTGGGATGGTGCATTTGATCATTCTGTCAAGTTCCCACACAGCCCGGGGTGAGATGGCAGCGCTGGCTGCGCCCACTGAGAAGAGAGACAAAGGTTAGAGTTAGGCATGGTGTTACCAGTCCAGGGGGGTGAGTGCCACCTACACACCAGACAGCAGGAAAAGCAGAGCGAGGGACTTCATTCTCAGAGGACTTACAGAGAGACTGGTGGTAAAGAAAATGCAGCTTTTTATATAACAACCTCACCTTGACCTGTGTATGAAATAAACAAGCCAGTATTTATGTTACTAAATGCAGACCTTTTCCATCAGAGGCTGTGGCCAGCAGATTGTGACATGACCAGTTGAAGGCCAGTGGAGTTAAATCTGTGAAAGCCAGGAAGGCAAATATTTGCTCTCTAGGTTTTTGCTATTAAATTCTTTTAATGCTACTGTTAGAAGCCAGCCTGAAAGATCTGGACAGTTTTAAGGGCTCTCTACTAAAAAATAGTAGCAGTGTGGTAGTTACATTGGAAATTGCTGGCACACGAATAACCATCATACTAATACTGGCATCCTCTTTTTTATGGTATCCCACTTATCACTAATCTGGTATCTCCTGGCCTAATTTAGAGAATAAGGTACCGGTAAGCCACTCACCCCAAATGACCATTTTGCATGAGCTAACTGAAAAAAATTCAAGCTGTTTTCTACTTTGAAACTGTAGAGGAGAAGAAGGTACTACTAGGCAAGAAACAGGAGCCAAGCAACATGGAAAGCCTCTTGTATCTGGCTTAAACAAGGAGTAGTGTCTGTTTTCACATGACCTTAGGGGAGTTACACTGGAAATGAACTGGGCTTAGAAGTTTCAACATATGCAGCAGACTGCAGTAGCTCAGAGACAGCAATTTCTCTTTCTGCAGCACCAAAGCAGAACCCAGTTAGACCCTTTGGTGCTCTATGCCAAGGTATAAGGCAAGTTGGGAACCTTGAAATAAGATCAAAAAATGGGTAAGAAAAATCTTCCTGGAGTCAGCCAGGGGTTAACGCCAAAATACTGCACTCATAATCAGACCTCAGAGGCTCTAACACTGTCAGGGTTACAGGTTTGGTATTTTTACACACTCAAGATACAGATCCTAGACCGCTCACTTGATAGTCAGTGCCTGCATTTATTTCTAAAGCACCAAGCAAGCATTCAGTTTTTAAGAGCAGAGGAAGAGGCACAGCCCACCTTTCCACAACAGCCTAATATGCCAGAGTGCTTGTTCAGGAAACTTAGGGTTCACCACCCTTCAGTAGGTTCAAATGCATGTTTCTATAGGGGACAATGAGAACATCTTCCCCCTCACAGGGTCTGAAACTATGTCAGGGTGTCCACAGTATCCATAGGATGTTGACATATCCATAGGACATCTAGTTAAAGGTAGACAGAATGGTTCTGGTTGTTCATCAGCATGACCTTTTTGATCTCTCACAAGCTCCGATTCTCTGGGATTCCCCATTCATAGGTTACCTAAAGCCAAACAGATGCTGAATTACAGCTTCAAAATTCTCATGTCCTAATAAAACACTGAACAAACATTAAAGGCTAATGTAAAGGACAGTCTGTACCACAGTTAGTTCACAAAAAAAGAATTTCATCTTTTGCCCACAGATCAATCTGCTGACTTTCCCTTCAATATCTATTTAAGTGTTCTCTTTCTCCTTTGCTACTTTGGCCACCTTTACTCTTTTTTAAATTATTTCTCTGTTCTCTTATGTATGAACCTTAAGACTCTATGGTTCCTTTTTCCTCACTTCTCAATGTCTGATTTATTATTGATGTTGCAAAGAAAACTTCCAATAACTGGCCTTTTTAAGTCACAGATCAAAAATACTGTCGTATCTTGGATTTCATACATTTTAATTCAACAAGAGGATCACCAAATGTGGGAAAGTGAGCATGTGAGCACCAGAAGAGTGCCTTATGAGAAAAATCCCAGCAGGGTAAAGATTTTTCCACCAATGCTATTTTTGGTTTTCCCCAGCCTGTACTGCAAACAAAGGTGCTGGTCCTCAGTATGCCTGTGAGAACATCCCAACTTACAACTGGTTCCTAAACTTACAGGCTTGAGCCTTAAATTATTCTTAAGACTTCTTTGTAATTAAGACCTGCTGCACAGAGTTCCCTACTACTTCACACTGTTAGAAGTCACCTTTCTCTTGTGGTGTTGTCTGTTAAGGACTTTTCTTCCCTTCTTTAATTTCTTAGATCTAGCCTCCTTGGTCCACCATAGTCATTGAATCCAGAGCATCTGACCCAAACTTCTAAGCACCACACCATCTCCTCCTTTCTTGAACCTACAAATATCTATACAAAACCTCTGTAACACAGAGAAGAGACACGATCTGTTATTAAAATCAGATCTGCTGCACATTATACACTGGGCCACCGCCAAAGTCTAGGAGCAGAACACAGTCGTAGCCCTGCCTGGGGCTTTTACCCTAATGGCAGGATGTGACTCCTGCCAGGTCCAAGTTCACCTGAAATCTCCTCCCTTTGAAAGTCTCCCACCCCCAAATAATGAGAGAGAAGGACAGTTTTCAAATAATTTATTAGGAATTTAAAACTGAAATCTGGAAAAAGGGTTACAGGTGTGGAAAGAACAAACATTGGAGTGTAATAACTTACTGGCTTAAAAACACAGCTTTATTTCTTTTAAAAAAAATGCCCACCCTGAAACCGGAGCCCCAGCCTCCAGGCAGTGGCAGCACTGGCCAGAGAGTGAATCACAGCCCAGCAGCAGCACAGCTGGCCTTGGATGTCTGGAGGGGGCACAGAAGCAGTTCAGCGCATATACCAAGAGGGAGGAAAGCGCTGTCTGCAGACCCAAATTTGAAGTATATAGAATAAAAATAAACCCAATAAAATGCAGCTCTTCTTTAATTAGGAAATATTTAAAAAAACAGACATACAGACTCTTGTCTCAGTAACAAAAATTATTGCTTTGTGTTTTCAGTACTGATCTGTTAAGTACCCTCTTACCTAAACAGAACTCTCCAAACGCATCGCCCAGGTCAGGACAAGCTCCAGCGGACGGGGTAAGGATGGAAGAGAAAAAGGGCCCTGTGGGCACTGTGGCCTTCCGTGTCCTTTTCTAAATGCCCCTCTCCCTTACAGGGGGCTCAGTTTGGGGGAAGAGAGGGAATGATTTTTAAAACTTTAAGATGAAGCTGTTATTTCCCTGGGAAAAGCGTTTGGCTGCATCTTAATAAAAGGCTTAATCACCCCCCTTAACAAGGTCTTTGGTTCACTGAAATCCAGACCCAAACCTGCCCTGCGTACTCCTGCTGGAGGCTTCCCCTGGCAGGGTGCTTGTTAGCAGGGGCCTGCACCATGCCAGGGGAAGCCCCGGCAGGTTCTGGAAAAGGGACCAGATCACCTCCGCACAGGACAATGGACAAATTCCCACAGTCTTCAGAACAGAGTAAAGCAAACGGGAAGCTGCAATTCTATAATTCATATAATCCCTGAGAAGCCCTTAACCCGCCCCCAAATCACCACCCTAATGCTTTTTTCCCCCGTTAATGAATCCCCAACCCAGCGCCCTGCCCTTCAGAGAACGACCACCCAAATCTCCCCCTGACCCTGGCTGATACCCCTTCCGATACCCTCACCTCCGGAGGAGGATCCCCTTTCCCAGGAAATCTTGACACAAGCGATAGTGTTTGGAGAGTGAATTCCTTTCAAAGTAACCAAGACAAGCAATGGCGGTAAAGCCCTTTACCTAAAGACAAACCAGGGGCTGGCACTATGGAGCCCAGCGATGGAGTCTGTACATCGAGCAACTGGAAGCAGCTTTAACCCGCTCAGCAAAACAGCCGATGGCCGGTACGTTTCACCCCCACCCCCCCTCCCCCCTTTCATCTCATCAGAGGTCTTAAAATCTTACAGTAAAAGGTGTACAAAAAAAGAACGGAGTCCTGTCAGGATTCTGCTGGAGAGTATTGCTCACGCTGCGGCACCAAGTCCAGGACCTGGAGCTGCTCCTTGGAGCTAGGCTGCAGGCGGCAGCCAGGTTCAGCTCGCGATATTTACATATTATACAGGAGAAAAAAGAAAACCCCAAGTAAAACTAAACCTAGGAAAAAAAAAAAATCTTTCAGCTGTAAGGATAGTGTTTTTCACTTAGCAAAATATACATTTGTTTTGTTCCATAGCGATGTCCAACATTTTCGGATCCTTGGAGTTTCACACTTTTCAAAGCCTCACATTTACAAAACAGAAACAATTAAAAACAGTTTCTTTAAAAAAAATAGAAATACATCAGTTCCTCTCAGCCTTTGCTCTCTCTGTGTCTCTTTCTTCCCTTCAGAACTGCATTCTTGTTACATACCGTGCTTTAAAAACACTGACAACAACAACAGAGTTGAAAATATTCAAAACAGTTTCAAAGCCAAATAAAAATACTCCTCAATAAAAACTACCTAACACAATCACAAAGCCAATTCATAAAATATGTCTACTAGCTCGGGAAAGAGCAAACAACAAAAAGAAGGGGAAGCCCCCAAAAAAGATAAAAAAATAAAATAAAAAAATAAAACTAACAGCTAGTAAAATAAATAAAAGAAGAATCGGTGGGCTGGGGGCAGGGAGGGGGGAAGCGTAAACCGTCGGTGGTTAGTAAGAAAGCGAGATGATCTCCTCGGGTTCAGTCCAGTGTGGTCTGGTCAAAGGGAGAGATCAGGGCAGGGCGGCAGGAGCCTGGCAGCCAGCCGGCAGTGTGCAGTTTGATTCAAGAAAAAGGTAACCTTGGCTCATCCCCCGAGGCTCACCAGATCCTCCAGCCGCTGTCCTCGGTTAGGTCACTGGGGAATCTGCGGGACACAGCAGAGGAGGGAAGGGACAGGATCTAGAACAACCAACAGCTTTTCTCTTGGGGTCTTCTTCCGATGTGATCTGACAGAAATACTTAATACCCAAACTTGCCCCAACACAGACTTGCTCTGCATCTTGCTGGCACAGTGATGCGGCATAGCAGAGATGCTTCCATCTTTAATGGCAACGTGCAGGCCCGGGAAACAAGGCCCCACACGCTGTGCAGCCTGCCTGCCCGGACCTGTGGCACTCCTGGCCCCCGGGAGGGCCTGTGACGTAGTGGGGTCCAGCCATTTTTCCAGCACTCAGCTCAGTGCAGCCCTGCCAGGCTGCCATGGGCTCCTGTCTGGACACTGTTCCCTGCAAGTTTTTGCCCTCCTTTTTGAAAAGCTGGGGTTTTCTTAATTTTAATTTTAAGCCAGCTAACTTCAGCCATGTTTGCAAAGCAAACAGAGACCATCCACCAGTTCCCTCTCAGGCTCATCTGAGGACCAGAAACAGAACTGATTAGAGTCAGATTTTCCTTCTGCCCTTCTCCCACGCAGGAGAGGAAAAAACCTCGCTCCCCAGCTACGGTGTCTCAGCAGCTGTGAGAACAACCAACTGCATGGAGGAGGCTTCCCCAGTGACACAGGTGAGCCAAGTTCATCTCTCAGAATTACCACTGGGTTGTGATTCTGGCCAACCCTGCAGACCTTTCCTCTTTCTGTCAGTGCTCCCACTTCCTTCTTCTTTGCACCCAGACACTAAGTGACCTCTCCACAGCACTCCCAGCCTGGGGAGTGTAAGGTAGGAACCCAACCTGCCAAGCCTCTGGTGTAGAAGACAGCCCCAGGCTGGCCACATGATTCTTCCCATGGGCCAGGTCAGGCTGGCGAGCCTCACAGCAGCATCCACAACTCCGGCTGAGAGCCAAAGCACAGGGGCCAGCTCAGAACTTCACTCCTCTCATTACCCATTCCTGTTCAAAGCTCTCTTACCTCCTGCCTCCTTGGTCCCCAGCTTCAGTGATACCCATTGGTAAAAGCTGTTGCAATCAAGGGACCCTGCAAAAAAAGAGTGAAAACCCCACTCTTAAGCAAACAAAAGAAAAGGACAACTACTACCACAACAAATTCAGTCATGGCCCAGACACTGAGAAGTCTGGTTTCAGTTGGAGGTGCCAGGTCTAAAGACAACATCACCCTGCAGGACACTGCATCAGGGCCGAGACAGGCTCTTGGAAAGTCTAGGCCATATCAGGGAAAGGTCTGGATATCAGGACCTTGAGTGGTGGTCAGGGAGAGCCAGCGGAGGCCAGGGCTGCAGGCTCCAAGTAAACTGCTGCATTCTGCACCGGCTGTCGGTGGTCTGGGGCTCAGCAGTGGCATGGCAAATGCTGCGGCGGATGGTATTTCTTAACCAGAAAGCAGGCTGTGGGCTGAGAGGGAGCCACCCACTGCTGCTCACCTCCATCACCACATGGAGATGCAGCCCCTTCCCCTGGCCGTGCCACTCTCCATCTTCCTCCCCCCGCGCAGAGCCCAGCAGGGAACACTCACCCCTAGGCTGTGGCCGAAGCCAGTGCTTGGGGCTGGACTGGCAGCGCTGATGTAACTGCTGACCCCTGAGTCCTGGTTGGCGGCTCCATAAAGCTCTGCCATCGGCCCAGGGCTGGTGGTGCCCAGAAATCCACCGGTGCGACTGGGGGTGGAACCTACAGGAGGCAGCAAAACTACGTAGTGAAGATCCCAAAAATGCAACCCCAATCCCACCCACCTTCCACAGCCCATCACAAACTTCCATGACAGGACACCACACTGGGGAGGAAAGTGGCAGTTACCTGTCCCTCGCACCACGGCTGCCGCAGCTGCTGCTGCCGCCATTGGTCCATACGCAGTGAGGGGGATTGCTGGAAAAGAAGAAACAGGCATCTCAGGGGCACTGTGGCTACATGGGGAACTCCTCAACAGGAGCCTTCATTTCCCTCTGCAAAATACCAGGCCCACACAGACGTATCAGCTTAGTGCATCACACGGGACATCAGAGGATGACAACACGGAAGTGCACAGCCCTGCATTTATTAGTATCCTTTTGCATAGTGAAAGTCCAGGGCAACTCACTAGCCATGCTGTGCTAAGCCCACACCCTGAGGCAGCTGAGGGCACAACGTGGAAGAGCTGAACCAGACGTGGGCAATTTCAGATGTATCCTGTCGCTACTTAGCTTGCAAGACGCAGTTAATGTGAAGCTACAGATCCAGATTTTGGCTGTAAATGTGGAGAAATGCAGCAGCTCAGGGACAGCAGCTGACAGCTCAGCATCCTGAAGCTCAGCCCCTCCTCTCTTGTCCCTTGGTACTGTTCTTGAATAACAGCTTAATAGCCTCTTTCTCCCTATTTCTCTACTCTGCTCAAGACACACCATCCTTCCCACTCAGAGTTTTGCTCCTCAACTGCTCAAACCCTTGCAGTACATTGTAGCAAAGCAGGAAACATATACCTAGGAAGCAGGAACTAGAAATGGCTTAAACAGTAAGTCTTAATTTATATGTAGGAGTTCTAATTCCCTACTCTACTGCCACAGGCATCCAGCCCTCGGGGCAGGAGGCATCTAGCCAGTATGTTTGTCTTTGCCCTTAAAATGACTGGGTCAGCATTTCATGCTTGAATGTGAAATTCACTGTGATTCTGTTTAGAGCACCATAAAAAGAGGTCAGAACAAATCAATCACGTTAAGGCTGAAACCCAGACTAGCTTATAAGGGAATATTTAGTAGCAGCCACCAGCCTGTTTCAAGCAAACGTCATATGAGGCTTATATCTGGGTTAGCCGCTCATTACAGGCCCTGGGCCAACATGAGCATGTTGCTGCTTCGCATCACCCCCAAAGATGCTGTTTGAGGGAGGAAAGGCTGCCGGCAGCCAACCTCCTGCCCCATCATTGCTTCAAGTCCCTAACGCACAGCTGAACGAACGCAGTTTTACTGAGAAAGGAGGACAGGTCTTCTGAAAAAGACTCCAGTTCTTTTTCCAGGAAAAACCCTTCTTGCCTCTGCAGCCTATCTACTGAGACACCAGGTTCGTGTTGCGATGACAAAGCACCTGCATGTTAGCTCCCTGCATGCTGGAGCAATCATCCCCGCTTGTGCCATCCCCTCATCTCAGTTCCACTTGCCAAGCCCACAAAGCGCAGCCCATTTGTGCGCACGCATCCACTTGAAGGCACAAGGGCCCTCGAGCACTGCACAGCTCGCTGGGCCTTTGTAGGAACGAAGGGGGCCCTGCCCTTCGCGGGACCAACTCCAGCCTATACATGGGAATCGCAGCTCTTGGCCTAGCCAAGAGGCTGCACAGTAACTGTTTAACAGTAGGTAAGCGTAATGGCAAGGGAAGAATGCCACGATCCCCAGCTGGTACTTCAGCGAGACACTCGTGACTGTAAGCTAACATGGCGCCCAGCCAGGACAGCAGCATTAATAACTTCTTGTTGTACAGAGCCTTGGTGCACCCCAGCTGGCGGTGACAGCCAGGCCCTGCATGATTCACCTCCATTAGGAAAGGGCACAGTGCAACCGGGGGCAAATCTTGGAGGGAAAAGCACTTTTGCCAAGTCACCAATGTTCCTCTACAAATTTTAGGGGTTTTGCTGAAAAACACACATGTAAATAAACAACTGGACCCAATCTCCTTTGCTTGGCAACCAAAAGGCTCAGAGGTGAGGGTCAGGTGCTTATGTAGTTGCATACATGGTGTCAGGGAAGAGTTTTATTAAGAGGGAGCTAGGATTTGGTCTTCTCCCTCTACTTTCCTCAGGGCAATTTTTTCATTGGTGGCTGCCGACCTCGGTATCCTCAGGAACGGAGACTCCCTGAGGATCGACACGGTTCTGTGCCACAGAAAGCCCCTTTCAAGCCTGTTGGTACTGATAAATCCAGGAGAGCTTCTCAGGAAGCTTTTCCACACCCCCATTGCAGAGACATTCAAACCCTGAAAGAGGTGGAGGCAAGGAAGCGCTAGAGAGGAGGAACACCACAGAAATGAGATGGCACATGGGGAGCAGGGTGCTACACAAAGCTGCTTTTCTACGACAAAAACCATGGACATGACAGAGCTGGGGAAAACATGGCCGTGGAAGGGAGAGTAGACAGAAGGATCATCACCTAGAAAGAACACACTGCACACAACCCAGGGATTGAGGATCCAGAGGGTATTTGCACTGTGAGGACACTGAGCCAGGACTAGTCTCTGGAGAACGGTCCTCTGCCCCTGTTCCATTTCACAGTTCCTTACAAACACTGCAGGACTTTACTGCAGAGTCCCACCACACTTGCTTCTGCCTGGGAATTCCATGTGGGAGTAGCTGGGGAGCTGTACCTCCCAAAGCATTCCCTGCAGCCCCTCCTGCACAGGGAAATGGGATTAGAGTAACCAAGACTGCCCCCACACCCTCTCCCTCCTCCCAGCACTCCAAATCCTTGCAACAGCTCAAGTTAAGGTCATTTGTAGACCTTTGAGAAGTCACCCTGCTCTCTGCAGTTTTCCATATCTGGTTTACACCCAGCCTGGGGCAAGGAGCTAAAAACAAGGCAAGCAGCAGGAAACGCCATCTAAGGATTACATGCCTTCATTTGGTATGACCTGCATTGCCCTTCTCAGAGGCAATACACATGGCTCTGATTGCCTCTCCATCATTCCAGCCCCAGCTTTGGATGGAGCTCGTACAGATGGAAGAGGAAATAAGGAACGTTTCCAGTCTAACTGCACCAGGCTGTGGAGCAGTGACACCACTGGAACAGCCCAAAGCCCCCTTCTCCCCTTCCAGCTTGTGAGTTTAGGAAATGAGCGGGACTGACCTGTGAGCTCAGGGAGGACGGGGGCACTCGGGAGAGGGGTCCGCTCTACACGGAACTCTAAAAACGAAATGCAAGACAGCTTAGGAACTTGTCAAATGCCCCAAGGCAGACCCCACAGAGAGACAGCAGCCGGGGTCTGCTGGGGGAGCAGCCTGCAGCCAGACTGCGACCAGACCAGTGTCTTCTTTAAACTAATTTATAACTGGTGCTGAAAGGTGCTGGACTCCTGCCCTGGAGACTGAAAGGATCCATTTACCCTTAGAATAAATCTGGCCAAGGCAGCGCAAGTGCAAGCTTCACCATGCAGCCTCAGGTCAGCCCTGAAGCACTGCTCTGCAACCCATCCAATCTGACCTCTTGGCTGCCATGCCAGTGGGTGCTCAGTATCTGCCACACTCCTCTGGGCACGGGTTTACAAAGTGGCACTTAAAGCCACTGACTGAGACCCATAAACTGGATTCACGGAGAGCTTCCAAACAGCTAGAAGGCAACAGCAACTTTCAGCCACAGTCAGCCTGGGCTTGCCTCAGGCAAAGAAGAAACTTCCCATTCCCAGCCCCTAACATCAAGACTTCATATATAAACCATCACGCTGAGGGATGGAGTAAGGAAGGGATGCTCAGAGTTGCCACTTCTCTAGAAAATAGCAAGACGGTCTTTTCCCCGAATGTGCTCTGCCTTGTTCCCCTGCCTCGCAGAGAACGGGAGGGAGAAGAGGCCCCACAAAACTCCGAGCAGCTGCAGCACAGCAGGTTCCAGCCATTGATTGCAGAATCCATGTTCTGAGCACATGGCAGGACTGGGAGCTTGAAACCACCCAGTTTGCAGGGAACTGCAGCCCACCACCCCAGCAGATGCTTTCTGGAGGCTGTGAGTGATCCAGGTGCTGTTCAGAACACAACTATTGCAGGCGCCTGCGTTTCGGGTACCTAGAGGTTCCCTGGACCACAGAAAGCCATGTTGTAAAATTCTGTACTACTTTCAGAGCGGTGGCAACTCTGGTAAAGAGAGACAGACACACACAAAGGCAGCGAGACAGGCAGAGCTGCAGGGGCCCTTCTGTGTCACAGCAGCAGCCCTACGGAGGAGGCTAACATAAAGGGCGTCGGAGCAGCCTTCGGCTTTTCCTGCCACTGGAGTGTGAGGATAATCCTAATGAAGGACAGGCTGTTCCCACCTACTCCAGGGCTTCTCCCCTCCCCCTTCCACATCCGTCTCCAATTTAAAGAAAGACCAAACAAGGGAAAGGGGCAGAACCTGGGTCACAGATCATGCCAGGGACTGCTGTCACCTGAAGGCAGACCAAAAACTGAGCAGGGAGCACCACTCACCGGGGAACTGGTAAGTGTAGCCAGGTGCAATGCCAGTGTAACTTCGACTCGCGTAGGTGGCAGCTTGGAAGCCTGGATAACCTGGGGGAAGAGAAAAGGGCTCTGTTACTGCAACCTCACAGGGTCCATGTCCTCAGTGCCTGGCTGTTCACAAGCAGCGTGACCATTAGTGTTAGAAAGCTTGAATAGGGCTAATAGCAGAAACCCCCGGAAATTGCTGGGCGGATTGCACAACACATGCAAATCTGCAGAAGAGTTTTAGCAGCCCTGTTTAATTTTTTCCTCCCTCCAAACAAGTAAAGACATGGACATTTCCTTCTCAGAAACTCACAGCTCTGCAGACTAAAGCTTTCTGATGCATCAGCTGGATTTACAAATAGGAGGAGATCAAGAAGGTGGGGGCATTTGAACGGCTGAATAGCTCTGAGTCACTTTTGCACTAGAAGTGCTAGCAAATGCAGGCAGTGCTTCTTCCTGGCACTGGGCGGGAGGACAATTCCTGCCATTCCCCAGGAAGCTGACCATCTATATAGAACAAGCCTGTGAGAATGCAGGGCATTGACTCAGAAATGAATATTTGATTTGAGATCTCCCAAGACATGAGTACATGGATTTCTCAGTGACTCAGCTTGAGCCTTGCTGCTTTAAAATTCAGATGGCTTAGAAAAGGTAAAACGCAAAACAACAGGTTGGAGATTTATTTTCCTTCAACAAGTCAAGTGAAAACATGGGCAAAAAAATGCCCTTTTTGGGGTTTTGTTCAGTGACTAACTGCTACTTGGCAGGCTTAGCAAGGAGAGCCAGGCTGAGCACACCCTGCCCAGCAACACCAGCCATGATCCTGAGCAAACAGTGTGCTCTTGGGTCAGCTCAAGCCTGGCTAGAATGAATGTGGGGAGCAAGAGAAGCCAGGAACAGCAGCCATGCTGGAAGGATCATGCTTGACTCTTAGATCCAGGCACAAGGGTTTGTAGACCTCTAAGTGGAGGCTACAAAGAACTTTTTTCTTTTTTTAATCTTTTATCTGAACACATTTGCCTTAGAATCATTGACAAGACATGAAACCAAGCCTGCTTGTCACCGATTCCTTCTTACAAGACAGTCCACAATAAGTGTGCAGTTTTCCTTGCAATACCAGATACTTGCTGTCCCTGAGAGGGACGGGACGGAACAGAGACAAAGCTTAACTAGAACTTTAAGGGCATTTGTATAGTCTTTAAACGGCAGTGAGGACATCTATATGGACCATTGTTTCAAGTGAAAACTCAGGAGTTCTTTAATCAACTTATTCATCAGAAAGCCTCTTCAAGTGTGGGAGGAAGATGCCTGGGCACAGATCACTCCCCACTCAGTTCATCAATGTAGTTACATCCTATTCCAGGAGAGGCATTAAAAAATTACAGTCTATATGCTACGGCACCGCGGGACCGTTAATGGAGTTGTGGAGGTCCAGAGCTACCCAGCACATTGGCTGTGCCCGGCCAGCTCTGGCTGTGGCAGGGCAGCAGTGACAAGTCTGCAGTTTTTCCAGGTGCCACCAGAGGGCAAGTTGTGATCGCAAACAGGTCCCAACACACACACACAGACACAGACACACACACACAGACACACACACACAGACACACACAGACACACACACTCCCCCCCCCCCAGCATCCGCGGCCTTGCACCAGGGAGAGCTGCCCTTGGCCGCCCTGCCCGCTCTCAGAATAAAACCTCTAAGCTGCTGCCTGGCACGACCGGGAGCTGGGGAGGAGATCTGTCCTTGGGCTTACCCAGCATGCCGATCCCGAGCATGAAGGCATCCATCCCATAAGGCATGACTCGGGACCGCCCTCGTGCCGAGCCCGTTGGGGACATCACCTCCTTCGGCTGAGCTTTTTTACACTCCACCTGCCACAAGAAAGTAAGGGTCAGGCTCGGCCGTCACGGGCACAGGGCACTGCCACAGAGCACGCACAGGCAGCGGCTGGGCTGCAGGCCAGGCAGGGCTGCCTGCCGTGACAGCACTCCTCAAGCCCAGCCATCGCCAACAGCCCATTCCGCCGTCCTTCCCTAGCGTCCCTGCCTCTGGCCTGCAGGCTGCTGGCCTTCCGCCTTGCTCTGCAGCCACCACAGGCAATGGGGAGCTCAAACACTGCTTTTCTCCTCCTGGAGCTGCCCTCAATGCTCTGCCTGGCCCTGCACCAGGGCCTCAAAGCCTAATTTTCCCCATTTCTGCATAAAGGTAAAACCTGCCCCCTCCCAGGCCACCAAGAGGTTTCATGTAACTTCAAAACCTCCAAGTACTGCATAATTCCTCGTTATAGTTAGCTCTTCTCCTTGAAAACTCCATATTGTGCTGGTTCACCTCCACACTGTGAGCTTCTTCCCCAGACTGGCTGCTGTGATTCTGGGGAAAAGACTCAATGCAATTCACCACTGCAGAGAAAGTGTGTTGGGACCCAAGTACCTCACACCCTGCCCCAGTGCCACTGCCCTGCTCTATCCCATACCTCTGCCCCTTCTCCCCCAGGTTCTGCCCCAGACACTCACCATTTTGTTGTTGATCTCATGGAAGTGGATTTCACACACTTTTTCCACAATATCTTCACTTTCAAATGTGACAAACCCAAACCCTGAAGAAAAGGCAAAACTCCTTGATCAGGTCAGAGCTCTGCACAGTTTGCACCCGCTACCCACATCCTTTTACTGGCAGGAGAAGAGAAGGACTGTACAATCAGCCCTTTCTAAAACAGCTGTCACTCATTTTCCCTCTCCAGCAAATCCTGCTTTTATGCACAAGAAGGACAGGACCATGCCTTTATAGATTCCCCTTTCCTCCTCATCCTTTACTTCCCCCTCTCTCTGAACCCAACTGCTCTCAAAACCAAGTATTCTATTTTTTTTTTTTAATTTGCTATTTGCAAGGCAAACCACATGGCTGATAATGCTGGGGAGGATCCTGGCAGATGCTCACACAAAGAGTGTTGGTGGAGAAATGAACAGCTGCTTGCCAGGACATCACCATCCTCACTAAATGCACTCCACCAGCAATAACACCCTGCACGTTTCCTCAGCGGTCATAAAGCCTTGTATAAGCAGGCAAATACCAGCAATACAGAGCAAGACAGACACAAGCAAAGCGATTTGCAAAGTTTCACCAAAGTAAGGTTAGTATCTGGGGTAAGACAGGACGGCGTGTTCCTGGCCCCTGGCCCACGCTCACACCTCCTTTCTCTCACCAACCCCTTTGCTGACAGGTTTGGCAAAGACCAGCTCCAGTGGGCAGACTAAACTCCTCTCAGCTGACTGCAGTTGCTTCCGGAAAACTGAGGCAGGTGGGAGGATGTCTTTAAGCTTGCCTTACAAGCAAGCTGGGATTAAGCGGAGCTTTCTGCTCTACATAACTAGCCAATCCTGTGGTGCTTTAAAATAACTTTTAAAAACAGACAGGGATCTGCTGCCCAGAACCCCACTTTTTCCTCCATACTGCCAGAAAAGTCTCTCTCCATAAACTCCGTCTGTCTGCACCCAGGTAGTTACACACTATTCACCTCAACACCCACAAGCAGAGGGGCTCGGGAGTTCAAGAACAAAACCCCGATGCCAAACCCAGTCCTGAGCCCCATCAGACCCCCACCAGGCCTGCTGTGCTCTGGTCAGAGCCCCACACTGCCGACACAGCGGCTGGCAGCTCTCCCTGCTCCTTCCAAAATGCCTGACAACTCTTTAATTGGACTAGTGGCTAGGAAGCGCCCATGGAGGAACAGGGGTTAACACTTAGTCCCTTTTAAGATGAAGCTGGAACAACACGGAGGCCAGGCAATCAGAGTAGATTTAATGGCTCTAGAAAAAAGCAAAAACCTGAAGGGCACACCATGTAGCGAAAGCAGAAGGGAGCATTCCCTCACTGACCGGGCACAGAGGTGCTTGGAAGTGCTTCAAACAACAGACATGAGAGTGGTCGAGCACAGGACTGTTACTGGCCCGGATTTGAAAGATGCCAAAGCTAAGTTTGCAGGTTAAGTTGTTGCCAATAAATCTCTGAGCTGGTGCAATGCTACTGTCAAGCCCTGCCACGCTACCAGGTAGTCGGTCTGAAGACTCGCTGGGAAAGCGGGAGGCAGGAATGCCCAGGGGCGGACCGGGTCCGGATAGCACAAATATTACAGCCTTGCTCCCATCCTGTAACCAGACTCCACCAGCAAGACTCGGGTAAGAAAAGGTGACCTGGGAGCACAAGCGGGCTCCGGGCCGAGGAAGGGGCAAGAAGCAGTCACTCTTCAGGCTCTCGTGTCAGCTTTCCTGGAGCTCAGATTACTCGGGACAAGGTAAGACACACACTGCGGGCTGGAGCCACAGAGGTAAGCGGGCAGGGGAGGAGGCTGTCTCCTCTCACATATCTGCCACTCGGCGAGTTTACAGCACAGGAAACACACTGGACAAAAGCTCTCTGTGCTGCAAGGGACGCTGGTAAAGGATGCAGATGCAAAAGGATGGGGTGACTGGAGGCAAGATAAAGAGCAGCTGCGACCCGCGTCCCCTGCTGCCGGGATACTAACCCCTCCCTAGGCAAGGCAGGAGGCAAACCCTCCACAATTCCCTGTCCTACAGCCAGAAGACCGCTCTCACCTCGGTGTCGGTTGGTCGTCTTGTCAAACATCAGCATCGCGTCGTCCACCTGCAAAGAGAAGGGCTCTGATCAGATTATTGCTGTTGACCTGAGTATCCTCTGACACATTTGCACAGAGCTTCCCAGGTCTCCCCAAACCTGAGGGGATCAAGATGAGACCTCCTAGCCCCAAGAAGGAAACAGGGTGTGGGCGCACACACGCACACCCCCACCAGCTACCACACCAGGCACTTCCCCAAGCCACAACCAGCATGGTCCCCCCACCAGCCCGGGGCAGCTGCTGCCGAGCTGAGCCCCCTCGGCCCGGCCCCTGGCAGCAAGCGACCCCGATTGTTTGCCTGCGGCTCCAGCCGGGGGGCAAGGAGCAGGGAAGGCATTGTTCCCAAATCCCGGCCTCAAAGGAGAGGAGAATTAAAGGGGGGGAGAGAAGCAAAGCTGGAGAGAGGAGAGGAATAAGGGGCCTCCCAGCGACAGGGGAAGCAGAGGCCTCAGACAACAGAGCCTGCCTGGGAAAGCTGGGAAGCGCCCCCGCCCCCACCTCAGAGGAGCCTTTCCTCTAAGTGAGGTTTCCCACTGCTGGAGGCTGTAATTAGAGCAAATTTACTGCAAGGCCTGAGCAGGGCTGCCTTCCCGGGGGGAGGGGCGGCCGGATCCCATCCCCCAGCCGGGCCGGGGCTGCTCTCCTCCCCGGCGAGCACATCACCGCCTGGTGCCACTTCC
>JAVKLA010000088.1:4402462-4419652 GCA_034782735.1 Sagittarius serpentarius
GTTCCCGCTGGGTGTTGCCGTGCACCGCTCCGCAGGTCAGGCCGAGCAGGGTTAAAAAATACACTTCAATCCCCTCCGTGTAAACCCCAGTGTAAACCTGTCCCACTGACCCATCCCTCCTCTCTAATACCACTGCCTTAATCCGATTATGAAACTGGACGTGCAAGTGCTCAGGGGAGGCGGCAGCAGTCTCCGGCCAGCAGCTGCCCCGGTCCTCCTCCTCCACCTCCTCCTCCTCCTCCATGCGAGACAGCCGCTCCCCGAGCAGCGAGCCCCGCACGCCCCCAGCTCCGTAGAAGGATTACTCCCTTGCCTCGTCTCCGGGAAGCATCTGCATTGCTGCCTTCTCCCGAACAGCCCACCGGTGAGGGCAGAGCGCTGCCCGTACCCTGGCACAGGCAGCCACTGGCTTTGCTCGTGGAGAGCTCAAAACCCCAGTCAGGGAAGACAGAAGGCTCCTAGCCTCTGTCCCCCCAGGACAAAATGGGACACCCGGCTCCACCTCAGTGCCTCAAGGATGGAAGGAGCCCTTGCTGATGTCTCCAGTGCCATCAGGAGCAGTGAGAGATGATCTTTGACGTCCTTGGGCTTTTCCAACACGTCCACCCCACAAGAGCGAGAGGTGACAACAGACAAGCTGGCTCCCACTGCTCCCGCACTCTTCCCATCCCAGCTCAGCTTCCCTCGGCCAAGACAACAAACACCTCAGAAACGTGCCAGGCATCCAGTTGGAGCCATGGGGGATGTACGACTTCACACAGAGCTGAAGCAACTACTCAGCAGCTTCCCAAGACACACCCAAAGAGTTGGGGTCTGACAGCTGATCATCACTCTGCCATTCCCCATCGCCGCTCGCTCCTGTGCATGCACCATTTACCTTCACGGTGCCAGCACAACTGTGACGTGCTGGGGGGAAACCTGACATGGCTTAAAAATATTTCAAGAGGTTTCACTGTCTGTTTTCGTTCATTTTTTAAGCTAGATCCATTCCTCCATCCAGTTCACAAAAAGGCTGGGCACATGGCTGACCTCCTCCCCACTAAACACTGGGAGAAAGCTCTGTCAACAGCACTCTGTGGCAGGGCCACTCCTGAAGATTCAACTTAGGTAGCTGGAGCCCACAAATCCATCACAATGAGAGATGGGCATGAGAAAGAAAAACCCAGCAGGGACGAGCACAGCCCAGCTCCTGACTTACTCTGTCCAACAAGCCCCAGCAACAACCTCTTCTTCACAGAGCCTGCAAAGCGGGAGCAGCTGCAAGTGGCAGAGCCCAGCACACATCTACACACAAAACGACCTCACAGCAATGTCCCAGGCAACGGCCAGGCACTCCTGCGGTGCTTGAGCACTCAGAGCCGGGAAATGCCCAACTGCTTCATCCCAAACCGTACTCCGTACGCCAAGAGGAGAGCTGCAGCCTTCCTCCATCTGAGCTTTTTTTCTAAGTTTCTGTTGGTGTTTTCAGATCAGGTGTCTACCCAGCACCCCAAAATGTACTCGTCTTGCAAAAACATATTTACAATAACACACGTACTATATTTGAAAGCTGTTTCCTGCCATAAACTAAATCTAAGATAAATATCTAAGTGTATATAAACATAGTATGTGAAATAGTCTCGCCTCACTCAACTCTAGGGCCTCAACACTGTGCATGGCTACAACTGGTGTTTTTTATTGCCAGCAAAGCCTGTACATGAGCATCTTCTTGCCTCCTTCCAAGGCAAAAGGTGAGATGAGTTGGGTGGTCTCAGCACACAGGCAGTATCGTGAGGTAAAGCAGGGTCCTGCAATCCAGGGGAGGTGCAGAGGTAGTGCTGGAGCCTACAAAGGCCAGCAGGATAGGCTGCAGACCAGAGTGTACTGCGGAGCACGGAGAAAGGCCTCACCCGTGTCCATGGGGAGCGGCCATTTCCAGCACCCTGCCCAGGGGGGTCCAGCATCATGCCAGCTGTGCCCCAGATCCCACCTAGCTCTTGCCATCATCCCTGCAGCTAGATGAGGGAATGGGGACCAGCTGCCTCAGCTCGCAGGGCTCCCTGAGGCCCAGCACTACCCAAGCAGACCCCCGCACGAAGGGCTGACCACCGAGGAGATGGAGGTACCATGGCTGGCTCCCACCAAAGGCCAGACCCCGGCAGCCCCAAGCCCCAGACAGGGGGCAAGCCGGACCTGCACCGACTCTGCAGCCACAACCAACGCCCAGCAGGGCAGCTATTGTGGCGGCGAACCGACACGCCACCAGGCCGGCCCCCCCCCCCCCGCCCCGCCGCCGCGCCGGGCCCTTCCCGGCTGGGCCGCGCCGGGCCCCAACAAAGGCGGCCGCCGGCGGGGCCGTCGCCACGGCAACGCGGCCGCCAATAGCAGCTGCCGCCCGGATTAGCGCCGCGCACAAAGCCGCCCCGCTGCGCCGGCCCCGCGCCCGCCCCGCCAGCGGCGGCGCCCTCACCCCGCTCGCGGCCAGCGATGGCCGGCGGGAGGGCACCCGCCGTCACACCCCAGGGATTCACGCCGCCCGGAGAAAGGCCTCACAGCCCGACCCCTCCTCGCACCGACTCTGTCCCCTTCCCAGCCCTGCTTCTGGCGGGACAGAGATGCCGCCATCTTGCCTCACACCCCCCCCGCCCCGCCCCCGAGGGTGCGGGCGGCAGGCCTGGGCTGAGGCGGGTTGTGAGGGACTGAGGGGACGCAGAGGCAGGGGTGTGGTGTTGCTAAGGATGGGGGGAAAAGGGATATTTTGGGTCTCCACAGGGGCAGGAAGGGGGTCCGGGCCCTCCAGCAGGACAAGAATAGAGGTGCCATCTCCAGCCAGTCCCCAATGGTTGGCAGAGACAAAACAGGGCAAATACCCGAGAACTGGATGTAGGAGAAGTGTGTGGAAAATAGCACTCAAGAGTTTCAGAAACACCCCAAGTTCATTTTTAATAGGGTGTGGAAATAATCTATGATCATAACTGTACTTTAACAAAAGCTTTTTTTTGCTGGGTGAATTGTCTTTCTCCCCATTCTCTCTCCCCCCCCTTAAATAAATATTTGTTTCAATTCTTTAAACATAGTCAAAGAAGCAGATCACTTTACTAGAAAACTGTTTAGCTTAGTAGTCAAGGCTCTCTCCCAGGGAACTTTTTAACTTGCTGGTGCAGGCTGCAGTTACCCAACATTTGAGGTTGGAAGTTCAAGGTTTGTTAATTTTGAGGAATGATGTATCTCCCCGTGTTTAGCCATAAGGGTCAAAAATGTCAAGGAAAAAAGCAGGGGGTCCCAAGAGCAGTGACTCTTGCTCTCTGAGTGTATCCTTCCCAAGGAACCCTACCACAGGAGACTACTTCTTTGGCAGGTACTTGGCAATTCAGGGGTAGGTACCACACCCCTGAGCCTTAAACCCAAGCTGTCTTAACATCACCTCCTCCCAATTCTGTCTCCAGTGGCTCTCTCTAGCTTTGGAAAACCAAACAGGAGTGGAAGAAAGATAAAGGCTTTGGCTTGGTGGAGGTAACACATTCAGAAAGTGAAAAAAGGTTTGTCTCTGGGGAGGAAGCTTTTCTAATCCTCCACGGATTTGCCACTGCTGAGACCTCCTGCAGTAGGGCAGCAAGCAGCACCTTCTTGAGAGGAGGAGACAGGCCCTTCTCAAACCAGCACCTGGTTTTGATGAGAGCAGTGTGGTGGTGACAGGAAGGAAAAGTGACAGTCACAGGTTTCAGAGAGAGACTCCACCGAAGCGGCCCTCAGCCTAGCCAAAGTATTCAGGTGCATAGATATGAAGCATGTTATACCAAAACAGAATGCAGTACAATCCACCTGGCCTTGGCCAAAAGGCCCGATTGTTTTTCAGTGGCTTAGTCCCACTTTATTATCTTTCAGTCTTCCTGGGACAGTCATAGGTGACTGCAAAAGAGGAAGCCAATGGCAGATTTAAAAAAAATAAAGTTTGATGAGAAATGTTAGATGCACTTCCACATGGGCAGATCTTGAAGAAAGCTGTAAATATTCAAGCAAAGGCTTTGCAGAGATGGGTGTCTTCCACCTGAACAGCAACTAAAGATGGCTGGCTGGTCCTAGAAGGAACCATGGCAACGTATTTGTAGAAAAACCAGGCAGAAGAATAATAACTGCCAAGACAGCTTCAACATGGGAAACAAACCAAACAATCTAGAAACCACTCAGCCATCCCGTCAAGAGAGGGCATTATCAACCCTGTGAGGTTCTCCCAGCTCCTCAAACAGGACAGGCCGATTATGGGGAGAAGGATGCACCGACCCAGAGCCCAACTCCAGGGAGCACGCACGCTGCACCTGCTCGGCGCCAGGAGGACCCTTCTTACCCCACTCTGCAGAGCCGTTCTCAAAACTCTGGGAATGAGACTCGGCCAAGGGACAGACCCTGTTCCGTGCCACAGGTGAGCGGGACAGCCTGTCCAGGTGTTCCTGCCCGCTCTTGCACTGTGCTGTGGGCACCTGGCAAATATCAAATGAACCACTGAAGACCTGAATGACCATTACTGCTACAGCATTTTTGGCTATCTGCCTACCAGATGCGGAGCACAGAGAACCCTTTGTTCCAGAGGCATTGTTACCACAAGCCAAACTGCCTACTGCCGCAAGAGAGGTGATCAGATTCCCCTTCTCCTCCCCTCCCCATCTGTTCATTGCAACCATGCTACATGTGAGAATTTGCATAAATTGCCCTCTGATCTGTGGAAGAAAATCCAAAACCCAGTTTGGAAATCCACAGCAGGTTGACAAGTAGCTTTGATCCCCGAAACTTCCAGAGAGCAGCAGATTAAGGATTAATTAATTAACATTCTCCCAATCCAAAGTGAGGGAAATGATGCCGACTGTAAGCACAGGAACAAGTCTTCCTTTAAAGAAATTCCCCATCCGTATCTAAAGGTTCTCCAATTAGTCAGTGGAGAAAACTCATTTCATATACCCAAGTCAACCACACCATTTTTCTGGCAAGGTGTACATGAATATGCATTTGTGACAGACAGGCAAACCCTCATCAAATCCAGCACCTCAGATACAGTGGTTTTCTCTTGGTCGGGACAGTATTAGCATCGTTGCCCAAGTGAGATCTCAGAAGCTGTCTCAGGCAAATGGTCCAGAATTTGGACTGAGTATTAGATGGCAGACTAAAGGTCAGAATCGTCCTCGGACCTCAGCAGATCTTTTTTCTTGTTTGCTTCCAGGATATTTTTAGAGAGCAGATCTCTCCCTGGGCACGATCTGCCTCACAGAGGCTGAGCTTTCGTGACCGACTCATCCATATATGCAGATCACCTGCAGGCCCAGGGAGAGATGCAGACTGTTTTTAAGCACTTTTCAAGCACCGTTGGAGCCACAACTGATTAGTGAGTCATGCAACGACGTCATTGTGAATATATTTCTTGCACTTCTGCTTCACGAAATGCAAAAGCACACAAGCAAACCATGAGTTCAAACACCTGAATTGGGTCCAGGCCCCCATTTCTTCCAGTACCTCTGCATTTCTAATTTCTCAAAGGATCAACTTCTCTCCTAATGACAAACAAAAGCCTGGCTGCACCAAGTTAGAGCAGAGGTCCACCTTGCCCAACATCCCCCTAGATAGCAACAAACAACAAACACCTGTGGAAGAACATAAAGACAAAGCAAGGATATTAGGATAGACCCCAGAATACTCCATCATCTTCCAAGCCATTTGTGCTTTGGGGATTTCCTGAACTCAAAGGGGTGTCTGTGTATTTAGATCTTCCATGAATTTGTCCAATCATTTTGGAGCCTATGCAAATTTTAGCAACAACATCCTGGGGCAAAGATTTCACAGCTTAGACAAACTCCATGACAAAAAGACCTTATTTGTTCTGAGCCTCCTATCTTGCAATTTATTTGACTTTGTCTACCACAAAACATCATCAGCCCAACCCTTGAAAAAGAAAGACGATTTGAGTTTTTTCAGTTATGATTTGAAACAAATTACCTTGCTTGCAAGATCAGAGACTCAACAGTCCAAAGAAATTACTCTGATGGACAATCCCTTTCCCCCCCCGCAAAAAAAAAAAACCAACACAGAACAACATGTTCCCACAGACTGAAGTAGAAAAGGAGGAAGCTGGTACTCAAGCTCCTCTGAGGCATCCTCATACGTGTGGAACTAGACAGAGGACTAGCTATGCCTGAGGTCGTAGGTGCAAGATACCTTCCTCTCTTTACGTTTCAGGTTTCAGTGAGGGTGGTAGCCTGAATCTAGAGAGGCTGTTGAAATACTTCCTTGTGCAGTCTAAAGATCTCCAACACCATCCAACTTAAGCCAAGACACTTAGCTACACATACTGTGAATGCAATTCTTTTCAGGACTTCGGTCCTACAGTTAAAAAAATAATCTCCTTTAGAAAGCACGTCCATGGCCTGAGCTTGCATCTCGGAGAGATCTGAGTTTTGGAGCCAGAACTGTTTCCTAGAGATCCCGCTACGTTCAAAGCCCTAGCAGCTGCACCTGACAAACCATAGCCAGCTTGAGTGCACTCCTCAGTCTCTCGCACTGTACTAAAACCAAAAAAAAAAAAAAACCAAAACCTTTGTGTTTTCTTCCTCAGGAAAGCAGCAGTCCATATTTTTCATTCACAGTTTTGGAAGAAAAAAAAACAAAACAATGATCCTTCTTTGAAGCAGAGAAATTCACACTGTATTTGGGATCCTCTTCGAAGCTTCACCTTTTGTGCCTGCTAAAACCAAGTATTTTGATATGAAGAACTAGGGTGCCAGCCTCCCCCTTTCTTCCTTTATCCCTAAGTAATACTCATGGATTTCCTCCTCACACATTTTCATTTTTCTTTTGGCACTTCCATTTTACAAAGCTGACAGAAGGTTTTGGACGCAGCAAGGAAAGAAAACAAAACAAAACAAAACAAAAATAGGAGTAAGCGGAAATGCCAAAATGGAAAAATCAGACTTGGGAATTTTGTTTTATGAAATGGGAAACCATTTTGTCTCCAGCCCAACCAAACTTCCATTTTTTCCCTGCTAATGGACACACGAGGTATGTTGCTCCTGACCCAAGATGCACCAATGCTAGCTACCTTGGTAGACTTGCAAACTGCAGTTCACTGATTTGGACCAGAGAGAACATTATGATAATCTAATTTGACCTCGTCTGTACTGCAGGCCATAGCACTTCCTCTCGTAATTCCTACAGCATGTGCATGCTTTCTGTCTGGACTAAAAAGTATTTTTCAAAAAGCACCTATCCTAATTTAAAGGCCTTAAGTGGTGGCAAATATAACACATGCTTAGGCTTGCTGCCTGAAGGTTACCTAGAAGATAACCTTCATGCAAAACCCGTTCAACAGTCTGTACTCCCTTGTCCTTAGGAGCAGAGGATGATCTCTCCCTGAAGCTGAGATACAAACTGAGCTTGCCAGTGGATTCTCAAAGATTGACTAAAAATCACCCCCGGAGACCTGGTACCTTGATCTTGAGGAACCAAGACAGGATGACTTGGTGCTCCCCTCTCTCTTCTCTCTAGATCCTAAGTGTTCCCATGCCTCCCTCAACAGGCAGGAGGAAAGAGGAGCAATTTTTCTCCTGCCAGATCCTAGAAAACTGTGGGGCTGCTTGGAAGAAGAGGTAACATAGACAAAGCCATTTCCTCAGAGGGTAAGTCCTCCAAGGAAATGCTTTAAAAGGGCATCCTTAACAATTCCTTTTCAGACAGTCCCAATCCAATTCTAGAAGTAGTACTAGCCCAAATGACTTAGAAAATACTTTTTCAGGCGGGCTTTCCAAGATGAGGATAACATGACTGAAGCTTCACCACCTCTCACTTAAAGATGCCACAAATCAAGGAGATGAAGTCCACAGAGTGAGGTGCCAAGAGTACCTCTAAAGAAGGGATCCTAGGAGACCTCTGAAAGCTAGGAGGCCACAGAGTATCATAAACAAACACCAAAAAAGCCCGTGTACCAAAATCATGCTCTCCATGAGTCACACCTGTAACTGAAGGCAACAGGGTTTTCTTATCCCTAGAAACCACAGGGTGGCACATTCAGAGGTCAGAACCCCAGAGCTGATGGCTTTCCCACTGATCCTGCGCATCAGCCACATGGAGCTACCAACTGGAGAGAATTTCTCGGGAAACAGTTCTCCTGGTCTTCAGGAAGTTATTTGAAGCTTAGCCTGGAAGATGGTTACAGGCCAGGAGAGATGCTTTATACAAGAGCTTTGAGGAGTCTCTCCTCAGCTGAAATGGCCAGATGAGTCAGAAAACTGCCCCAAAAACGGAGAGTCAATCTGACCAGCCCTGACCTCTCCCCACGGAAACTGCCCAGAGCCAAGAGGCCAGCTGCATCGGCCTCAGGCAGATTTTGAGTGCCGGATGTTGTCCAGGATGCTGGTTCTTTGGAAATGAACCGCACTGAGCTATACCGAACTCTCCCTTCTGCCCAGTCCCAAGAAAACAATCTGACACAAGCAGTTCCTGCCGGTCTCCATACATCAGGACACCTTTCAGCACATGACCATTAAACAAGAGGAACATAACAGCGTAACACCGCAAAAGAACTGGAAAGTACTTCTCAAACTAGAGCAACCATAACTGCTTGTAAACAGAGTGCTACATGACGTGCTTCTGCTTCAAACTGACACAGGTACAGTCCAGGTTAAAAGGGGATTACACCCAAAACATTGTTTTCCTATCAAACGCATCCATTAGCACCGCAGAAGCACATGCAAGTCAAACTAACAACCTTCAGACTACACAGACACATGGACAACACCACCTTTACTGGTGACACCTTCAGTGACACCATGTAAAAGCTCGTGGGGACACAATAGAGTTTGCTTATTTCTAATAGAAAATAAAACCACACAGAGCTAATGACTAGCAAACACGGGGATATCTGACCACTTTTGCTATTGTCACTTTCTCTTAGGATTGAACAGAAATACAAAGGAGTCCCACTTTGCAGTCACGATAGCATCCCAGGACATGCAGATTTGACTTCAGAAGCTGAACAAAGGTACTGAGCAAACACTTGTTCCAAACTCTGCCCAAAGTTCCAACAATACAGCAAAACTGATTACAAAACTCCCCTTCCTTTCACCAATTAACGTGCCTTAACATAACATCACCCTTTTATAGGATCTTTCAGAAGAAAATTAATACCAAAGCCTTCATCCCTCATACTATACAGTTCCCATGGTACTTTCCTCCACATCCACGATGCTATCGGCAACATCCTGGCCAGATTACCGCCCAGCAAACTGTGTTCTGCCCCCCCTAGCCAGGCAGGAAGGTCCCAACAGCTACAGAATCCAACACTTCCTGCCTCAAACAGCAAACCCATGCACAACACCACCAAACAACAGCACAACAGTCACAGTGCCCTGCCCCGGAGGTGACTGCATTCAGCATTCAGCAGTACAGTGGCCTCCTTCGGTTCCTAATCCCATTAAAAATCCTGGGATCCTTCAGTCTAATACTACTGAGATTGCTCCTGGGGATGCTCACAGCCTCCTGACGCAGCTGAAAGGCCAAGACTGAGTCCCCTTCTATCCTGCGATTCGGTCCCAAGTCACAATCTGCACACCTAGCTGTCATGGACCATGCATGGCACAAGTGACTTCCATCCACAGAAGCCCACCCTTCCCTGAGCCACCAGCTGGCACAGAAGAGCCAGACCAACATGAGGGACAGCCGTAGTGCCACATTTTCTTCAAACTTCCAAAACTAACATCACTGCTTGCCCAAGACTCAGCAGGAGAAGTTTCAGGACCAAAAGGCTTATTTTTAATAAAGGATTGCCAATATATCAATCACAAGGCTTTGAGTTAGAAACAGGCCAAAATCATAGGTCTGACGCTGTAGCCACTCTGTTAGGAGTGTCTACAAACCTTCCTCCAACATTTGAATAAACTGCAAATCTATGGGCCACAAGAGGCCTCTGGATAGGGGAAAAACTGGAAAACCATTTCCTTTAGCCCAGGTCCTCCCGACTCCAGGAACAAGCACAAACTCTTTGTTTCAAATCATCACAGGGCAGGAGTCACTGGCTGTAACCCCTACAAAGACACTAAAGCTTCCCGGTGTCTGTAACTGACCTTCAATCTACTTAACCCCACGCAAAAGACTTGCAAGCTCATAATCCCGCCTCCACAGAAGTTCAGAAAACTCCTTTTTGCCCGAGAAACACCACTTTGATCCAACACCACTCAAGAGACTTACCTTCCCAAACTGCTCAAAATATTGCTTCACATCCTCCACAGTAGTGTTCACAGACAGACCACCCACAAATATCTTCTTCGTTCGGGTCACCATCTGGAAAAGGGAAGGACAGGAATTCACCGAATAAACCCAGAGCAAGCAGAGAACGAGACTCAAAATGCCACTAACTCCCCTCCGCTGCCAGGAAGCGCCTGCCCGTTTGCCACAGCCGAGCTTCCACCTCCTTGAAGCCCTCTGGCCAAACACGGCTGGCAGATCTGTCCCGCGCCAGTCCCCAGTTCGTGCTCTCACCCTCGCGCCACCCCATCATGCTCGCCAGTGCCCAGTCACCACCTCCTCCTCGGACAGCGCATTACCAGCCTCTCCCCTTGCTGTCCTGCTGCCGCTCCCTTGGCCCCTTCACACCGCCCCGAAGGTGTGGGGTAGGACTATCCCCTCCCCAGCCCTCTAGCTCTTCTCGCAGCCCTGCCACTTTGCACAGTCAGCCTCCTCCAGGCTCCCCCAGAGATGCCTGCTCTGCTTCGCAGAACAGAAAGACAGGCAGGAGGCCTGCCAGCGCAGGTAGGCTCGCCAGGCTCCGCTCTCCTCACTCGCAAACTGCAAAGCATCCAGTCTTGCATGGAATAAGCCTCATTTTGCACCCATTCCCCAGTCACCTCCCAGTTAAATCTCTTGCCTTTGCAAGAAGGCAAAGAGGAGATCCCTCTGCCACTTGTCACTCATGCAGCTGGGACAAGAAAGAAAACTAACTACCCTGAGAGGGGCCATTGCTGCCAGGCTGAGGCACACCAACATCCTTTGAACCGGCTCTCCAGCTGCATCCTCCCCTTAGCTGCTTGGCTACACCCCTGCTCTCAGAGGAACACATGGTCCTAATTACCCCAAGGAGCATAGGGCTAATCCGCAGCAATTCCCTGGCTTGGAGAGCAGCCCGTTCTAACACTAAAGCACCTTCTGTCACCAAACTGCTTAATGGAATTAACCCAATTCCTACCATGTGCTTCCTGGCTCCAGTTACTTGGGATACCTGCTCACCAATTGTTCTCAGTGCCTGATCCCCCTTACTTCCCTCCTGGCACCAGTCTCCTCTTCCCTCTCTGCTTCTCAACACTGCTTCTCCCCAGCTCTTTCTCTCAAGACAGCACTTGGAATAGAGACTCTAAACTTTAAAACTCCCATCCAAGAGCAAAGTTGAAGGGAGACCCAAATTCTAAAAGCAGTCTCCAGCCTGCTGCTGGCTCCTCAGCTAAAAGTTTCTAGCTGCACGCCTGGAAGAAGTTGCTGCAACTGCACGTTTTGATGCCAGAGCCTCTTGCAGATAAGGTCCAACACCAAACTCCTTCTGCCTCTTCCAGTGCTGAAGCACACGAAGGCATTTCACAAAATGAAATCCTTCTCCCCCTCCCCACCATACACCTATTCATACACATGCCTCTGCATACACACGACCCTCTTTCCACCTGTATCACATCGCAGCATGAAGCTGTTCTGTATCTCCTAAGGCCCGAAACTTCCAGGCACTGGCTGCAACCTCGGAAGGACTAAGTTCACCCTGGGCAGCATTTATTTCACCAGCTCTAACCAGTGCATCCTAAACTACAACTGAGGGACCTCCTGGTTCCTCCAGTGCCACACAAACACCCAGCGCTGCACTGCAAGCCTGACACGAGTGCACCACGGTGCAGCACAGCAGCTCCCACTCCAGGTGAGTAAACTCCTGGAGCA
Source organism: Sagittarius serpentarius (assembly GCA_034782735.1). Taxonomy (NCBI): domain Eukaryota; kingdom Metazoa; phylum Chordata; class Aves; order Accipitriformes; family Sagittariidae; genus Sagittarius; species Sagittarius serpentarius. The sequence continues at coordinate 4,414,391 of JAVKLA010000088.1, forward strand.
AACTCCAGGGAGCGACTCCATTGCATGCACTGGCAACGCTGCACAGAGGGACAAGATTCACCACCATGAATTTCGCCCTTTGGGGTGGCAAGGGCTGCCCACAGTGCTTACCTTGGGTTGTGCTCGGCGGGGGAATGCTACCTTCGGGTCAATCTGAAAGAGAGGTGGGGAAGAAGAGGTGAACACGCTTTTGCTGCCTATTTACAGATGCGGGGTTTCCTCCGTGAGCACGGCTGTCTCTGCCCACGTGGCACCTTGCTAAAAACCCAAAGAATCTACCTGAGGTGCATAAAATGAAGCTGGCTGCAGACATTTTTCCCTCTCAGGAAGGTGTACTCCAGGGAGACTACAAGTCCCAGCATGCAGCAGTCCGTCTCTGGCTGAGCGCTGGCCAGACGCACCCGAGAGCCCATCACATGCTGGGATTAACAGGCTTGACTGCACCCTCCCGCTCAGCCTGCCCCTGGGTGCCCTGCATCACCAGCCTCATATTGAAAGTGCTTTCTTTTGCCTTTTTGCTCTCCCCCTCCACTCTGCCTACAAATACAGAGCTCACCTGGATAGTAACAGGACAGAAAAAAGGCAGCGCACAAAAAGCCAAACATTTCATCCCACAAAACGCAGGGTGAAGAAATAAAAGAGCAGACAGGACGGCACAAATTAAACCGAGGAGTCCAAAGCCCCGCAGGCTGCAGAGGCTGTGGCTGCAGGGCAGCGTGCTGCCCCTCTCTCCAGGCTGCGCTGCACACAATGCCGTGATGCCTCCCCTCCGCACGCTGAGCCCTCCATTGTGCCTGTTCAGCTTCTCTATAAACCTGCTGCCGGCCGGAGTTGCTGGTCCCTGTGCCGCCATCCAGGTGCCGCACGTTCTGCTGGGCTCAGCATGGATGAGCGCGTGCCTGCATTGGCCTCACACCACCACAAAAGCCGGGACAACACTAATGCAGCTGCAAGCCAAACACCCACGAAGCCTCCTCTCCTCCTCAGCCACCATCTCTTTCTTTATAGCCTATTTTTACAGCAACTCCGGCAAAGTTACATCACATCGGGGATGATCCAGACCTACAAATCAGCTTACAAAGACCTGTGGTAAAGGCAGGTCTGGCTCATCCCCACGCTTGGACAGGCTGCAGCTGTGAGGGCAGCCCGGAGCATCGTCCCATCAGCCCAGCAGCTCAAACAGCCCAAAAGGAAGCTGTGTTTCTCCAGCTCCTCTCGCTGCTTTGTTCAGCTTTCCAGGCTGGCCACCCTCCCGTCCCGCATCCTTTCACTTGTCAGACAGCCCCGGAGCTCAGCCTCCCTGTGCCCTTCCACCAGCTTCTCTCCCTGCCTTCCCCACCTCCATCCTGACTCACAGCCTACAACATAAATAAACTCAGCAGGCAAGTAAACAGAGGCAAAAGTGAAGAGCACAAATAAACTCAAAAATAAACCTCCCTCCCCAAGCTCCAAGCGCCAGCAGATTACCATACTCTCCAGTGCCTCCCTGGGGCATCTGAACCGTCCCTGTCCCTGTCCCTCCCCTCCCCTCCCCTCCCTGCGCACACACGCACACACCCCCGCACCGCTTCCTGGCTAGTGCAGACACCCACAGCGAATTCTGAGGACAGGGGACGGCAGGAGACCAGGAGGTTGATGGCAGATAATAAGCAAAAACAATAATCTACTGTCTTTTACTTCTCAGCCAGTGTCATTCAGCTCCTGCCAAGAAGATGCTTTCATACTCAGCAATGCTAAGCTCAGCCTCATTTTCTCATTACCCTGAGTGTGATCAACTGGGCAGAGATAACGTGTCCTCCTGGCTGGAGGGAGCAGGCAGTCATTTCACAAATTCTTCTGCACAACCAGCTATTGTTGCAGGTAGAGGGAGGCCAGGGTGACTGACTGCAGGGGCAGCCCTGGGAACACGCGGAGGGGAGCAAGTTCAGTGCCGGACTCAAGTTACTCACACTGGACTGCTCCTCGGTGGCTGCAGTCTTTCTAATTAAAGCAAAAGCACTGGTACCGTATTCCTTCATTTCTGGTGTTAAAACAAAATAGCCCTGGAGGAGTAGCATTTCAGTGTCACCCACTGACGTAATGGATCCTTTTTACAAACCTAGACAGAAACCTGCTAGGAGTAAGAGCATTCAGAACTACTCAGATTGTACCCAAAAAAACAAAACCCCGAGATCAGGCTGTGGTGAGTGGAAGTCACTTGAGCAGAAACCACTTCCACGTCACCCTGCAAGGCTTTGGGGACGAGGAATCCCACTGACGTCGCAGGTGTACCAGCAGGCCGGCCGGGCTCCTCAGTAACGCTCTTCAGGCCGCCTACGGCACCATTTAATAGCTCAGGTCACGTAACTCCTGCATTAACCCGGCTGGTATCGGTACCCCAACGCAGGGGGAGGGCAGGCAAGGACCCGTGAGACCTCAGGACTGGGTTTGTTCATTCATCGCACCTCCACGGCTACCTTTGCTCTGTTGGTCTGCGCTGCCCATGAGTCGCAGAGCTCTCCCTCCGCCACAAAAGACAAACCCAGCAAAAACTCAGTAACAGCAACAAAGAAACGACAGGGTGACCCAGCACCGCCAAGCCCGCTCTTCCCAGAGCACATAAAGAAGAAGCTCAAGGCAGCGGCCAGCTGCAGCTTTACAAAGTCACGCACGCAAACCTTTTACCTTGAGACTGCAAAACCAATTCTCATATCAAGCATTTTCATAAATAACCCCGTAGGCTGCTGTTATCTAGCTTACAAACAAAGAGGAGTCTGAGAAGCACAAGGTTCGCCTGGAGAATTGGGCCAACAGCCCTCGTTAGGGTAGGAAGAATCAGAAAACAATGAAGCAACAAGTTGGGCAGACACTGTCTATCAAGTGCTGCTTGCCAGGAGACACCAAGCCTTGAGAGAAGGCTGTCCTTTCAGGACATTGGGCCTTTTCCTGCAAAGTTTCATAAAACCCTAAATTAGGATTCAGATGAGTTTGTGTCATTTAACCCATGACTCACAGCAGAGCCTTTCAGCTCAGCAGGGAAAAGGTATACGGAGGCTCCATGCGGTACCACAAGACCAACCTCTCACCAGGCAAAACACCCCAAAACATCTGACCCAGCTGAAAACTGCACTAAATAAAAAAATAAAAAGGAAGGGGGAAGAGGATCAAAGTTCCTAACAAAGGAAGGGCCCTAGCAAAACTGCCCCCATTCTCTCTGCTGCGCCGGCGGGGCGAGCGGAGCAGATGCAGCCAGGAATTTCAATGGCTGGCCGGTCCCCACGCGCCCAGCGCCACGAGGCCCTTCTGTTCTCCTGCAGAGCCCGCCCGTCTGCCCCTGCCCTGCCCTGCTCACCCCTCCCTGCCCTCATGGACCACACGGTGGGCTGCAGAGCGGCTTCGCACAGGCGGCAGCGGCGGTTTGGGGAAAAGAATGGAGACCGTGGGTTTCGGATCACTCCTAACCCCGAGATGCTTTTGGGATTACTGCTACAACAGACATCCATCACTTGCCTTTCCAAGAGGGGTCTATGCCAGCCCACAGACTCATGACAGGACTAACTGAGCAGACATGGTGTTTACACAGGCTAGTAAAAAAAAGAAAGAGAAAAAAACAAAGCCCTGAGCCCTCCTCAAACGACTTTACCATAACCCTCCCCCAGAGCAAAACTCTCCTTACATCACTCCTGAAAGCAGGAGGACTAGGAGTCCTGGGGACCCAGCCTCAGCCAGGAAGGCTGGGGTAGGTTTAACCGGGAGCTCCCATGGGGAGGAAGGACCTGTGCACATCAAAGGGAGCGATCCAGGCAGTTAAACAGGAACAGACATAAATCTCGCTGCAACTCACGCCGTAAACCCTAAGAAAGAGGGTCTCGCTCTCCCGCCCTCTCCCTTCTGCCAAGATAAAGGCTAGGACGCACGAACCATGCACTGGAGGAAACAAAGTTGTGCGTTTGGACTCTTTGGCAGCTCGTGCCCAGAGCCAGAACCTCTCCCCTCGCCATGCCACCCCCCCACACAGCCCCCACCGCTCCCCCATCCCTACCCTCACCTTCACCCCAGGGCAGCAATAAGGAAAAGGAATTCAGGGGAAGCCAAGTCACTAAAACTAAAGAGAAGGGACCTCCCACTCAGACACCTCACCTCCACCCCCCAAAACAGCCTGCACATCTCCCAAGCACCACAGATTTGCAAGGCAGGACTGGGCACGATACAACACTGACCCAGGGAGCCACCAAAATCTTTCTGCTGGCCCAGCCAGGGCTCCTAATCAGTCCTCACTTGCAGAGCGAGGGCCAAAGCCACAGCCACTCCAAGAGGCCAGTGGTGGCCCACATGGGCGGGCACTGGCCACACTCAGAGACAATAGTCTCTAACCTCTATGACCATTACAAAAACTTCACCCAGGAAACTACAGGAGAGTCTCTGGGGCGTGCAGCACGAAGGCTCTCTGCCTAGGGGAGGGCACAGGCTACCATGGCCACGGAAAGTGGCGCCTGGGCGCTGGGGAACAGCAACCCTGGGGAGGGAGCGGTGCTCAGCAGCACAGGGCGGGAAGGGCCGGCTCCCCTCTCCCCAGACAGAGCCGCATCCGTTTCCCGGTGCGAATCCTCGCCCCAAACGTGCTCAAGCATCCCAGCTCCAAGAGGGCCACAGTCACTCCTCAGAGGGGCTTTACGACCGATGGGCGGGAGGAAAACCATCACCGGGATCTGCAGACCCATGCCAGGACATCGGCCCCAGGTCGACGGCGAGCCTGGTGCTCGGGCCGCAGCTAGGCTACCCACTGGTGAGAGGGACAGAGAAAGGGCTGATTGATCCATATCAGGAATCGATATTTTACAACCTCTAACTGGAAATCAAACACTGCAATCAACGGCTGCTCCGAGCACAGCTGCTCCGCCGGCAAATGCACCCCTGAGATGAGAGAAGTCATCTCACCGTCTTGGAGTCCAGTTCATGTCTGGATTGGGCCAGGACCTTGTCGACGCCAGCCTGGTCCATGAACGTGACGAACCCGAAGCCCCTGAGCCCCACAGCCCGGACAGGAGAGGGGATGCGGAGAGAAGAGAGAAAGTTGGTTAAAGTGGCGGCCGGGCCGCGGCGGGGGCGAAGGGAGGCGCGGGCCCGGCCTCTCACCTGGATCTCTTTGTCAGCGGGTCCCGCATCACCAGGCACTCCTTCACCTCGCCGAACTGGCTGAAGTACTCCCGCAAGCCCTCTGCAAGCACAGCACCCACCGTGGGTGTCCCAGCCCGGCCCGGCCCCGCCGCCCCCGCCGGGCTA
>JAVKLA010000088.1:4419752-4474255 GCA_034782735.1 Sagittarius serpentarius
CCCTCCAGCCTCCTTGCTGGCTGGGCATGAGAGGCTGAAAAGTCCTTGACTGAGTCTAAACACGACTGAGCAACAACCGAGAACATCCGGGTGTTATCAACATTTTTCTCCTACTAAACCCAAAACACAGCGCTGTACCAGCTACTAGGAAGACAATTAACTCTATCTCAGCCAAAACCAGGACACCCCAATATAGCACTTAATTACACACCCAACATTGGTTCAAGCCCCAGTTTTCCCAAGATGCAGAAACAATTGCATCTTTAAACTAACGTCACCAATAAGACTGTTGATGGCTTGTTTTGAGAATCCAAGAATGCTGTCCCTGAGCAAGCAATGCAACACATCTTCCTCACGCCTCTTGCGCACATTAATGCTGCTGCTGGCACAACACAGGCATCTGTAAAGCTAACACACACAAAACACACCATCACTCTTCTCCTTGTGGCTTGACTCCTACATGCCTCCTATCTTGCTTTCTAACTCAGACACTTCCTCTCTTTCTCATCTTCATCTGCCTACTGGTCAGAAATCTCAGCCTTGTGAAATAATGCTGGGGTGCCTGGTGGCTTTGCCCACAAAAGGATTCAGAATGAGCAGAGCAGCTGCCTCTACATCCCTCTGGGACCACTCTCGCAGCTCCTACCAGCCTTGCTAGAGACATGAAGTTCGACTCGGCTTCAGACTTTGCTCTCATGGCCAGTATAGCAACAACATACAGCACTCTGGGAGCAGTTCCTGAACCATCTGTTTCCTCCGTTCAACTATGTCATCATTAAAAGAAGTCTACAAATAATGTTAGTCTAAATCTCGCATTGAAATAGTTTAGAAAGGAAGGAAAAAACTTGCAAAAGGATGCACTTTATCAGGATGTATCGGATCTGTCCATCCTTGTGTATCCCACACATACCAGTAGATTGAGGGCAGGCCAAAAAATGTATTTTTCCTCTGCCAATATGTAAATGGCACCTCCAGTGTATACAGAGTAACAACGCTCTCTTTTACGCAGAACAATTTATTAATAGTAATTTTATTAGAGATGAGTTTGCTATGCATTCATCTTGTGTCACATTTCTACGCACGTGGAGTTCTGAATGATTCTTGGTTCTAGGTCATCAGGAAATCAGAAAGGTGAATGCCACATTAATCCAAAGAAAAAGACTTGAAGAATGTGTAAATCATGTATTTAGAATGTAGGGAGAAGGCATTATGGGATTCAGACCCTCCTTATATATATATGCATTAACTCCCACTCAGAAAATTATAGGAAGTACTTCAAGAGTTTTAAGAAGTCTTAACTTTAAAATAAAGATGTGTATTTTAATAAATGAAAAAATAATGCCTCAAGGCATGCTAAGACAACTAGTAATGTGGTAAAAGTAAACTTAAACATTAAATCTTTTAGTGGATAAATTCCTACAAAATTGCGTATTATAATTTTTTACCCTTTCCCACAAAGCACATTAACCTGCCAAAGAAATAAAAAAAAAAAAGGGGCGGGGGGGAAGCTGCACTGGGGAAGATTATTGTTCTGCTCCAAAACCTATCATCTCCTTTATTCATTTTCAAGGCATTAGATTGCATTTGTTCTGTGAAACGTGTACAGTAACCTTCTCTTGATGGCTTGTTGGGGTGGTGCCTCTTTTCTTAGGTAACTACAAACAACTTGTTTTAGAGATCTGGCGCTCATTAAAGAGTTAATGCTTTCCATACTGTTCGTAACAAATTATTGTGCATGTATTAGTCTCAGCCTTGTAACTGTATTTTTCAACAACTGAGAAATTTTGATGAAATGATAATGCTCGCTTTACTTGCTACTACCAAACGTTAGCCGAGATGTAGTTTTTCCAAACTAATTTGCTCTCTGGCAGCGATTCCGTTGGGCAGGGCGGACTGGATGCCCATCGCTAGCCCGCTGGCTTCCAGACCTCTCTTCAGGGGGGCAACCAGCTAGGTGTCCAACTGCCACCTCCCCTGCTCGGGGCCCAGCTGAGGACGGCGGTACCACGGCAAACACATCCGATCGTTTCTTTCTCCTGCAGCAGCCCCCAGGACTGTTGGGTTCCCCCCGGGTTTCTCAGCAGCACGTACATTCCAGAAGACCGGCGCTCTCCCGCCCCTTCCATGGCTGCTCCCGGCCCCACCCGCTCTTGCCTCTTGCCGTCGCCCGGTTCCACGCCGCAGTGCCAGGGGCCCAGCCCAGGCTCTCGGGTACCGGCCTCGGCGGTCGCACCGGCGCCTCCCGCAGGCGGGCGAGGCCGCCGGCCGCCCCCGGCGCTCAAGGCCTCTCCAAAGACACGGCGCGACCGAGGGAAGCGCCGGGAACGGCGCCAGGAGCCGGCGCGGGGAGGGCCCGGGACCGGCCGCCACCGCCCTCCCCGCCGAGGGCGCTTCCAGGGCAGGACCGGGGCTGCCCTCTTCGCCCCGGTACCCCAGCCGGGTAGCGGGGAGCCCCCGGCCCCTGCACCCGAGGCGCCTTCCCGGAGCCCTGGTACCTCCGTGCCCCCTCGCAGCCCGCGCGGGTGGGGTGGGGTGTCAGAGGCCGCCCGGCCTCGCCGCTGCACGCCCCGCACGGCAGGGCCCGGGCGGCACCGACCGGCGGGCCCCGAGCAAAGCTGCTGAAGGGCACCGCGGCGGAACACCCCCCCCCCCGCCCCCAGCACCAGGTACGCACAGCCCAGCCTGCTCTCGTCGCTGCCCGCGGCTTACCGGGGAGGGTGGCCAGGCTGGCCCCCAAATCACCGCGCAGTTTCTTCCTCGTTCAGACTGACAGACAGACTCGTGCCAAGCTCCAGCCTCTCTCCGTGGCCACACAAGTTCATCCACATACTGATGGCTTCTGGAGCAGGTCTGTGCACTCTCTGCCTCTGCTCTTGGGCAACCCGGCCCGGGTGGCTGGAGGAGCTCAGTGAGGAACAAATGAAATACTTGTAAAGCTAGAGTCAGATGAGAGTTGTAGCCTCTCTTGACCGTGTCGTGCATCGCTCTGAGAGAAGGCATTTGTTTGCATCTGTGGCATAACAGAGCAGTGCACAAAACCTCTGATGACAGTCGCTGTGAGCCCCTCTCATTGCAAGAGGGTATCACAGGGCCCCAGGCACGAGCCACTGTGCTGCCAAATATTCCCCACATGCCTCTCTAGCTCCACTCCTTCCAACACAAGACTCCCCTGTACCTTTCTTTCTGCCTAGAGTGAGGTATTGACAGCTCTCAGGTCAGTGCCATCCTCGTTTGACCTTTCTTCCCCTGCTCTCATGGCTGCTTTTGCACATGCCAGTACACCTCATCTCCCTGCTGGAGGGGAACCAAGACACCTGTGTTTTAACAATACTTTGCAATAGTATCTTTCATTACATGGGCTCATCCCAAGGCCTGTGGCTGCAACTCTGAGTTAAATTCATCCCTCATCCTCTGCCTGTTAGCTCTGCCAAACCACCATTCACCCACTCCACTTCCTGAGTTGGGGCAGTGACACTGTTCTGTCTCCTGGCCATGTACCTGGGCACAGCAACACACTCAAACACCAGAGACTTGGTAGCCACCCCTGGGAACTGAGCTACACAGCATCCCAGCCGTGGCCACAGAGCAGCCCCAGCTCCCGCTGCCACGGGTCCAGGCTGAGTTTCTTCTCCAGAATAACCCACTCATCATTCCACAGGGCTGAAGTCACCACTTTGGGTGGAGGTGCCCTGAGAGGCAGCTGGGCTGGTGCAGAAGAGAAATATAAATAACAACGTGCAGAGGTAGTATTGCAGCTGGAAGTGACGGGGAAGGGCTGCACGGCCAGCGGAAGCAGCGGTGCTGAGGCAGCATCCTGGCCATCTCCCCTTGTACGTCCTGAGAAACCTGGACGAACGATAGCTGGGCTGTCAGAAAGCCACTGCTGCCGCCTGCCATGCTGCCCAAACTCGCTGCTGCTGCGCTGCCTCCTGGCACCTGCTCTCTCTGGTTTGGATGGCAAATACTCCAAAGGGTGGACTAACGTTTTCAAGTCCCCTGGCACAGGTTTTATGCTCTGTAATTGCCCAGCCTAGGCACAGTACTAATGCTAATTAAACACAAGAAAGGAAAAAAGAAACAAGAGCTCAGTGTTGGACACACTAAAGGATAACAGCTCTTGGTTTACTACCAGTTTATTGCTATAATTTTACATGTGTGTTATTTATGAGACAGATAAAGTAGAGCACTGAGGGACACAATGTTAAAATGTTTCATTGTATCTCTCTTTTTGCATTATGCTTACTATTTTATTCTCTTTTTCTCCACCAAAATAATATTGGAGAAGGGGGAACAGGATCAATGTGAGTTAACATCTGTGAACATTAGAGGGAAAAAAAAAGTGAGACTTCAGGAGGATATGGATGGAGGATGCAGTTGGACTTGCATCACTGGGAATGACACTGTACCATGTAACTTATTCCGAGGCCCTTTTCAAAACATACACACCATATTTTGTATTTCCACCTTAGGACCCCAAAGTGTTTTGTAAATATCAATTCATTTATCTCTGTATCACACAAGACAGTGGGTCTTGAAAAATCTGTTGATTAGTGACAGGAGGAAGCTTTCCTCATGGAGAAGTAAATATATAAAACATTCCAGACCTTATGATTGGAAAGATGATCTGCCGCATATAAAATAATGCAGCATTGTTTTCCTGGGGCTGCAGACAGACAGCTGTAGTGCCTCTGTGGCTGCTGCTGAGAGGTTGCCAAAGACAAGCGAGATTAACAAAACTGCTCAGTTTTCTTGCTGCTATTCAGCGTCTCGTGTGTGGTAGAGTGACACTATCAAAATCATGTCCACTTCCTGCTGAGGAGGATGATTGGAAAAGCTCTGCCCAGCACCAGTGGCAGACACTGGAGTTATTCATGGCGAGAGGGAGGTTCCAAAAAGTGGAGGTTAGGGGAGGGGCAGAGCAGCAGCCGCCTCTTTTCCTCCCTCGTCATATAAGGCTTAAGGAGAGATTGTGTCTTGGAGACCTGTCACTAGCAGGAGGTTTTGGCAGCCAGGTACTATGGGAAGTTTCGCTTTTCGTTTAGTTTGGACAGTTGATAAACAAACGTGAACTGGAATTCAAATAATTTTTGTAATATTTGCATTACGATGGTGAACATGCAAACCTGGAAGACATTAACTGCACCTCCGTAAGCAGCCTGGGGGCAACGCCAGTCTCTGGCAGCAGCTTCCAGTGGTGCTCGCGCCTGCTTTGGAAGGGATGCTGACCCTCTGGAAAGGCTGATGGCAAAACCTCCCTGCTAGCCCATGCACGAGGCAGCCAGGGGTGTCTGCCTCAAAGAGAAACCACTGCTCAGCCACCTCCTGCTTGGCAGGAGCTGGCTTGGGGCAAGAGTCAGGCACATAGCAGGAGAAGAGCTATTTAGAGAAATTTAGTTATTTAGACTCCGCTTAGGTGGGGGATGAGGAATAGAGTCAGCAACAGGAAGAGAGGAAAGGCTGCAAAGGCATCAAGGATTTCTTTGCTTTTCACTGAGCAAGATTTGCAATGGGAAAACAGGCTAGATGGTGCAGGGCGTTGAAGAACAGGGTGAGAAAGAATAGAGGAGACGAGTAGGGCTGCATGCAAGACAGGAAGAGAAAAGGAACATAGGTGTGGGTGAATAAAGAGCAGGAGAAAGGGGAGTATGAAGAGTAAATAAAGACAACTGGGATAACTGGAAGGAAAGAGTAAGGGAGGAGACAGGAAGAGATTGGAGCCTCAGAAAAAAGGGAGAGGTCTACATAGAATGGAAAAAAAAGTAAAACATCAAGAGAACTTGTAGCACAGTAAACAGGGATTCAGCATCAAACACCAAAAAAGGAGAGGTCTCTGAAGGACAGTCGGAGATTGCAGGCTTCCACTCACTGTCCTGGAAATGACAGCTAAAGCAAAAATCAGGGAGTCCTTCCTGCTGTTCTCCCTCTCTACAAGCTCTAAAACCCCCACTACATGGTGTCTAGTCTCCATGAACCTATTTAAATCGGTCCAGCAAACAAGGGAGGAAACACTTGACTACTCAGCTCTAACACCAGAGCTGTTCCATGTCCCCAGAGCCCCGCCAGCACTGCAGCAACCTGGCCCCTGCGCAGGTGCCACCTCTCTGCAGCAGCCTGCAAAGGGTCCCTCTCTCCAAAGAGGAGCTGAAAACATTTTCACTTCCCCCTTTTTTTTTTTCTTAACACAACACTCCAAAGATTGCACATAAAGTGACAGAATGCAACAAGAGATTTGAAAAACGAGACCTCTCTCCTCGAAGGTTCCCCGAGCTCCACCTTCCCTCTAACCTCTTAGTTACCATTTGTCCCAGACTTTCATCAGTCTCTGCTTTCTGCTCCATCCTTGCTCCTACCTAACCTCTCCCCAGTCCTCACTCCAGCAACCTGTGTAAAGGGGACCTTTCCCAGAGCATATGCTGTTAAGAGGCTCTTCCTCTCCTTGCCTGGAAGCTCGGAGCTTCCTGCGGGGTAGTACAGAGGGACCTTTTTCTCCATCATTAGAGAAGAGAGATGAGGATGGATGCAACAGAAATCCACCAGATGTGCTAGACTGTTTTAAAGCAGACATTGCTTAAACTGTTCCTTGTGCTCATTGAGGATAAGGCAATTGGCTCAGATGGCACAGAAGAAGATAAAGGTTAGATATTAGGAGAAACTTAGCAGCTGTGAGGATGGCTAAAGATGGGAGATGTCAGCCAGGAAGGCCAAGGAATACCCATCCATGAAGATTTTTAACAACAAAGGAAGCAAACATCGGTTTGGTGATCAGGTTCTATTTTGTCCTTACCTGTTGCAGAGGTGACCTCTTGGCACCACTTTCAGTCCTCAGTTTCTACGGTTTCTTCATCACGTGAGGTGAAAGGACAGAAAGAGTTTGGAGTAAAGGAGGCAAAAGTGAAGGCTTGTCTGATAGAAAGGCGAGTTCTGAGTGCATTCCAATGCATAGATGGAGGCTAGAGAAGAGAGAAATAACACAGAGAAATTTAAAGGCTGTGGTCCACAGGCACATGCCAGGGCAAGGAACAGTGCAGCAAGGGGTCAGGCTGCACCAACCACCGCCAGGACTGGAGAAAAGGTCCGGGACTGAGTCAGGTAAATAGGGGTAACAGAAAAAGGTCTGGGTCAGGTTTGAGACCTGCCAGATATCTTGGACAAAAGGGGTTTCTGTATTAATACTTTTAAAAAATGTTAAAGTTCTGTATTAAAAATAAAATCCTGTGTCCCAGTGGGGGCAAAAAAAAAAAAAAAAAAAAAAATTAAAAAAAGACACCACCACACCGGACACAGCTTTTCCAGTGTCTCCCTGCAGTGACGCAGCTGGGTGCCTTGCAGTCCAGTCTGCTGGGCCTCCAGTAACCAGCTTCTCAGGCAGGGACCAGTGATGCTGCACTATCAGTTGATCTGCACATCCTCTGCAGGTCTGACACATGCATCTGTGAATTATTCTTCTGGGGCTGAAGTCACCACCATGTCAAGGACCTCTAAAATCCGCCTTAAAGATAGCCAAGTCCAAGCCAACAGGGGAGCAAGGGGAGAGCAGGGCTCAGGGGAAGGAGCACTGGATCTGCCGCCGAGATGCTTGCAGGAAGCAGAAAATCTGGATGCTGGCACTGTCCCAGAGCAGCGCCAGAAGGAACAGGCACTTACAGGAGGAAACAGAGAACTTTTGGCTCAATGCACGAACAGGACCTGAGCAAGCAGAAGCTGTTTCTTCATTCCCTCTCTTTCAGGACATAATCGATTTCCTACCTCTGCTATGACACTCACACTAGCTTTTAACTCTCCCATTTCTTCAAGACTTATTTTCTAATCTAAGCTGATGGGACCTTTGCTCCACAAATCCCAACAGCACTTCTCAGAAGACAACTTTATAGCATTCTGGTACTATGGTGGTGTAAAGCAGCCTGGGACTACACTGTTAAACTTAACAACACAAAATTGAGAAGGTTTACAGATTATTTGGAGCAATGAACAGAAAACATCTTTAAAATCCAGGGTGTGTGCTGGAGCTCCTGAGGTGGGAAAGGTTCAGACCAAGGCAAGTGTATGGGACAGAAATACACGCTGTAAATCTCCTTAAGCAGCTCAGCCTGTCCTGGTTCCTCAAGGTTTTGCCAAGGTATTTTGTTTGTACTTGTCACATGACTTACCTCAGGCATCACTTCCTAATCAAGACAGACACCAGTGTCTTCCCAGGCAAAGCTCCCATCCTCAGATTGCAGGAGCAGCTTAGCTGCTTTGTACACGTAACCCCTGCCTGAGCCTCCTCCCTGCAGAAAGGGGAAGGGAGGCAAGAGAGGCTGCAAGGGTCCAGGTGCACTTGTAGCCATCTCCGGTCATTCTTCTGTTTGCCGTAGAAGAATAGCCTATGGCAAGGCACAAACTTGCCCAGTGGGTGTTGTACTTAGAAGAACTCCAGGTTTTCTACAGCACTGCACCCGGAACAGATGCTCTGGGGCCAGGAGTGGTATCCTCCAGGGAGGGAGGGCTTCCCCCACCCCAGGGCACAGCATCTTTGCTCAGGCTTAGGGGCTCCCAATCCTTCCAGACTAGAGAATGTGAAATGAGGCAGCTGTTATTAAAGATTCCAGCTGCAGCAACCTACACCAACTTTTAAGTATGTTGAGTTTGGAACTGGAAAAGGCTCAAAATCCATTCTTCGGTCCCAAAACAGTGCTTCCCCCTGCCCACAGAGCCAGTGAGCTAACCTTTCCCTGAAGACAAGCTCTGATTCTGCACTGCTCATAGTCTAGTGGGAAATACTTTGCTCCTGCTGCTACTTGTCCATTCTTGCCCTTGTATCTTTTGCTCACTTTTCACAGCCTTTAAGCATTTATCTTTTCACGCCTTTGCCTGCTCTGGATTTCCCTCAAGGCTGATTTTGCTGCATTAAGGTCCCTATGCCATTTTCTTTTTTTTCTTTTTCTTTTTTTTTGGTCCCAGACAGAACTTTCCCACCTACCTTATGCCCATGCAGTTCCACAAGCTGAAGTAAACTGTCACTGACCGTCTTCCCACCAGGAGCAAGAAGTGATTCACAAACTATATTCCTCAGAGCTCCCACCTGGCTGGTGGCCAAGCTGCCGCAACAGCTAAGGACCAGCTCCCTCCAAAGTAGCTGTCCAAGACGTTCTTCAGTGCAAAGCTGGGACGCAAGCGACATGGAAATGCCCCTGCTTTTGCAGAGTACGCGGAGGAGCAGCAGGAAACCTCTCTCACAGTAGACATGCACAATATATATCGGAACCATCCCTTTACTAAAAGAAAGAATGAAACAGTAACCTCTACAAATCAAAGTTTCTGTCCTGTACGTGTATCAAAATGGGTAGCACCGACATTAAAGAGAGAACCTTTAGGCTCCTACAAAAATTTAAACTAATTAAATGTTTTTAAGATTTTAGTTCCCTCTACCTGCCACATTCCTGATCGATCAATGAGCAGATTCTGCTCTCCTGTTTGCAGGAACAGCCAGTGCCTCTCTAGAGATATCAGAAGAGAGGAATCTCATGAGTTACACTGGAAATAGTGGGATCATACTCAGGCTTGTGACATCCTGACTCACTGGACTTGTAATCTGATTATACGGGTGTTTTTGGAAGCCCTGTGTAGTATGTCCTGCCCTGCTCCAGCATTTCCCCTCTGGGGATCACCAAGTTTGCTGCTTCACAGACACCCTTGGGGTTTGGAAACTGCCCACTTGTGACAGATGGAAACAGTGAGGCGTCTTCCAAAATTTTCCGTTAATTTTTGAGCATTTGAGTAAAAAAAAAAAAAAAAAAGCGATGCAGTAAAACATTCCTCTTTCCAAATAAGGCCTAGGGAAGCTCTGGGCACAGAGCATTTTCTGCAAAACAAGCATGTGGTGTCCCAAGGTGCGCACCCAAGATCTGTGTTTCTTTATACGTAGTGGCGTAAGTGACTAGGTCGAAAGCATAACACTCAGACAATCTGTATCTTCTCAATGGTTTTGGCCACAATAGCACCCTGTCTTCTGTTTACTGGCACTCTACTAGACACCAAGAAAGCTGCTACAAGTGTTTTCCTATCTCAAAAGTTACCATGTTTCTGTGCCTTAAAGTGTATTTAAAACAAATCACATTTTGGAGGGTGAATCTAGCAGAGCCTCTCTGGTGTTTGAAGAAAGCTGGGGCTAGAAGAGACATTTGCTGGGAGAGCACCTCTGGAGCCAAACAAGTTTTTGAAGTAGGAAAGCTCCTCTTACACACTCCTGCTAGTCAGACAAAATGTGCTCAAGTTCGTTGGTCATTCTGGAGCCTTGAAAGCAATGCAGCGTCTGGTAAATTCATTCCCAGATGCTGGGGGAACAAGGGATTGTGGGAGACAGTGTAAGATCGGGAGGGATTTACTGCAGAACAGAGAAAAAGCAAATCAATGAAAGTTTGTTCAGCCTTACTTCCCTTTTGGGTTTTTGGTTTGGGGGTGGTGGTGTTTTTGATTTTTTTTGTTTTGTTTGGGTTTTTTTTGTTTGTTTTTTTTTTTTAAGTGAAGCTGCAGTAGGAGAAATTTTGGGATTTTATGCTTGTGTTGCTTTAAGGACAGGAATGCTGGAAACGGAGGTATTTGATACCTTTGCTGCTAATTACAGTGCAAGCTCCCAGTGTCCTGACAATGCCCTTGTCCCTGACCTGGAGGGGCCTCACTATCTCAGGGTCAGCTGTAATTTAGTTTTAGGTCAGACCTGGGACTCTCCTGCCAAACTAACTGCACTTTGTTTTGAAGTAGAAACCATTTACTAGCAAGTCTGAGACCATCAAACTCATTTCACTAACGAGAAACAGGAATGAAGTGCAGAGCCCCAGAGACGAAGGTCAGTGTTTGACACAAGGAGAGCTCAGCTGCGTCACGAAGGAAGGGGCTGTTTTGCCCACTGAGCCACAGGACTGCATGAGCTCAGATCTTCTGCTCCCTCTCATTAAGCATGTTTATTACAAAAAAACCTAGGGACCATCTAAGCCGTGCCAGTGCCCAGGTAGGCACAACAGCACTGTCAGCCCCCCACCTTAGAGAATTTACAACACAGTTGCGGATTTCACAGGAGACTCGGGAAAGAGGACCAAGCTCTTCAGTAAAGCTCAGGAGTTATTGGTGCTGCTCCTACCTCTTCTCACAGATCAGCCAGGTGATTTGGGCCAAGAAAACTCTGTTTTTCTACTTGAAAACTGAGGTTTTTCTTCCCTACCTCAAGGAAAAAAAAAAAATGCTTTGAGATCTTCAGAGAACATGCTGCAGAAAATAACCCAAAAGCTGTAAAGGGAAATACTTTTTAACTTCCTCCGAATAATCAGCACTCTAACTCACAGGGAATGAAGTATTTTTTTCAAACCAACAGATTTTTTTTTTTTACGATCTTCCCCCTCACCATATTCATGGACAGAGATTATACTGTCACGGTACCGCATAGTATTACCTGAAATTAACTTGTCATGTAAAGAACCATTCTTTACAACTTGTGGGGTAGTCTGAGAGCCCAGTGCATTTTGCATATTTTCAGAGTCCCTGCTTTTTTGCATTTATGTAGACACAGGACTGGGTTTGCTAAGGAAAAACCTATCCAGAGCACACATTTTTTTTCAAGTCTGCACTTCACCGCAACAAGAGGCCAACTTGCACTTACAGGAAAAAAGCTGGATGAAAAATTTGTGCCAATTTACTAAACAGTAAAAGTCTTTTGACAGCAAAGGAGGGTTCTGTGTCCAAATCTGTAAACACACAAATGAGACAGACAAGTAGAGACCCAAAGGTGCTCTTTGGGAACGGTAAAACATACTCAGCTCTAGATGCTGGCCACAGCTGAGGTTGGTGATCAGATGCGAGAGAGCACAGTTATAGCAAGAAACAGGACCACTAAGAGATGTTCAAGTCTGTCTTTCATAAAACTTGACCAGAAGACTACAACACACCCTGATGTGCATCAATGCTTGCTGCCATGCTTGACAGCTGCAAGGCAGTGTGGCAGAAAGAATTATCAGCCCTACAGACTTTCAGATGAGTTCAAAATTTAATACCCCCATTGCCGGACACCACAGGTTCCTAACCACGTAAAACCAAACCGCTCCTCTCACTTTTGGTGCCTCTGCAAACAGCAAACCAGCTTCCAAGAGCTCATCTTAATTGCCAGAGCTCTTTGTGGGACAGGTCTCAGCTACCCAAGAGATGGGTACCTCCTTCGTGACTCCCCGAGAAAGCCACGTGTTTCAGGAGTGATGTAACTGCCATGTACCAGAACGAGGCTCTGGAGCAGAGCAGAGCAGATAGCTTCCTTGGCAGCTGGCCCGCAGTGCTGGAGCTTGCTCCCATGAGAGATTAGAGGGACTAAAAACCTCATTGCCATCAGAGCAGAGCACTCAACCTGCTTCTACCAGAGATTTCTCACAAGAGCAAAAAAAATCCAAAAGTGTCTCTACAAATAGGAGGCTGCAGGAACAGGGAAAAGATAACCCAGTTAATGTCATGCATACAGCTTTGCTAACAGCTCGGGTAACACTGATCAGTAAAGCTCTGAGCAGAGCCTGTTTTACACTGGGAAGATTACCTGACTCACATCTGGACAGAGAATTGCCTCCCTACATAAAGCCACCCAAAACCCAGATCTGCAGCTGCAAAGCTTTCAATTGAGTTTTTTAAATTTGGAAGTTGAATAGCATGAAATACATTCTATCCCCCAGATAATCTATTCAAGCCCCTGTTTTTTTTATTTTCAAGGCACTGTAGAGGACAGAACCTACCCTCAGGTTCCCAGGTAGCACAATTTATGCCCCAAGGCGGATGAAAGTACTAACTACTTGGAGTCACTTAGATTTTGTGTGCTTTTGGAGTCCCCTGCTACTTCAGGTGTCACCACATCTGTGCAACCCCTACAGCAAAGGCGAAAGGAGAGGGTTTTCACTGGTTTCAAGGAAGGCTGAGCTCTGCTCATACACAAGGTAATTTTCTGTCTGCACACAGAGAACTCTGCACAGATGAACTGTTTCCCAAGAGCACAGCAGAGCCCCTTCTGAGACAGCTCCCAAGGCTGGAGCTCCTGTGCGGCAGGGCGTGACGCAGGCTCACCCCCAGCCCAGCAGGCTCCTGAGGACAGGGCCATAATGACCATGGACTGCACAGTTAACCACACGGAGGTCATCTCCCACCCTCTTGTCCACCGCCACCAAGGAAGGGCTCTGCAAGGTGGAGCGTGGAGCTCTGGGCAGGGCTGTGTGGGCGGCAGCCCAGCCTGGGAACTCAGGAGCAGCAAGGAAGGAGAGGATGCTGGAGTGGAAGTGATTTGAATTAGAACAAACTGGCTGCTGAATAGAAGCTTTTATTCCAGCATGGAGAAGGCTTTGTTAGTCAAGCACATGTGATGCACAAAAGCCTCCACTTGAATTCATTGAGTTTTAATTGGTTCTCAGGTGGGGGAGGAGATGGGTGTTAGGAATTAGGGATTCCTTAAAGAGGCAATATCATTAAATCTTAACGCCTCTTCCCTCTCACCCCCAGCTTCGGCTTAAGAGTCTGGCCTCATTCAATTGTCTGATGTTAGAGAATCAGAAAAACTGAGGGAGAGAAAGGGTGGGAGGGGGAGTCACTAATAAAGCCTAAAGGGAGATCAATGAACGAGGAGGTTGAGGGGCAGGAGGAAGACTGAAAAAAGAAAGAGACTGGTTGGGAGAGGAGGGAGGTCACATGCAGGCAGGGAAGGCAGGAGAACCTCAAAGGGATGAGGGAAAGAGAATGATGCCATTTGAGTTGGGGCTTTCTTTCCTCCCTGCATTCCTTCTTTTATTGAACACTTAAAACTTCTCTTGGAGATCCTCTAGTTTGGCTCTGTGAGCCTGTGCTCCAAAATAACAGAGCTGATCACCACAAGGAAGGAAACAAATCCTGGGATGGGGTGCATGTGCATGGGGAACAACAGCAGCGAGAGAAACCTGCTTGGAAAGACCTCGCAAGCGCTGCTGCTTGTTTTGCCAGACACAGCGTGTTTCAAACAGAAGTTTTGTTACTAAGAGCCTGCTGCAGACATAGCTGAATCAAGGTCCTTGTGAGTGAAAGAGAAAGGGAGTAATTGGGAGCTAAAGAGATTTCACAGTCGGCATTGTAGGAGGTACAGCACGCTGCCCAGCTTACGAAAGGGACCCTGGGTACCTGCAAGCCAGACCCAGAGAAACAACTGCTACGATGTCATGGGGGACACACATCTCACAAATGTGTAATGATTTCCATTAGTCCAATACATCATAGGAGAATGAATTAGTGTTGGTTTACCTATTACATTTGGAATTTAGATAGGTAAGTGAATGACATACCAAACACACTGCCAGCAAACACCAACTCAAACACATTTTCTTTTAGAGTTCCTGACAGAAGAATGCTGCTTCTATATTTAAGCCAGACAGTTTATCCTGTATAAAGCCACACATAGCAGATATTCTTTGCAGGAAGCACTGCCTACTGTTTTACTATAATTCTTCATTACAAAATTAGACTGCACAATCTCCACTTGTAGACACCATGGCACTAATCTCCCCCAAAGCAGGGGCACTGCAACCAATTACTATACAGACTCAAATGGGAGGTCTCTGACTTCTGTTCGAGGACAGCGTGGGATGCTGAAAACAGCATTCCCATGGTGGCTTCTCTCTAAGAGACTGCCTGATCTGAGTCACTTACTGTGGTGTGAAATCTGAAGGAAACGCAAGATCCTCCGCTGACACAGCTGTGGTACGGGGTAGCTCACATACACGTGCGTTATTCATGTATTTCAGAGCACAGGGAAAAAAAAAAAAAGAAAAAAAGAGATCAGTGAATTCACCCATTGAAAGTGTCATGGGATCCAGTTTTCCAAACCCACTCCCTGAAATACGAGCCTAAGTATCATTTAGAAGTGACACAGAGACTGAAGTCTCATTTGGTCCTTAACTCCAACTGAAAGCAGACGTGGTCTCCACCTGGCAAAGGCATTCGTGAGCAGTGGGCTGGGACAGTGCCTGGCACCAGCTACACAGAAAGCATTTAACCACACACAGAGAAGAGCTACCACTACTTGCCTTGATTTTTAATACTGCAAAGTCTATGCTTTGCCTCTGCCAAGCTGCCTATTGTCACCACTTGACCAGTGACAACCCACGAGAGCCCTGCCCTACAGGAGCAGCAGGGCTTTCCTCCAACAAGGGAGTCTACCCTGGAAGGCTCACGTAGGAAAACACAAACAAAAAGGCCCACAAATCTGATTAGAGATACTTTTTTTTTTTCCCCCCTTCTAAGCAATGTTTCTTGTGTGCTTCAGTTTGCCTCTTCTCTTAGTGCACTTGCGTTACAGGTAGAAAATGAAATAAATCTGTAATTTGTATGCTATCTTATGAGTTTAATTAATCCACAGGCATAATTTCAAATGACATCTGATTCACTTGAAGCAACCAGCTGCTTTTCATCCTCAACAGTAACATTTGCGAGTCCGTCTTACTGTGCACAGTCCTAAACATCATCCCTGCCTCATCAGAAAGCCTCATTACTCTGCAGAGGACTACGCAATTGCACTGTCTCCTACAAGCCTGCATTCCATGTTAGGGACAGCACAACTCCTGTGACTGTCTTCCCAGTAACAAAATGTAGGAAGAGGCTGTCGTGGCAAGGATGGGCAAGGTCGTGCCTCCAAGATTGTTCCCTATATTTATCCTAAACTCATTGCCCTGGATGCATTTGCTCTCCTCCCAGCAGTTTTCTAGGAACAGCCTTTCCTGTAATTGTTTCCTTCTCTTTCAGATATGTTCAGTTTATCTTTATACTTCAGTGCTGGAGTATTGGTTTGCCTGATACCACCTTGTTTCTCAGCAGTCCCCTATTTTGTAGCTTCCAATAGGATCAGATCAAAAGCCATTTGTGCCTTTGGAAAGAAAAATAATCAAAAAAAAAGAAATCTGAGTATGCTTAAATATCTTGTTGCTCTCCTATGGCTTTCTGTAGGTGCCTTTGGTATTTGGGATCCTCTTGCAACGTTTTTCCTAGCAAGTACCATTTCCACAGCCTTTTGGAATGCAACAGGAGGCACTTCTGAACTGCTTCACTACACAAGCCACAGATTTGTCTGTCACAAACAGTGTCAGTTATCACAGCATCAAATTTGCTGTGTGTAGCAGGTCTCTTTAAGACTGCCATGAATTGAAAATTGTTTTGCTGCCTCTTCTCAATGCCTGATGGAACAGGTATCTCAGCAATCAGCAGTGGCTTTGGGGCAAAGTGTGACTGACACATCTGTATCAGCTATCCAGTTAATTTTATTCCTGGCCTGTTTTGTTACATTAAACCTCAAGACGCTCACCATGTTTCCTCCTTTCTAAGCAGGAGAGATAGCAAAACCATCCTTTTGGCTCTAGAACTTCAGCTACGGCTGCTCCACCAATTAGACCAGCTTCACCTCACATGTCCTCCTGTAACCAGGAGATTGCCTCTTTCTTTGTGAGTACTAACACCACCCAAAGACAATCCTAAGCAAAATTCAGCCCTAACAAGGTATCGCTGCCAATTTCAACAGGACCACAACAGATACATCCTGTACCAGGCTACTGGTCGGGCACAAGCTTTTACTTTCTGTTATCCTCTCTGAAGGGGCAGATTTATGTGGCTGTTGACATAGTTTCAAGAATTATACTATGAAGACCACCTACAGCACAGGTCTTCACAAAACTGGTCAGAACACTAGTACAGAAACATACTCTGCCCTCCCTGGAAATCACCTATTTCTGCTCCAGTGGACAAGCCCTTGCAAGGACTTTGCTCTGTGGATGGCCACATCAGCATCCTGTGCGTAGCCCAAGGGTTTCCTGCAGCTTGCCTGGCAGCGAGACAGCTTGCAGCTTTCCTGCGTCTTCATCTGAAGCTGCAGCCCCCTGGCAGGCTCCACAGGCAGGCTTCTGCCCCAGCCCATGCCAGGGCTGTAGTTGCTGCAGGACCAGACATCCAAGCAGTCACAGCTTTTCTGGGCCCAAAGGCCACATCCAAGTTCGTGCAGGAGGAGGACAGACCTGCACTGGAGCTGGGCACTACACATTATAGAGACAGAATGAGGCTAGGATGACTAATGAGAGAAGCCAGCACTGCAGCAGCTTTCCAGCCCAGTGCCCTCACAGGTTTCTGTGCGAGAGGGTAATACTTTGCACATTTATTGGTGTAATATTGCACACCTGCTGTTCCTTTAATTTACACAAACCCACACCTCCACAGCCCCAGTAGCCAGTGGACCTTGCTTGGAAAGATCTTGACAAATGCACATCGCTACTGATAAACAACACGCGAGTTACCACTGTGAACTTCAGAGGCGTGCTATGCTACCTCAGTGCGTTTGCCCGTTGCACCTAAACATGCGATTTCTCTGAATGGTATCAGTGCTCCGTCTCCTGTGTTTTGACAGGTAAGTAGACGAGCGGCACTGTGGCTTTAAGAAGGTCATTTCCACTGTCCTGCCGGTGTAATTAGCCTGCTAAAGAAAGGGCAGAGGCTGGAAATTGGATTGAGCAAACCAGGCTTTAGCCGCAGGATGAAGGCAGAGCCCCAGGATTGTTATGTTAATCACCTGAGCTCAGCAGTCCCTGCCCTTCAAACCAGTACAAACCCAGGACCCCTCTGCAGAGCAAACACAGCCTGGCTCAGGCTCCAGCTGCCCTAGGACATCTCTCTCCACCTCCCGGAATGCAGGGGCCAGCCCTGCGCACAGACCCAGGGCCACCCGGCACCGGGAGGGCATCCTCTGTCTTGGCCACAGCCTCGGCCCGTGGTCATACAGCTCCTCTGATCCAGAGTGCTGGGCCACAGCTGCCAGCGGGGCGAAGACTAAATGGGCGGTCACGGGTGACACTGCGAGCTGATGGGCCAGGGCTGCTTTACACCAGCTGAGGATCCAGCCCTGGCCATGCGAGTCAATAAGCACATCTGAAAGCACAGGTTGCTTACTGCTATTTTGCCGATGAAAAACAGCATTAAGAACAATAGGCCAGATTCGTATCCGGCATAGTAACAGCTGCAGGCGTGTTCGGTCGGGTGCTGGCCCCTCTGCAGTGACAACACAAGACTCCTAGGCCCCTGGGCCACCGGCATGTGCTCAAGTCCAGTGTCTTCAGCACCAGAGCTACCCCAAGTTAATCCCAGGGGCAAGTCCTGGGGGTACAGCCCCCCCGGCCTGCCCCTGCACTCTCCGCAGGAGTGCAGCCACGCTCTGCACCAGAGCTGTCAGCTGCACTGGGCACCAGCGTCACCTCTGGCACCAGCTGGTGCAACGCCGCCGAAACGAGACACTGCACAAGCCAGCGGCAGTGGCAGGCTTGGCCCAAGGTGCCCTGTTTGCTGAAGGGACACATTCGTGTGGCAGAGCCAGCGAGAGCTGGCCACGAATCGCTCCCAGTCACAGCCGGCTGCCTGCTGCCTCCTGTTTTGTCCTCCTCGCCTTTCCCCTCCACGGGAAACAAGCCTGGGGTTTACCTCACTGCGCTTTACTAGCTTGTGTCCCCTGGAAACATGCCTTTGTCCTCTCTCTGCTCAGAAACTTCGGGCTAGCAGCCCTCGCCACCACCACCCACCTTCTTTTTAAGGCAGCGACCCAGGCTGGCCATTGTCCCCTTCTTGCTGCCCCTATTTTCTTAGGGCAAAAGCTTGCACCTCTCCCCCACGTCGGGCCAGCTGGGGCTCCGCATTACCTCCCTTGTTCTTTGGCGCATTTTTTCACTGCACCCCTGCGCTGCTGGGGAGGGGGAGGGAGAAGAGGAGGATGGGAGAGCAGCGTCTGGCTCCCCATCCAGCATGCCGGATGGCATGGTTTTGGAGAGGCCTGGCTTAGTGAAGTTATTCAAGCCAACGGCAGCCTGGCAACCGGGCGGCCACAATGGGAGCGCAGGAGGAGGAATGTTTCCACATGCCTGATCAATGGGAGCAAGGGAGACAGCAAAGCAAACAGAAGCTGGGAAAGAGACACAAAGAGAAAGCAGCCTTTTCTCTGCTCAGTTCCTTTCATTTGTCACAGCTCTTTGTGCAGCTGATGACAACGGAGGCCCTTCGGAGGCTAGTTTTAGGGAGTTTGGTTTTTCTAATTAAATAAAACTCCGTGTCCTTTTTCTTCACTTGTCACCTTCCCGCTTGCCAAAAAATAAAAAAACCCCACAAAACCTAAGAGCAGCCCCATCTGCGCTCAAGCCTCCTGCTCCATGCACCTCCCAGGAGCCCCAAGCACCTCTTCCTGGGAAGGTAGAAAGGCACAACCACCTCCTCGCTTGCTCAAAAGTGGCTCCTGGGCTGGACGCGGTGCCTTGCCCGAGCGCCGGCTGGGCCCTGCCCGGGCGGGGGGGTGGGCGGCAGGGCCGAGCAGCACATGCCACCGGCACCCCCCCAGCTGCTCATTACGGGAATAAAGAGCCCAGCGAAGGACAGCTTCTCTGGAGGTGGCATGCTCCCCGCAGCAGCTGCTGACGAGACTAATGGGCAACTTTCTATGGGAACGAGGCAGCATTCAAAATAGGGTTAGAGGAGAGTTGCCCTGGAAACTTGGACCGTTTCTGCTGAGGGGCTAAGATTTCCCTCGATAGGTCCCAGACAGGATTTACCTGGAAGACGACTGTGGGACAGAAACTCATGCAATCTGCAAAGCAGCTCCCCGGAGCGGGGTTGGAGGCGAGGGAGGGGCTTCAGGACAGAGGCACGGTCTCGCTGGTACTGGGTTGCATGGTGACAAACAGTGGCCGAATCCAGCCCTGTTGCATAACCAGTGGTGGGAGCCCAAAGTTGTTTCCTCTAATTACTATGCAAGAGTTCACAGCAACAGGCCTCCTCTGTGGAGGAGCTAACAGGAAAGGTCCTCTCCAGCTCTAAGGCAACACCAAGCAAATCAAGAGGAGACAGAGTTTAGGGGTAAGCTTTCCTGCATTGAGGCCAGAGCAGATATTATTCTGTCTCTTTTAAAAAAAAAAAAAAAGAAAAAGAAAAAAAGAGAGAGTCTACCTGGATGTATGTACCCCTGAAGAACATAAAAACCTTCTGGCTGCTGAGGAACAGGAGGCAGGACACCTGCGTCCTCCACACCTCCACCAACACACAGGCTTCCCTTCCTGCAACCAACTCCATCCCCAAGCAGCTGGGGCTGCAGAAGCTCAGCTCCAACTCCCTGGGCATTATGAGTACAGGAAGAGGACTAGTGATCCTGCATGTGCCGTAGGAGGAGGGAATGTTAGTTATGAATGTGGCAATGTTTGGGATCTCACCAGTCTTTTCCCGACAGTTAAGTTCAGGATGCAACCAAACCAAGAAAGGGAGCTCTGGCAACATGAATCAATGAATGGCAGCGTGAGCTCAAGGAAACAGAACGAAACTTGGTCCGGATCAAGGATGTAGCACTGGCTGAACAGCACAGGAAAATCGCTGCCCATTTCCAACAGCCAAAGACACAAACGGCTAAATACAGGCTTCTCTGTCCTCGTGGCCAGATGTTCCAGGCTCTCCAGGCAGGCAGCAAGTTCTTCTGCCAGTACCTGTTTCTACTCCCAGGACTGCCACCGAGCTCCAGGATAAATCTCTTGGCTCCTCTGTAGTCCTGCTTCTCAGTCAATCAGTGAGGCTAATATTGGACCAGACATTTTAGCAGTCAGGCTCTGAAGTGATAAGGATGCATACTCTTACCAGCTTCCAACGTCACCCCATCTGAATTGCACTTCACACCACGCATCTCCACCCAGCCCTCTCCTTTGAGGGTTCAGGCACACCCCTGTTGCCTGTTCAGGTTAAAGAGGATCCCACAAGCCATTTTGTATGAAAGCTGAATTCCAGCAGTGTTGGGGCTTCCTCTGCCTCACTCTGGAGGCATCGAGGGGTTGGCACGCTGCCTCAGTTTCACTGTTTGCCCCACCACCCAACAGGGTCACGTGAGACATTTTGCTGGGTAATGATGTTTGTGAGGTGTTCGTTTAACAATGTAAGTGCCTCTAAATAATAATAATAATTATAATTACTAAAGAAGAGGATTCTACCATACCCCAAGTCTCCTTAACACCAAGTTGTTTGCTGCCATATAATCAGCAAACTTGCTTTTGGGAGGCATCTTAATTTTCATATCGAGTATATCACTGCCATTCCACAGTCCTACCTGGCTCTTCCACTGCCCCCAGACATGTGCTAAGTGCCAGCCTGCAGCTAAATGAAGATCAGGAACCTCCCCTCCCCAACTTCAGAGTGAAAACTCACTCCACAGGCATTACCTACTGCTTCAAAATTATTCCAGCACTCCGTGAGCCTTCTTGTAAGGAAGGAGAAATCCGCCTTCACTCCTGCTCAAAGGATTGCTTTCATTAAGGCCTCTATAGATTTGCAATGGCAAGTATTTGACCTGCTTCAAAAATATTCATGAGACTCTCACATGCATTCAGTAAGGGCAGACAAGCAAAATCTGCAGCTCATGTTCTCCTGGGGTCTCAGGGTGCTGATGGCAATATACATCCTAATTACAATATATACCATATTGAGAATGAGACCTTGTCAGCTCTGGTGGCACTTTGAGTCAAAGAAACAATCTGGAAGTGATTGTGATTGTTTCTCAGTAGATCAGAAAAAAGTCTAACCACGTGCAAATATCTTTAAGTAACTGCCCTTTTTCCTGGCCTCAGTGAGAAGCTTCCAAGACAGGCCACAGGGAATGTTTGAACTGCACAAGAATATTTAGACACTTCCAGAGCTTGGGTTGGGCAGAACAGCAAAATGTGCAGCTCCTATACAGGAAAAAAAAAAAAATCTCAGGTACGAAGACTGAGTGACAAGACAGTCCATTCTGGTATCCACTAAGCTCCGAAACAAAAAGATTGCTCTTCTTTACAAACACTGCACTTGAAGTGTCACAGCGTAATATGCATGGGACAAAGCAAGCATGAAAAGCAGCATTCACTCACCACAAACAAGCACCACAGAATGCTAACCAGTTACTGCAGACTTCCAGAAATGTTGCAGAGCAGCGCAAAATGCAATGCAAGCGGTCCCTTACGAGAAAGGAAAGCAAAGTGCACTCCCTTTTAACACGACCACTGCAAGGCAAAGCAGTTCTCACATAGCTAGTGCTCTTCTTTCTCTCTTGCACCTGCTGCAAAGACACTGTCCTGAAAAGTAGCAGCACTCTATAGCTCCATAGCCTGCCTCTCTCTACAAGACCCTTCTGTGCTGCCTATGGATTCATCTCAAGATAACATTCTTTGATAGAAGGACAACCTGCTGATGGACACACGCAATTAGTAGCCTGCTGACAGGCGCCCTTTCAGCCTGTCTGCAGCCCCTTTTACCCAGGTAAAGCTGGCACAGCGATCCAGCCACCCATCCTTTGTTACAGCTATATAAAGTGGAGGAAATAATTCAAAAAGTCTTAAAGGGAACCTCAGAGTGGGAAGAGAAAACGTGATAGGTATTCCATAACTGAGGAAGAAGCAGCATTTTATCACTGTTGAAACAGCTCCCACTACTGAATCAATAAGTGCTTGAGCTTTTTATGATTCTTCTTAGCACAGGTAATACCACAACAAGGCAGAGAGCTATCACCTGCAAATATATAAACAAGAAAATCTCAGAGGGGAGAAGGGGTGGGGTGGAAAGAGAGCACTTCTTTCAGGAAATACTGCGTTAATCCCAACTGAAAGAGGGATACTTCCTTTAATATCCTTCTTTTCAGTCTTCTGACAATGCAACCCTGATGCAGACAGTGCACAGATGATGCAGACAGTGCACACAAGGCAACTAGGATGGTGGTACTTTCCCCCCAGCCTGCTGCTGTCCTGCAAGATATACAGCGCACACCATACCCAGTGACCAGATCTTCCAGCAGCCTAATTACGCGACCTTGCCACGAGGGTCAACACCCAGGGAGGGAGGAAAGGAAATCCTTTCAGAAATATCACATCAGAGCTCCTCTTGTGAAGCTCAGAGATCCTTCCCACTTACTCATGCCTCAGTCCCACTGGCAAACGTCGGCCACAGCCTCGTATAGTTGTTTTCTGAACAAAACTAGAAGCAAAGCAATCCGAACTCATTTTGGTATGGATCAAGCAAAACAACTTCATGTGGTTACAGGACCGACATTGTAACACCCTCTTGCATCCACAGCCATAGCTCCGTAACGAAAATCAGAGGAGCCCATCCCCTTGGGTACAGTTCATTCATGGCCACAGCGCACGTGGATGCCAGGGACAAAGCACCGGGTAGTTCCAACTCTGTTTCCTTCGCCACTTGAGACCCTGACCTTGACCATCCACTTGGCAGAGGATGTATGCAGTGTTCAGAGATTGCTCCCCCCAGT
Source organism: Sagittarius serpentarius (assembly GCA_034782735.1). Taxonomy (NCBI): domain Eukaryota; kingdom Metazoa; phylum Chordata; class Aves; order Accipitriformes; family Sagittariidae; genus Sagittarius; species Sagittarius serpentarius. The sequence goes on from JAVKLA010000088.1 coordinate 4,443,058, forward strand.
GTTCAGGCTTTTCCCTTTGCTCACAGATATATTACACAAAGCACAGCCCAAACTTACCACAGGTAGCACACCACTGTGAAAAACAGCCATCCTTTCTGTAAAAATCCACCAGTCTCCCCTTAGCCTGACACAACCCACTCAGACATTCCTACAAAGGCAGGGAAAGCAGCTTTTAACCTTTTCTCATTTGCAGACCCTTTGTAGGTTTTTCACTGGAAATATGGACCTATATATAGTGAACTTCACCACATTTCTCTTGTCAAAGCATGTATTAAGAATCTTTACAAGCTAGAGAAGCAGACGTTAAGCTAGGTCAACGGACAACAAGAAAACATTACAATTCATTGTCTTTACCTAGGGAAGAGATGTTCCTCTGCTGCAGTGAAAAATCTGTGACTTCTGGAGAGCTCAAGCACACTGACTTCTGCAGCCCATCCCTCATTTTGCAGTGACCAGCCAGGATGTGCCGTACAAGGAAGAAATCTCTTCTAGCTTGCTATCTGACTTAGCATGGGGGACCAAAGAGCAGACATCTGAATGCTATCTGAACCTCCGCTGGAATGAAAAAGCCATTCATACAAAGGCATCAGTAACCTCCCATACCCTGCCAAGGTCTATGACCAGGCACAGAAGCACTCTCCTAATAGCTCTGCAAATTCCCTGTTAGAAAGGCTGTGACAACTGATCTCTGTTACACCACTTAGCACCTGATGAGCAGCAACTGGGAAGGGGATGCTTACAGGTGGCCACAGCGATGCCCTTCTCAACACTGGGGGCCTGTCAATGGCAGAGTTCTGCACAGATCCGGGGGAAGGTGGATTTCATCACCCTGAAATTCAGTCAGTACAGCAGGTCGGCCCTCTACTGCATCATCACTCTGTCCTGCTGGTTACAGACAGTTGGCTCTAACTCCAGGAGCAGCAAAAGCTACTGTCTCATTTCCTCTTGTCATCTGTATTGTCTTAGCACTAAAAGCCATATGAATCCACAGAGTTCAATCCGCCCACTGCTGCATTTCCGGAAGTGTATGCACCCTTCTATCCTTCTATCGTACTAAAACTGCTATACTAATGGTGCCCAGGAGCAAGTCCTCCATCCTGCCTGTTGGCCATTTGAAAATAGCTCTCAGGTGATTCTCTGTCATGCTAGAAGAGTTTGTCAGCTTGTCTCACACCCAGTTCTGGGGATACTGGTGTGGCATCTCACAACAGCCATCACAAAAACAACCACACGGCTGAGTACCGAAACTGGCCATGGGATGTCTGCCTGTAGCTCTGAGAAGATAATTTGAACCAGGCCGAGCTGTACGGACTCAATAACAAAGAAAGAATGTACCTGAAGCCAGTATATTAAGGGGTGAGAATGCATTTCAGGTCTAGAGAATTAAACCATTGTAATCAGAGAAGAAGAAAAAAATCCGAAGTAAAATCCTTGCATAGACCTTGACTATTCCCTTAGCAGGACAAACCTGATGACTAGTTGTTGTTTACAACGATAAGGTCAGAGGAAAGGCCATTTCCTCTCAACAATTGTCAGAAGGGATTAAAACCTGCATTCAGGCTTGCTTTGAACTAGCAGGTACTCCATTCCCCGATGGTATCAGGATCCATTCAGCGAGGTCTCCAGCAGCCTCCAGGGCATGTCTCCATAATGCCCCTATTGTGGAAATATGCAGGACTGCTTCCTGCATTCGCTCTATCTTTATGAAGCTTCACCCTTGTGGTCTGATACCCAGGTCAGGAAGCAATCCTGCAATCACTGTTTAATTAGTCATTTCCCAAGTCTGCCTCAGTTGAGAGTTGCTGCTGCTTGTCAGCTTCTGAAGAGGGAAGCTGGGAATCAGAAACATCACCACCAGCTTGGGAAAGAAAAGTTGCTCGCAGGTTTGAGGCGCGTTTGTACCGCAGCTCAATATGCCACATACTCCATTTCCTCTTTTTTTTTTTTTTTTTCCTAAGTAGAAGGATTTGAGCGGATGAAAGGGCCATTGCACCTTCTGCAAGTCAAGACAAAAGCTGATTTATAACAAAAGTGGTTTTATTTTTGTTGATTTGTTGTTACGGGCTGGGCTTTGGTTGGCTTGGGTTTTGTTTTGTTTTGTTTTTTTCCTTGAGAAATAGCGTCTTTGATACAAAGCACACACTTCAGGAGAGGTCTGTTCCAGGAATTCCAGCTGCATACTTTCCTTTGTGGAAGTCAGTTCTGAGCCTGAGAGGTTGGATACATGCAGCTTCGGCTTTTCCAAATGAGCTCACTCGAAGAGGTGCTTCTTACCATACAGGCACCAATTTGAAAAGAATGAGAGTTACATAGTATTAAAATATTTGTCTAGATAATGAGTGTTTGTGTGTGGAGGAATGCTAAAGGAAAAATATGTTTGTTGAAACCCAACTGTTTTGAAAAACATGGTGATTTTTCTGTATAGCAAAATAAATGAGGTATTTCAATAATGTCAAAAAGGCCTATTTTGGCATTTTCAGTGTATTGGGTGGTGTTGAGAAAAGCTTTTGAAAACAAAAAACCCCAATTATATAAAAAGTTACATAAAGCCATATAAAATAACTTTTTTCAGTTTAAAGACACTGAAATCAGAGGAACTGCTCTGATCAAAACAAAACAATGTTTTCAGAGTTCCATTCTGTAAGAAAGTTTGATTTATTCTGGAATGGAAAAGGTTTTGAAATCTCAACATTTCCCAGTACATTGAGAACTTCTGTCTTGTTCTAGTTCCAGTTTCCTTTGCTGTAACGAAATAATTCGAAAAGTGGTGTATATGATAATTTCCTTGCGACAGCAGGATAACCCTGCTTTTGATAAGTGTTTGTGAAGCAGAAAAAAAAACTCAGAAGAAGAAAAACCCTAACAGATCAGTAATCCCACTGAGAAATTTACATAAATTTCAAGAAAAAATACTGGAATTCACAGAAGATTGATATGAGGGAAACTGACTCCGATGGGGAGTAGAACTGGTGAGGGAGTTATCACTTGAATTGTTGTATCTATCATATGATAGAGAGAGATAGATCCTCTCTACCTGGATCTAGCATGTAATTTCTTATAACCTTGTTCAAATCATATCCTGTAACATGCTGGATCAGTATCTGTACTAGGCTAATGCACATTGCTTCCAGCAGCTCGGAGTGCAAGCAGAAATAATATGTATTTGCTACAAAAAATTGTGCAAGTACGTCCTCAGAAGTTTGTTTTTTTTTCCTCTTTCTCCCACTAAGGCTATACTAACTGTGGCAACAGCCAAACCCAGAAGGCATGGGGACGAGACAACATCATATGAGCATCCTTTCTCCTCAGCCAGTCTTTTGCCACTCAAGGAGACAAGTGGCATTTTCTCCACGCTCCTTTCCTCTGATTTCCTGACAGTTTCCCTTTCTGCAGCAATGTATCTGGGATTACCCTATGCAGTCTTCTGTTATATGATCTTCCTCTTAAGCTGAGGTTTCTCGCAAAGCACCAAAACAGTAAGAAAAATTATTTTTAAGACCCACACTCATAAGAGAAGGATGCAGAAGAGAGCTGTGAAGAGAGCTCAAGAACACCTGTGAGGTTATCATCTCCATCCCCTCACCTGGGGGAACAAAAGCTCAGCATCCAGCATTACCATAGCACCAATAGCCATCAATAAATTGCTCTCGTAAGAAAAGAACAGATGTGACAAAGATTGTTCCAGGGTCTATAGCAGACCACAGCCAAAGCAGAAGAGTCTAAATGTGCTGGGCTGGGATGGCAAGGGAAGTCACAACTGGGTTCCATCTAGGGGGAATTATTCTTACACTCAATTCATCAGTTTATGGGCAAACGATTCCACAGGCAACACTGACTTGATTAAACAGAGCCATAATGACAGTGAGTGTAGGGAAGCATCCAGCCAAGTATGCAAACTAGCCTTCTCAGCCTAGAATAAAAGCTTTCTAACCAATAATTTCATGCTTTTATCTATACGATCATTAATACAGATACCAAACAATGCCAGCTCGACATGGTGTCAAAGGCTCTGACAACCTCTAATTGATAATAAATAATTCAATTTCTGTCCCGATCCAAAACTGCTGAATCTTGGGACATGTTCCAAATAAATGATTAAAAAGAACTTTGAATGTAATTATATCTAACACAATTGGGGATATTGCCCAGATGAAATTTACAGCAACTATTCAGAGCTACAAAATTTCAATGACACTGGCAGCACTTTATCCCTACTAGAAAACGAAATGTTCTTTACTCAGGCAGTGGCACAGACTGCATTTTTTATCAACAGCTGTATGCCAGCAACTCACCCAGGCAAACGGTGCTTCCCACAGAGGTGCAGTCCTTCCCAAAAGCACTCGAGAAAATTTGGGAACAGGGTTTTGCCATAGCCAGATCTTTATTGTTCTGTATGTGCAGAACCGGATCTTCTTTCTGATACAGCTGATTCTTCCCCTCCCCCAAAACTGCTTACACTACAATTAACAAAAGTTTCTTGAGAAATTAACACCCATAGTTCCTGGAAGGAAACTAGGGCAAGGAATGTTTCAGCAAGGAAAGTGACTTTCAGCACAATCCTGAAGCGATGAATGCAGCATCTCAGAGGCACACAGATTGTTCCCTGTAATTCCCAAACTCCAAAGCCAGAAGGAACTCTGAACACTTACTAGTGAAAACACAGGACATGTATTTACAAAAGCATCCTTATACAAGATTTGATGCCTATTTTTCTCTCATTTGCGTAAATCCTTGCTGAAATCTTAGTTTCTGCATCGGTAAAACAGGGATGATGACATTCACTTTGATTTCTTTGGATACAAATTGTTTTGAATGCCAAGTTTTTCTTTTCTTGGGAGAACAGTGTATGTAACTGACCTGAAGAATTGGTGACTTAAGAACCTTTTAGATCTGCAGCAGTTATCTTACTGAGCTCATATGGAAACAGTAGAAGTGCACTTGTCTTGTTGAACCTGTCCCATGTTTTTATTCCCAGACCCTTCTGGAAAATTCAGCATCAGCATCACTGGAATCCCCACGCTCACAGGCAGGGCGGACAGCACCACCGTGAAGATATGCAAAGAGATCTCTATTGTCTATCTAGAACTCACTCCCTGGACCTACTTAGGCATATTTCTCAGTCTTTACAATACAACTTGCTATTTGTGAATACAAAGTGACAGAAGAAAACAACAGCTTTTCATCGTTCACAACACGCTGCTCTGGACTTTGACGCTCACCTGTGTTTACCTGGCAGAGTGGTCAGAGACAGCAGCCAGCGTGAAGCAAAGAGATCGCCTGCAATGTCTGCAGGATCATGAGAACATCTGAGAAAATAAAATAGCTCCATAATTTGGTGACGTTCTCAGCTGCCATGATCAAGAAAACAGAAGTAAGGAAGAGAGGGGGCAGACAAGCACCCAGAAGTGTGTCTAGTCCTGCATTAGCCAGAGCCGCACTGTATGCCCCGTATCACATAGGTATTAAACACAGCTTGCTAGTCTCCGGCAGACCTGAAGGCACTGCTGTGCTCTGAACAATGCCCAGTTAGGCACCTTCATGTTAGTAGTCACACGACAGAAAGAGACACTTATACCATTAATTGGAACAGCCAGTTACATTAAATAGGAATCAAATGAACAGATTTAACAGATCTCACGTCTGCAGTCTGAGATCAGTAGACCACTTAAACATAAGCTTAGCTTGAAGGAAGGATGTAGTCCTATTGGAATCAGTGGTTCATTAGACCCTATGGGACCAGCTGCCAAGGTGAGAGCTGGAACCTCAGTTCCTGCTGGATATTCACTCTGCCTCACCTACAGAAGAAAATTCCCTCACAGGTGAGAAACCAAATGACTCTCTATTGTACATCTTCTTATACTAGGTACTTTATCCGAAGTATCTACTACTGATCCCTGTAACAAAGAAAATGTTCTATAAACATACACTCCAATCTAGTGGTGACAAGCTAACAAGAAGGATGAAACTTTGCTAGCTTCCTTTAAAAAGGAAGAAAACTTATAAACTACTATTAAAACCTAGTATTTGAAGTGACTGGATCTTCTTTCACAGCAATATTCACTGTAAATTATAAGTTATAGAAAGTAAGTTATATAAAAGTAAGTGTATATATAATGTAAGTTATATAAAAGCGAGAACGGCTAACAGAAAAATTAAATACCAGAAAATATAAGGATCCTTTCCTTATGGAATCTCAGTTGCCTGCACGAACTAGCCAAAGATGTCATGTGTCTTCAGAGCCTTGGTGAGGTTGACATTATTTTTCTAGAAACCCAGGATAATGGAATAGTGGAACCCAGGCACAAAAATACTGTAATATCAGAAATCACTCTGGAAGTTGATGGGAGAACTGGATTGAGCTCCGTGACCCTGTAACATTTTCACCACCAGGTCACAGGTACAGAGTGTTTGTTCACAAAGTAACTTAACAATCATTAATACTTTGTGGTTAAGGTATGTATCTATAGGAAACTTTTTCCTAACACTTTATCATGCAAAGTTCACTAAATGGGAGTTTGCAGCAGTTCATTCAGAAATTCCACATGGCAGAGCTCTTTTTGAAAGAGGAGAAGCCAGTGACAATAACAGAGGATTCACGTTAATATCGTGATTTCTCACTGCACACCTGCAGGTTGGAAAGGGCATGGGATATTAGAACCGCCGTATGGTTCACCTCTAGAAAACCGGGCAACAAATCCCTGCTAGCAGCTCTTCTGCTGAACAGAAGGGGCAGCACTGGAAGACTTGATCTAACAGCTCTAATGTTAAAAAGAATTTGTCTGCTAAAAAGCCCCTAAAAACAAAACAAGAAGGAAAAGCTTTTCAGAGCTCCAAGAAGGGTCAGAAATGGGATAAGATAGAAGTAGAAATGCAGAAGATGTATTAAAAAGATGTCATCACCTCTTTAATGTGTTTTGTCTTGTCAACTGTAAGCATCCATAGTTGCTCCATTTGCACTGGTACAGAAGATGGGAAAAGGCTGAGCTTGTAGCACCAGCTGTACTCTGAGGGCTGGGTAGCTCGCTCCAGCCTTCCTGAACAGACATGGGGTGATTGCTGCTGAGGTGAACCCAGTTTAATAGGTTGCTACTTACAGGCTTAGACTGATTTACAGGTGTTTGCCCTGAAATATGACCATCCATGTCATCACTGCTAATCCTCTCCCATCTCTGAATCCTCCCACTTCGGCAGATAGCTATTTTTGGAGGAGAAAACCACACACATACCAAAAAGCAACAGTGCTCTCTAAATCTCCTCCCACAGGAAGGGCAGCCTGACTGTCACACACCTGACAAGTTGTCTGGTACAGCACAATGCCAAACCCTTGGTTGCCTCTGTCATAGTGGGTGTCAGCCACCTGCATGTGACAGTAATAACAGGGATGTCACAGGGAGAGCACACACAGACCTCGCATCCTCCTCCCTTGCAGCCTGGTAGAAAACCTCCTGTTGGCAATGCAAATCCTAGGAAGCATAGCTGGGCTGCTCCCAGTGCGTCCAGGCAAGCAGTATTTTCCATCTTTCTCTGCTGAAGACTTCTCTTTTGCTTGCTTTCTCAGGCTTGTGACCTCTTTTCTGCAACTGAGTTTCCATCCAGCTTGCAACCCAGTTTTGGATCCTGACACGCTGCTGAAAACTCAGCCTGACAGATCCAATGGCCAGAGCACTGTGATGCTCTGTACCTGGCGAATCCGTTTCTATTCCCTGCACATACTGCTCCAGCACCGTGGTAATGATTTGCAGACATACATGAGAACAAGGTTCACAGTCTAGGTATACTAAACAAAAAAATTATCTTGGGATTGAAAGTAAATTTACAAAAGTAGATAACCTTTTTTTTCCTTAAGTAATATATCATATAGGTACTGACTGCATTGCATTCATCTGTCTCTTAGCTTAGCCTAGAGACTGCTGAGTACAGCTTCTAGAAATCTACCACTTGCAGCAAAATACAGTTTCTAGGAGCTCAAGACCATGCCAAGCCTCACACACTGAGCATAAGACCTGGTATTCTGGCTGCTGTGCTTTGCTCCATACCCACAGAACCTGCATTTTAGCTATTTTGAAGCACAGCAACCCTCTCTCTCAGTCACTCTGGAATTTTCACATGGCAGATACGTTGGTTTGGCAGGTCACAGTGAGCTTCATAGCTTTGCAGGTACCTGGGCACACTGTGGGAGAGGTGCCTTACCCATGAACCACAGCTAGGAGAACTGCTGCTAGAAGGAATAGCCTAGTGTTGGGGGCCCTTTTCCACCATGTGGGCCAACACGTCTACATAGTGGGAGATACACAAACCTTTTGCAGAGCCTGAATGATGACTCCAGGCATCAGGATCTCAGTCAACTCAGTATATTCCATGATTTAGAGAACCAGATGCATAGGCACAGGTCTCCCATTTTTAACCCTGAAAAAAGTCCAGAAAGCTCCTAGAACTTTTCCCAGACTTTCCAAGCAGCCAAGCAAAAACCAAACATGAAGCCAAACTACACAATTTAGAGACAGAGATAAAACTGGATGAAAGTCCACAGGGATTGTGAGTTTCATATCCAAAACAGCAGAGAAAATTCATCTCTGTACTGCTCTAAATAAGTCACATTGAAGCTCACAACACTGCAGGAACAATCCCGTCCAGGACTCCCCATTCCTTTTCAATGCTACAGAACCAATACTTCCTGTAAAAGCTGATGGTGACCCTAAGTGCTGACAGTGCAGGGATCCCGTTCCCTGCAGCACAGAGTACAAGGGACTCCTCACATGCTTCAGGTTTCATCTCCACCTCTCCTATTCTTGGCCTTAAAAGAACAACAATATCTTGAGGTATCTGAGTGCATGCCAACACACTGCAGACTGCCCTTCAGTTTCTGTGGATGCTACCACTCTCCAAAAGTCTTCCTTGGGATAGACAGATGCATGTGTGTATTTTTACCCTGTTCAGTTTTCCCAATAGCTTCCTTTTTCTATCCCCTTCCCAGATTTTTCTGATACATCCTGCTTCTGTTGTTCCCCTGCTATGCGAACAGTTCTCTGTCTATTCCTGCTTCTTTTTGCTCTACTCTGCACAGCAGTTACTTGTTAGTTATTTAGAATCCAGTAATTTAGGTCAAAAAGCCCAGTGAATCTGATGTGGTTTGTTTCACATAAAAAGAGTGAAATTGAAAACCACCTTATTCTTCTCAACTGAAATGCTGCATCCCCATTAATTCAGGTGTATAAATAACACTCTCTAATACTGCATCAAGGGCTCTGCTGTGTGATTAAACCTGCCTCCCTGACCTGTAATTAGAAACTTTGCCTCTGAAAGGCAGTTTGCAGAGAGAAAAGGAGAAAGTCAGAGAGAAGGAAACAGCTCTCAGACCCAACAATTTTGTTCTTAGTAAATTATTCAGAGTTTTTGAAAGTTGAGCTGGATTTCCATCTGCTAGCATTGACCCAAAGAGAAGAAGAATTGAAGGATTCTCACAGTAGAACACAACAGTACAGAGCATGTGGCTGGAAATGAGAAGCCAGCTGAGAAGTTCACTGTGTCCCCTGCCTGTCCCTGCCCTGTTCAGCTGCTGCCTTTGCACGCCTGGACTTCCAACAGGTCTTGGAGCAATGCAGAGTGACCCTCCACAAGAGTCTCACTGAGCTGGAGAGTCATGTGTTTGGGATATAACATTAGAAGAAAACCCCCAAATTCCATGAATGCTTTACAAATGTCAACAGAATCAGACTATGAATGCACAAAATAGTGATGGTCTTGAGTACAGAAACAATATAGAGACCAGGTTGCATGGTCCCACACGAGTAATATAGAACCTTTTCAAGACAAGTAATCTAAAGATTAATTAATTAATTATTAAAGTGATCTTTTGCTCCAGGGGCAGTTAGACAGCAGCACAGACCATTGTACTATTAACGATGGTAGTCTCTATTAGTTGCAACCCCAAGGGTACACCTGATGTTATAAGGTGAACTTCTCACTTGGAAGTGTGGAGATAGTAAGTATCTTTTTCTCCTGGAGTCATAGTAAGAAAACCTACTATTCCTTCAGCCAAATGCAGATTCATGTTAACAAAAAAAAACCCCAACCACGCAAATAAAACATTCCCACTTCTACAATGGATGTCAGTAATCTTTCCTCTTTCCATATACTGGGGATAGAACAAGCTTTAGAGCACCAGATACCATGAGACCTGGCCCCAGGATGAGAGGTCTCTGGCCTTGGGTATTTGGCAGATGTTTCCAGAGTTCTGCTTGATTTCAGATCAGAGATATTTTCTGATTCCTCCTCTGGTTACATCTACAATCTTTGTGTTGCTGGTGTGACTGACATCATAGTTTGTCTTTTATGTTTTCAGGCTCAAGTTTGGAAGGCCTCACATCGGGGGAATCAAGAGTCCGATAATTTTCTGCATAATTGTCTTTTTCTAGGAACATCACAAGGTTGATCCAGGGTTTCAGGGAAGCCTTATGAATTGAGACATCAGGTTTAAGAGGACTTACATGTGAGAGGAGAAACGTAACATTTACATCTCAAGGACCCTTTGGTCAAAATACCAGATCTCACTGAATTCTCCAATGCTTTTTATCTTTTACTGTGTTTTTTGACATGCACAATTTTAACACAAAGAACAGGTTAAATCTACCAAAATATTAAATTGTCAGTGGTGGAAAGGTCTTCATTCCCAGCTGCCTAAGTTTGTAAAAGTATGAAGCACAGAGCCACTGGAGACCACAACCCTAGTACAAGGGTGTGGACTCCATGAAACAAAAGTCCTTTAAATTCAATAACAAGTTTAAGTAATCTTTTGTGTTTGTAATGTGGTAGAGTCCAAGTTTATCACAGAGCTGCCAGAACATAAATCTGATACAAACTACTTTGGATTAGATAGCACAGCAGAAAGAGCTTTACTGGGGTATTGTGACAAGTTTTATGAACTTCTTAAAGAAACAGAACTTGGAAATATTAGCAGTGTTGTTATGTTATTGCGTTGTGGGCTTGAACACTGAGCTCTAAGAAGGGAAGAAGAACAAAAGCTGACGAATTCAGAAAATAGAACAGTACTGGAGACTTGTATTAAGATACCTTTGTTTTTCAATCAGAATTTTAAGTCAGTTGTACTTAAAACTGAACCCTGTGAATCCAGCATGCTCTACCTTCCTCAAATGCAACCATGGGCTCTCCTCCCCCCATTTTTACAAATCCTCACATTGAGTCCAATATCACTTCACTACTCTTTCCTCTGAGGGTCTCTCATCTTTTAACATTGGTATGCAAGTACATATGCAAAAAGAGGTAAAAAGAACTAGGAATTTGCCATACATCAACTTCCAGAGACTACCTGCCTCTTCATGGTCCTTTCACGCACAGGGACTGCCCAGTAGGCCCTGAGATACACCACCTCCGCACCAGCACGGAGCAGAGCAGCCAGGCAGGCAGTTTCAGCTGCTCTGCAATGACCAAGTTCACAGTTAGCTGCTTGTGTGGCTGTGCTCAGAGCTCTGTCCAGCCCTGGGCTCCACTCTAGCCTGTCTGAGCTACTAATCAGTTTCTCTGGTTTTCAGTAAGTCATACAACAGCCAGAACCAGCCCACATGGTTTGAAACAACCTTTCCCATTTGCTGCCTTGGACCCCCTCGCTCTCAGCAGCTCTGTCAGCATAGCTGCTCAGCGCAAGATGGCTGGCCTGCCCTCTATTTCTCATTTCTTGAGGGCAGTTCACTATCTACAGCCATTCCTTTGAAGATTTTGCTCTCTCATACAGGGATTTACTCCATAAGCTGCACTCCCACCCACAAACAAATGCCTCATATGCCACCTTTCCAAACCTCTCAGCTCCCGCTCCAACGCCTGGGGCATGTGCGTGCCCCCCAAGCAGGCTGTGTATGGGTTGCTGCGATCCCAATATTTTCCTCTTCAGGAATCCATCATTCTCTCCTACAGTAGCATTTTAACACCCATCTACCTCCTTTCCCTGAGTAAATGGCTCCTCTAAATGTCACTATCAGGGTGACACACCTACACTACTGCTGTAGCGGGTTACCCTCAACTCCCCCATATCAGGGTTGCTGTGTGCCCCCCAGCCTTCTTTCTTCTAACTTTGGACCTTCATTCTCCTCCAGTTCTGCAGAGGTTGCATACAAGCCCTGTATTCATCTGGTGACAGATCTTTCAGTGTGCTCACATGATAACTTTTCTAGAATGACAGAAAAAGATGAGATAAAGATATTGGTATGCAAGTGCTATCACCCAGTTGCTTCATCTACATATGCAACAGTATCTAAATTACTGCTGCTCCCCTATTTTTCCATTTTCATTTTCCTAATATTTTCACAAATTAGTGGTGTTGTCTCTCCAAGTAATAACAGGAAGTCTCTGAAATTTTTGCAATTGATCAGACGGAGCATTTAGAAGTTGTCCTGTTCCATGAAGTCAGAGAGAAATGACATCCAGAAACGCATGCAGCCTCACAATTTTAGCCTTAAACATCATGAAAATCAAAGGGAACCTTTCATCATTCCAACCTTGAATTGAATGAACCACAGTAGGATAACCTTCAGTTTGTCTTGGGAAAAAGAGGGTTTGTGAGGTTTTCTTGGTGACATCCCAAGTGAATTCCAAATCTCAGAATAAAAGGAAAGGTGGATCCGATGGTTTGCATTATTCCCAACCTCCAGACTGAAATATAGTACTACACTGAAAAACTACACTGTCTCTCAAAAAAAGGAATTGTTCTGCATCTATTAAACTCCAATGACTCTGAAGAACACCTTCCCTGTTCCTCAGTACAAGTATTTTTCTAGCTTTCAGAATGAAGAGAGGGTTCTGAAAATCAAGCTCGGTTTCTGTGCATCAACTGAGTCAGAAGGTGCCATTTCTACATAGCAGCTTTGCAAATATGATTAAAGCCTGAAGCACAATGCTGTGCTCCATGGGACATATCTGACCCACACACTGCCTTTTCAACTCTCTGCTTTTTCTAAATCATGTACATTATGAGTGAATAGGAAGAAAACGTGTAAACAAGAACAGAAAAGGTTGTTGCAAGTTCATTAATTCTGATCACTTAATAAGCTGTAAATTGAAGTGCATGAATTCCATTCTCTTGAACACCAGGATAAATTTGAAGAATCTCTATTGACTTAATTTACACTGATATGCATTAGAATAGTTTCTGGCACATTCAGAATCAAAATAATTATTACAGCAACACTCAAGACCAGAAGGCACCTAGCTCCCATTTAGATGACTGAGGGTCAGAGTTACAAAAGTAAAAAATTCACCACATTAAAAAAAAAAAAAATCTTACTTCTTTTTTAAAGGCGGTGCAGAGGCACAGCCATGGGGCCCGTGCAATTTAGGGCTGCAGGACTGTCCTTAAGAAGCAGGGCTATACTTTGCACCTAACTAATGAGAACACAGTGCTGTGCAAAAGAGGGACTACTGTCCTCTGTACCTGTTTCTTACAGAAGAAAAAGATGAACTGTGTACAAGGAGGCAGAACTATTTGAATAACTTCATCAGGCCAATATTTAGAGTGGTACTGATACATTTCGGAGCTCTCTGCTTACAGGTCCTCTTGGAGGTTATGAGGAATCCAGGAGTATATCTTTCTACGCAAAGACAAGCATTGCTTTGGAATTCTTTTCTCTGTGGTTAGGATGCTGCCCATAAAATCCTACACTAGCCTTCTTGGAAGATAAAACATTTGGCCCCTCCCGGGGACCAAAAAGAATCCCCAACACCTCCATGAACATGTTAAATTTCTGAAAAAACAACAGAGAAAGGCATCATGGTGGGAAAAGGAACCTGAGAAGTCTCAAAAAATATTAAAAACTCGAGCTGCTCAGTTGCAATACCACGAAGTTTCCTCTGTCTTCTGCTGCTGCTGGTTTGTCTGCAAGGAAGTCCCAAGAAAGTAGATCTAAAGTGATGCCCATGAAACATGCAGTTACGGCTGTCCGAAAATGATCCAGCGAAATGTCTAGAGAGCTCCTCCTGCCGGCTGTTTTCATGGAGGTCCGAGCTCTTGCCAACAGACCCGATTTTCGGTTTGTCTTTTCAGGAAGTTGGAAAAGAAGGAAGGCAAAGCCAATGCCACATCTTTCTTAATCGTCATAGCGATAAATCAGCATGATACCACAATGTCTCTCGTACTGCTGCCCATTTACTCTCTGACTTCTCAGACAGACAGAGATACTGTGTCTACAAGGCTGTGGTCAATGCCAGGAGCAGGGCAGTGCAGCAGCTGCAGAGGAGCTTCGGGAGAACGGGGAGCAAAGACAAGCCGGGCTGACAGAGAGGCCAGCAGGGACAGGACCGCAGTGTACAGGGGCGCAGTGCCACAGTGACCAAGCAAGAGCGGAGCAGGTCTGGGGACAGTTACCACATTCAGCCAGGAGCCCAATGACCCATCACACAAGCCCATAGGGACAAGCCAGGTCTGAGGCCAAGCCAGAAAGCCAAGTCAGCAAAGTCGGAGTCAGGATCAGCAAGGTCCACAGCCGGGCAGAGGCAGCCCTACAGCCTACCCCAGACAAGGACTGAGGACAAGGGCAGCTCTGTGCCGTGGCTCCCAAGGGAAGTGGGGAGGCCCCAGCACGCTTCTCTCAGTTCTTTGGCACACAGCTCTTTTCACAGCACTCTGATCCCAGGTTACACTCCACCATATCAGGCCAGACCTTGAACACAGGCAGTCAAACCTGTAGGACAGGGGGAAGAGGTTGCAGAGTTAGCTGGTACACCCAGGGACCTGACAACACACTGCCCAGCACAGTCAGTGAAGAACATAAAAAAAAATATTTGAAGTGCTGACAAAAGAACCTGGGTACAAACATGCCCCAGGGGTTGGCACTGTGAAAGACTGACAATATGAACTTCAGCTCCTTCAGGGTTTGGTCAAGAATGATCTTTGCAGAGCACTGTATGTGTGCTTTTGTTTTGCCAGTCTGTTTGGAAGTACTTCTTTCTAAGCCAGAGTAAATTTAAAACTGCCACTGGGATTTAATGACAAAGCCCCTCCAAGTTTTTCACCTATAACTTAAAACAGAAAAAACTAAATGTAAACTAATCCTGGCTTCCCATAAAAAAACCCCAAAACCAACCAAACAAACCAAAAACACATCCACACCACATATTCCTCTGTGATGTTTCAACTGCTCAGTTCTTTGGTCACACTATGCCCCTAAAGAGGAAAGCAGATGAGACATACTGGCATCCCATTTCTTACCTCCTCACTGGTGACATTTGCCATAACTGCATTGGCTAGATCTCACAGGTATGTGTGCCAGTCCAAACTCCCAATCTGCCTGCGTGAGGAGGTAAAACATCCTGAGGCAAGTGGCAGGTAAGAACTGTCTTCAAAAAAGGAGCTTGTCAAATAAACAGGGGGAAGTCTAGCCCTTTGGAAAAGGGTGACCATGATTATCTTACTGAGTTACGACAGGAAAAAAAACAAAGACAGGCACAGAGGGGAAGGGAAACAATGCGAGGTGAGCATCTCAATAGTGTTCTCAGCTGGACTGACACTGATACACTGCTTAGATAAAGCTAGTCCGCCCTGCAAATGCTGCGTGGCTACAGCAGAGAGCAATGGTCTACTGGAAAAAGAACATCTTTTATCAATATTGATAAAAAAAAATCTCCAGATTATGTAAGCTATTTTGGAAAAAAGTCACATTTATAAGAAGGACCCTTAATTTTACTGAGATGGCCAGGGATATATTTTGTCTCCTTCTGTGCAGAGTACTGAATATATACAGAACTGTTACTAAATGTGGGTCCTCTGCCAAGCAATTGTATTCCCAAACTTTATATTTCCAGTGTGAAAACTCTAATGAAATATTTTAAACCAAAGCCGTTTCCTTGGAGCTGCCTCTGACCTTTCTTTTCCTTCTCTCTCAGCCGAATCTCCCTGCCAGGATGAATTCAGACCTAATGTCTGCTCCTCCCACCAGGCTTTTGGATATGTGACAATATCCTAGTCACTGGGAGCTGTGCCTGCTGGTGTCCATTATCTTGTGTCCAGCTTGGGAGAGGGCTTTTAAGAAAAAACCCAGAATGAAATTTATGAAAAGTCCAATGATTTACAGGAATGGCCAACCATGTAGCTAGTTTCTGCACGCATCTATCAGCAACTTGAGTCCTTGGCAATTAATTCACAAGGCTCCAGCATAGGAATGGTTCAAGGCTCAAGAAAATGCTTTTAAAGTTAAAAAAAAAAAAAAATTGAAATGAGGGACCAATCTCAAAAAACTACAACCCTGTGCATCAGCTAGAGCTGTTGTAAGATACTGGGGGAAGTGTAGCGGGACTGCCTACCAACCTGCCATGCAGAGCCTGTTACACTCCCTAACAGAGTCCCAACAGGCACAAAAAGGGGATATACACTGACCAGAGAGGAGCTGCCAGCTGTGCTCTGCAGAATGCATCTGTTCCATCAGTTCGGTGACAGGCACAGCATGGATGTGCAGCCTGATCACAGCCACTGCTGATTACAGCCAGGCAACTACACCGTGACACTGAGGTCCCAGTGCAGTGAAAGGAGATAATGTAGGGTCCAAGAAAGGTGCTGCTTGTAATGGAGATGCTGAGTAAGGGTGCATTTCCCAGGTAAAACAGGAGTGGGTCTGTGGGACAGGGGATATACACAGGTGCAAAGTGCAGCTGATGCAAGACCCTGGATAATCCAACAATGATGCTCACAGTATGGTGGGGTACTACCAGAAGGAAAGCAAGTTATATGCCCTATTTACAATCAGTCACAATCTGTGGGGACATTATATTCCCACACCCCATAGTGTCATCTGTACCTCACTGTGTATGATGATATCATCTATACTGCCTGCCCTGTATAGTTTAGGTACATGAACAAATACAGACCTTGATAGAAAGTAAAACTGCTTTCTCTGTTACCATCTTCTGTAATCACACTGCAAACAGGGTGCAAAAACCTTTGCAGATATCTATCCAATTCCCACATTAAATCAGTACATTACTTGACAAACGCTTTCATTTAAAGACCAGCTACCTGCTAGGAATTCACAACTAGGCTTGAGCCCTTTGTCTACAAACTCTTAACTTTTCTTCTTCAGTCCCCTGTCCCCCCCTTCCATCAGTGTTCTGCAATTTGCCAGCCTCCTTTATGTCTCAGTTATGTCTGCACAATGAGAGGCAGGCAGGCCCATGTGCCCACAAACAGAAAAGCTCCTCCAGCTCACAATAACTCAGCAGGCTTCTGTGATTTTCAGAGACTGCATTACTGTGTGCCCATGTCTGCTGTCAAATTACTGCCTGGACACAGGCTCCATGGCTAACCTCAGCCTTATCCCAGACATGAAACTGTCCCCAAGCCCTCAGAAACATTCATCTTCTCTTGCAGCTCTTCTTACACAAAGTGGTATAAACCTGACTGATGCTTCTAGGAAATAAAGAACATGCTTACCCCTCTGAAGACGTTATGATTTTATGTCCTCTTTCTGCAACTTACTGAGTGGCTGGGCTCCATATCATGCATTTAAAACACATCAAAACAGATTTGAAGGGTGGACAGTCCTCCTGAGGTTTCAAAAGGAAAATGGAGATAAACATAAAAAGCAATCCTTCACACACAGCAGAGGCTGAAAAATAAAATCTAAACCTAAGCTCATTTTTCTCTTCAGTGCAAGTTCTGGCAGTCCCAGGACTGTTCTAACTTCTAGCTGCTTCTCACAGCTGTAACACCACAGCAGTGAGGAGAAACCTTGAGCACCGTTACTCCAACCTTAGCTGCCTTCCCCTTAAAACTCCCTCCCTGCCCTACTCTATCTGAGGTTGTGAAAACACAGTAATAATAGGAAGCTGTTCCTAGAGCTCCCACAGGGGAAACAGTTATTTCTGTGTCCTGCCTTATTTTAAATAGCTGTACATAGGAAAGATGGCATGCACAGATCACGCTCAAACCTGTAATGGAGTCAAGATTTTGTCATCATAGATGTTCTTGACTGTAATCGCTGTTGTCTGTTTCGACCTTCTCCTCGAGGTGTCTCCACCTCCCATTACAATGTCACAGCAAAAGAAGTTCCCTGGTGGTCTGCAAAGAAGAAAAAGGCAAATGGCAAGGCAGAACTGACATTGTTTATATAACATAAAATTAATTCTAAATCAACAATTCAGAGAAAGCAACATTGTTGCATCAAAAGTAGACAAAAAGAGATTTCATTGACAGACAGTGCTACTAACAGCAACATTTTGCATATATAAAGTACTCTGTGCCCCAAACCCTCAGAATGTTTTAGAAAAACGAATACTTCACTATTTTTCAGTGTTTTACAGAAAAAGAGAGGCATAAGGCCTTCATATGGCTTTGTCAAAGTAACTGACAATTTACCACCAGAATGAAGAATAGAATCCAGGCCCTTTAATCTCTGTTACTCAGTTATGTGCACTATTTTAAAGCAGCCCTTGGATTTAATAATTTTAGTGTAGTCTGGGTAAAAAGGAGCACTAAAGCAGAAAGAAACATGTGTTCTACATCTTAAAACAAGATTTTCCTTGTGGAATGGCAATAAGGATACCCTGCAGCCTTAGGTTTTCTATGCAGCCATAAAGCCTTCATCCTCTTGTCTGTGCCAGTAGCCAGGATAACCCCCAATCCATATTCTATGCCCAGTGCATGCTGCAGGAGGCAAAGATAACAAAGGCTGTGACAGAACTCCATCAGGGAAGTCCTTTTGGGCCCCATTTCCATCAGCTTATAAAAGGAACAGCCTGGACCCACATGCTGGGCTCCGCTAAGGCTGCTCCAGGCTGCAGCTCTTCATTTGCAAAAGAAATGACCCATTCATTTCTCTCTGACCTCTGCAGACACTTCAGACTGCTGACCTCATCTACCGATGGTCCCCACCACTACTCCAAGCTTCCTCAAACAGGTGCTCCTGGGTTAAACCTCTGCATCCCAGGCAAGCTGAACTAATGCAGCTTCAAGAACCCTGTACGAGGGCTGCTGGGCGTCTGTTTGAGCACAGGTTGGGAATGTTCAGCCCTCAAAGCATTTATTTCCTATCCAGAAAAGCAGAGGCCATATGAAAAGGAGGTGTGCAGATGAGAGGATGTAAATTTAACTGAGTCAAATGAAGTTAAAAACTTACTTGCTTGTGTGTGCGCATGCACTTGACAGATCTCTTCCCTGCAACTACTGACAGCTGCACTTTGCAGCTGCACTTTGTATTAGTGTGTGGTTGTACAAGCAGGTCCTGCAGTTCCTGTAGAGATGCGAGTGGCTTGTGACTGGGGTGTTCCTGTCTCTGCAGTAGATTTCCAGACTCAGTTTTGTGTTGATGGGTGAAAGGTGACAAGGCTACTTCAGCAGGGGAATCCCTGTGCTTGCACTGCATTCCAGGAGAAAGATACATCTCTTCAGATATGCTCATCACCCTCATTTACTTTGGCATTTGCAGCCTTATTACCAAGAGTATCACAATCCATATTGACTTTTGTTCTTGACAGCCCCATTCCAGAGAGAAGATTACACTGTTTTACAGCTAAGGTCACAAAGGCATTCGGTTGCTGAACTGGGACTTCAGTGCTGGTTTTAAGTCCAAGTTCAGAGCCCTGCTCACAGGACTAATCTCTAGACAATAACATTTTTCTGCTTGGCAGAGAGGTGGGAGCTTGCAGGTCTGGAAGAAAACCGAGGTCCTCAGATGGAGTCACGGATACACACAGCACAGACTAACATAATTTTTCAATAAAAGTGGCACAGAAACAAAGCAAACTAGGTCAGTTCTTCCATTGGCCTCCAAAGAACACCCAATTATCAGAACGAACAGAACCATAATAAGTAAGCTGGTTTGGAAGCTGAACTGTTTGTTCCAAGTGCCACATAAGACACCAGTTCTTGCTACTGGCAGAAGAGGCCTGTGAATCAGAGCCCAAAGTCTGATGCAAGAGAAACTTGGGCATCTCAAGCTGCTTTCCCCAGCAGAGAACAACCCTATTAGTTTGAGAAAGTCCCCTGCCTGCTTTCTCTCTGAGTAATTAAGAGTGAAATCCTCCTCTCAGTGACCCCAATGCTCTCAGCCTAGGCTGATTTACACATGAAAGGAACCCTCTGAGGGGCTTTCTCCCTTTCACATTCACAACCAAGCAGGACCTATAAATAAAACCTTTTTGAAAACAGGAGCTTTCAAAAAGGTCTGTGTATGCGAGCAAATGTATACAAGAGAAAGGGAATGGATGTGTGCACTTGAGAATGTGTGTGTGTTTGCATGCATATGTGAAGAGTGGGTGAGAAGAATGTGCATTCATACACCAGCCCGCATGCAAACAAGCTACTCAAAAGCATCTACATGGACGCAGAAGGGTGCACAGGTAGTGGGAGCACTTACAGGAGCAACAGGGCATGTCCAGGCTGGCTTCCAGCTAGCACAGTTTCAGGGGATGGTCACCAAGTCAGCTGAGTCACTCCGGAGTTACACATGAAAAAAAATGAGAGCAGATTTAGACCCAATTGTGCATGTGAGAGTATGCTTGTGATGCACTTTCCCTCCACAAAGCAGTAAAGTACTTGCAGAACAAAACACTAGTGTTTTACATTGATTTGGGTATAACATCAGAAGTAACAGAGAATCAGGACTCATGGCATGTGTTCCTATGGCTTTGACAGAAGGTGAGATTTTTAAAAGGCTGCACCTTCTCAGCTGCCCAGGAGTGAGAGAATCATGTTGCATTTTCCAGGGTTGTCATTGTCTGAAAGTAGTTTTTAGTTTGTTGGAACACAAAACCCCTCAAAGTTTGAAAAAATAAACAATGGGCCTGATGCTGTGAAAATTAAGGTCAGAAAATAAAAACTACTATGATTGCCTTTACAGTAGCTTGTAAACACAGATTCCTAGATATTAATCTGTACTCTCCCTCCCCTGCTGTCCTGTTCACCCATGTACCTATGCAGTCAGCCTATTTCCCCTTCCATGAGGCCCAAGAAGGACCCTACACAGCTTCCAGGAAACTGGCAGTTAGTGTGACCCTGCCCTAATACAAAACAGGTGACAGAGCTCTGAGCCAAGCCAGGACAGACTGCAGGGTTTCATAAAGCAGGTACTGGTCTGTGAGTCTTTGTCCCCATAAGACGAGGTTTTTTAAGACCTGGCTACAACGTGATAATTTGAGAACTGCAAACTATTTTACTCCACTACTGACCAGCTGAATCATTTGCTTATTGAAACCGCATCCATGCTTTATGCCAATGCCAGCAGTCGGGCTATATGCGTGCTAGCACCACTGGAGCTGCTCCACTGCTTGGTGGGAGACCCCAGAGTGCGAGGTAGGGAAGTGGAAGCGGTGCCGCACCCTGCACTGTCCTGACTTCATCTCTGCTAATCGCAGCTCTTCGATCTCTCCCCTGCCCAATTCTTATGCAAACATTTAGAAGCAGGCAGAAAAAAAGCACAAAGCAGGAGACGTAAGGAGTGCAAAGCCTCACAGAAGTGCACAAAGCACAAAATGTCTCTTCTGCCAGTTCAAAAAAAAAAAACTCTTCCCAGCTCCTTGCACTAGGCAGGAGTGTGTCAGCAGGGATGCAGAGCTCCCCTCCTACTGAGTTCGCAGCTAAAGCCCTCCCCCAGTTCCCAGGGTCTTCAAATGAAGATTTGCATAGTACTTCCAGATCATTCCCGAGAGAAAGGGACAATGGCTCTCTCAATGCCCTCTTCCCCCCTCCTTCCTTCACTTACAAAGCTGATAAAGCCCTGGTGAAAAGGGGAACAAAGGATTTACAGATGGCAGAATATTGATTTCTGCAGTTCCAGGACTACAGGGAGAAGATGAAGAACCCCCCAGAAACTCTGTGAAGTTTGAGACACAGACGCTATCTCTGCAGCACCGACTCTGTGTTTGTTAAGACAGTATCTGATGGAGGAAACATTGCTATTCGAGAGGGATGAGCAGGTCCCTGAAAACTTGAAAATGCACAGAGATGGGATTACAGTCTGAAATCCCAGTGAACACATTTGTTGTTCCCAAACCTCCTAAACAGAGAGGCGCTTCCAGTGAAAGCAGTTTGCCACCAGGCGGGCCAGTCCGGCATTGCTTTGAGAGCCTTCGGTCCCAGCTGACGGTATCAAAAGCTTTTATAAATCACATCTCATCAGTGATTCATGCTGCTATCCGTGTCCTCTTCTCTCCACTGCCACCACCGCAGCTAGGAAAAATAAGAAAAAGAAAGGTGAACGACAAGTCTTTGGAAAGTGGCCTTTGATTCTGAATTACCGTGGAACCTCTCTGTCTCAAAACCCACTAACTTTTAGGGCCATTACCTGAAGGCTAAAGCTTTATGCCTCCACAACCATTTCTGTGCTCAGTACATATAAACCCAAGCTTTCTTTTGTGCTACAAACATTATTTTCCAGCTTAGCGAGTCAACTCCACCTCTACTGAACAACAGCTCACTGCAATCATTCAAATTTTGCTAAACTGAACAGCAATATGATCCAAAGTGTTCAAATCAGGTGCTGCATGTCACTGCTGCATGCCCAACAGGAGATATTTACTGGGTAGCCAAGTCAGATTACAGGAGTTCTGGCCTGACCTCCACCTGTCCCACCACCACACTGAAAACAGCTTTCCCAAAGTGACCACCTACCAGCACTTGATATTTGTATTTTTTTTTCCCCTTTTTTAGAGCTAACTTTGTAGCATTTCTGCACTCAGAATGCTCCAAGGAAGTGCTGGCTGGATCTTTTGGAAAAACGTACATGTTGAAACTTGCTCAAAATGTTGGATTTAGGAGTGGATTCTTACAAGGTGATAAGCTACTTTCTAAATCTAGCTATAGGCTCTCAAATAGGTGAGCTTTGGAAAAACTCACATTAAGTCCCTTCTGCAAGGCAGCACTGCATACCAGTGAGTGCAAGTGGGGCTTCCCACGCCACAGGTTAATAATCCAGACAGAGCTACTGAGCCAGTGGCAGAGTTGACTGTTCATTCCCCAATATTTCCCACACACCTTTGTAAAAACACATGCTGTCAGGATGACTGCAGTCATCACAGTGACAATAACCATTACATATTGTGCAGTTAAACATATTTCATACAACTATATCAAAACATTCTGCACAATACTTTTTAAAATATCTAAGTTTCTTCAAATACCTGTCTGTCTTATCTCAAGAAGAACTTTTTCACATGAAGTCTTTTGTGTCTTCCCTCGATCACTCCCAATTTACACCATATTTAAAGAAGAGGTGAATCAGACCCATTAGACTCATGGCATACCTAGTGAGGAGACTAATTGCAGCTGTTGGGATCATAAAGCCTAAGGAAGTTCCACTTTAAATCAGCATAATTCAGACTGTAATGAAACCGCCACCACATCCAGGTTCAGGACAGACCTGAACCCCATTTTCAGTTTCTCTCTGCAAGCCCCCTGGAGCTCCACAGGTGGAAGAAGTGCTCACAAGGAAGTTCTTTTAACCTGGGGCCGCTGTGCTGAGTCACCACTATTACGTACTGCTCTGTGTGAGCCTTTTCTTCTCTGAAGAGCATTTTCAAGACTGTCAGAGGAGCGAAGGTGTCAGTGAGAACAAGGGAGAAGAACTCCTTGGCTGCTCCTCCTTGGCTGCTCACTTCCTGCTGAAACGCTTGCATGCTGTCTTCTGAGGCTACTGCAGCAGCATACCTCACAAATTTTGTTTTTGAGAGAACCACTTTAGGCTTCTTTCCTCATCCTAGACAGAAGTTTGCTTCTTGTTTTGCTAATCCTTTTTTGTTTTCTCTCCTTTGTAAACATTAGTGTCTGTTGCTTACTTACAGTTCTTTTTGCTACAAACAAGAGTAGTTTTGTTTATGTAGCTCCTGCTATAAAAATAACACTGTAATTTGCTTTAGGATACTGAACTTAATCTTGGTTTCATCACTTAAATATTATACAAAATAATTCTTGTATCTTCTGTTCCCAAGAAAATTCACATGCAAATTCTTTTTTAAAAGTCTGATATCACCCATCTCATCAGCCTGAATCCAAGGATGCAGGTGGAGAAAGGCAAAAATCTACCTCCAATGTGGACAAGAACTTCATGACATAACATTGCCAAACTCATTCAGCAAAGCAGGTTTGCATGCATACGGTGAGCTGCAGTGGTTTCAGGTCTGTACTGTACAAAATGCATCATGTCAATGAAGACAGAAGAACACTTTGGTAGATACACACAATGCTACCAGGGAGTAACTTCTTTCAGTATGGAAGCAAGACTGTTCTTAAAATGATTTATTAAATGAAAGAATATGAAGGCAAATCACTGTAAGAGGTACTTGTAATTTAAAAAATAAAGAGAATAACAAACCAACCAAAGTACTTCTTAACAGTTTAAGCTGCAAAAATACAGTAAACATGAACAACTGAGCAATATTTTTATATCAAGGTATGTTTTGCAACAGCCTTCCAAGATCCCAGTCATCTCACCATTCCTATATGCTACACAGTAAATTTGGACACATGCCCTGCTCCAAGTGTAAAAGGGAAATCACACTCCCCAACAGTGAACACAGCTCCCTACCATCCAACAACCATGCTGGAACAGCAACTCAGCCACACTACATGCTTTGGTCTTACAACAGAAAAGCGGTCAGTTTTGTGGGACCAAGGTGAAACATGAGTCCCTGGCCAGAGCTGCACTGTGTAATAACATAATCCCAAACCAGGATGGAGCTCTTGCACCTTCCTTTGGCTCCTCTTCATCTTTCATAGATGCCTGCTTCATATGACAGACAAACCTCCTCCTTCTCCTTCCATGAACAAACATACCTTGTTAGGAGAATACAATTCCTTCATCACCATTCACTCACAGACCAGACCCTACCACCACCCCTTCCTCAAAGCCCCATTTCTCTGCTTCCGCACTCTATTTCAGCCTCTACATCCACTACAGGAGTCCTCTCATTTTACTGCAGGTTTTAAGTGTTTGAAAATGTACTGTCCATCTACATGGCTTCTACCAAAAGTCAAACAGCCAACCATCAGGCTCCAATAAAGAATTATAATAAAATAGGATCTAAATATTTGCAAATTAATTATGATTTTTTTCCCCTGGAGATCTTGTGTTTATTCAAGTGACATTATTTCAGCAGAATCATCCCAGAAATCCACATAATTAAAAACTCATCAGTGGTTGCAAAACTACATTTCATTAATGACAAACATCTTTTTACTATCGTGACTGAAATAGTTATTATATCCCAGAGATGGGATTGGTCCCTAATGTGAAAAAGTCACATTAACAAATCTAACAGCCCTTCTCTGCTATTGCATAAAAGAAACTCAAAATACAGCTGTGTAATCCCTTCACTGCCAGGAAATTCTACACAGGACACAGGCCTGTCTCCTAGGCCACCTACACTGAACAGTCTGACACCCACGCTGGCAGACACCCCTCCCCAACTTTCTCTATATGCGGTGGCATAGATCAGTATGTTTCCTTCTGCTTTGCGGAGCTGTGTGGTCACAAATCCCACCCAGTACTGCCCTTCAACACCCAGCAGAAGCCCGTACAAATCACTGCCAGCCACCACAGCCACCCCGACGCAGACCCCCTTCTCTGTGCCCCAGCCTGGCGGCTCCCAGGCCCCCCTGCAGCCCGTTCCAGGCTCCCCTTATGGCTGCGCCGGCTCCAGACCAGGCCGGCTCGCGGAGCGCTCTGGACCCCTCACGCCGCCTGGGAGGGCCCCAGCGCTCTCCCACACCCTCCCTGTTCCCACAGCGCCGGGGCTGCTCACAGGGCAGCCTCCCCCAACCTTCCACCGGCTACGCGCCACCCCCGCCCCTCAGCACCAAAATGGCGCCGATTCCCCCTCTCCCCGCTTTTAGAGACACACCGCGACGCCTCCGTCGCTAAGGCTGCCTCCCCCCCACCCGCCCCGCCGAATGACGGCGCATGCGCAGCAAGGCGGCCGCAGCCCGCCGCCGCTCAAGGTCAGGCTGGCAGTGGGGGCGGCGCGCGCATGCTCGGAGCCGGCGGGCGGCGGCGCGCGCAGCTGTGCTGTCCCTTGCCGGCCGCCGTCGAGTTCCGACTTCCGGTGGGCGCCCGCGGAGGCTGAGGGGATGGCGGCGCTCGGAAGGGTCTCCCGGCTGCTGCTCGGCGCCGCCGCCGCCACCCCGCGCTCTCTGCCGGGGCGGAGCATGTCGGCCGCAGCCCACGAGGCCGGCGGAGGTAACGGGGCTCTTTGGGGCGAGGGCGTAGTCGGGGTCCGCGGCCGGCGCATCGCTGCCCTTGACAGCCGCTGCCCTTTGCGGCGAACGGGGCTGCGCCGCGGGAACCGGGGCGCTCGGCGGGCGCCGGCGGTGCGAGTCCGGGCGAGGAGCTGTGTCTTGAACCGTGAGCCCCGCAAGAGAGGGGAGCTCAAAACAGGGAGCGGGACCCGTGCTGTGGTGAGGGACCTGGAGCGTAATTCATCATTAACGTACTAATTCCATTTAACATGCTCTCCGGTCGCTTAACACTAATGGAAATGGTGATTATTGTTAAAACTCATGTAACACTTCCTACTAGCCCGCCTGTGGAAGCTTTTGACCTTCGTCGTGGCTCTGCCCGGTGTTGGCGTTTGCATGCTGAACTGCTACCTGAAAGCGCAGCACAAGCACGAGAGACCCGAGTTTGTTCCTTACGCTCACCTCCGGATCAGGACCAAGGTACGTTCACCTGCTCTGTTTAAGGCCTTCTTTTTTTTCCTGTGATTACAGAGCTTTATCTGAGATTACTACAGCGTCTCTTGCTTTCTTGTTTACTACGTGGGGTGCTGCGTACACAGCCGTGATCTTAACTCATGGCTTTGTTTCGGAGGCAGCAGGAGTTTCTCACAGCTCAGATAAAGTACCCATGGTATTCACAGGCCTTCCCACCCCCAAGTAATCCTGCTAATGTCTTGCTGAAAAACATTTCAGTCCTAGAGCTGCTGTATTTACCTTAAACTAATATAGGTCTAGAAGCTAACAGAGGAGATCCCAAATTCTCAAAACTGGGGTCCTCATAGTATAGCACAGTTGATGTTTAAGCAAGAGCAAAGATCTTTTTGTCTAGAGAGGGCAGCTCTCAGCTAAGGGAGACTGTTTTCCAACGCTTGCTTCCTACAGCCCGGGAACAGGTGCCAACTTGCTTAATTCATCAGCCCATCAAGCTGTGTGATGTTTGAGTCCATGTTGCTGCTGATTTCCTGTGCTGTATAGATCATTCAGTTAGCTGCCACTGGCTTATTTTCTTTCTTCCTTCAACAGCCTTTCCCCTGGGGTGACGGGAACAAAACTCTATTCCACAACCCCCATGTTAATGCTCTCCCAACTGGTTATGAAGATGAAAACTAAGATCCTGACCACAGCCAGAACTTTGGCTCTTCCTGTCTTGGACCAGAATGTTGTGTGGGAACCATCATTCAGGGCACCATCATCTAAGAAACTCTACATTCCTTCTACGATGAAGCTGAATGGTGCTGTGGCCCTTGTCTGTACTTGTGTAGAGGTCCTTTAAATAAACAACTCTGACCTTGAATTTAGGATTTGACATTTTTGTTATACTGAATCCTTAGAAGTTCTTTAGTTCAGTGCTTGCTTAAAACATTGAGGCTTCCCACAGGATACAGTGCAGGAGCAGAGGGGTTTGACTGCCTGAATGTTAATACTTGCTCCTGTATCTGATAACGCTAACAACAGGAACGCGCTCAGCATAGGACATTACTCAATTGCATATTCTCTGTGTCTGGTTTAAGTGATTGCTGTAAACCCACAGCTCGCAGACAGACGAGCCAGTATCAGGCTACTGCTGTAGATTAAAATTCAGTATATACTGAAGCACATTCTCCATAACCAGCTATTGCAATATTTATTAACAGTCATGGAGGCAATTTTCTCTTAGCCCCTTCTGGGAGAGGGAGTGGCAGCCAAGATGTTTAATTAAGCTCTGTGTGCCTTCACAATGTTAATCTTCAGCTCTCAAATTTTCTAGTATATCAGCACATATGTTGCTCACAGCTCTGCTTTCCGTAAAGCTGCAGTCTGGTTGTAGAAAGTCTCCGTACAGGTCTTACAAATGAAAACAGAGTTTTTGCTCCACTGCACGTCTGTATAATGTACACTGTGTCACTCGGTAACTTCTTAGCCTACAAGGACTTAATTATCTTCCACAATTAACAGCCAACTCTAAAGCTCTTAGTCTGTTGCAGTACAATATTAATTTTGAAGTTTTTCCTCTCTGCAAGTCAACCATTTTCCAATTCCTTCTGCAACTTCTATATTTTTTTGCATGGCATGAAAAAGAGAGCTGTCTCTTAGCTGCCATTCATACTGTTCTTCCCAAAGGGAAGAACACAGCAGCTGACTTGGCATCTTGCTGCTGGAAGGAGTGATGGATGGCAAGTAAGAATCTCAAAGTGGGTGCTGCAGGACACCCTTCTCCATGTTTCACTGCAATTTATTTCCTCTGCTTACTAGTAAAATGAGTGCTAAGTCAAGCTCTTCTGTGTTAAAAGCACTGATGAACACACAGTTGTTTCAAAGCTAATTGACAAAATCACACTACATTTATTCCTACACAGAGATCATAGAAAAGCAAATTGGTTGTACATGTTATTGCTTAAAAAAACCCCACCGCTGCATACTTGACAGTCCCCAAAATACTATTTGCAGTGCTCTTAGAAAGACCTTTCCCTTAACTTACTATTTTTATTTATACCTGAGTGACTCAGCAGTTTAAGTGTCAACAGCTTTTTTTTTTAAGTGCTACATTTAATCCCCATACTGACACTGCACTAGCTGTCTCAGGCACCTGAGAACAGGAGTGTGGCTGACTCAGGCAACCTGACTGCGCTCCAGCTGGCGTGTTCAGGCCGTCGCTGAAGACACAGGGAACAATAGCTCCGGTCTGCTGCAGTTTCTGGTTTTCTACACAAGCCCGACACTACTCAGTGCCTGGGGTCATTACTCAGGGGCTGTGGTGCAGACAAGCCAGCTATTATGTTTGAGAACTCCACCTTTCTTTTTTCCAGGTTTTTAAAAAAGTTAAACCTCTGAATGATCCTTCAGGTAGTGCTTAAAAGCAAAGAGAACGAAGCTCACTTTTTTCCTCACTGTATTCTAGAAGAATTAGGAAGCTGACTTCTCTTTTGTCCAGGCCATAATATTTTTTATTCTTTCATCTGTGTTGGTGTAATGAGAGGGGACAGGTTTTCCCCATCCCTATATAAGGATCAATGGAAATCTCCTCCCCTGCCACAGTGCTCACAGGGCCACCGGACAGGATGTATCCTGGTCCCTTGCTTTTCTTCCAAACATCCTTTTTGTAGTTGCTGCCAGCATTTCTGCGGTTTACAAGCCAGCACAAATAACTTTTGTTTGCTTTCCTAGGTGTAAAGTACACAGAGTTCAGGAGCAGCTTCATGAGCAGGTGAGATCCCCAAGTGGCAAATGGGGCTCCTAACATTATCAGCTGTCAAGCTTCAATCCCATGTTTCCCTCATCCAACACATGCTTTAACTACCAAAAGCAAAAGTCTAACAGTGATCATGGCCAGCCTGGTGCTTTGTGGTAGTGTGGGAAAGGACAGCCAGGACTGTGCTGCAGTTTTACTGCAGGAATGCGTAATGCTAAAGGAGAGAGAATTCAAGTTCAGGATTGTTTCAGTACCTCAGAAAAGGCTGAAGAAGTAGCCTCTGTATTAAAACTGTCCTCTTCAGCTTCTGTTGCAGGCCACTTCCGTCCCTCCTAGAGAGCACACTCAGATTCTACTGGACAGTTATCTACTTGAACAAAATATAACTTGGTTATATTTATTTTAGCTAAGTTATTGCAGGTCCAATAGAGTGCTTTTATACCATCTCTGTTGCCGACACAAAACAACGCTTTAGTCCCTCAGCATTCAGGATCATATAAAACAAACTTCTTCCACCAAAATTCAGCAGCATAGAGACGAGACAAAGTCAATCAACCTCCTTCATATTCTTTTTAAACACTTTTAAGTGTTATATAAATAAGCAAGAGAAATCAGTCACAAAGCAACTACTATCTCAGCCCACTCTAATAAGCATTCTCCCATTATAGAGTACATTCAATAGGAAGTTAGTTCAAACGGCTTTTCACGTTGTTAGATGCTGAACCACCACCAAAATTCACAGAAAAGGGGGCAGTAGTTACCACATGATCCTGTCTTTTTTTTTTTTTTGTGGCTGTCTGTTTTTACAACCAGAGAAGACTTCTCACTTCCTAGAAAGCAGCTTCACAAAGGTCTTATCCAGGTGGCGTCTAGTCGTATGCCTGGTGATGTTGCTTAGTCCAAGCGCTCATATTGGTGACTCCATCCACAGAGCTGAGGTCAAGAGGAGTTTTCAGTTTTTCCTTTGCTTGGGCCCATGAACTCCAGGCCTTCAATGGGTATGTCCTTTTCCTTGATCGCTTTCTGAAAAGAAGAAAAGCAAAACAAAAAAAATCAAACTTGACACGTCTTTGTAGCGCTAAGTGATGCCATCTTTGGTACAAAACATGATCTAGAAAAAGTAGTGTCAAGTAGTCTCCAGACTAGTTTGGATGAAGCTTCAGTGTTAGAGATGCCCAAGTACGTCTTGAGAACTCACAGTGAACTACAATCCGGATCCCATCACGTAAACGTGCTACAGCCTCTAAACTGGCGGGCTTAAGAAGTTACATCAACGAGAAAAATACAGTAGGAGACACCTGTAAAATACTACGCGTCGTGACCGACAGGCACCGGAGAAAACCCAGAGCAGCGTGGCGGGGCGCGCAGCTGCGGGCGGAGGGCTCCTCCCGGGGCTACCAGGAGAGCGGTAAGAAGAGTTAGATCCGGCGGAAGAACGCTCGGGGCGGAAAGTGAACGGGCGGAACCCCCAGAGCGGCGCGAAGGTACTCGCGTACCGGCACCGGGGCGGGAGCGAGCGCCGCACGCACCTGCACGCAGAGCTGGTACCGCTTGAAGAGCTGCCCGCAGGGGTCCCCGGCGCTCTCCCCCTTGAGGAACTTCTCGGCGAACCAGCGGTTGAAGCACTGGTCGTACTCGCGCTTCAGCTCGGTGCAAGCCTCGCCCACGCTGTTCATCGCGGCGGCCCAGCGCCCGCCCGCGCCCTCTCACCGCGCCGGGGCCGCCCGCGCCGCCGCTCTGACGTCCTTCCGGCGCGGGGGGGCTGACGTACCGGGGCGCCGCCGTTAGCGCGGGATGCGGGCGCTGTACCTCGGCCGCCGGCTCCG
>JAVKLA010000088.1:4483876-4495350 GCA_034782735.1 Sagittarius serpentarius
TGACTGCTTGGCAGGGGATCCTGGCAGGCAGCTGCTCCCGCAACTTCGAGTTCTCTTCTTCTTTGTGCAGTACAGGCAACCATGAGCGATCGAAAGGCGGTGATCAAGAATGCGGACATGTCCGAAGAGATGCAGCAAGATGCTGTGGAGTGTGCTACTCAGGCCTTAGAGAAGTACAACATCGAGAAGGACATTGCCGCTCACATAAAGAAGGTAAGCGTTTGCTTGTAATGTCTTCGTGAAATCTCTATGCACATGAAAAATGAAGGAGGGAGAATGCTGCTGGGCAAGTAGCTCTAGAGAAACAAGTTCTAGAGACACTAGATAATCAAGTTGGACTTTCTCTGTAGGCTGGTGTCTTTATGTTCCTTTCCCCACCCTTTACATGGACTTTTCCAGGTCCTTCTGCTTTTCTCTTGCAGTACTTAAGCCTTTTCTGCCACTGTCCCATTGTGGCAGCTGACTGTCCCTGTGACTGATGAGCTGGAGCTCCATGAAGCCTATTTGAGAAGTGGGGGGTTGCCGACCTTGTAATAGTGGTTTTGGGTTTATTTCTTTTTCCCCACCATACATAAGACAAACTCTTACTGCTAACTGAGAACAGATGGTTCATAGCTTCCAGTTTGTCAGATTTTCTCTGACTCCTACTGGGAGCCTGATTGAGCTGCAAGTAATTGAAGGGTTTGGATGAGCACAACACACACTCTTGCACACTCTCACAAAAAGTCTCTTCAGCTGATGGCTGTTAGATACTGCAGTACATAACCACTGACTGCATGGTTTAATTCATAGTAGACTTGTACAAGAGTTTATTTGAAAGTCATAGCAGGCTCCTGACTACAGTGTGTAGGAAGAACATGGTCTCATGACCTGGTATCAAGGATGTGGCAGAGAATTTTCCATCGAGAGTCCTTCTACCACCCTTGTTGAAAACAGCAAATGAAGTAAAAATAATGGCTTAATCTGTGGAGATTCAGAACAAGCAGTGAAGTTCTTAAAAGTTACAGTTTGAGATCATGGTGTGACTTTTGGGGAAAAGTTACTTCCCCAAACATATGTCTGAAGCTTCGTCCTGCTCAGCTTGGAAGCACTTTTTTTTTTTTTTTTTTTTGTTCGACAAAGCAGCAGATGAGTTAGTGACAGATGATCCTTGCACTTAAGAGCATATGCTGCTCCTTACTTGCCTTCTTCCAAAAGTGATACTTGTTAACAAGTGACATATTGGAAAAAAGGCCCTGTTAGACAATATTAGTACAATTCTCACGAAAATGCTGAATTTCTAGTTCTCTCTTCTGTAGGAATTTGACAAGAAATACAATCCCACTTGGCACTGCATCGTGGGAAGAAACTTTGGCAGCTATGTGACTCATGAGACCAAGCACTTCATCTACTTCTACCTCGGCCAAGTCGCTATTCTTCTTTTCAAGTCTGGTTAGAACCTTGGACTGTTACTGAAACTTGCACCTGCTTACAGGACTGCACACAAACTCCAAACAGCCTCCTACCTTCAGCCTTCCTGAGGAAACAGACTTTGATCTTCAGGTCTTTTGTTGTATTGTTAATGGTCAGGGATTTTGCTGTAGCAGCTGGTATTTTCATTGTGGTTATAAAAAAAGGCAAAAATGTCTTCCTTCTATTTATTTTCTTTCAAAAAACAGCTTCTTTGCTAATAAAACTGTTGGAACAAGTTTATCCTTTAAGAGTTTTCTTTACCTTTCTGCCTTCTTAGTGCTTGCATTACCCTCTTTATTCCACTGTGAATGAAGGAAGAACATCCCCACCTCCCTTTCCCCCCCCAAATCCACAACATCTGAAGCCTGAGCTAATCTATGAACACATCATCAGTCAGTAACTGAGAACAACAGGAGATCATTTCCCAGAGAGAAGAGTCTGCTTTTCAGTTCTTAACAAGCCTATTTTCAGTATGCAGATTCTGGAGTTTAGATACATGGTTTTGCTTTTCTGATCTCAAGCGAATTGGCGAGTTGAAAGTAATAGTCTTCCCGTCAGTTTTCAGGAGAGAGAAATTTTCATATTAGTTCATTACACACCTGTCACTTAGAATGTAAATTTACCTTTTCTAGTGGTTTTTTTTAATTCTATCCCTGTATCCTGCTACAGAAGCATCTGTTCAACAGTTTTGTTTAAAGGACAGAAGGAAATGCACAGTATTTTTATGTAGAGATTATGCATCTAGCACTGACAAAAAGATTGCATATGAAGGTGAAAACCTCATCTCATTCCAAAATATAGCTATGCAGTCGTTCTCCTTCAGAAAAAAAAGAAATCCTTTCTTAGAAGGGAAACCTTGTAAAGGTTAAAATATTGACTTAAGTGAACAAAGTTAATGCAGAGCTGTTTTATTTCACAAGCTTTCCATTTGCCTCTGAAAGAGGTAAAGGAATCATGGGAAAAATCCCTTGAAGTCCACAAGACAAAGATAGCGACAGCTTAATAAAACTCTAATAAATCCAAGTTACTTCTCACTGGTATGATATCCTCCTTGAAGCTTACTAAAAAAACAGGAGGCATCTTATCTGAAGACTAGTCAGTCTGTTCCTGTATTCACACCACTGATAACTGAAGTTGCTTCATTTGTTAGCATTGGTCAGTTTTGGCCATGCCCTTTACATTGCACTTGAAGGGAAATGCAAGTTTAAGAAACACCACAGGAGTCACTCCACCTGCAGGCTTCCTGGGGGACAAAAGGTAGCTGATGTTCTTCTGGGTCTGACTGCTGAGCAAGTATCTGTTGCACAAGTTCTTAAAACTCCTCTTCAATCTTGATAGCGTTAAAATTCCACAGCTTTCATATTCCTCAGGAAAATTACACTTCCTGTGTTTTGCTACATAGTAGACTCACAGTTTGAAACCTGAGTGTATGGCAACAACGCCCGAGTTTAAATTTTGATAATCCACTTTCAAAAAGCCTGCGTCTTCTATCATTGCCTTCAATTCCTCCTGAAAAACAATAGTTCCATAATTATAACAACCTGAAGGCCTATAAGCCAGCTGCCTGCAAGATTACACTGGACCATGTTTTGTGTGTTAGTGAATTCAGATAAATACTGTCTTACCTGAGGGGGGAAACGTCGGATGCTCTCCACGAGATACTGGTAAGCCTTCCAGTCACCAGCAATAACCTCACCCAAAACAGGGATAACCTGGAAACTGTATAGATCATAGAGCCTGCACAGACAGACAGCAAATACAGATTAATACAAACAAGTTAAAAACCAACCCCCTCCAACACAAGTTGATCTCTGTATCACTATGCTATATGGAGTCTGTATCTGGTTTTAAAAGTGCACAACAAGGTGTCCTCAAAGTGTCTCCATCTCTTATTCTGAACGAGTACAAGTAAAAGAGCCTTGTGACATGGCATAAAGTGTCACCATGTTCCTACCTGGAAAGAATAGGGTTGCTGACGTGACTAAATTCAAGGCAGAGAAATCTTCCTCCTGGTTTCAGCACACGATAGGCCTCCTCAAGTGCCTGAGACAAAGCAGATGTGATAAGTTTGTTGCTGTAGAACAGCACCTGCCTATTACCATGCCATACAATGGCAACTCAGCAATGAACTAAGGCAAGTAAAGAGAATCTTGATTGGCAATCTCCAGTGTTTACTTGTGGAGAAGCATCCCAAGACTACAAAAAAAAAAACAAAAACCCAAACAAACCCACAAACACTCTTGCTGTTACATAAATAGATTTATACCAGGCTTTGTGTCGAAACTATGATGTCAGGTTTGCAATTTTTCTTTTTTTTTTTCCCTACTCTTAGTTGATGAATGTTTGCCAGCAGAGCTTTTATAATTACAGACCAAACCCAAAAAGGAGAAGGTGACTCAGGTACAAGAAGCTGAAAATGAAAAGAGGGTATGTTTTTTTTTTTTTTCATCAAAAAAAAATTTACTCAACTGTGAGACACACCCAAAGGATCAAAGAAGAAATGATACTGGGTTTTAGATGAGCAATGTGTGAGAACAGGGAAGAAGGAAAGGGAAGAAGAAAATCTTTGGCTACTTTGAAAATTCCAGCCTATATCCAAAATAAAACACCTAAGAAGAACCACCAAGACAAAATTCTGTTTACAGCTGTATGTTTTTTCATACAAGAGCACAGCAGAGTTGTATTCAAGAACCTCTGCAGGTTGTACATCTGCTTGGCTTCAGCTGACATGTTCCTAAGGGATAAAATATAAACAGTACACATACATGGATGGGAGCTCTGCAAAAGAACTGGAGGCTTGGCAGTGTTTTGTATCAGGTCTCCAGGGAGCTATGCTACCAGACTGCTGTATCTGTGAAGGCAAAGAGCCTACGCTTCGGAAGGTGCAGACTAAGCACTGTGAAAAGCCATCCTCATTAAGAAAAGTTCAAAGGCATACAGTTCAAGGTGGTTTGGATCCAAACGCTACACCTTCCACAGAAGGAGCATTGCCAAGTTGTGACACACTCCTCCAAAACATAGACAACAAGTTCAGCTAGACAGTTGATCTACCTTGTCTTCACTCCCAAGATAGCTAGTGATTCTCAAAGGACAGATATTGTTCAGAACTAAGGGTACTACTTACCCTAATTAAAATCATACTCATTCTTCATGGGAAACTCTACTACCAGCCACTGCAAAGAGGCTGAGCAGAAGTGGGCTGAACAGGTCAGTTCAACAGCAGCAGTGGCAGCAGCCAGCTGGTTCCCACTCTCTGCTTTGGAAGCTCTGCTGGATCAGGCAGGCAAAAAGAACGGGGCAGAAAGCACTGGACCCGCTGTGGGTGGGATATAGATCAGGTGCTTCTGGAAGATTTGAGACACACAGACTGACTGCACTATGCGTGTGTAGATCCAGTAACATCCCAGGTCAGGAGAAGTTGGGGAATGAGTGTAGCATTCAGCCCTTTTTGCCTTAGCAAGAGATTGTGTGGCTTGCCAAGCTGGAAGGATTGGGCGCAACTAGTATAGATCTAACTGTTTATGACAAAGGTGAGGCATTTAATTGCATTCTTCATTCAAACAAGCAGCACACTACATGCCACTTATTTAAAATGCTTCAGGAGTAGACAAAGATGTTCCTTTATCCAAAGGAATTCTTCCCTTACTTCTGCTAGAGTGAAAAACCTCGGGTGAATCGTAAGGACCCCATGTCAGGATACACTATAGCAACGTACCAAATCAATACGAGTTACATTTCGGATTCCAAAGGCAATTGTGTAAACATCAAACTTATCATCATCAAACGGCAACTCTTCAGCATTCCCAAGCACCCAGGACAAACCTGTAGTAAAAGCCAAGGACACAGTACTGAACAGATCTTGTATAACTCAGACTGCTCCAGAAAGACTAGAACTTATCTACTCCAGAAGGAAATTATTATTAATAAAGTGATATTTAAAACTAATATTTCAGTTCTCCATTTTTGTTAGAGGAAGACACCCTGGTCTATAATCACAAACCTCTCAAGGCCCTGTACTATATAGGTGTCTTTCAAGCAAAGTAGTCAATGTTGCAGATCAGCCAAAACATTCTTCTGCATATACATGCATGTTGTCTTCACAGTACCTTAGTCTGCCAAAAAGATTTCACCCAAATCTTGCATCGTAATGGAAAGCAACTGGCGTTCCAGGAACTGGCTGCCATTTGTTTGTAGCAAAGTTGCAAAAAAAGAACCTCTGCTCAAAGAAGAACTATAAACAATGATTAATGTCTTGCCGTGCAACAATGGTGAAAACACTTAAAACATTTTGCTAGAAAGCCTCCATAGATTGAGGAACATGAAAAGCCACACTCCCTCCATCAGCGCTGTCAGTACGCGATCCTGTTGCAGCTGTGTTGCTTCCTAAAACCCCAACAGATCAAGGCCATGTCTGTCTGTGCTGTCTGGATGTCCAGGTTTTTTGTACCAAAAATAAGACTGTTCAATTTAGAATTAATAGTTCTCAAAGTCACTAGTCTTGGTGACTCAAATGCAAAACAAAAAAACTAACAGAAAAAAACAGGAGTCTTCTACAACAGAGATCAGCAGTTTCAAGAGCAGTATGCTAGAAAGTGACACGGAGGAGAGCAAAACACAGCAGAAAACAACAGTTGTTGCCAGGAGACACTCAAATTTCATTTTTACAAAATATATGTATTTATAGTTGTAGAAAGTATTGTTTGCAAAGCAGCATGTAGCATTATTAAAGCAGCAACTATCAGTGTTATTTAAACGTAGGCAGTTTGAAAAGACACCTAAGAAGTGAGCATCAAAAGGTTCTGAGCAACAGGAAAACTGCCCTTCAGAATACACTTTGGTAAAATCACAGGCCAGGAGTTTTTAAGTGGATACGTAAAAGGGGCTATTGGTGTCCAACAAGAGGAACTGGGGCACGTGCTGTGCAGCCTACCATTCCTGGCTGGCCAAAATGCATAATCAGCAATTGTGCAACACGTGTTTCTTTTCGGCATGCACAGCCCCTACTGTTGGTGAATGTATGTGGGAACACAGTGAAAGAAAACTCTGCCCCTTACAATTTTAAGAAAAAAAAATATGTTAGACCTCAGACAATCAACAGATAAGCAAGCTCAGAAATGAGATGACTACAACGGGGAGGAATCACATGAAAAACAAAAAGTAGGACATATTAAATGGATTCGTGCTGAACAAGGGAGTGAAAAAGAGTAAGAAGTCAGAATCATGGCACAGTGGGGCATAAAGCAACCCAGGCAACAAAAAGACAGTTGGGCTTCTATAGCTACGATGTACAAGGGAAGAAAATTAAAAAATATAAGTACTCATTTTCAGAATTTGGTAAGTCAGAAAAATACCTTAAAAGTTCAGCCAATTAAACAAAATGCTTTATTTATAGTAGCTAGGAGGCAGCATCAAGCTTTACTTCAGGTCCTAAACTACTGTTGTAAAGCTTTTATACTTACAATGTTGGTACAGCTTTTATACTTACAATGTTGGTACAGCTTTTATACTTACAATGTTGGTACACTACAGGTGTTCCTAAACTATGATGCATAAAAAGAGCTCTGGACAGGCTGGCAAGCTGCTCAGAAAAGCATGATGCAAGCAATCTGCCAGAGCTGGAAGAACCAATGCTTTCACAATTAGTTCATTTTTTAAAGAAAAGGGAGAGGCAGGCAGGCAACAGCCTGGGGGAACACAGCAGCAGGGAGCAAGAGCAGCTGAGACAACCTATGCCAGCAGCTTCTCTTTCAGCCCCTTTGTGCTACTACATTGTTCAGTATGTCCTTCAGCCTACACCATTTGCAGGCAGGAAATTCACTTGTACCTGCTTGGAGGGCCGTTCTTGCAAGGCCCCATCTTCTCACACGTACTTACAGACACACACCCATAGTGCCAGCAGCGGGCCACAAGCGACATATGCTAGATGGTTCACTGGCGGCAGCTGTGAACGGGTGTGTGGGAGCAGCATGCAGTGAAAGGACATGCAGATCTCGTTAACACACACGCAGAGGCTGCCCAGGGCATTCCTAATGGTGGTACCCAGGCAAACAAAGTTTGGGAACCTCCTGCTATACTTTACATTGCTAAAATATTTGCCAAAGAGCCATAGATGAAGAGAGGATAAACAACTATCATACAAACACTGAGCCACAAGCCAGACTTCTTTCTCTATGTCTTACTTCTTAAAATCAGGCTTTTCAATCAGGATTGGCGTGGTCCCCAACAAATTCTAGATACCAGTGAATTAATCCATTGACCTGCAAACTAACATTTAATATAATTCAGTTTCTCTATTATTAGCATATGCTCTAACTGTGGAAAGTTTCATAGGTTTACAATATACTTTAGTTGTTGCATTTTTTATTTACAGCCTTGATTCTTAAAATACCCATTATAAGATCTTTAGTGTAATCATTCTAGGGCTGAGCTCTTTCACATTATCTGCCTTAGTAAAATCAGATTCATTTGCACAGATAGAAACAGTAGGTTCAGATTATTTAACTGATTTTGATGGATAGCTAGGTATCAGATCTCATGGACACTTCCACATACGTATTTCTGAAAGTTCAAGTATTATTCAAGAGGATCATGGTACATCTGAACAACATACTACATACATGCTCACTGAAAAAGTAACTCAACGTTGGCAAATACACAAGCAGAACTATAGTATACACCATCACTATATAATGTATATTGTAATCCTGAAGTGGTGATTAGCTGATGACTATCATGCATCAAATTCTTGCTATGAGGCATGCTACTGAAATGGTACAATTCATGACTTACCTTCAGCGTAGCCAAGATGCTGTGCTTTCTCCTTCCCAACTTTTAACATTTCTTTGTTAATGTCACAGACCACCACTTGGGAATCCCCTAGTGACTTAAATTTGTCTTCCTGGTAACTCTCAGAGATTTCCTGCCACGATAAATTCTGATGGCGCTTAAGCTTCCGCTGGAGCTGCCGTTCTCGTAGAGAGCGAACATAATTAATAAATCGAAAGGCAATGTCACCTGTATGTTTTAAAAGAAAGATACATGTTTTGGAATGTCTTCTGGCCCCAGGAAATTGGAACACAAGGCTTTGAACATCAAACTGAGTTAATTTTTATTTATATATATACACATGTATTTATAAAAATAAAAAACACACGCACTGTATAGAGAGACAGAGGGAGTGTGTGTATATATATATTAAAAAAATATATAAAGGGAACATATTAAAGACACAGAGTCTATGACTTCCTACAAATGGAAACAGTTTTCTGTAACATATCATGGCAAGATATTTCAAAACACAAAGAAGTTAGCTCTCAACCCTTCTCTCTGAAAACCAAGTAGATGCTTCATTAGTTTTAAAGACAGGGAACTGGGGGCAGGGGGGGAAAAGGAGAAAAAAAAAAAGCTAGGCAACTTGAGTATGAGCAGACTCAAACAGTTCAAAAACAGTGTGGCACTGTCATGTGGAACTCACCAGAAGCATTTACCTGTTCCTCCAGCAACATCAAGAAGAACTGTTCCTGGAGAAGGGTTCATTTTATGTACAAGGATATCCTTCCACACTCGATGAATCCCTAGTGTCATTGAATCATTCATTACATCATATTTCTTGGCCACACTTTCAAAGACCTGGTAAACTGCAAAGGAAGGACATGAGAATGAGATGCAATTTACTTAAAAATGCTCCTGTGTAAGTAAAATGTGTCCTTTATTGCCTCGTGGAGGTCTGTCACGATATGGAACTGAAAAATACCACCTGAAACCTCCTTATAAAAAACATGATCGAATCCTATTGAGCCTGTTGCCTGGCAAACGCCTCTTTGGAGAAACACAGCCTCTTACCGTCACCCTTCCGGAGCTGAGGGGAAGAATCGAGCTGGCATAACAGTGACACTCACCGAGACTCCCGGTAACGTCCCAAACCAACGGCCCAGCTCCAAACACATCTCCAGCACCCCCTCACCCTCCCCAGCCGACGCGCGCCGGCTGCCCGGGAGCCCCGTTAGGTTCCCGCCCGGCCCAGCCCGCTCTCCCCCCGCGGCGCCCCCCGGCTCCACAGCGGACCCCGCCGCCGCCCTCACTTTTCTCCCTTCTCTCCGCCTCCGTCACCGTCTGGAAACCGAAGTGCGTCTCCGGCCCCGCGGCGAGGCCCCTCACGGAGCCGCAGAGCGCCCGCAGAGCCCCGCCGCGGCGGCCGAGCAGCGCCCAGCACGGGCACAGCCCCGCCGCCGCCATCTTGCCCGGGCACGACCTCCGCACCCTCCTCGCCCGCCTCGTCTCCAGCGCCTCCGCCAGCCGCGAGATCGGCGCAGGGCGCGGCCACGGCCGGCCCCGCGGGGGCGGGAGGCGGCCCGCCGGGACGGGACGGGACGGGGCCGGGCTCCCTACTCGGCCTTGGCCCCGGCCCCGAGAAACGCTGCATTCAGGGCCCGCACCCCACGCGGAGTATTTATAGCGAGGGTGTACCGGGCCTGGCAGGCACTGCGGATTCTCCAGCCGGAGGGGGACGCAAGTTCTGGCCTGAAACGGCCGCCAGACATCCCACTGTTACTAGCTGCTTGTGTGCACAGCTGAATCTGTCCTGGAACAATGTATGTGACAGGGTAAAAAAAAAACCCAAAACAAAACAAACCCAACACACACCATGCAGCGTATCCGAGTAATTTTGCAAATAATTTTCTCTAACCTCTTTATATTTTTAATTTTGCAGTTTCCTGAAGGAAGTAAAACCTCATGGACAGTAGGAGGGAGGGTTGGTTTGTAGCTTCTGATGAACTCCGGGGAGGACTGAAAGGATGCTTCTGATTCCTGTTAGGAACATTAGTACAAATTAGACAGCTTATTTTGCTATTCGTTTGCAAAAGCTGCCCCGCTTATCACATTATTTGAGTCATCCAGAAATTCTGTTAACTTTGTAGATAAAAATAAGTTACTTAACCCTTTCTCCTGAAAGATTACATCACACTATTAAGAAATCAGACCAGAGAGTGCATTCCCCCAGTATAAGTTCGTCTCCCTTGCCAAAATCTTCCTTCCATGTTGAGACTTATTAGTGCCATTATCAGACCCTACCATGATTTTCTTATATCTTATCTGCAGAATTAAGCAAAACCTAAAATTCCGATTTTTTTGTTCTATGTTCTTTGCAGCAGGATGCCTTGCAAAGCATCACATACAGTTTTTTTTAGGTTTGGGGTTTTTTTTGTTTGCCTCAGCTATAGGGAGAGATGGTCTTTGCCTACCAGAGAAGTAACTGGGAGAGCCTCTCTCATGCTGTAGTCACAGGCCGCTGTACAGACACCAGCAACCAGCCACATTCAGGCAGCTCAGCCATAGGAAAGAAAGGGACAGGCCAAGCAGAGGCTGAACACCGCCTGAGAGCAACCAGCCCAGGCATCCCCGCAAGCAGGGTGCTGCGGATCCGCCGTGTCCTGGGCTCGCCCCGGAGGAGGCTCTGGGGGATCCGGGGCCGCCCCAGAGGCCTCGCTCCCACCGAGCTCGGGCTTCGGCCAGCACCGCCGCTACCGCCCGTCGCTATGGGAACAGGTGCAGGCGCGAAGCATGCCGGTCTGAAAGAAACTGCTGCAGTAAAGTGCTACGAGAGCGCCGGATCCTGGCCAATGAGCGCTCGGGGGGGGTGGTGGCTGTGACCAATAGGTGGCGGCCAGTAGGGGGAGGGCGGGGCTGGGGGTGCTTGGAGGCGACGGCGGCGTGCGCGGGTCGGTTAAATCGACGCGGCGGCGGAGCGAGTTGTGCGTCTGCGTTCTTTTGCGTCCCGCTCGCTCCGTGCCACACAGGGCTGGTCCCGCGACGCCCGCCGAACGGTGAGGGGAGCGGTGCAAGGCCCTCGGGCGCTGGGGTGGGGCAGCTCTCAAGAGAGGCTGGGTCCGACCCGGGCACGGGGAGGGCTGAGGCCGGGCAGTCGGTGCCCGGGCACCCCGCTGTCTCCCCCGTGGCTGGGCCCTTCCCCAGCGGCCGCCTCCGCCTTTCCCGCCCGCCTGGGAGCTGCAGGCGGGAGCCGT
>JAVKLA010000088.1:4502029-4555338 GCA_034782735.1 Sagittarius serpentarius
TGACTGCTTGGCAGGGGATCCTGGCAGGCAGCTGCTCCCGCAACTTCGAGTTCTCTTCTTCTTTGTGCAGTACAGGCGACCATGAGCGATCGAAAGGCGGTGATCAAGAATGCGGACATGTCCGAAGAGATGCAGCAAGACGCTGTGGAGTGTGCTATTCCATCTCTGGAGGAATGCAGTGTTGTGCATGATATTGCTGCTCATATAAAGAGGATAAGCGTTTGCTCATAATGTCTTCCTACTGAATGCTATATGGACTAGAAAAATCAAGCAAAAATGTTGGTGGGTAAGTAGTTCTAGAGAAGCAAATTCTGTGGACACTAGATAGTCCAGTCAGTCTTTCTCTGCAGACTGGTGTCCTTATGTTCCCTTCTGTACCCCTTATATGCACTTTTTTTGGTTCTTCCCCTTCTTTCATCATTCCTTCTATTTAAGTCCTTTCCTCCACTCTCCAAGGACAGCACTTGAATAGTAATGCTAAGTTCCTGGTGGTTTCTTCTGCAGGATTTTGACAGAAAATATAATCCTACCTGGCAGTGCACGGTGGGAAGGAATTTTGTTGCTCAGAAGACCAGTCACATCATCCTTGTCTGCCTGGGTCCTGTTACTGTTCGTCTCATCAAGGGTGCTTAGTGCTTAGAGCCATGGACTGTTTCTCAGACTCTCATCTTGTTACTCAGTTGTGTGCTAATGGCATGAAGCCTGGTGCCTTTAGCCTTCCTGAGGGAGCAGACCTTGACCTTCACAGGCAATGGTAGGGATATCGCTGGCATGGTTGATAGTTTTGTTGTAGTTAGAGGAAAAATAGCAAAAAAATAAAAGCAAAAACCTTCCTTGAATTTCTTTTCTTTCTACAGCCAGGTTCTTTGCCAATAAGTGTTGTGTTCTGCCTTTAAAAGCTTTATGGCTATGTACCCTCACTTTCTAGTATTGCTTGTGCTATTTCTTATTTCTCTGTGAATGTGGATGACTAACTTTGTTAGAAAGTTTCTTTTCTCAAATCCAAAACATCTAAACACTGTTATAACCACCCTCAAAATTTCGTCCATAATTCTAAGAATAATAGACCTAAATAGGTAGCAAACAGGAGTTAAAAGAAGGCGTTTCATGAGGCTTCTCCTAAAATACTACTTATTAGCTCTGCCCTTTTGCACGCCACCCCTGCTTTTCTTGTAAGAAACCTGGGAACTGCTCTCCCAGTTAAAATGAAGCTGTCATCCCTAAAATAACAG
Organism: Sagittarius serpentarius; assembly: GCA_034782735.1. NCBI lineage: Eukaryota > Metazoa > Chordata > Aves > Accipitriformes > Sagittariidae > Sagittarius > Sagittarius serpentarius. The sequence goes on from JAVKLA010000088.1 coordinate 4,503,262, forward strand.
GGAAGGGATCAGCAGATAGGTTCAAGATCTTTGAATGTTATTTTAAGGGTTAATTAAAGTGCCTTTAGAATCTCTCTTGCCTTGTGGTTTTTCTCCTTTTCTTTTGCTTTGAAGGACACGTTTAAAAGTTCACTTAAGTTAGGCATTACAGAGTTATTTTTCTACTTTCACAGTTGTTTGCTACATTTCAGTGGAAATACTCAATTCTTTATACCCTGCCAGGCCTCTGTGTTCACGAAAGCTTAACCTCTAGTCCTGTCAAATCCTACCTGCTTAAGTACTGACAGTGTTTAGTTCTTTCTGTTCCAAACCTCCCTTATTGTTCTGATTTGGTTTTTTTGACGATTTCTTTCCCCCTCTTGTTTTGACGGCTGTACTGCCCCAAAGCCTGAGCTGTTTCTTTTTCTGCTGACGCCTCTTGGAGAACCGCTTTGGAAAATAAAGGACAAGATCTCCCCCAGCCCGCCAGGTCGTTATTTCTGGCCGCTTTGCGCCGTCCGGGCGGTGGCGGCGGGTGCCCGGACCCCGGGCGAGGCCGCCGGTGGGTCCCGCAGGCCTGTGCGGGGCTGGGTGCTGCAGAGCGCTGCCGGAGCGGGATGGTCGGCGGGGGCGGGCCGAGCCCGTGCTGCCGCCCCGCCGGGGCTCGGGGCCGGGGCCGGGCCGGCGCTGGGGGCGGTGGCCGTGGCCGAGGGCCGCCCGTGGCGAACGGGGCGGGGGGTGGTGGTGGGCCTACAGCTCCCGGCGTGCTTCGCGGCGGCTGAGGACTACGTGTCCCGTCGTGCCTGCGGGTCCGCCCGCGACCGGCTCCATCCGGGTCCCGGCCACTACTGTGGGCGACTCGCCGCCATTACGGGGCAGCGGCGGCCAAGCCGGGGCGGCGCCGAGGAGCCGGTGGGTGCCTGGGTGGCGCCGACCACTCGGGCGGCAAGGCAGCGCTGGGCCCCGCGGGGCTCCGTGAGCAGCTCCCTCTCTCGTCGCCCGGAGCCCCGCAGGCCCGGCCCGGCCTCTCGCGGCCCTCCCCGGTTCGAGCGGAGTAGCGAGAAGATGTCGCCATGAAGGAGGCCGAGTCCGAGCTGCGCCGCCCCCGCCGGTCGCCCCCGCGGGCCATGAGCCTGGGCCCCCGCCGGCTGCGCCAGCGCCCGTCGTGCCCCCCCGCTCAGGGCCGCCGCTCGCCCGCCGGGGCGCCCGTTGATGCTGCAGAGCCCGCCCGGCGCGACCCCCGCCTCAGCCTCCACCATGGACAAGAGCAGCCCCTGCGGCTCCGGTACGCCCGGCTCCTCAGCCGGCAGCAAAGGGCAGCAGCCGCGATCCGCCTCGGCCGGGTCCGCCGCGGGGGAGTCTAAGCCCAAAGGCGGTAAGAGCCCGGGGGGGGCGGAGGAGTGGCTGGAGGCCGCCGGACTGTGCGGGAGTGGGGTTGTCTGGCCGCGGACTGGGAGTCTCGGCGGTTTCAGGCCGTTGGCGATGGCCCCTCGGCGGCCTCTGGGTCTCGCTGGTGGGTCTGAAGCGGTGGGAGGTCGGGAGGGATGAACGGGGTAACCCGGAGCGGCGTGAGGCGGCGGGGGCCGATGGCCTTGTGCCGGGGTTGGGTCTGTGGTGAAGCTGGACTTACTGTTGTCGGGTTGTTTGTTTCCCAGCTGGGTTTTAATAGGCTTCGGTTCAGGTCACTGCTTGTTTTTTCTTTTTTCTTCCTCTTCCGGCTTTGTTTCTTGTTCAGTGAGCTGCAGTTCCTACTCTCTTCTTCCTTGAAGGATTAATGCTTTATCTGTTAGCATTGGAGTTATCAGCTTGAGAGCCTAAGCTCTGGTTTTATAGTAAGAACGTACATTTGCCAGTGCCTATTAAGAGAACCCTTAACTTATTCTGCAGTCAAGTTGAATGTACTTTTACATCTTGCTTAAGGAGGTCTTGTATCCATATACAGCATTGCCCTGACCAGCTGTATTTCAGTAACCTACTTTGGAGGAGCTCAGAGTTAGTTACATATTGTTTGCTCATCTGGCATTTAAACCAAAGTGTTACATCTGTTGTTGCAAACAGCTAGTTTTGCTGGCATAGCAGTTCATGAGGAGCCATTATGGTTCCTGTCATCTTTTCAAGGTAAGACCTAAGCTGCCTCCAGTTCTCTAAAGCTGTTTGGGAGCAGAGTGATCCTGGCAACATTGCATTTTTTTCTAAAACCTAGAAATGGGGCAGTAGTGATTACAATTAGTGGTTTTAGTCCTGGAAGTATGTATGAGAGTGTCAACAGGTTGCTGCAACACCATTGCTGTACTAATTTCCTTCCTGCTCAGTGGTTTATTTCAACTATATTATCTCAGATCTCTGAGAAAGCAGCCATGTATTCCAGGGGGTTAACAAAATTAGTATCTTAAAGCTCTTGACTCCTTTTTGGACCTTCTAAATGCACTCAGATCCCAGTTTAACCAAGTGTTACCTGCTCTTCACCTGTTTTAAGTGATCTTGCACAGGATAGACTGAAGTGAGTGACGTGGGAGGTGACTCACTCACAGCTCCCCAGGTTGTGGTGTAACTGTGCGATTATAGTTAAGTTGTAACTTCAAATTCAAACACATGAAGAACTTTTTTAGGCAGTCATTTCTGGAAGTACTCCTAACTGATTTGAAAAGTTTTTTGCATCAGCGACAGGATTTGATGTGAGGGTCTTATTATCCCCAGCTACTGTTGTTATTTTTCAGTCTCTTACTACTTTTTTTTCCCCTCTAATGATCGGACCAATGGAAGCAGGGGATATCACGTGCTAGGTACGCAACAAGAGTTTTAGAACCATATCTTTGGCTTGTGGTGGAATAACAAAGTATATAAACTTCTCTGCATGTGTTGTGAGAGGCAGTGTGAAAGGCTAGCAGATGTGAGGTTTTCCTGTTGTGGAGAACTGGTTTCTGTCCCTGTCTTGCCAAGAGATACGTTGTCACTACAGCTTTGTTTTTAGTGGTGTGCGATCTGTGATGCTGTATGAAGGATTGTTCACAGAATATAAACATCCCTCACTAAGGGATTAAGATGGCCTGTCCTGGGGCTGGTATGCCTTCAAGTAGAAAAAATAGTATCTGTAGTGAGAAAGGAAATAAAAGGACTGTGATTCCAGCCCAGAATAAAAGTGTTAAGTAATTTTTGTGGAATGCCACCTTTTACAGGCTTGAAACAATGTCACTAGTAGCAGAGGAGCCATGAGGAGAGAAACCCTGATGTACTATACTCTTCTGCTCCCATACAATAGACAAACTTAAAAACCCCATGCTTTTTTGAAGACCTCTTCTTTTAATAAAACAGAAGAAAATTTTGGCTTGACATGATTCTGCTTCTCAGATGCTTGTTTCTTAACTACAGTGGAGGGCAAAGGGAGTTGCTTCCTTTACAGTGCATTGACGAGGTCTGGCAAAATTAGAATCTCTTTTAGTGGGAGTAGATGTATATTTGGGAATATCTTAACTGGAGGGTACTGAAAACTAAAATGAAAACATTCCTTTGGTCAGATTAGGGCAAACAACCACAGGAGAAACATACAGGATGCAGCTGTGGTAAATTACGGCTATGTTTTGGTTAGCTGTTGCATGCAAGACATTGGCATGTCACCATATGTTTGTTTTTTTTTTCTTGAGTTCTTTATCATTCTACATGTAGCTGGTGTGGTCCACCCAGTTTCTCTCCTGTTTCAGGAAAGCTATAGAAGATATTCTGAAAATCTTGTGTTTCCTTTGAAATGGAATGTATTCTTGAAGGACCACAGACCCTCCCCCAAATGCTGACCTTTTGTTGCATAAGTGGCCTTAGAAACTACATTAAACTCAAGTTTCCAACAGAAAAGTTCCTTTGGGTTATATTAGTGTGCCAACAGGAGTCACATCCTATTAGGATGGAATAAAGTAGCTAAGAGAAAATAGGCTTGTTGGGTTTCTCTGCAGTCCTCGAGACCTGATGGACAGCATCAGTTCTTGTAAATGTTCCTGGGTCTTATTACGACAGTGTAAGCATGCTTAGCTGGGGTGTGTGACTGCTCAGTCACCTCTTGCTCACTGGGATGTTTGCCTTAGCAGCAGCAATAGTTTCAGTGTGTTTTCATGAAATCACCCTGCGGCCTAGTGTGATCTATCACCCAAACCCCTTGTGCAATACGGTTGGCTTCAACACGGCTCAGCTGAAAAGAAGAGGCAAACAAAGATGGAAGGAAACTGCAGTCCTCGCCCTGGTAGCAAACCAGTGCTGCAGCTCCAGGACCAAAGTGGTCACATAGAGCTGCTTTTAGTCCTGTGAACTTGATCTCCTCTCTGAATCTTTGGAGACAGATGTGCTCTAACAGAATGTGGCACCCAGCAGGAGAAACCACAGATATCAGGGCTTGCTCCAAAAGGCAAGAACAACTTTTTAGCTAGTTTTATAAAATTATATAGACGGTATTTTTTATAAGTCTGTGTTCTCTTGGAGTGTGGATGGGTAGATATATTTATTATAGGTGAGAATGGCAAAAGGATTAGCTGAGGACCTGAGTGAAGAGTACCTTACCAGCACTGTTGCTCATTCCTAATTTGCCAAGAAAAGAAGGGAAAAACAAACTCCCAAATCCAAAGCTATGCTACTTAAAACTGGGATCTAACAAGAGAGGATGGCAGTAAGAATCTTCCAATTTTCTCTCTGCATGAGTGCAGCTAGACCTGTCCTGTCCCGCTCTTCATGGGAATGCAAGGAGAAATGATACAAAGCAGAGAGCTCCCTGACATGTGGCATCCTTGGAAGGAACAGCATTGCTTAGATTCAGGGTGGGGAAAAGTGTTCCAGTTTACAAACGCATACTCCAAACTCGTGGTTGTCTGTTGACTGATTTTGTTACTACTCTGATGGACCAGAATCCTCATGAGTGTAATTACTTGGGGGGTGGGGGGGAATTGCAATCAGTAAAATCATGTTTGAAGCATTGTTAGACTGCCATGTAAGGTTCTTCTTAAAAAAGGCTCAGGTGGAGAGGACTTTCCTATAAAATGTGAGAGTCATTATAGTGACTCCCAAAGGCTCTTGGAGTTCGTCTGAAAGGACCTGTAGTATGACAGGAATGTGTGTAAACCAGCTGTTTTAACAAATTTTATGGTGACTAACTTGATTAAAACTATTAAGCAGTAGGAAATTCTTTTGTCAGCTGCAGGTACAAGCTGTTCCTGGGCCTTGTAAAGACCCACTTTAAACTGAACTTCTCCTCTTGAGTTGTTTCTTTTCCCCAGTTGGTGATTGCAGAGAAACTGCAAAGTTGCTATAGACACAACAGGCATGTGCCTCTCTACTGTGTTCACTGAAATTGCAGATTTAAGATGGTGGTTGAGCTCTAAAGTGACGAGCTGTGCTCCTGAACAACTGAAGCATTTGCCCAAATCTCTTGAAAATGGCTTAATTTTTGACCAGAGACTTAGTGGTGTTGTTTATAGCCTCTTCCCTAGAAACACTCTCAAAAAAAGTCTATCTGAATAATCATTCAGCCAGACCTGCTCACACCCTCAGTACTTGGCAGCTTCTGGTGTGTTTTTTTTCCTGATAATGCTCAACCCATGTCTTTTTAGCCTGACGTGCATTACAGCACTGCAAGCTATGCAAGCATGCGTTTGAGTTACACATGTGTGGTTCCAACAGAGTTGGTTTAATTCTGAATTAAAGGATCAGCCTTTTGAATAGCAGAATAAATGACCAGTTGTTGTGACGAAGTTTGTCTGCAAAATAGCTCTGTAACATCATGTGAAAGTAATGATAGTGTCCTTTTACTTCTATACCTGTAGTACCAGGCAAGAAACAGCAGACCACCACAAACCCCAGTCAAGCCACTTTTATTACTTAAGCAGTTGGATCCTCAGTGATGTACAACAACACACAGACCTTTCAGTCCACTGTCCTCTTCTTTTTGGGGTGCCAGTGGGAGAGGGATTTAAAATAACAAAAAAAAAGTGAGATTTCGTGTGAATGATCCCCTTCCAGCTGCTTTAAATGCTCAGGTGGATTGAAAGTGGTGCTGGGGAAGGAGAAAACTGGAGGCACTGGTAATGAAAACTACCCATATGAGTAAGGTGGTCCTGAATCACAGTGGCATGTTTGCCTACCACGTAAGATTTACATTAAGGAGTGGAGAGGACTACAAAGTGGGAAGAGGGAAACTAATAGACTTCTATAAAATGGATCTAGATATTGTATGAGGTGTTACCGTTTGTGTAATGCTTACTGAGTATCCTGAGGGACTTTGGGGCTGGCTGGTGTGGATGGACGTCTTGCTGGGCCTGTGGAGTTTTCCTTTCAAGCTTATCAACATAACTTCCACAAATAAAGCTTAGGGCAGTTGGTGGAAATGCTAGATTAAGTGACAGATAAGCAGTCTATTGTGTCCTTGGGGCAACTCTGATCTTGTGTTAAGACTATTAGAAATACCTTTATAGTATTAATTTTCTGTTCTAGCAGTGTAATGAAGCAGATGTTTAGACACAGGAAACCCTTTCAAGAGCCTGACTGATTTTTCTGCTCTTGGGACCTTTATTTCTGCAGTATTTTGCTTTGTGCTTTCACTGCTGTGTCTGGTGTTGGGGTCAGTGGTGTGCCTAGCATGCTTTTGGGCAAACAGTTCTTGTTGCATAGGTTGGTGGACTTAGTACTTAGATTTTAGGTTTGTGCTTCAAGATCGATAAGCATTTGTCAGCCTTGTGAAAGAAAAGGGTATTTTAGAACAGAATTAGGTCTGTTGGGGTCTTTTAAGCATAGGGGGCAGAACTGAGTGAATGAAAACAGGCAATGGGGTCTTGCAAGGTGGGAAACCTCGAGGCAAATGCAGGCAGCAGTATGTTAATATAAGGGAACAATATATGATAAATTGTGTGTTTTCAGAAAATGGAATGAAAAAATGAACTAGTTGTTGTCAACTTTTGTAAGGGGCATGAAGATGTGGTGTTGGCGTTTATCACTTAAGGTACCAGGGCAACATGCTAATGTCTGGTGACGGCAATTCCAAATCTGGATAAAGAAAATTCAGCCATTGTAATAAAAGATAAAGCACAGCAAATACATCCTCCTTTTATACTCTTTGGCCAGTTCTTTGGGCAGTGATAGGAATGAAACGGTTTGGGTTGCTGGCTGTATTTGATGTCCTGATAAACACCAGCCTTTTAACCAGGGCCCAAGGCAGTGACCGAGGTGAACATAGTGCTGAGGCGAAGCTGGCTGAGGTGCAGTATGTGTGGACAACTCCGAGGCTGCTGATCTGATTCTTGCTTTTTTTTCTTTCAGATGGAAAGAATGCAAGTGGATCCAAACAGCGTTATAATCGTAAAAGAGAAACTTCATATTCAAAAAATGAGAACTTTTCCAGTCAGTCCCGTCGCTCCAATTCACAGAAAAGCAAAGCTTTTAACAAGATGCCCCCTCAAAGGGGAGGTAGCGGCGGAAGTGGCAAACTTTTTAGCTCTTGTAATGGTGGAAGACGAGATGAGGTGAGAATTGTAATGCCATGCCTCCAAGGCCTTCTTTCTTGAGACGAGAGGATCACTGACCTGCCTAGATAGGTCTTCTGTATTCAGCTCCTGGGCTGGGAAGGGAAAGAGCGATAAGAGGTGCTAACATCGTTGAGATGCGAGAGTGAGTGTGAGCAGAACAACTTTGCAACAACAGAAGAGGAGTGCTCTCTGCTCTGAGAGACTTGCACTAAAAAATACCATCTGAGGAATGGGTACTCAGACAGGCCACGTACATATGTCATGAAACAGAGTTCCTTCATGAAAATATCTAGTGATACAATTTCTAGCTTTTAAGTCTGAGGTGATTGTGTCTAGCCGCTTCAGTGTATAAATTTGTGTGCGATAGTGGTATTGGTAATTGTATTACTAGCCTTGGTGATGTCAAGATGGAGTAAAACCAGACTGAGGCTTTTATGCTGATATGGGTCTAAATACTGGAGATTATTGGTGGATTTTCATTGATACAGACTCATTTTTCAGTTTTAGTGGATCAGCAACATTGCTCACCTAAATTGCTGACTGTCAAATCTTATCTGCTGTCTGTTGAATTCTCATTCTTTGCTTCATTATATGAAAACTAACCAAAACAAGTACAACCTGTGCGAATAGTAATCAGACTTGTGTTACTGGCTGTCTAAAAGAATGTTGTCAGGTTTCAGATGACTGTCTTCTGTTATTAACCTTGAGTACTAGGTTTTGCCGGCTTTTACTTGTCCTTATTTGGGTTGTTTTTATGCTCTCCTCCTTTTGATCAGTGTGGGGTAAGACCGCTGAGTTCTAACTTACAGGTTCTCATGCACTTCTAATGCTGTACTACTTGATTTGCAGAACTGGAATAGGAGAAGGTGAGTGAGTGGATGCTGCATATTCTGTATGTAATCACCTGTGGGGCCTGGGTATCAACTTGTGCTGATGCTTTTGCAATAAATTCTCGCAAGTTCTAACAAATGCTGTTGTCCCTTAGGTAGCAGAGGCTCAGCGGGCAGAGTTCAGCCCTGCCCAATTCTCTGGTCCCAAGAAGATTAATCTGAACCACTTACTGAACTTCACTTTTGAACCCCGTGGCCAAGCAGGCCATTTTGATGGGAATGGACATGGCAACTGGGGGAAAAGGAACAAGTGGGGACATAAGCCTTTCAACAAGGAGCTCTTCCTGCAGGCCAAGTGAGTGGAAGACCAGCAGGGCTCTTAGACTTCTACAGATACACTGAGTTGTAAGGGATGATCAGCCAGGGAATTGTGTTCAACTACTTGTATAGACTTTTCTAGGGTAAAGTTACTTCTCCGTAGTATTTTTAGTGGTACTGACTGTACTTGAAAGGGATGAAAATATATCAAGTTGTCATCTTTACCTATTTACAAGGTATCTAGTGGAGTGAGTACTTTAGATACAAACCAGTTAGCCGTCTTCTGTAATTTTCCAGCATCACTTGTGGGATATGACACTCCATTTGGGAAGACCTGTGTAGCTTCCTTATAGAAGATGATAGTTTTTTCAAAAAAATAGTATGTTGAGATGGTAGGGGTAGCAGTTGCTGGATCAAAGCTAATCTGAATTTCTAAGTCCCAGAAGCAATTACTCATATGGGTCTTAGTTCTTAAACTGCTGATTATTTCACAGGCCCCTAGGTATGTATAGTATAACCCAAATAATGATCAGTGTGGTAATCCAGCAGCAGAATTGCTTTTGACTGAAAATAATTGTTGCTTTCACTGGAATTTGAAGCATGTTCAGGACTTCCTGTATCTGATCATGTTAAAGATAATAAAAGCTATTTTCAGCTTTGATGCTCCTGATTTTTCCCTATTGTTTTGTGGCTTATTGTAGTGAAGTCTGTTTGCAGGAACCCAAGTAGTTCTAGTTTTTGTGAGCATATTTTTTCCACTTGTGGATTCCCTGTTTTTTAATAGACCCCAGTGGAGCTGGCTGTTTCTTACATGTTTCTGGAAAAATGCTCTGCCTGGCTCATCCTGTAGTTAGTATGTGATATTGTGTCTAACTGAAATTAGACACACCTATATTTTTGGAAATCTGGTTGTGAATTGAACTCTCTTGGGTTTTGTTGGTCTAAGTTACTGACTGTGTCCAGCAGTTTTCTGCTGGACAAAGAAGAAGCTCAGAGAATCCTATAGGATAGTTCTCAAAGAATTTTTAGAAACAACTGAGTGGATCATCTGTCTCTTTGCCTTTCCCCAGCTGCCAGTTTGTTGTCTCTGAAGAACAGGACTACACAGTCCACTTTGCTGATCCAGATACCCTTGTCAACTGGGACTTTGTGGAGCAAGTGGTCAGTTGTGATGGGCTAGATTTTTATTTTTTTCTTCTTCTTAAGAAGCTCAGTCTGTCTTTAACTGCCTCTTTATCCCTGTGATGTTACGTAAAACTCGGCTGTTTTTGAGTTGAGTCCTCTTCTGTCACTCCCACAATACTGGGAAAGATCTGTCATGGAATATATTATGAAATACTTTCATGACAGGAAAAGAGAAGTGCTAAAATCTATTAGGAAAATTAGCAGCTTCTTCTTGCTTTTGCAGATGGGAGCTCATCAAAAATAGTATCTGACATTCTGTAGACAGAGTCCTTGTGATCAAGATATTAACAGAAAACTTGGGCATGAGTCCATGGAAGAGGACTAGAGTGTAGAATTTTGAAGAATTATTCTGTGCATAGGTGGCCCATCTTGCCTAGCAACAAAATGGAAAATCTCTTGAGAACCGTGGTCAGAACTTTGGGTTGTCTCAAGTAGAAACTTGTTATCTGCCAAGACTAGTCATGGTGTATGCTGTAGCTGGAGAGGAGGTAGGCTTACTGTTACCTGACGCTATGAGAGAGCTGAAAAATCTAGGTGCTTGCTTGGCAGTTATGTCTGCAACGTACAGATGCTAACAAGGTGTCTGACTAAACTAGCCTGTTCATGGAAATAGGTAAGTTCAGTCTCTCAGTTAAATGGGACTGCACAAGTCTGTATAAGTGAGGTGACAGGGCTCATTTGGTGTCTTCTCAGTGTCTGAATTTGGATGATGAAGATGCTGCCAACTCTTAGAGATGATGAATACGTAAGGAGAAACATGAGAAGAGTCACTTTTTTTAATGTCACTAGAGTAGAAATACCAAATGGGTGGATTTGAAGGTTATTTCATGTGCAGTCTGAAGGTGTTATTTAGTTCACACTATATGTAATTTCTTGGTAAATAAGCAGAGCCTAAAGAGGTGGAAGATTAATATGTTAGAGTAGATCTTGCAGGTGGCTTACTCTGTAGCACAGGAACTGATTTCCAAGTCTAAAGCTTGTGCTATTCTTCTTGTGTGCTGTTTCAGCGAATTTGTAGCCATGAAGTGCCCTCCTGCCCAATATGTCTGTACCCACCAACAGCAGCAAAGATCACCCGTTGTGGGCATATCTTTTGTTGGGCATGTATCCTTCACTATCTCTCCTTGAGTGAAAAGACCTGGAGTAAATGTCCTATTTGTTATGGCTCCGTTCACAAAAAGGATCTCAAGAGGTGAGACTTGATATTTATTAAATGATCTATCTTTTTGAAGTGTTATTTTTACCATACTAACCTCCTCCTTACATTGCAGTGTTGTTGCTATGGAAACACGTCAATATGCAATTGGTGATATCATTACGATGCAACTTATGAGAAGAGAGAAAGGTGTTCTGATAGCACTGCCCAAGTCTCAGTGGATGAATGTGGTGCAGCCTGTTCACGTCGGCGGTGAGTATTTCTGAGAACTGGTGGTTGGCATCCTGCTCCTCACTGTGACTAGGACTTGTGTAGAGAGGATTTACCATGGCATTGCCATGCTGTTGCCTTAAAATAGACCAGACTACAAAACATGGGTTTTAGCAGCTGAAAACCTTAATGACCACGTCTTAATAATAAGCTGTCTACCCACACTTTATTTTTTGTAAGGTTTTAACTTGTGTGCTGTTTCCCTTCAAGTTACTCTGTAGACTCTTGCCTTCTCAATCGTTAGCTTCATGTGTGTTTTGTATCGTACAATCATTGGTGTGACTCTTGATGCTTTTGTTGGCTCTTCAGTGTCCTTAACTTTTTTTTTCCTTCTGGCTCTGCATTATACAGCTTAGCAAAAATAACTGTCTCTGTGTCTAAACTATTTCAAGGATGTAATCTTCAATAAGGTTTTCATCTTCTTCACTTATCAGCTAAGATCTGTGAATGATATGGGAAAATAATCAAAATTATTGCAAACGAATTCCAAACATCTGTTGCCTGACTTCTTCAGTTTTCTTCAGTCAAGTAATGTGACTAACACATCATCATCTTATCTGTTAGTATCACGAAAATTTTGTGACTAAAGAAATAATTTTACTTAACATTGCTGTTTTGTGGGCTGTCTTGGCTCACTTCATTTTGCAGTCGCATTTGTGAAAGGCTGCTCACATTTAAGCTCTCTGTAAAAAGTCAAGTCTCCTAACGCGTGATGGGTATCCAGCAGGCAGGGTGTGTGCTTACATGTTCCTCGGTATTTGAAAGTACAGGACTTTAAATCCTTTCATAAAGCAACCAAAAGAACAAATATGGGATTTGAGATCATTCTAAACCTAGGAAATTTGGTATTAACTTGGTGTTCTGTAGACAAGGTTGGACCCTTAGGGAGCACTGAAGATATGGACTGTACTAGGATGTGATGCTATGGTTGCTTTAGACTTTATAGTTAAGCGCTCTGGTAACAAAGATGACTGCCTTTTGCTAAACTTGCAATTCTTTAGTTTACTGTTTCTGCTGTGCTTGTAAAAAAACTCATAATAATGTTTTGTAAAGATTTGGAATACATATGGGTTTATGAACTAGTTTGAGCCAAAACAGAGGTCACTTTTGGAGAACTTTCCAGTTACAGTATTTTTGTGTATATAGAGAGGAGGAAGAAGCTGCAGATTGCACTGTTTCAGGAAATTTTGACCACCCAAGGCTTCCCAAAGGTGATACTTCACAGTAAAGAAGTTTGGACTTGATTTTTTTTTTTTTGGATGTGTAGCAGCTGAGTGAAGTGGCAGGTTGAAAGTGGCAGATAAACTGCTGTGTGTGAGAAGTGTGTAGAAGAGCGTGTATGTGGCACTAGCTTGTGTCATCAGTGATACAGTGGTAATATGTGGAGTCCATGTCAAACTCTTGCTGAGTATTGTCTGTTCTGGAGTGGATTAACTCACAAAATTGAGCAGTAACAAAACTTCAGAAGAAATAGCAGTTCAAACTGGTGCCTCTACATGCAGATATTAATGATTTGATGCTCCTTCTGTTCAGATGACCAGCACAGTCAGTATTCAAAGCTGCTTCTGGCATCCAGGGAGCAGGTCTTGCAGCTGGTGATTCTGGAGGAGAAAGCGGCATTGCTAAAACAGTATGAGGAAGAAAAACATACCCCGGAGGCTTGCTTTATTGAGGCAGCTATCCAGGAACTGAAGGTGAGAACCTCTTTGGAGGCTTTTAGTAAATTTATTTTTAACAGTATGCTGAGTGCTGAGCATCTGTGTTCTGCTGCATAAGTGGTTGTGTGTGATTATTCTGGTCTCCATGATGTGCATACTAGCGAGGTAGTGATGTTTGCTGCTAGAATAGCATTATAAATCTTGGAGGAGACTATAGCCTTTGGACCCCAGGTATCTGGCATGACATTCAAGATAACAGAAGAGAATGCTTTTTATTGAAATGGTATTCCTTCTGTAAATGTAACAGAGATCTGCTTTCAAAGAAAGATGTGTTTCCTTTTCAAGTCCAACAATTTCTGGGATAAATTTTATCAGGCAGGCATGAACAAACCTGTAGAATATTCCTTTTCAGAGCCTTTAGGCATCCTACAATGGGTGTGCTTTCCAGTAACAAGAAGGAGAGGAACTCTCTTCAAGGGTCACTCTTTGTCACAGGTGAATTATAGATCTGTGAAAACCTGAAGTATAGGACAAGGTTAAAAATATCTGTGGTGATAGTCGCCTGGCTTAAATAGGAAATTGAAACTTGTTCTCTTTGGATGACCTGTAGGAACGAGAAACAGCACTCTCTGCTGACCAGGATAAAAACAATGGCATTGCTGGAATCAGCGCAGCTGTGGAAGAATTGGTCCTAAAAAGCTGCAAGGGTGTGGAGCTTGCAGTTTCCCAAGAGAAAAAGGTGGGTGACAACTCTGCTCTGGCAGATCTTGTTAGTACTTAATTCTGCCACTTTACACTGCAGTGTATGGTGAACTGGTGCCAAAGATTTTTGCAGAGATGGTAATCTTTTGAAGGAGGTGATGTGGTACTAACTATATGCTCTCCGCTGTGATAGTGTGGTGTGGAATATCTCTCTGCATTTGATGAGGAGCTTGTGGAGCCTTGCTCTGATCTGGAAAGTTCCTTTTCACCTCCTGTGGAAGCAGAAGAGGCAGTACTGGATGAAAAGGAAGTACCTGAGGTGGACACCATAGGGGCACCTGATATGAACACTACAGAAGAACCAAATTCAGCTGAAACAAGCTACCAAGAATCTAAAGATACAAGTAGCAGTGGACATCTTAGCAACTCTCCTTTTTACTATTTCTATCAAGGTCAGTGCGATAAAGTCCTGGAATCATGGGGGCAGAGATGCTCCCTTTAGGATCCTTCTTGAGGAAGATGTTTGTCACTTCATTAGATGCAGCTAACCCCTGTGAAATAAAGCTCCCACAGAAACTCAGAAAGGAGCTCTAATTTTATTACTGGAGAATGTACTGAGGTGGGGAGAAGGGTATTGAAAATTAACAGGCAAAGAACAAGTGATGGTATCTTATCTTATAGCGGAGGATGGACAGTGTATGTATCTTCACCCTGTGAATGTTCGATGTCTTGTTCGTGAATATGGCAGCTTGGAGAAGAGTCCAGAGAAGATAACTGCAGCTGTAGTGGAGCTAACTGGCTACTCAATGACAGAGGTAATTATTTTATCTTCTTACTAATTAAGGGCCCTTGTTTTAGCAGATTGATCATTGTGGCTGACAGGTGAGGCTTGTTTGTTTTCAGTAATAATAACTGTGAATGGGTAGGCATGCTGATCTGTGAAGGGCATCTGTGTAAGGTGCAGTACCTTAAGGTGCTTTTGATTAGTAGGCTGCAGTCTAGCTTTTTTTTTTTCTAGAAGGTAGGAATTTCTAGGAGTAAGAGAATCGCAAGCTTAGGATTGGTTTGTTGTTAAAGCTGTCTTAAGAAAAGTAAATTCTTCTCTCATATAAGACAGTAGCTTGAACTTGACAGATTATCATCTCTCTTAACCCGAAGAAGTGTTCTGCCTCTGTCTTGAATGAAAAGTTGTTTCTGAGCATCAAGAGTAGAGGTGGGATGTTATGAAAATAAAGAGGATGGAAAGAAACATCAGTGCTTGAGAGAGGGAGTGAAAATGCTTAAGGCACTGAAGTTCTGGAAGAGGGGATGGGTCTTGAATTCCTTTGTCTCAGATAAAGACAATTTTAAGAATTGGCATGTGCAGTAACAACTATACGTAATTCTTAATTCATCTTTAAGAAAGTATATGGTCAAGTAAGAATGGATGCAGAGGTAGTAGAGAATTCAAGTTTTTTGTCTCTGCAAGGAAAAATACAAGATTTGGCTTGTTTCAGTCTAGCAAAGTGGTGGTCATTGGTCCAGATAATTTAAGTGTTAAAGGCAAATTTGGTCCAGTGCAAAAATAAACACATTGGAAGACTGGTATTGTAGAATTGTATTCCAGTGATGTGAGTGAGAAAGGAGTAACAAGAAAATCTGTAACCAAGCTGAAATAACTGCATCCAAATCTGAGTATGATGTAGCTGTTGGAGATCTTGGGGCAGTTGGTTCTGACCCAGGGCATCCTTCATGTGTTTGTATAAAGTGATTATCGTGTCACTGCTGCTATTTTTTTCATTTGCTTTGATCAGTGGTGGGCATTCTATCTCCATAAGCTATTCATTGCTATGGCAGACTCTAGACCTTGTTGTGATGATACATCTGCTCTTTTTTTTTTTTTTATCAGGATATAAGACAGCGTCATCGCTACCTCTGTCACTTGCCCCTCACCTGTGAGTTCAGCATTTGTGAACTGGCTCTGAAGCCACCCATCATCTCTAAGGAGACTTTAGAGTTGTTTTCAGGTTGGTACTACCTTTCTAGTAGACTCTGTCATGTGTCTGTAAGGGTGAAGGGGAAGTTGTTCTTATCCCTTAATGGCAGAAAAAAAGAACATACATAGCAGCTTTACTCCTCTTGCACCAACTGTCTGATAACTACTAGACAGAACAACCCCAATTAGCTGTTTTATAGACAACAATTATACAAAGAATAAAAAAGCCTGACTGCTTGGAGGAGCATATGTTGTTTGTAAGCATATTTTGTTACTAATGTGTTATAACTGAATACATTGTTCTCAAAGCTGGACAAAACATTGCCAAAGTATTGGCATGGTGTTTTTGATATCCAGTGCTGTGCATTACTCCTAGATGACCTTGAAAAGAGGAAACGTCTACGGCAGAAGAAAGCTCGTGATGAACGACGACGTGAACGCAGAATTGAGATAGAAGAAAACAAGAAACAGGGCAAATGTAAGTCATAATTGAGTGTAACTGGTGGATTTCCAATCATCTTTAGTTGCTGAGCTGATTTCTTGAGCTATAGGATGAACTCTAAGGCCTTCAGTTTGTAGTGTGTACTTAGGATTACAAGGTACTGGAAGCAGCATCTGCAGAGTGAAAAAATATAAGCTGTTTTTAGTCAGGGTGTTAAATGATGTTATGCAGTTGCTCCATACTTGCACATTATGGGAGAGACAGAGGGCCTTCGAGGGTGCAGCTACCTCCATGATGTATATAGCTCTCAGGTTTCTTAGTTTCTGTTTTTATAGTAATCACAATACAGAGTGAAAAGTGAAGAAGGAAAAACAATGCCTAGGAACTGCTTCCGTCCAGCAGCAGGCCTTATATTGCTCTTTAAAATAGAGGGTGGAAAGAAAATTGAGTTGGCACCTCCCTAGACTCCTGAAGCAACTTGCATATTGACAGTCCTCCTGCACATTGTGTAATGCTTTAATTTAAAACTTTTTTCTAGATCCAGAGGTCCATATTGCTTTAGAGAATCTGCAGCAGTTCCCTGCTTTTACCTCTTGTCCGGGAGAAACTACCAGCATTGATCATCAGAGCTTCTGTCTGTCTCCTCTTGGCAGAAGCCCTGTGTTTCAGACAGGTGAGCATCTGGAAAAACACATCACATCTAGCTCTTGATCATTCTTTTGGGATCCAGTGCTCAGGTCATCACGCTAAACTCTCTTGATGCTGATCAAAGACTGCTTCTTTTCTGGATTGCTTATGAGTTCATACACAAAAGGCTGACACAGCTAAGAAACTGCTTTTTACTACCTCTACTTCAGTGACAATGAGATCTGCGCTGTAGTTACTCCATCTTTTAAATCTTTGCTGAGGCAGAAGAAAAGAAAGGAAAAAAAATACCCCAAAAAGGGAAGAAAAGCATGTATGCCAGGAAAACAGTACTGGTGTTTTTTCCCTTACTCTTTCCATCTTCCCCCACCACGTTATACTAAAATAGAACATAGTTGATGAGCACTCAGTTAGGTTGTTGTCCAGTGATGTTTTACCAAATGTTTTATCTTGCAGTTCATAACAAATGTTAAATAGAAACTATTCTTAAATGTTTTTCTTAAAAAAAAAAAAAATCTCCCCCAAACCACCTACCAAAAACCAAACCCCACACAACATCCCAAAATAAGCAAACAAAAACCTCAAAACAACAGCAACAACAAAAAAATTAAATCTCCCTTCAATAAAAAGATTGAGGAAATTTGAGAGGTCCCACTGTGTGACTAATGGATGGAACTGATGAGGTAAAAATGGTTAATTACATAAGATAATAAAACTTTGTTTCTGTTTCATCCTGATAAACAGCATAATGAGTGGCTTTGCCAAATGCAACTGGTTTTAAGTATCTGATGCTTTCTCTGTAGAGTCTATTCCAACTCCACTGTCACCTGCTGCCAGCCAGGTCAGCCCGTTGCTCTGTGGGAGTTTAGAAGAAGAGTCTCCCTTCCCTTCCTTTGCCCAGGTAAGCCATGTAGCAGAGTAAATCTCATCAGAATTACTTGTGTCTTGGTTGGGGATTAGTCTGAGAACACAACTGCTTCCCCCACAAAAACAATGTGGGATGAATCTTAGGGAGACAGCATAGGGTTTGAGCGCTTGAAGGGCTTCCTAGATTTTCTTGCCACTTAGGGGATATACAGGATTGTTCTAGTACATGGGATTTAATCACATCTTACAACTTTTTTGACAGATGTTGAGAGTTGGAAAGGCAAAACCAGAAACGCGGCCCAAACCTGCTCCAAAGACAAGAGGTATTGCTACTTCAGGTTCTTTACCGTGCATCTAAATCTAAGAAATCTTGTAACTTCACAAGAAACATCTGGAACGTGGAGGGGCATTTGCACTGCGGAAGTTTTCTACAGCCTTCTGCCTCTCAAGGTCCTTTCCTTCTTTCAGATGAGAACACTCTGGCACTCCCTGTGCCAGTGGATAGTGATGGAGAAAGTGACAGCTCTGACCGCATACCTGTGCCCAGCTTCCAGAATTCCTTCAGCCAAGCTATTGAGGCAGCCCTCCTGAAACTGGACAAACCGTCCACAGCTGATCATTTATCAGGTAGAAGGCAGGGGGGAAGGCATGAAAAATATCTGAAGTGAAAAAATTGAGTATTTCCCCTCCTTCCTCTGGGAGAAGAGAGAGCAGCAATTTGGGGGACCAAAAATTGGCCACAGAACAGTTCTGAATATTGTCAGGTTGTGGTTTCTGAACAGCTTGACTAGGGCTTCTGTTAGCTGAAAGCAGCTCTCTTAGTGGAGCTGAGATCTCCAACTAGCAAAGAATCCTGTTAGGACAAAGATGGCTTTTGACAATCGTGTTTGTTATGTCTCTGCTGGAACCTAATTTAAGCTTTATCTCAAGAAAGTTCAGGTTATGCACCTTTAAACTAAAAATACCTGAGCTGCTGAACTACCACTCAAGTTTGATCAAAATGTCAAGGTAACTGCTAGCTGAAATTTCAAATTAGGAGTCTGAAACAAATTGAGATGAACTTAAACCTCCAAGCCTGGTGGTGGCTGATAAAGCTCATTTATAATGCTCAGTTCTGATGTTTAGCTTTGGCTTCTGTTTGGAGACTGCACTGAATGATGGAGAGAGTTGGGCCTGGGAGTTTCAGTGAAATTGAGTATCAGCTCCAGTTGTAGTTTTTTGGACATGGATGAAAGCAATATTTGGCAAACTGCTGCATGCTTGCAGCCCTAGGTTCTGCTGCTGCAACAGCAACTTTAGAATCAGTTAGGGATGTTTATAGGTGTGTTTTAGTGCCTGCAGTAATTTTATTGTTAAAATTAAACTACTTGGTGATCAGTGAGTTGATAGGAAGTGTCACAGACCTGTCGTTTAGGCTAGGGAAGGCAATTCATCATTTCTGTGTGATGTTCCTGTTCCATGAGAAGAATGACACTATCATTTTAATTCTTCACAGAGGAAAAGGGAGGCAAGAAAAGAAAGAAACAGAAGCAGAAGCTATTGTTCAGCACCTCTGTTGTTCACACAAAGTGATTCTGCTATTCAAGAGAAGTTTCCTCTCCCATTTTTCTTTTCATTTTGCTTTGTTTTGCTGCTATAGTTTAAGTATTTAAATTTAAACAGACTAAACTCGTGTTTCCAGGGCTGCTAGGGTGTTCAGGAGGAAACCATTACAGTACATGTTGAAGTAAGATCTTTTGATTCCAACTGTTTAATCAGTTTATACTGAAACAAAGTTTTGAAAGAAACAACCCAGAGACAAATCAGCCAAGGCTTCTAGCCTGTGCCAAGTCAGTTCTTTTGGCCTAATAAGCAGTAAGAAAGTCTTTACAGCTGTATGGCACTGCCAGAATACTGCAATATTATTTAAGGGAAGAGGCAGAGAGCCTTCATTTCCCTAGAAGTATTCATGGGCAGAAGTCCAGCTGACTGAGACGGTCGTGCTGTTTCAGTAAAGCTGTCAAACTGCTCGAGAAACTGGTTTCTGCTGCACTGGAAATGGGCAAAAGAGCTTCCTGGCTTTAGAGTGTTAGCTGCTCTATCTGTTCTTTTTCTAAAGAGCAAGAATTCCTCCTGTTCTCCTGGCTTGGAAAGATTTAAAGCTGAGGTGAGTGTAAAGCAGAACTTGGCTACTTGGTTTTGAAGTGACTCTTGATGAATTTGTGTGTTTCAAA
Source organism: Sagittarius serpentarius (assembly GCA_034782735.1). NCBI lineage: Eukaryota > Metazoa > Chordata > Aves > Accipitriformes > Sagittariidae > Sagittarius > Sagittarius serpentarius. The sequence continues at coordinate 4,522,995 of JAVKLA010000088.1, forward strand.
ATGCATACTGGCACTAGTGTTAGAAGGAACCTCCTGGCTTCTCTCAGTTGTTCCACTCTCTTTTAATGTGGGTGAGTGAGGCTGCTAATTTTTTTTTTTTTTTTTTTTTTTTTTTTGCCGACCACGGGCTACACGTTCTTTGTAACCTGATCATCTAGAATAAACACTCCACCCTAGGGCTCTTGGTAACTACCTGAATGTTTTGACACTGGCTGCTCTTGAATTGGAAGAACAGCTGATCGCTGGAGTCTGTAGACAACTGTTATGCCCCAGCAAGAAACTGGGGTCTCTTGTACTGGGATAAGGGCCTGTATCTGCTTGGTTCTGGGATGTAAGTTGATCTGCACTAAGCACCTCAGGCTAGAAACATGCCTCTTCTGGACCCCTCCCTGCTCTTTCTTTGGCTGGTCACATTCTGCACTGCTTGTGGTTTGATTTGAGCTAATGAGTTAAGTGGTGTGGATTTTGTTGAATAAAATGAACTATAGCTGTAATGTATGAGTCAAGGCCAACAGTTGCAATAAATCATATGCACACACACTTAACAGTACTGCACACTTCCTGAGCTGTAACTGAATTGTCATATCAATGTGGAGCACAATACCACTTACTGCAGATTCAAATCTTACCTTCCTACTGACAAAATTCATGCCAGGGAGCTGGCATCAACTTACAGTGTGAGACTGACAGGTATCTCCTGTTATCTCCTGTTATCTTCAGCCCCACTTGGACTAGTGGTCTGCCTGCATTTGCACAGGCTTTAAAAGTTGATGTACTCTCTCCCTTTGACTCTGTGACTGATCTGAGCAAGGAAGCATGTATTTGAGCCTCCTGGAGTCAGGTATGCTACACCACTGGTGAGGTCATTGGTTTTGTCCCTATTTAAAAAGTTTATGTCAATGTATTGATGCTTGACTTCAAAGCAATAGGTTCCACATTAAACCAGTACTTCCTTGAGACACTTAAGCGTGTGTGCATGAGAAGCTAGTACCAAAGAGTATACTTCACAAAACTCTGTGGCTGTACACCAGAAAGAAGGGAGAGAGGGGAGAGGTAAAGAATACTTCAACTGCTACAGGAGGGTAGAGGAAACACCTGCAAAACATTCTTTTGACAGCAGCTTGACTTCACGCTTGGTCACAATTAACTACACTCGATGGACAGTACAGCTTGTCAAGAGAGTGCAAAGAAACTAAGACAAGATGCCTGAAAGTGGTAACACATCTTGCTGTTCATGCTTTACATGCACATTGGAAAATTATTTGTGAGGGCAGAGAAAGCAACTAAGTAAGAAAGATTCAAGTATGCAGTTAACTGCGTTCACAGTGCTATTGTCTCCTGTTTGTAATAGTCATTTTAAGCCATGGAACAGGAGTAACTACTTCGTGTCTAACCAGTATCTGTTGTGTTCTATTATCTCTACACATTTATAGTCAACTTTTCTTTGCATTCGGAAGAGAGACAATAGCTGGAGCTGGTGTAACTCACCTCCACATCTCACAGGCACTAGAACAAAGGAAGTGATGCGGGCATGGAAGACTGTCCCTTCTGCAGAGGCAGTCTCCGCAGGACAGTATCTTTTAAGTTGTTTTCCTATGGGTTTAAAAGATAATACCAGCAATGCTACTTTTCTGTAATTGATTGGTGTAAACTTAATAAATATCTAAGCAGTACTTGTACCTATGCGTTTTATAATGGGTCAGATGGAGTTGAGCCTTACAGCTCTACCTTGCATTTCCTGTAATCTCTGCCTCTGTGTACACAAATGGTGCTCTTGTGACTCAAAACCATGGATAGCCCTGTGGATAACAGGTGCATTTGAAGATAAGGTAAAAAACAGTTGAGATGTTAATGCTTTTTCTGTACTGAAGGAGAATAACTACATTCCTTGTCCATCCCAACTGCCTAAAGCTCACTTCTACCTCAGCATGAAGATCACATTGAGCTGCTGCACTCCGTAGGAGTGCAGATGGTTTTGACTCCTGGACTGAAATGGGCAAGTAACCTACTTAAGTAAAACTGGTTTTGTGTTTTTTGGTTTTTTTTTATTTATTTAAGAACACTTGGAATGGGGGAATGAAGTCTACATATGAACAGATGCTTTTTCTGCCCCCCTGCTTTGCTTAACACTGAAGATAACTGGTAATATCTTGATTACACAAATACAGGACAGAGGTGAACAGTAATAGCATTCAGTCTGTCTCTGTGCCATCATCATCTTCCTCATCTCCACTTTGAGACTGCTCTTCTGTAAGGGAACAGCTCAGCAAGGACTTCTGTATACACCGTCTTTCCTCTGCAATAAAGAGAGCAAGAGAGGGTTGTTACTTGATCTCTTTACATACGCGGGAATATCCTCAACTTCTAAAGGAAGGAATATTTCTCAGTTCAAGAAATTGGAAGTAGCCCAGCATATCCTACAACACCCCCAGGAACTGAGGCTGCATTTTAGGAAAGCGGCTGGAGGAACTCACCTTCATTTGTACAGTTTTGCAACAACATCAGCAGCTGTCTTCTATTATACTGAATTAGAAATTTCTGACATGTTCTTATAGTACCTGTAGGAGTCACAAGAACAGTATGTAACAACCTACAAAACCAAGGGTTTCAGAGCTGCTAGTATATTTTCATTAAGATCATTGTATCAAGTGACAAATGCCCCCAGCAACAACTTTATTAATGCAAGTGCTACGAAATGGCTGTACGCTTCATTTCTGCACCGTTGAGGTTAAGTGGTGGAGGAAGAGTTTCTAACATGCAGTGCCCATTATTTGCCCCACGTGGTTAATTTCAGGACATGAACGGTACTATACTTTGCAAATATATTTTAAAAAGAAAATAATGTAATACAGTATTTGCTGCTCTGGTTCTGTGTTAAATGTAATGAAGATGCGAGCAGAATTAATGAGGGTTTCAACAAAGAACTGCTGGCGCCTGTTTCTTATTTGGATCTGCTAAGCTGCTGACTTAGTGACACGTAAGCCGTGTCTGTCGCACCCACGGCAGTGAGATGGGGCTCTTCCATTTCGGCGGGCCGGGTTAAGCTCCGCCGCCTCCCCCCGGGCACCAGAGACTCCGCTCCCAGCACCGGGGCAGCTCAGGCCGCGGCTGACCTCCGACGTGCAAGGTGTTGAGGAAGCAGGGGTAGCGCTGGCTGCGGCTCTCCAGCTGCCTGACGAAGGGGAGCGCGGAGCAGAGCAGTCTGTGCGAGTCCTTGCGGCACCGCAGGAGCACGGTCCCGGTGTAGGCGTTCAGATACTTCACTGTGGGGGCAGACACGCACCGGTGAGCCCGGACCCCCCCGCCCCGTCCCGTCCCGTCCCGCGGCAGCCCCCTCCCCCCACCCAAGGGTCCGGGGCGGCGGGGGCAGCGCGTCCCGCCGGCACCTGTGAAGGAGACGGAGCAGCAGGCCAGGCCGTAGTCTCCGTGCACCCGCCCGATGGCGTCCCTGACGGCGAGGCCCACGGCGCGCTCCTCGATGCACTGCCGGCACCGCGGGTCCTCCGAGACCACCTCGCACAGCACGTACCTGCGGGACAGCGCGGCGTCAGTGGCGCGGGACGGGGACGGCCCCGGCCCCGGCGCCTCCAGCCTCACCTGTTCTTGAAACGAACCATGGCGGCGGCGGCGGCGCCCGAGCCGGACGGTGCTGCGACTCGCCAATGGGTGAGGCGCCTCACCGTTCCGCAGCCAATCGTCGTTGGGCAGGGGCGGGGACAGAAGAAGGACTTCCCGGCCCCGACCGCCAGCGTGGTCCCGCCTTCCTTCCGCGGCCGCCTGCAGAGCCTGCGCGCAGGCGCGCTGCTTCCCGCAGGAGCGAGCCGCCGGCGGGTCTCTCGGGGCGCCCCGCGTGGCCACCCGACCGCCTTCCCGCGCCCTCCGCGCGGGGGCGCGCGCGGCTCGCGGCTGCGCGGGACGGCGTGAGGGGACGGCGGGTCCTCGCCTCCGTCGGGTTTGCCGAACGTTAATTGGTTTGGCTTTAGCCCTTTTCGCTGGGTTGCTTCAATCCACTTTGGCTAAGCCCGCTTTGTCCAGCGCCAGCAAGTCTAAATGAGGGAGACGGGGCCTGCTTCGTCTGACCGGCGCCGTGGGAAGGCCCGGTACTGCAATCACCCTCCGGCTGCGGCAAGTGGTGAGGCCGCCACCTGCCCTCTGGCGCTGAGGGCTTTAGTGCCACCCTTGTGCTCCTGGAAGAGCGCTCTGCCTTCGCTACCTCACAAAACTGTACTCCAGCATTTATAGCTCCTTAGGCTCCGGGTATGGGGCATTGTGGGATATGTACTAACTGTCTAACAAAGGAAAACAGGTGAGAAAATTGTGGAACAGAGCTACTTCTTATAATTATTTCTGTAGTGGTTTTCAAAGCTGTGATCTCTGACGATCTGAGGAAGCAAGGAGTGCTTTTTGAAAAGATCTGGTACAAGAAGAAACTGAGGAGAGGGGAAGGTGGAGGGTAAGGGAAAAGATATAGGGTGGGCACCTGAATGTGAGATGGGAGAAAGAGCCAGTTAGGGTGGTGTATAGTTCAGGGGGGAAACACTTCCACCAAGGTCCCTGGAGCCAAATCGCACGGGAGCGCTGAGGCACTATAAATTAAATGGGAACTCATTGCTAATTCAGAGTGGAAACATATTCTTTAATGACCTTAATTCTAGACAAAGAAAACAATGATAAACCCAATGGAAATCCTGTCGTGGGTGATAAACTTCTGCCCTCTGAAACAGATGCCTGTTCTGCTGCTCTTTCCCGTTCTCTATTAACTCCTCCTTCACCTGTGGTCACATTTTTGAGTCGTTTTTTTGAGAACTATGGAATATGAGTTGCCTGGGGAGAAAAAAGCACGAAGTCCAGTATGGACTTTCCAGAAGACCTTTTCTTTTGGACCATGATCAAAGGCACTGGGGGAAGTTTTGTCAGTTTCTGAAGCAGATGCAGATAGAAGCATTTTGTTGATGAGAGAGACTGCATTGCATTGATCTTTGCCATATTGCTTTGTGGTTTAGTATCCAAACTGGGATCTAGCTGTCATCTGTTCCACTTGTCAATACAGTGAGCTCCTAGGTGACAAGCTATTCTCACATTTTTGAACAATATCAAAGTCTGTGAAGATTCCCATGTATTTTCTTTGTGGAGTGAGGTCCTGACTTAGCCTTCCAGCATGCCTGCTTGAGGTGCATTTGCCTGCTGCCCCTGTCTTTCTGGTGGCATCCCCCACCGTGCCTTCTGACTGGGCTCTGGTTGTCCTGAGCTGCTCAGGTTGCTTTCATTCATGCCCTCCCTCATTTCCTTCTTTTTGCAGGGGCACAGCTGGGTCTCTGACAAGCAGACCATGTGAGTGCACTCTGCCCTGTAATCCAATAGGACATGTGCACTGTGCATGTTACAGGCTGGGCCCTATGTGTAGCAAAGCCTCTGTTTTCGGTCCAGAAGGCTGATTAGGAGAGACACGGTGCAAAGAGAGAGCAGTGTTGTGAGAGAGCCCTGTCCTGCTTCATTTCTCGTATGATACTGCCTTTAGTTCCTTGTTGTTGGTTTGGAGGATGCACAGAGCAGCCCTGAGCCACCACAGCTCCATGTACATTCACTGCCTGTGTTAGCACAAGCCATGTGAGTCCAGTGAGGCATCATGGTGTGCTGAGCTGACAGCACAGGACTAAAAGGTTACAACATCTTCACGTTTGTTTTCCCACCTCCTCACTCCCGTCTGCCAGCTTTGCTGTATTGATTCCAGAGTCAGTGATTCAAGAAACTGTCGCAAGTGATGGTGAGTTATACAGTAAAGGTGGGAAAGAACTGTCACCTAAGAAAAGATCTGAGAGAGAAAAAATCAGAAAATGCTATTTAAATTGAAGAGTGGGTCAAGAGACCTGTCAAGAGAGAGGATGGATGTCTCTCCTGCAGACTTGGAGAGACAATGTGGCCTCAGGATAGCTTATCAAATAGAAATTATGGAGGATAGAGTACACAAGGACAGGGGGAAATAACATGCACTGTCTATACACATTAGAGACAATTTGTAAAGCAGTTTAAGAACTTTGGACAGAAGATTCTTTATCAGCGTAAGCATTCATCAATGATTGTCCAATAAAGTGGTGATGCTAGGGAGGTACAGGAGGAATAATGAGGTCTTGTTTTCCCAGCTCGTGTTTGTTATGTGTGGTAGTGTGCATGTGGAGGGGTTATTCCAAATCAGTCCAGGTTGGTTTTATTACCATTTGAGTTCGTAATTTGACATTTTACTACAGGCTTGAAGATCTAGATCCTCATTTTGGATTTATATAGCATTCATAATCTCCGGATTGCAGGTTAGATTGCATTTGTATTGTGTAGAATTAATTGTGCTAGTAAGCTGCAAGAGACATCATGATTAATGCATATGTTTTATTGTATGCAGCCAGCTCTTAGAGTTTGTATTTATTTGCTATAATTAAAATTACCAGCAAATGTGTTCACTGAAAAAACATATATCGGTTAGTGAGTCCTTGCACTCTTTTTAGGTAGGATGTTTCCATTTTATCGATGAGGAAACCGAGGTACAGGGGGATTAAATAGTATGTTCATAGTAAATAGCTGTCAGTCTGGAGATACAGAGCAAGGATGTAATGTGAGTAGAGGGAACCAGCGTATTAGTGCATATTATGTTGGAGTATAGGTCTTGTTTGTTGCTCATACTTAAGGTAGCCAAGTAATTACATTCTGGAGTAAAATCAGGATGCACTGGTATTCGGTCCTTGTGATACCACAATTTGATCTTCCCTGCATAGCCAAAACCATGATTTTTGCTCCCCCCTGGAAGCATGGAATTGAATTTGCCATCAGATGCAGTATCAGAGGTGGGGGTGACAACTACATTTTGTTCCACTGTATGCACATTGCATCCCCAGATAACCCCGCAGTTGAAAATACAAAACAATCTGGCTAAAATTAAAACTGCTTCTTAAATCCTCTGTCTGAGGTTGCCTGAAGCTTTTTGTTCAGTTTATCTTCACAAGGTCACTGAGACGGAGGAGTGCGTTCTCTGAGCATGTTGGCCAAGAGCCTTTCATGCAGATGCTTTCATTTAACATTTGGGATGTTTTCCTTCTCCCTCTGGTCCCTCCCTCTTTGCTCCCCCATTTTCTATATCTCTCTACTTCCCCCTTTTGAGCTCAGGACCCCTCAGATCAATACACATAGGAATAAAAGCTATCCTTTTTTATCACCTTAACATGTAATCACTAATCATAAGCTTTCTGGGCACCTAAGCTGTCACAGGCCAGAGGCTCCTGGTCTGTCTGCCAGAGCTGCCACGCGTGCTGCCTGCAGCACTGCCCTCATCTTTGCTGTCATCCTGCCACATGGAATATTTGTCTTGCAAAACCATGTGTTTGAAGCAAATTCTGTGTCTGCCTCTTTCAGTGGCTTGCAGTGTGATCTTGGACTACTCGCTTAAGATCAAAATAGTAAATTCATGTTTCTTTGAATTTTTTTTTAATAGTCAAGAACAGGAAATTTCAGTTCAGTTTAATAGTGATTGCGTGCTCTGAGAGACATCCCAAGTGTTATAAGGTGAGCTTCCATTAAGATATTGAAAATTGGAAGCCACTTTGGAAGATTGAAGACAAAGTTTAAGATCTGATAAAGGGCATAAATGTCTATGACTTTGGCATGTGCTGTCTAGAATGAACACAGAATCAGGACCCTTCTCATCCTGTGCAGCAAAAAACAGTGTGAGAGAAGAGCAGTGCAAAAAGGCTTTGTGCCAAGTGAGAAGCTGGCCCTAAACTTCTGGGCTTCATTTTCTCCAGCTTTGCAATGGGAATAATTGCTAATATTTTACTCGTAAGTACATGTTAAAAAATAGTAAAATGTCCACTCAAATATTGTTAATTATCAAATATAGTAAAATGTATAGTTTGTGAATATATAGCAAATACAGTTTGCTTCTATATATGAGTGATTTCTAGGCAGCACACTTTTCATTTGCAGCAAGCTGCTGCAAGAAGAAAACAGACGTTTCCAAACTAGTTAATAAAATTAAGGCAAAAACTAGAATATTGGTTCAGATAGTTCAGGATTTGCTTTCTCTTTCCTTTCTGCATTAGGGAACACAGACTAAACAGTAGGCCACATAAGTTACTATGTAATCTGCTGTGTAAAACCCCCATATTTAATACCTCCTTAACGAGAATGTTAAAATGGATTAATTGTTCTTTGTTCTGGTCTCTGAAGATAAAGAGTAATTACTATTAATTATGTGTAATTGAAAAATTGCTCCTTCACAAAAAATCCAATAGCATTAGTGGGATTTTAACTTCTTGCCACCTGTCAGCAGGCATACAACATTCCAACCATAAACTTAAGAATGGCCTCAGAGAGTCTTACTCACCTGCCAGCCCACGCTTGAGACCAGTATTTTCAGAGATAACAGATCTCAGAGCATGCTGGTGAGACAGGACTCTGTTTTGTTCTGTGCTGAATGGCACTTAAACAGAAGATGCAATTTGTAAGGCTGGTTGTCAGTGATGCTGCTGCAAGACTTTTCCTCAGTAAAGTTCCAGAAACCTGTGGAACAACCACAGGTAAACCAAAGGGAAAGTATTAGAAACAAACAAACAACAAAACAAACCCTTGAGCTTGCCTCTCTGGGAAGGAAGCTTTTGAAAAAAAGGAAAAACAGCCCACGACTCTTTAGTAACCAGTACCTCACCTGTGGGTAAGCACAGACAATAGAGGTGTCTGACAAAGAGTGGAGACTATGTTGAGATATTTGAATTATGGTGAAAAAGAAAAAAAATTTAGGATTTTTACAGGGGCGGAGCACATTCATTTATGTAAGATTAGTAGATAAGTTAGCCTGAGACCTGAAATTCCTAACTGCCCCACTGATTTCTGTTAATTAAAAATCCTCAAAATATTTAGGTGCATGACTGACTTCCTTTGATTTCAGTGGGAGCTGGGCACCTTCATATGCATAAAAAGAGCATAAGCTCTCTAGGCCTCAGTTTCACATTGGCAAAATGAGGATAACAATATTTTTCTACTTCAAGGAGTGCTACAAATAAATTATTGAGTTATTATGCACTTAAGTAATATAATAATTAAGATAATAGAAGCTCTTACAACATAAACATAGCCTACCCTGAGCCACCTTCTTCACATATGAGTTGGTGTAGAGGTTACTCTGAAACAAAAATGATGCGTCTAGTGTTCTCTGTCTTGCAGCTCTTTGCTTTTTCTTTCCCTTGAATTCCCATGTGCAGATTAAGCCAGGGTCCTATTTTACAGTAAAATGTATCTGCTTATGTTGCCATATACTGAACAAGCCTTTCTCTATGTGGCTTTATGTTTAATTCCATCAGCCTAGAGCAGCATAGATCAGAAATGTCTTCCACAGAGCACTTGTCTCCCTAATGAGGGAGGCAATGAAAAACATTTTCTAGTGCATCCATCACTCAGCAGCTGTGGTGCTGAGGCGAGAGGACAGGCATCCTGGAGCAACCTTATATAATCCGTGCCTGCTGCCTGGCTCCGGCAGGGCAGCAGCAATGTGTGCCGGCGTGGAGGGGGGCTGCAGTGGAGCTGCTCGGTGGGGTACGGCCAGGGCTCCCCTTGGCAGCTGCAGGGTGTTGGCTTGTACTGGTGTCAGCTTGGTGCAAAAAGTATGTCAGTCACTGCCTAGTTGGGGCACACGGGTCTCAACTCTTTGCCTGACCCACTCTCACAGAGACCTCCTCCCCCCTCTGTTCTTGCCTAGATCCAATTTTAGCTGCAGCATCCCACTGCCCAGCACAGTAAGTGAAAGCCCCTCAAAAGCAGAGCAGGGTTCAGTGCATGAGTGCAGATTTGGGTGGGGAGAATCAACAGTGACTCTTTTTATTTCTGCTGTGCTGACTGGGGGTGCTCACAAAGACCAGTAAATGCAAACAGATTTCCAGAGGCAGTGGTTGTTATAGATTGAAGAAGACAAAAGGCACTGGAAACATCTGACCTATTTTGGGAAGCTTCCTGGGGCCTTTTGCTTTTATTTTGTTCTTTTTTTTTTCCTAAAGATGTGCTTGCACCTGAGTCAAAGAGACTGTAAATATTTGTCACTTTTTCTAACTATGTGCACCATGAAGACAGAAGCAAACTAAAAAATATCTTGCTGCATTTGCTAGGCTGATTCCACCAGTTGCCCTGAGGGCATGGGGGTTTGAGCTGGCACTTGAGATGACTTCTGCCTGCTGCTGGTTGGTCCCAAGCTAAAGCTCCTGGTGATGGACATAGCAACCTTCTTGCAGTGCTTGATGGCATCTGCCACAATGAGATGATTTGGGGGCAATTGACCCAGGGCATGTCCCTCAGGCCACCTTAGTAAAATTCCGTATTGCGCATGCTGGAACTCAAGCAGTTGTTGCTATGTGACCTTCTCTGTCCCTGTTTCGTACCTGTGATGCTTAAAAGATCATGTTTATCCTGCTGTAACATTAGTGACTTAATTAGAGCTGAATTTGGTCCTACTGCCTCTGAACATGAGCAGCTTCCATCAAGTCATCTAAAGGATCAGATCTGGTTTCTTCTCTCTCTCAGTACTGGTGGCATCTGGTTTCATTTTCCATCTTTCCTAAGGGAGCTCACTTTTCCCCACATTTCAGCATATGCCTGTTGTATGTCAGCATCCCGGGCTGCCTGTGTCTCCGTGCCAAGCCAAGTATCGCTCTTCCAGCCAGCAAGGTACAAGATGGTGTAGAGACAGAACTTCAGACACGTCAAGAATTGGTGTTGTGGACTGTGTGTAGCTTAAAACTAGTACCTGCTTATGGGTCAAGAAACTAAGCTGGAGCCAGTTAAGTGTGGTGGGTTTTTTCCCTCTATGTAGGATGGGTAGAGGTAGCAAGCTTTTCACCTTGTAGTGTCACAGGAGCCAGTGTTTTTGCACAGCATGGCTCCTCTTTCTTCATTCCCTTATGGGCACCTAAGGGACTTCTCAGGGTAAATAGCAGGGTGGGGCACTGCTGATGAAATAGCAGGGCTAGCAGAGGACTCGGTACTCCCAGCATCATAACAATGTTAGCACTGTCTGCATGACATCCCCATTTATTTCTAAATATACTGACATGGGAAATTTTCTACATGTGATGGTTTGTCGCTAGGAGTTGAATTGATTCTTTTAACTTGTTCCATCTCTTCTCCTTCCCTGTCCCCACCCCAACCACTTGGCCAAAACAAAACTCCCCCAGCTTTGTTTGTGGCACACAGAGGGACAGCTATTTAAGCAATAATTATGAAGTTCTTCTTTGTAAGATGTAGGATTTTTAAAAAGTGTAAGATTATGATTTTGAGTGTTTATTAGATTCCCCTACATACATTCAACTTCAGCTCTCAACGTTTTTATGTATATTCCTACACAGATAAACCTATTGCTTTGAACTAGTATACATACTCTCTATTATTTCTCTATTATTATGTTACTCAATATTGTAAGATCAACATCTGTGAGTCAGATCACAGACTAACAAAATAATTGAAAAATTATTTAATTAATTTATTTAAATTATACATACTGAGCTCTTTTATTTTGGGGACTTGCAGGGTACAGGTGTTTCTCTTTAAGCATGGGGCCAAGCAACTTCATTAGTCTTTTAATAGTCTCTTAGTATCAGAGACTGATGGTATCAACCTTATATTGAAGCTCATTTTTCAATAAAAATGCGGCAGTTTATAACATGGATACAGAGCTCCTGCTCCCATTCACGTTCCCTCCTACTCTGTATTCTCCAACAGAAAGACACCACAGTGACAAACACAGAAAATTGAAAGGCACATACTAAATCTCAAGTTCAGTTCTTTAGTGTCTTTCACACATTATAGCTTTTTAGAGGAAGATGACATTTAGAGGACAGGGTATAAGTAACTTTAGATTAAGTAATGGACATAAGGACTTCGTATCCAAGCAGACCGTCTTTCTGGCTGTCAGTGCCGTGTAACCATGTCACCGACATCCAGTCTGATGTTTTCTTTATTATTATTCATAAGCTCCCATGCTGAACAGCAATCAAACTCTTCAGGCTGTGCCATCTTGGGAATTATCACACTTGCAGGGCGGTTAAAGTCACTTCTCCTCGAGTCTTCTGCCTCTGAAAAGTGCCCAAGGCTAATCACTGTGAAATGTGACGCCTGTCATGTCTTCTTGTTCAAGTATGTGCGGCAGGCCTGTCATTCACTAAAAGCCTTAACATCTGTTATTACATGGTAATCCTCATGCATCAGGCTTCCGAATAAGAAACTGGTGGAGCCCAGCAAGGTATGGCTCAGCTTTAGTTTGCATAATTCCCAGAATGCAAGGCAACTTGCTCTCCCTTCTGAACTCATTAATAAGCAATAAGAATATTATATAAGATGGCATCTTTTTTTAAACCATGATAATTTCAAATGCTATTATAATTAGGATGAAGATGAGAGTTTGAGCTGGGGGAGGGAACAGACAAAGGATTAAGCTGATCTCCACCATGACGTTAGAAGGTGGCTTTGTCTGTTCTATCCTAGTTTGGACAATAATGGATATGCTTTAGGCACATGAAGAGGCAAATAGACAATTAATTTAAAAGTATTAATCCTTTTTATCCTGAAATGTTATTTCTTGGCATAACTAGGATCACAGCTTTCCAGTCCACTTGTATTCTAACTGACCCTGTAGAAAAAGCCTGAAAAGCAGTATATGTTTGTGTTTTGTCCTGATGACTATCCACTTCATAGTGGGTCGGATAAAGTGGACAAAAATATTACGTTGCTGAGAATATCTTTGTTTAAGCCAGAGTGACTGCTAGCTGATTCAGACTACAGTGCTATCACATCGCAAGAGACATGGCCTCTCGGGTAGCAGGTCCTAAGCCCTGACAGATCAGATGTGATATTTTAATGAAGAAAAGTTTAGTGTCTGGATTGAGCAGGCAGGATTTGCTGGAGAAGGAAAACCAGGTGAAAGTATGGTTTATACATGTAACTAATAGGGCAGGGCCGCTTTCTTTGGAATAGGGAAGATTTAAAAAGTCACTTGTCAAAATCATTTTTCCTCTAACGCTGCAACAGCCCTCAGATCTGAGCATGTTCCTGATGTTCCCCCTCACTCACATGCACGAACACGGGGAGGCAGGCAGGAGGAGGCAGCTGCACTGACACACTATGGGGTTTGCAAGAACACGATAGCAATTTAGCAGAATGATTAAAAGATTGCAAACATTTATTAATAGCTTTGCTGCTGCAGCAGCTCTGCCGGAGAAGCCTTGCTTCCTCAGGGATGCTCTTAACCTCCTGCGTGTTCCCTTCCAGAGCTCTAGAAATGGAAAAGTCAGGTTTGGACTCAGTTTCACTTTAAAGCCACAGCTATGCACAGTACTGCAGACCACTTTATCCCACTACCCAGGGGAAAGGACAGGGGGGAACTTGAGTGTGAGAAAGAAACAAGAGAAGGTACACGGAGCAAAAAGAAAGGATTTTTTCTTTTCAGCTATTGCTTGGCCTTTCTTTTCTTCCCTGTGTTCCTCTCCCTTTCTCTCATTGATCTTCTTTACCCACTGCTTCTCCTCTCCCTTGGGACAGAGCAACTTTTTGTTCAGCGCATTGGCACTAGATTCAAATGTGGGTCTACAGTGTCTTTTTGATACTGTATAACAAAATCAGTGAAAGACAGGTATAAAAGCAGTATTGAAGAAGATCTGCTGAAAGTTCTGCAGAGCAGTCGAATTTCCTAACATGAGCACAGTCTGTTCTTTTGCGATTCTCATGATTGTGTTGTTGTCTCTGGATTTTTTTACCTTTAACATTGGGGAAAAGGAGGAGGTGAAGGGTCAATAAAAAAAAAAAACAAAACCCAAGAAACAAAAACCAGAAAAAGAAAGGAAAGGGCAGTTGGCTGAACAAGAAATCACCTTATACTTCATGGCTGATCCTGCTGAACAGCAGTGAACACTGTAAATGAGATGGGCAGTTCTGATGTTCGAGTGCACAGTATCTGAGACATTTTTATCCCACAGACCAGATGATGGTGACTGACTGATAGAGGTTTGCAACAGGAGGATATTTATCCAACACATATGGTGACCTCCTCCATAGTCCTATCCACAGTGGAATAATCAGGGTTTTTTGAACTTTTTTTTAAACTGGGTCCTAAGAGAAACTAAAATGTCTGGACAGCCTAAAAGGAATAAATTTTTTCTGCTAAGCAATGGTGACAGCAGATATGAATACTTGTGTCCCCGTCATTATCTAAAATCCTGCTTGTTGCTGGGTAGGATAACAGAGCACCTCAACCATGGCTTTTCCTGTACAGCATAGCCAAGAGACTAGACGTGCTATTGGGCATCAGCAGCTGACTACCTGTGCTTGACTTTTTAGTTCCATCAGGAGAATTTTTCTTCTATTCATACACACAATTTAATCATGCCACTTGGCAATTTAAGAAAAATCTCATTGCATAATCACTACATCTGTGCTTAATGCAGTAAAATAAGCAGAAGGGAAAGGGAGATGGATCCAGTGGATCAGAAAGGAGAAAAAATATGATGGTGGAAGGATTCAGGAAAGAAAATAGAGTTGAATTATGAGTCCTACATTATTCTGACCTGAACCTACTTTGGGCTGATTAGGTGTTTTTTGAACTGTTTCTCCTGTTCCTTGAAGTTTTCAGTTAAAATATTTCCTTCATCAGTTTTCAAGTGCAGTGTCCAATTTGGAACTTGACTAGCATGAATTTTTGCCTCTTGTAAGGGGATGTTGCTTATGAAAAACATCTGATTATCTCTGTTCGCTTCTGTATACCATGCTGTTCATGGGATGACCTGGGAAACTACACAACCTGAGAGTAAGTGTAAGCCCAACAGAAAACTTCCTCCCTTGGGATGTGTAAGGAAAATCTATATAAATTTCTGGAGAGCTTGGCAGGCAGCCTCTGGGGCCTTAAAAAGGCCTGCTTTTCTAGGGAATGAGTATAATACTTTGAATAATCCTAGTCTAAAAGACAGAGAACCCACATGCAATTGTAGTTGATACCATGGATGCATTTGGGCTAATTGCTTCTTTACTTTTTGTCTTTAGGAGCTGAAATTCCCTATTCTCAGAGCAGCCAAAGAATGCCATAGATGAGGATGAAACAGACCTGGACATTGGAGAGGTACCTGGTTTCAGGTGAGAAAGGATATAGATAGGATCCTGCAAACACCAGTTCAACAGAAGGAACTACTTTCAGAGATACTTTCCCTCTCTCATTTCTTGTTTGACGACTGCAAATGGCAGGCCTTTCCAGGCAGTAGCAGCTATATAGCTTCAGCTGCTCTGTCAAAGTTCTCATCCTTTCCTGATGGTGGCTAGTTCGTTTGTATTGGTTTCAATATCTTTAATTTCCAAGTTTGCTGTGTGCAATAACAAAAGGATGCCTTACAGTCTTGGGACAATTAGGACACCTGTTGGTGGAATTATTTTGTTGGGTTTTTTTCCTCATGTCCTGAAAGGCTGTTTTGGGATGTGTTGGCCTTTACAAATATTTAAAGCAAGAAATTGTATTTCATCAGTACTTCCCCTGCTCCCATCAGAACATCAACCCTCACTACAGCTCTTCCCTCCATATACCTCATTTTCTTTTTACTATTTTCTTGCTCACTAATAAAAAAATATAACATACTTAAGTATGAGAACCACTATCCTCTCTGTTGTGGAGTAGTCAGAGTATAGCTTTTGCCATTAGCATTCCCTCCCATTGTTAGGACAGATGCTCCCTCTGGATACCCTGGCCATGCTCTTGAAGTACTGGAATTGTATCTTTGCAAATGAGCAAAGAATTTGCTTTCTTATATATTGAGGTATCTCTGTATGTCCTGTATCTTGTACTGGCTACTATGTCTGTATCCAAGTGGCAAGTAACAGGACTACAGCTATGGTTAAAATAACCTGCGCTGAGATTCAAATACAACAAAAGACCAGAGTGTTAAGTTTCTCAATTGATAAATACATTTATTAGTGAGACTTAAAAATCCTAGAGTGCTAACAAATTGGTAAATTCCAGGAGTTCACCTATTCTATCCTTCTCCCATCATTAAAGGAAGATAGGGGTTTGGCATATTGTTACCAAGTGATTGACCTTTGCAATTTTCTTTCTTAGCCTTATACAACACAGGAGCTGGGTACAGCCCAGATACATCCTTGAGACACAATTAGTCTGCAGTTGTACAAACTTTGTAAAGCTTCGATTCCACAGAGAGGCTAAGGAATATACTGATCAATAGCAATGCGGCTAGATCTTTTCTAATGGCAAAATTTCAAGATGAGAGATAAGATGGTGATGAGCCTGTCCCTTCTGCACAGTGAAAAGTAAGGAGGTGAGCAACTTCTGTTGTTACTCACTGATATGGGAACATCACAAGAGAAAACAGATATTCTTCTTAGTATCCTTGTTAGGAGACAGAGAAGAGGTAATAATGAGGAAAAGGAGGAGATGTTAGAGATAATAGCAGAAAGGAGAATTGTCCTTCTTGGGTGCCAGGTGCTAGTAAATAACTTTCTAAATGCTGAGAAGAAGGTAGAAAGGAGGACAGGAGTCTTCAAGGTTTAGGTTTTCCTATGGAGTAAGTCCCTTCTGTTTAGAAAAAAAAAAACGTCAAAGATAAAATACTCCCAGACAACATGAATATAGAAATTATGAGGCTGCACATGATGAACTTATAAAATTCTGAAGTAGGTTGGTTTTAAAACTCTATCAGAACAGTCATTAACTTTTAACAGAATGTACTTTGTTGATTTGAAGAATTAAAAACTGGAGGGAAAATGAAAAGGCAGCTCATGTAAAGCTGCATCATGCTCTGCCTCTGTTGAGACAACGCTGTATCACCTCTGCCGGTAGCAAAGAACCTGCCAGCCTTTGTCATCATTTTGCATCACAGTATGACCTGAAAGCAAACATACCCTCTGCCGTCACACAGTACAGTGCTGGGGATCACTTGCAGAACTACAGTGGCCATATAGCTGGGGAATATTGGTCTTGTCAGCACTACTGAACACTGACAAACTGAGGGAACTGAAATATATTGCTCTGTTTCTTCTTTTTGTGTGGATCTTCATCAGCCTTACCATTTATGTCAATTTTATTTTTCAAGATTCTACTTGCAAAGGTTTGGCTGCAACTGAACTGTAAGATATTCTTGATTATTGCCTGTCCTGTTGTCCAGAGCTTGCTTTCTCACACAATGTTTGGATGAGCCATGGGTCACAGCCATTAAACTTAGTTTATGGAAAACATACCAGAATCACTTTGATCACATTATGTTAAATTCTCCATTTGAAAGAAATGTAGCACTAGGAGATTTCCTCACTTCCTATCTCCAAATCTTGCTTTTTTTTCCTAACAGTAATACTGCCTTCCAGACCCTGCTTGAGTTCTTCTTTGGCATCGACTTTGTATTTCCCTCCCTACCTGATATTCTTTTCCTTCCTTTTAACCCAGTATTGGTTTAAGTTATTTCCCCACCATAAGTACCCACTCCCAGCCCCTCCAATCTCAGCTGATCACAGCAAATTGGTATGTTTATCTTGGCTAGGACTTGTGCTTTACTTACTTACATAGGTGTTTATCCAAAAGTTCACAAAACATCCGTCTTTATTGTCTTAGGCTTGAGAAAGGACATGTTTTAGGAGAGCTTTATTTGCCTCTGAATAAAGTTTACATGAACAAAACAAACAATTACTATAATTCCTTTACTCTGGGCACCTGACGTCCTATGCAAGTCCAGGAAATCACACCGAGGAGCACTGCTTTCTTGCAACCGGACTAGAAGAGATACAGCTGTCTATCAGCTCTGTGCTTTGTCTTGTTTAGAAGAGGATGTGGGTCCTGGGTGAATTGCTCTCATAATGGAATAATCAAGTCTAAGTCTGACTTTTCTTGTTAAAATACTCATGTTCTTTCCTCGTAGGAAATATGGAGGTGTGCCTAGTAGTACACCTCACTTAGAGTTGAGGGTTTGTAAGCTCCCCTACTTGTTTCTGTGTGCATTCACTGAACAATGTCACCAAATCTTGGTAAGGAGAAGTTCTTTGTAAGTAGAATGAGAGGTTCACTTTTAGAAATCTGCTCAATCATTTGCATAACAAACCAATTAATGGGTTAGAAGCTCCTGTTGAAAACCAGGGTGGCATGGATAATGGTGTGGACAGAGGGGGCTGAAGTGCCAGTGTCGGTTTCTAAGCTCTCTTGATGGATTTCACATTATTCTTACTCACAAAGTGATGTGACTTTCGGGTGCTTATGAGTAATGAGTAGAGCTAGTTTGTTTAGTGTCCCTGTCCCCCAAGGCCACTGCCCTTTGAGAGAGAACAGTGTGTACCACTGCTTTTGGCAGCCACGCTCCTCTAACCTGACGCAGTCGGTTTGGGGGGGCCACAGAGCCGGCAGAGATGACTCATTCCGCCTCAGTGGCTCATTGAGGAGCTGCAGGGAGAAGCTATTTATAACCAGACCTTTCAGGTTCAGTGCAGCAGCATCTTCAGCAGGAGAAGGGGGACAGGAATGGGGATGGCACACACATTCTCAGATACAGATCAACCCCCACGCCAGTATTGTCCCTAGAGCCACATAGCTACCAGCTGACTTCAGCCAGTCCTTTTCCCAAGCCTTTTGCTCAGCTGTCTGGGTGCTCTGGTCCTGGTGTAAGATTCTGTTGATAACTCATCAGCTCCTCAAAGAACAGGGTGACAACTGTGAATATCACCAGTGTGAACAAAACACAAATTCTTTCTACTGTAGCTGCTAAGCTGACTCTTGCTGATTCTTTCTGACCCATGGCCATAGAATTATCACCTTATCTTTTCTTTGTCTCTGTCCCTGTTTATCCCTGGCTTGCCATTAAGATGCGCTCTTTTCATGCGTGTTTTCAAACAGTCTTTATGCTGCCAGCAAATCCCATTTAAACCTCCTGAGGTTTCTCTTACATACAAGCTAACACTATAATTTATAAAAAACTGTAGTTGGTTTTCCCATCTTGCTGTGGACTCACTTTATCTTCAGGTGCTTCCATGACTCCATATGTGAAACAGAGATAATGATACCCCCTGGGTTAAGCACAGTGTGATCTACAGCTATGAAACACCACCTAAGTGGTAGTATTATTACCAGAGAGAGTCACAGAACAATAGGAAAGCATATTACACAACAGTAGAGGACAGCATGTGTTAAAGAAAATATTTATTATGAACACATACATCTTTGTATCTGGGTAACTGTGGCCTTTATCTTGAAGTATATTAGCATACATTAAAATTATTGAATTTTATGTTAAACTAAGCTTCTTCAAGTTGTCTGTTCTCTTAACTGGCTTTTGAATTCAAAGCCACACGGCACCAGGGATCCAGTTGCTTGAATGCTTACCTTGTTCTTGTTCTACCTCTGCCCTATTCTTAAAGCAATTTGCATATCTGGAACTGGGCTGTGGTTAGATGTCTTCTTGGCTCCTGTCATTCTGTTCATTCTTCCCATAGCTTACATGCTGCCCTATTTGGCTCTTCGCTTCCCTTTTTCCTCTCTCTACTTCTTTCTTCCTTCCCCTTCTTCACTAAACAGACAGTTGGCCTCAGAGTGTACAAATGGTGTACTGTTTGATGAGTATAAAGTCTCAGCACATTGTTAAGGCCATTTGGTAAATAAATCCATAGGTTTCTTTGGTATTCTCTCTTTTGGCTGTCCTGCACCACTGTGCTATGAACCCAGAGGTATACTGGCCTTTTTTGCAGTGGGTTGTATTTATTATCTTCATACAGAAGCTGTACTGTAAATAATTCTTGCCTTCAGTTTTGGTAACCAACTGAAGGGGAAGTCTACCCTGCATAAACCAAACAGCGCTGTGATGATAATTTCTTTCTTGAAGCCCAGTTATAAGACTGCAGAGATTTGCGAATGTGAGACGTACCTTATATGCTTCAGCTCATAATCTGGGCTGGAGGTGGCCTCTGCACAGTGGCCCCAACTCTTCCTAGCTGCCACATTATTTTACTGAATCTCAGTTTTGTTTTGGAAAAAGTAGACCTCTGGCTCTTATGGTTGCAAATAAGCCTCTGATACATGAACAAAATATAGCTGGTGCAGAGATATTTGTATTGGTATTGAGAGAAACAGACTGCATTTCAGGGACATGGAGTGTCATGTTTATTTTTTTTGAGTGGTAAACTAAGATGTGCAGTGATTATAACTATGTCAGCTTTGCTCCTTGTCTCTTTCTTCAGCAAATTTTACACAGTAGATAAAATGATTCTTAGAGCTGTTGGTTTATCCTTTCAGCAGCTGCCTTGCCTCTGTTTGGCACCTTAGGCACCTGTGAGCACAGTGTATGTAGTGCAGCTAGCTCCCCTGCATGTCTCACCACCTCCCCTTTGCTCGAGGCTTGTGACGTTCTTGAGCAGACCCCTGGACGGGGATCCCAAGGATGGGTGCTATGGCCAGAGAGCGCACGAGGAGGCGTGTCCAGGTTTGGCTCCATGAATCCAGAACTGAGAGGGACAGGAGGGGAAAGCAAGAGTATGCACACATGTCAGAGACTGAAAGGATTTACCTCCCTGCATTTCCAATTGCTTGTTTTCTATCTGGGGAAAATCCCTTTTGACAGCCCAGGCGGTGAGCTTCTAATTCCTGTCTCCGGCTCATTTTTCACTTCAATCCCTCAGTGAACGGATTTTAATGCTTGATGGATTCAAACAAAATTATTTCCGTTCCTGTGGCTTTGCAAAAGCCTCTGGGGTGTGTGTGTGTGTGCGGCGCAGGGGAGGAGGGACGGAGCTTGTTTTCTTTACACTCCAGTAAGCCTCCTCTCCAAGGCAAACCTATTTCATTTCTTCATTTAGGGCTTTCTTGCTGATGATTCCTCCCATTCGTCCTCCTGGCTCTTGGGTCACAGGAGGACCTGTAAAAGATTTGCTGCTCTGAGGCATACAGGATGCAATGTTCCATATCAGTGTTTCTGCTGCAAGTGGGGATTCAAGTAATATGACCAGACTGTGCTTCCAGGAATAGCGCTGGACTGGGGGGAATAACTGTGGGAAAACTTTCATATTCCCCAGCTCTAGCTGCAAGTGAGACAACACCACAGGCTGAGAGATGGGGTTAGCGACTGGAGCATTGTCTGGGTAATCAGCAGTCTTTAGCATTGACATCTTGTTTGAACATGTGTACAATTCACCATGCTGCTATTGTAATGGTCAAGTATTGCTTTTTAGTACAATTTCCAGCCTCTCCTGCCAGCAGAAATCACTGTAGGGAACTGCGCAAGGGCTCTGCTTGCATAACATTCAGTAATCAGTCAGAATTTCAGCTGCTTAGCCACCATGTGTTTCTGCTGGGCTTCTTCAACGGAATTCCTGTGCCTGGGAGGCTAAACTACTTAAGTGCTCAATATCTCACCCTTCTATCCAAGTGAAATCATCATCATAACAAAAAACTAACAAAGAAAGCATTGTGTGATACATGGCTCTAATAAATACTTATAACCAGCATGCTAAAGATCCTCATTATTCTCTGAAGGGTTTAGAATGTAGCATGAAGTTGACAATGTCTCTCAATGTATAAAACTACTGTTGTTAGGGTGTACTAAGCCCACTTGGTGATACCATATCTAGATTAAGTTGTTTCAACTTATAACTGCTACCAAGCTGTCACTCGTTCAGGCAAGGAAAAAATCTTGTTCCTGGAGTTGAAAATGTATTGTGTGTTCCTCTTCAGCGTATGCCTGTCTTCTAGGACAACCTCCCATGTCCACAACCGTCTACGAATATTTTTTTAGAGCTATTGATTTTCATCACAAATGTGTATTGTGTCATGCTTATAAAGGTGGTAGATCCAAAGACTACAAGGTGTAGCCTGTGAGTTTGTTCCATTTTATCTGTCTATTTATATTATTTCAAAACCCCAGTTCCTCTAACTTCAGCTTTTTTCAGTATAAGTATCCTAATTCTCATTTTTTGTTTCATTAAATACATTGTCTATAGGTGAAAAGCCTTATTTTATTAGTGTGGTTTTCTAATATGTTGCATCAGAGTTTATTAGCTTGCATTATAAATACTCAAATTTATACATAAAGCATATGCGGAAGTTTTAGTTGTAAATACAGTAATAGCATTTCAGGAATTGTTTCATTTATCTCGTTAATATATTCTTGCTTGTAATTGTATATTTATTTCGACCTTGTCAATAATCCCCAAGCTTTTGAGCCAGGGACAGTAAATTGAAGTGTTAATGAACTCTGGAACTTCATTAATAAAATCATGCTAAGTCTGTTAGGTAAAAGAGGCCACTGATTTATCAACCAGTATATACTAACTAGCCTGAAAGCTTCAGCTAATTGTTACAGCAATGGTATAGGCAAGTCTCCTTTTACATATCTTTAGATTGTAAAAAAAAAATAAATCTAACTGACATTTTCCAAAGGATCAATAAGAAATTGAATTAAATGATAGTAAAAATGGAGTTCTTAAATTTCTATCTTGTCTTTCTGCTGGAAAATGTGGAGATTTTACTGCAGAAGTAACTGATTCACTAACCTTGTGCTTTGTCACCACAGAAAAGAAGTAGACAAATATTTGGAAAATGTGTTTTTAAATACTCTCTCTTTTCAGCCAATGTTCTGGATTGCTTGTGTGGTATTAATAATGTTTATTAATATTTTGGTTTAACATTTTCCTAAGTCACCAGTGTTCCTTTTGCCAAAGGCGTGAGTTGTGAATCCAGCTGGATACCCATTGGATTTACTTGCTGCAGATCAAATTATCTAATACTAAATACATATTAGCATCTGACTGCACCAGTTTTATCAACAGTGTTTGCCAGTAACTGATAACTGATACTTGTTTCCCCCACATATTTGGAGTGAGGATAATAGATTTTATTTATCTATAGTGAATTTATCTATAGTGACGGAATACTGTGTAAATACCACTGAGAAAGCATTGTGTTGGGTTTTTTCTTTCACTTGTTGTTTCTTTTACTTAGGTGGCAGCTCTGAGACCAACAAGCCTTTCCTGCATTGGAAAGTCTTAGAGATATGGCTGGCGTCTTTCAGCTGGAAAATCAGTATCAAGCTTTTCTTTGCATTCCATGTTGTACCAACCTTCCTACATGTGCTGCCATTTGCTCAAGTCTAGGGCTTGCTGTGCCTTTGGCACAGTAAACAATACTCTTAGGCACTACCCTTAAATGTTTTTCAGTCTCCTATTAACTCATATATCTAGTCTCCATAATCCTTTAATGGTGACAGGCTTATCAGTGTAATCTCTGAATTGTACCTGGATATCCCTTGCTCTCTGTTTTTTTTTATTGCACATAAGACTGCTTCTAGCGTTATACTCACTTGTATGCCATTGTCCAATTTAATAAATGTTTCATTCCCTTTCAAGCTGATAGCATATTAATTTATCACTGCAACACTGAGCTTTCCTTCTATGAACAGTTTACCTAAGGTAGCAATGCAGTGATCTTGTCCGTGTCATGCAAGCTCTGCTGCTGCTTGCAAAATTTGGGAAGCTGATCTGTGACATTTCTTGCATCTTCTCCCGTATGCCAAATATTTTCTCGGTCCATCCTGGTTGTCATAGTGCATGTGTGATTCTGCATGACTTTGTTTTGAGCTTAATATGCTTTTCTCTCTCAGATCTCTTGCATGGTGTATTTTGTGTTTTCATTGTGTTTAGATCTGACTTGCACTTAATTCTGGACTGGATGATTGCCATAGGTTGGTTCTCTGACCTTCTATCAGTCTTGAAAATTTTGAGAAAAAACCAATTCCTTAATAAGAGGACAGACAATAATTTGAATTTTTAGCAAAAATCTCAGGAGAGACACTCCTTAGTAATCTTTGAAAAGGTAAGAGTTAGCCAGGCACATGCATTTCTTCAGTTCCACTTCCTTTTTTAATATTTGCCTAAAAAATGAAATGTAGAGATGGTTTTTTTAATGTGAAGTGCAATATCTCACAATGTATACGATTTCTAAGGGGTTTTCACTGCCAGAATTGACTGGAACCTCTTAAACATTTCAAATGCATCAAAATTGAGTATTAGGAAAAATAAAGCTTCTGATTGCTTTTACCGGCATACATGGGTTTTAGGTAAACATGGATTTTTAGCACATACACATGCAATTTAATATTTTCCCAATTGCCTTCTGCATTTCCAGACTTTCAGCTCTTCTGGGCATCTTGGTAGCTTCTTCTTTTCCATTCAAGTTACACTCTTTGGCATCTTTTTACTCCTGATACCATATGGCATTCCTTAATCCCTCTGCACCCAAACTGCTTTAAAAGTTATTCCTTATTAATGACACATTTCCAGCTGTCTCTGCTTAACAGAATGAAGGCTTTTGCCATGTCCCTGTTCCTAAGCCTGGGCAACTGAACCACTCACAGTTAGAGTTGCCGGGGCTGTGGCTTGGGAGGAAACACGCTCCAGGCACGGTCCCTGCAGTAGAAGGCAGGGTGTGGGAATGGTACACTGGCAGAGGGGGTCAGTCCCCAGGTTTTTCCAAAAGGAGGCTACCTCATAAGTAAGAAGTATATTCAAAATGCAGTCAATACTATTTGCCTGATTACAGTGTATTACAAAATTATATTTCTGTAGAACAGAATGGAAGTATCAGAGTTAATTGTTCCCACAAGAATCACAGGGAAATGGCCTGGGCTCTTAAAGGAAATACCCTTTAGGGCATTTCCTTGAAGAGACTGTTTTTGGAAAAAAGAATCAATCTGCGGAAAATAAATCTAATAAACCCAAGTTTGTTTACGTAGCATTGAGCCCTGTTAGCTTTCTTGCTAATTCCTCTTGGCCAGCGCACAGGTGTAAGGAGCTGATGTCACCGATGAATGACAAATGCACCAAGTGCGAATTCTGTTCTCACATGCTCTTCCCAGGAAAGCCAGTACAGCCGCAGGGGTGTAAATGAGCAGATGCTTTTCCCCTCTTATAGGGACACCTGCTGTCAGAGTGCACACTGCTGAGTGAGAGAAGCTCTAGGCTGCACCCCTGGTTTCTTGTCTTTTGCTGCTGTGGATTGCAATCTTTGCACGAGTTGTCATTGCTGTTATTGTTGTTGTTGTTAATATTATTATTATTTGCTACAGATCGGTTCCCCTCCCTCCAAGATGCTGTTTCTGCCAGAGCCTTTTCTGCCTTTGATCACAGCCAAGAAGACGGCTCTGACGTTATACGTATTTGCCTAGCCCACTGCAAAGTCCTAATCCTTCTAATAGCTGGAGGTTTTCAGTTTAAGTCTTTTATTAATATTCCATCTTAATTGTAAAGCACTTCAGTGATATCCAAAAGCCTGTCTTACATAACAGCCTTATCCACACTTGAGTCCTTCAGAGCTGGAATGTCAGGAAAAACCTCTGTTTGATCTGCCTAGTCTGTCATTAGTCCTCATGCCTTTAATGCACAAACCCATTAGAAACTAACAATATGTTTCAAATGTCTAAGCTGGGTCAATGTATATTTTTAAATATTTGATATTATTAGAAAGAGTAAGACTTGCTGTCATGTACAGATTTAAGCGATGTAGTTAGCAGAGTCTCTGTAAAGTCTTCTAGCAGCCTTGTTTGCAGCTCTAAATCATCTGGAAAGTGAAAGAAGCTGTAGGAAACTGAGATAATTAAGACATTTCATAAACTGCCAGTGTTGATAAGATCCTAGTATGCATTAGGTTTTTCTCAGCTGGGTAAATAGATGAGAGCACCTGGAAACTGGGAACTGCTTGTTTCCTCACTGTGGATATCCCAGAAAGGAGCTGAAAAGGAAGAAAGGAGCGGTGTTTTTGCTAATCAATAATAAGCCTTTTTGAAGTATGATTCTTAAGATTTTAATTCATTGTAGATGATCATCCCCTTTCCTCTTACACTGCTTCAGCTATTTCAGGCAATTGCCAGCTTTTCCCAACATTTGTATATTTTAGTAAAGACTAGGAGTGAGCCATAAAACTAACAAACTGGCATGTTTAGAATATGAACCTTCCTGTTTACTTGTGTTAAGGAGATTTTCTTCAGGAGACTGATTCAGCTCAGACACATATTGTTCAGACTGAACAAAGCCTAAAGAGTAAACAGAGAGCCTTTCTGGTAAACTAATGCAGGAAACAAACAGTTTTAATAGAGTTTGATGTTATTAATAAGCAGATAAAGGAGAGATGTGAACTTGAGCTTCAAACAGCAAATATGAACCTCTCCTTAAATCCCACTTCAAAGATAAAAGAACATACCAGCATGTGTCCGCAGTTTGCTTTTAGAAGTCACATCCAGAAGCAGAAGATTTCTGTTTTCTCCAGCTTCTGTACATGCTGCCTTAAATGATTTTTAGAAGCCCACAACACTTTCTACTTTGTATCTGAACAGAAATTCTTAAATCCAGAGATCTGAGAACACCTCTGGAAAGCAGGCATTACTGTCTGCACTTCATATGGAAAGAAACTAAGGCATAGGGCAATAAAGCTCAGATCCCTGTAGGTACTCTTCACTGGGGGGAAGATGTCAGAATTTAGTATTCAGTGATTTGAACAAAATCACAGGCAGTCAGAGTGGTCATTAGCTTTCATTTTCATGCCCAGCTCCCTGCTTATACACTAGTGTATGCTTCCTGCCTGAAAACAGCAAAGCTGATTTTTGCCACTGCACAAGATAAAACTACTCATTCTGTATGAGTTAATTTGATCCTTTAATAACTATGAAATAGAAATGCTTCTCTAGATGTTTAACAGGATTTGTTGGAAATTACTAAAAACTTGCATTATTCAATATAACTTGATAATTGTACTAATGAGGTATCGTTAGATCAACTACCAAAACATAGCACCCTCTGAAATGAAAGATAAAAAGCACTTTGCAACTAACTTATTTGTAGAATTGACAAATTATTTGAAATTGAATGGTAATTTAGGCGGAATGTAACTAGCTAAGCTGTAATTTGCTCAGGACATCAGGTCTTTTATTAAATTCTTGCAAAAAAAATATTAGATCTCCAAGATTAGGAATCCTCAGTGCCTTTGTTTAGTTCCTTGTGCCAACGACACTGGTAGCAGCATCTTCTCCCTCTCCCTCTGCTACCCTGCCAGCTCAGCAGGGAGGTGGGCATGCTGGCACAGAAGTTCTGAGCAGCTCTGCTGCTGAAACAAGGTGTCTTTCCTCTACTGGCCACATGTTCCTGACTCTTTTTTCTTGTGTCAGTACTAGGGCTATAATTTTTCATCTGAAAGGGGTTACTGGCTGCTAATAGAAACCTGACCATATTTTGCAACTCATACAGCTTCCTTTCTGGTTACAAGCCAGATGTGCCAAACCCTGTCTCTCCCTGGAGGTATCTTCTACCAGAACTGTGCTGGTTATGTACCAGTATCAGTGTTCATTAAATAAAATATTTGAGAGAGAGCAGCTCTATGGAGAGAGAACAGCTGCCCTGGAGATAATGAGTGATTCACTCCAACCGATCCCAAATGAATTTCAGCTCACTGTAGTTATTTCATACTCTTGCCAGTTTGTTGTATAACTGAGTTTATGTTGTATAACTGAGTTGTTTCACGACAGTAGCTCATATTTTAGTTGGTGGTAGTGAAAGGGTCAAAGGATGAAAAGCAGCAGCTACTTTTATTCTGATTTCCTAGGTGTATCAACAGTGGCAGAATAAAATATAAGGACTGATGTATCATAATCTTGATACACCTTAATACCCTTCCCGTTGAAAAGTAACCCTCTCCCAAAATGAACGCAAGAGGTTTTCTTTGCCAGGAGACTGGCCAGAGATCAGGCTGCCAGGAAATGAGCAAGCAATAGCAATTTATTCAGCCTTGTCCGCAAACTACTTCCAACCCAGACCGCAAGTATCTGGCCTTCAGTGCTGTTCTCTTTTCTTCCCATTCCCTGAACTAATTCTTTAGGCAGTTGATAAATAACCTTTTTTTTTTTAATCTTTATTAAATGTTCCTAGTCAGAAAAAAAATGTGGGCTTTTTTACCTGATAATCAGGGATCCTTTTTAATGCAGCTGAAGAGTCCACCTGTCTCTCTGAAAAGTAGACATAATTCTGTGGTCCTGATCGTATTTCAGAAAGAGATCACTCCATCACATACTTAGTTTATTGTGACTGTAAAATGTCTGCATGGGCTTGTGAAAAGCTTTGCTCTTATCTACGAGAGCTCAGGTCATCTGAAAGCGGAAAACTATGAAGTGATTTAATTTTTTCCTTCCTATGTTATTTGCTGCTCTCAGTGTAAGCCAAAGACAAGCCAACCAATTGAGCATTCCTTTGGTATTTACTATTTGGCACATTATCATTTTATGCCTTAAAACTGTGTCAAATGGAGAGAGGGACCACTGCCACTGTTACAACCATGTCGGTTTTGCTCCAGTGATTTTCAGAGTATTTTTTTTTCCTAGAACCTGTACTCAGATCTCCACATTAATGTGCTACCTGCCTGCCTTGTGGTTTACCTCCACTTGCACAGCAGTGCCTCTACATAGATGTGACTGTGAAGTTGACTGTAGTTTGGCAACAGAGATGTCTGCTACAAAAAAGGTGACATTTGCCAGCCATGGGCAATAAAACTGCAAAGCTGAGCCAGCTTTATCAGCTTAATTAATAGCGTTCTTAGCTGTGTGAACTGGAAGAGTGAGACTCAAAAAGGGTGTGTGGGAAGGAGGTAGGGTGAGGAGTAGTTCCAAGAAAATTATTTACTTTTGTTACATGCCTGGTGTAGGGAAGGTTGGGTCTCTTCTCAGGAGTCTGGCTAAAGTTGGGCCACACATGCTAGCTCAAGGAGCTCAGCCATATCAGTCCCAGTGAGAAGCAGAGTTTTCCTTGCATCTTTTTTTCATGTTACTTGGTTTAACAAGCTAAGAAAGGGTTGGGCATCATCTCCATGTGAAGTGTGGTCTCCTGCTCTGACTGGCCTCTCACGTGCCAACAACATGGAGCTGTAGTCAAGCCGAGGTCTGTGCCTTCACAGAGCATCACAGTGAAAAGGTTTGTTGCTTCCCTTGGGAAACACTTTCCCTGTTCCACACCGATGATTGCTTTTACCTGTTTTTTCCACTGCCAGCTCGGTGGGCACAGCCTGGCCCTTTGGTGAGCCTTGTGTATTTACATTATAATGTACAGGGAGCTCTCTGTCGTCTTGCTTTCCTCCAACTGTTTTTTTCCTGTAGTTCATCCATTCCTCTTGTGGACTGTTATTTTTGTTCCATTGCCCTTCATCCTCCTTTCCCATTCCTGTAGGCCTATTACAGGATCACACTGTGGCCTTTCTCCCCTTCAGTGCTATTTGACCGTAGAAAACAGTGGCTTCCAATCCATCTGCTAGTCTTGTCCTGACAAATACAAAGGGAAGTTCTCCATTTGCAATCAGGATGCAAGTAACCGGGGTGGATTTGAGCACGGGGATTACAGCCAGAACAATAATACCTTTGTAATGCTGTCAGGATTATTCCTCTCCTGTGGAGTAAAACTTGAAGAGCAATACCAAGTCTTCAAGCAAACAGAATCTCCAGCTGTCAGTGCTTTTGCTTCCTCTGGAGGCAG
This sequence comes from Sagittarius serpentarius, assembly GCA_034782735.1. Classification (NCBI taxonomy): domain Eukaryota; kingdom Metazoa; phylum Chordata; class Aves; order Accipitriformes; family Sagittariidae; genus Sagittarius; species Sagittarius serpentarius. The sequence goes on from JAVKLA010000088.1 coordinate 4,552,533, forward strand.
ACACATGCCTGTCCAAATACAATATGCCAGAAGACTGATACTTGGCATCTTTATGACTATTGAAACATGACATGTGTCTGAAACCCTTTAAAAGTGATGGAGAGATAGTAAAGGGAAAGGAAAGGGCATAAATGAGGGCTAGACAGTTCATCTTCTGTTACGGGAGAGATTCCTGATTAGTATCCTGATTCTCAGCCCAGTCCAGCTTCGATTTTACTGTGCTTTGGCAAATTGTTTGTATGGTATCATACTTACCCTAAATGATTATGTTCTTGCAAATGCAGGTGAGAGAGCTGCTGCAAAACTTCACAGGCATTTTGTGCCTTCCCATCAACAGCTTGCTGGAGACTTTTTTTCATGGGCAGTGCTCACTCATTTCACTCTCAAAGTCCTTTTCTAGGCTGCAGTCTTTAACTGAAATTGAAATACACTCTTCTGAGTTCAGGGCAGGCAATGCAGCCCCTGTTTGTTTGAATTTTTTTCAAAAATTTTCTCTACACAAGTGAAGCCAAAAAGAATTCACTGAACCCTTCCCCACAAAATGCTTATGCATTTGTTCACGTGCATGGTTTTTGATAGCACTTTTAAGGAAAGACAGGATTTTACACTTGCAGGCAGTGCCATATTTGTCATTGCACACTGGAATTGGATCCGCCTTCGCCTGCCAGCCCCAGGCTACTCACTTGCTCCAGAATCCCCCTGGTTTGGGATGGAAGGGCAGCTCCCCTCTGGCTTGGCCTCTGACTGAATCGCATGGATAGATTTGACTTAGCTCCATCTCCAGAGGCAGTGAGCATGCACACTACATAATACAATCTTCATGTCTTGAGGATTCAGGCCTGTCCTCTTGTGCTGCCAGATTGAAGAGGAGCCACGCTCTCTCTGGAGAGATGTCCCTGCACATCTCACTGCTCAGCCGTGCTGGAATTACGTGCTTCTCTCTGCAGCCGGGCACTGTTGTTCCCTGGCATTTGGCTCCAGAATAGCTAGCTTTTTAGTATGCAGTGGATGCTATGCAGCCACTGTGATCCCAAGATTAATTTGTCTAGAAAAGGAGATACATGAAGAACGTCCAAAATGAATTTGTGAGGAAGATGTACTCCAGATTCTGTGAACAGCCAGGGTTTTTTCCCAGCTGAAACTCAAACACAGGTGTTGTGGACAGCCAGGTTTCTTGTTTGTGCTCTCACTCTGTCCTATTTCAGAGGTTTTTTTCAGCTGCTGCTGCTGTTTGTTGCTCAGTTCTGTAACATGGCCCCTGCCTGCATTGTTATTGCCTGTTAGTCAAGCCGTTTTATGCCCTGATCCCTGAAGTGCTCTCCAAAGTGATGAATCACACCTGCACTAGTGAGTCCCTTCTCACTAATGAGGCATCTGCTCCAAATTCTGCAGTGCTCAGTTGACTGAGGCAAGGAGCTACAACCCACCTGTAGACAGCAGTCTCACTACAGTCCTCAGGAATAGCTCAAAAGACTCCAAGGAGGGCAAAAGCAGTGTTAGCCAGCCTAGACAGGAATCTTACCTGTGTGAACTTCCTCACAGCAATGCCTCATCAGCACCAGCTGCAATTCCAGAAATGGCAGCTTCTGTAGAAGCAATGTTACATCCTGATGGAATTAATGTCTCCAGGACAGAGAGGTACTGAGAAATGTTCATTTCAGCCTCCTGCTGCCTCTGAGCTTCCTGGCAGAACATCCCCACCACAAACCCCTTCAACAGCCCATTTAGCCACCACGACAGCTGCTACCAAGCATCCAAAGCAGGAAAGGGGCAGAGGGACTGGCCTCTTCTCCTCTCTGCCATCCTGAGGATGGACGGAGGGCACCTTGTGCAGGAATTGCGCATGGCTGCGGCACATCTGGTGCTGATAGCACAGCTGAGGGGACAGAGCACGCCGAGCCAGGGCTACAGCGTAATTCTCTTTCTGTGGCAGATTTGCCCTGGCCAGCACACGTGACTGTAGTGGTGGGGGCACAGCAGCACAGGCTACAATGGGACCCCAGGCTGCAGAGAGAAGTTGCACTTGGGTTGTTGCAGAGAAGACTGTGTCATCACATAGTAACTGCTGTGCATGTGCCAGCAAGAGCAGAGCTAACATGAGTAAGCTTATTATGCGATAATCACACCTTCATCTTTCTGGGTACATAAACTGCTGAGGTATCCAAGTCTGGCAGTGAGGCACAATCACTGTCTGAAGATGAGCAAGAAAGAAGTGGGTCCTTTCCTCATTGGGAACATATGTCTGATCTGACACCATTATCTTTTACTGTTTTTAAACAGAACATCATTATTGAACCACCTGTTGCTACTTAATTACCTGTGTTTGATTACAAAGACATTAAGTAATTGGCTTTTTAGGTACAAACACCTGCATTTTTATATCCTTCTATGATATGCCCTAACAAAGCCTCGATCTACGTCCATTTCAAAGGCTGGATCAAAACTTCCCCCGTGGGCTGTGTCAGACAGGCAGCAGCTGAGTGCTCAGCCTCCTCTCATGAACTTTGGGAAATCTCGAATTTGGATCAATACTTTGAATCCTCTCAGTTATAAGACCTATAGGTGCTGACCTATAGAGCCGGTATCCACCATGGTGCCGTCTCGGTAGGTGGAGCGCTCAGGTGGGCCCTGGCCCCCACAGCGTGCTGGCTCCCGGTGCCGGAGCGGTGGCACCTTCCGAGGGCCACACGTGCGGGCAGGGGGGTCACCCCGCAGGGCAGGGGTGCTCGCCTTCCCCGCCCTGCCCTCGGAGGCACTAACCTCCTTCCCTGGGCGATGCGGGAGCCTCGGGGGCCAGGTCTTCCCC
>JAVKLA010000088.1:4562096-4588824 GCA_034782735.1 Sagittarius serpentarius
CCCCTTCCCCGTCGGGCGGGCCCGCCTCGGCACACACCCGGGGCACCCTGGGCCTGCCCGTGCTGCACGGGCTTGGCCTCTGCCCGGTCCCCGGCCGCCCGGTGAGTGTGTCGGACCCGGGGAGAGCCCCGCGGTTCACGTGGTGTAGGCGAGAGCCGGTCCAGGCGTCCCGCAGATCGCCAGGCGTGTATTCACAACGGTCCGGGTACCTGCACGGGGCTCGTACGGGCTCCATGCTTCCATCCCTGCATGTGTTGTCACAGCCCATGTCCATGCATGTAGCCTGACATAAAGAGCCTTCGTATATATGTCTTGTCTGTATACACACAGCCTGTACGTGTGCAGCCTCTGCTTAATCTTCTATGTGGCTATGCAACTACCTCTGTACATGCAGATGCATTCCTGTGCTTAAATGATTGGTGTATATGTACATCCTTGCCTGCTGACACCCACCATACCTTCCAAGGTACGTCTTGTGTTTTCTATATGTAACGGACACAGACACAGAAAAACATTGTTCCACTTGAGCACATCCACTCAGCTCCCTGCCTTGCTCAGCTTGGAGGAAAATTTATCACGTTTATTGCTTGTAAAGAGTTTGAGGGATGTGAGCCAGACGTACAGAATCACTGAGGGGCAATGGATAAGCTTCCTGCCTGCAGTGGGTCTGCCAGCAAACATTAATCTTTGTCAGTGATTTAATTCTTAAACAAATCTGTTTTAAAAGGATATGAAAGACATCAAAATAAAACCAAGCTAAAAGAACATTCATTAAATATTCCGTTCATGAAATATACAGCAGCATGATCTAATGCACTGAAATACACAAACCTTCTGGTTAGATACAGCTTATCTTTTGAGAGAAGAAAATCTTCCAATAATAAATTAATCATCATTTAAATTAGTCCACTGTGCATTCCATCAACCTATACTGCCTTGATTTTTGTTTCATGCAATATTGGGTTTGAACAAAGTGTCAGGGAACAGTTTAGCTTTAGATGTAGTGGCTGGGCTGCAGGTTTGTCAGCTGAATTAGCTGTGGTTCTTTGTAGCATCGTGGCTTCAGTAACTGTTTTTCCCTGATGAGTCCATGAGTGGTATTGATTTCCAATAACAAGCAGCTATATGGTGTGCATCCAGTAAAAGACGCCTAGCTAACTTTGGGCTCCCTTTCAATAATCCTCTGACATCCCTGTGACCTTAGAGAGCAACAGCAGTGCCCTTGAACTTGAGTAATCCTCCAATTTCAATCAAATGCCCCACTTAGAAATAAAGACAAACAGCTGTTGTGGCTTGTATGGTCATATTTAGGTTTTTTAGTAGCTTTCTGCACCAGCATAAGACCATGAACTTCATACTCTCTGTGAATGAAGTCATTAGCAATATTCTAATATTTCTTCCACCCATTCCTCCCCTAGAGTACTTTGCACCTTGCAACCATCTTTGGAAAGAATATGCAGCATTGCTTCATCCCACACAGATGAAATACGTTCTCTGCTCTTGGAAGGAAACAGGCAACCATGTAACATTGTGAGGCATGATGTCACAACGATTGCAGGCAGGAAGTAGAAACTTGCCAGCAATCCCACTGCGTTCTGCTGAAATAATGCAAAAAGGGGTTAGGTAGCTTGTGACCAGCTGTGTTGAGATATAGCCAGAGATGTCATACTGGGATACGCAGTTTGATCCTTCTAAAGGTGCTGTCAGATCCTTACTCAAAATAGAACTGAGGCAGACCTTAGTTTTATGGTGGCATATCTCATGTAATGCTGCAGGATTTTTGGTTAGTATTGGTTCCCAGGCCCTGCTCATCTAATAATCAGCCGCACTTCCTGTAGCACCTCAGTGTGCCAGCCAAATACTGACCCCCTGTCCCTTTTATTTGGAAAGAGGCGAGGGAGCCAGGGCAGGATTAGCTGCTTTTGCAGTAGTCCAAGATGGACAGACAGTGATTCACAATTCTCATATTCCTGAGCAAAGAGAAGGGACCATGTAAGGTTTGTTTTAAACAGTCTTTGTACTGTGTATACATGGCAAATTTTCACAGCAGCTTCTGAGCTGTCAAGCTTGTACTTGTCTTTTTGTAGCCCATTGATGATCTTGAAAGCAGAAAATATCCACAACACATTGTGCTCTGGCCAACACACCTCCTGCACTGGGACTTGGAAGTTGAGCTAGTGCAAAATACGTGGACCAGATCTGCATGGAAGGTGTCAGGAGATGGCATGTTCCCATGTCTTTTCATCTAGCACAGAATAAAGCTAGCTAATTACAGACAAAGCTATTCTAAACGGAAGTTGACAGTCCAGGCTTTGTTACCTTGAGAGGGATGGAAAATATCCTTGGTCTTTTTAGTAACCTTTCTGTTGTTTGTGATTGAATATGATCCAATTGCTCTAATGGAGGAGAATATTATGCACAGCATGAGTCAGCAACACTTTCTTCCTGGAACAGCTGACAGCAAAGAAAGTTCCCAAACTCTCTGCAGAAATATTCCTCCCCCCTAGATGAGGATCTGGACTGCATCCACCAATACCTGCGGTTGCCTCCCCTTGAGATGGACCTGTACTTCTCTGACTGGAATATGGAACCATCCAAAGTTCATTTGAGGTTAGAAGACACAACTTGATGTGCAGCAAAAGCACTTGGGAGTCTGATGCAGAAGGAGAGGGGGAAGACAGTCGCAGAAGTTCAGAGTGCTAGTGCATGTTCCAGCAGTCGGGAGCTTTGAAATGAGGCCCTTGACAGCACTGGCAACGGGAAGATGTTAACAATTCCAAACGCTCAGGCTCATCTGAGGTCATCCAGTAAACAAGACTGGGTTGTTTCTTGTAAAATACAAATCTATAGCTAAAGGGTGGTTGGGAAGAGATTTGAAGCTAGTATTGCAGCTGAAGTGCAATATGTGCACTCTCCGCTCTGTGATAGGAAAAAATAGACCAAAAATTCTTGCCCCGTTAGGATAAATTAAATAAGGTGGCATATTTTAAAATACTAAGTCTTTGAAGCATGCAATGGGCTCTTAGGTAAAACTGTGGACTTCAGTGAAAAGATGCTAGGAATGAGTTTTCCCTTCTTTACTAAATACTCCCCTCAGAGATTAACCCCCCTCCCTCCTGACATTGCCCTGTTGCAGTGTTTGTGTTGTGTTTAGAACAACCATCTGATATAATGTTCCAGCAAGTGAACGACCAGGCACTGAAACGGGCCTGGCATCTGAACAGTCTCCCTGTACAAATCCATACTTCCACTGGAAATTTTTGCCAAGCAAAGCTATAGTCTGATAAGCAATCCCAAGTTTTTATTGACTTTTGTTCTTTCTGTTGTGGCTGTTGGATATTTGCTGCCACTGGATAAACTTTCTGGCAGCTACCAAGTGATTAGCTGTGGTGGGATCCAACATTTTCATCTGAAATGAGCATTTCTGCCAAAGGTACCAGCCCGAAGCACAGCACTGCTGCTTTTTAAAGAATCCAGACATATTAAACCACCTAAATCACTCCCTGTTCAACGCCAAGTTGCCCAGCCTCCTCCCTGCTCTGTGCTCAGGTCGGTCAATGTGCCAAACACTTCTTTCCTGTGAGCTGAGTCCTCGTTCTGTGCCAAACCACATCCACCGAAGTCTCTGCTCTCCACCCTGGATCTCAGAGAAGAGGAAGGGATGTGGGTACATAGGCAAGACTCGTATTTCACGAAGTTCCTACCAATTTTTAGAAAGTTTACAACAAAGACCCAGACCTTAAAAGAACAGTGTGATTGCCACAAAGAACAGTGTGGGAAAACCAGTATACATGCATGTGCAGCCCTCCCACACGCATACTGACTACCCCAGATATAGGCATACCCACAGATCAGCACCTACACACAAATGTTTTTGACACACTTATTCTCAGCATCCTGTTCTCTTACAGCAGCCTCAGTTGGAGGAAGGGAGAAAATATGTTCCTTCTAACCTAATCTTCTAATGACCTTTCTGCCAACTCCACTTTCCTGCCTATCTGTAAGCTGCTCGTGGTGGTGATGGGAACAAGATCCCAACGTAGAGAGGGATTTTCCTCCTCAGAGGTCAGCAGGGTCTGTCTGCTGGATTGTGATGTGCTGCCCAGTTGCTTTTAAGAGATTCAGGGTGAATAAGGAGATAAGAAAATTGTTTATGATCATGTTTGTTGGGCCCCTTGCAGCTCTGCCAGAGTTCTTGCAGAGTCGAAGGACTGTGTATTGCAAACCTGGTGCAAGTGGGCTCCCATCGCCTCTTCCCTTCCTGGATTGCAAACTCCCTGCCAAGCCTGGCAGCAGGTCTCAGCCCTCTCACTCTGCCCTGCACATTTCCTACATCTGCCTGCAACTGCAGGGAAGAAAAGCAGGAGAGCAGGCAAACGCGGTAGTGTGCCATGGTGGCTGGCTCCAAATGATCTGGTACAAGCTAATATTTAGAGAGTGACCGTCTCAACTTTTGTTGAGAGGCTTTTAGAGCTCTGAAAGACATGCTCAATGGCTGCCTTCCAAAGCTGTCCCTTGGAAGTCTGGGGGCTGTGATGGATCCTCCTGGCAGGAGGTGCCTGACTCCCTTGTTCCACTCCCTGTCTGCGGGAGGATGTGGGACATGGGCACTTCTCAATTGCAAGGCGTTCCTGGCCTCCATGCTGCATGTCAGGGGGAGATTCATCAGTGGCAAGGAGGCAATTCTCTCTTCTCTCTGCTCTGGAATTGAAGTCATTTGTCTCAGGAAGGAGGCCAAGCGCCTTGCTCGCTGTGTGGCACCTTCTGCTCAAGGGAGACAAGCACTTCGTCAATAAACAAGGAGCCTGGGGAATGGCTTCAGCTGACAGAGGACATTATTAATGACCAGCACTTTGGCTGAGCGTAGATCAGCCTCCCATTAGCAGCTTTAAGAGCGGGGAAAAGAAATAGAGCTGAAGGTGGCAGCCTTGAGAGGAGCTGGGAGTTTCTGCATCCTCCTGCAAAGTCCTCTGCTGCAAGGCCCAGGGCTGGCACAGTCCCCAAGGAGTGACTGTATATTTCCTCAGCATCAGAGGTCTTCAGACTGTGACAGCAGGAGACAGGCCCATCTCAGGAAGAGTTTTGCTTCCCCGCCCACCATGGGTGGGCTCTGCTATGGAGGTCTTCCAGACCAGATTTTCCCCATCCCCTGTGTCCCTCCCTCCGTTTGCCCTGGGTACAAGGGGTGTCTTCCAGCATCTGCTACTGCATCTTCTTGCTTTGGAGGGCCTGTGGACCTTTGTGCAGCTCCTTCCCTGGCCATGCAGTAAAGAAGGCATTGAGGGGATCTGAGAAGAGGCTGTTCCACTGTCTTCACTCTTGGGAAGTGGTTAGTACAAGGAAGAGCAAGAAACACCATCCTGCCTGATTGTGCACTTCTGGCTGTGACTGGAACTGGAGAAGCTGTTGACTCTTGTCATGGTTGGACTCCTAAACTAATTTCCTCAGGTGGAAGAAGCCTCTAAGCTCTAAAGCAACTGTTGATTCTCCTTACAATCATACTTAATTTGCCACAGCACCAGCAGGGTGGAAGCAGAGAAATCCCTGCTTTGTTGTGACACTCACAGTTCATCCTTCTCTGTCCTACAGTGCTAGAGCTGCCAGGAGAGTGAGTCCTTGGCTCCTGCACAAAAAAGTGCGTTGTGCAAGAACTCAGCCCATGGGTTAGGTCTTGTAGAGCCTTTTGTTTGGAACTACACTCGCAAAGAAACTTGTGAAATCTTTCAGCTGAACACCTGAGTGTCCAACCAGCCTGCTGCATAGACAGGGTGTAGGATGAATGTCATTTTGGTCTTCACAGCTCTTGAAGGACGTAGCTCTTCATGCCATGGCTTCTTAGCACTGTGGAGCTGCCGCTGTGGTGGCTTCATAGCTAAGAGTGCATTCACTATCCTGTTCAGATTCTGTTGCCTGGGTGTGATGGTGAGTTTTTAATCCAATTTAAATCTCTCTTCAGACTGAATGCTCTTATGCTTAGCCTGAGATCAGAGGAAAATGTATTGGGGACTCACCCCTTTTCTTTCAGAAATTATTCTGTTCCCACAAGAGGCCTGAACTCCAGAGCTCAGAGCTGGCTCTAGGTTTAGGAGGCTTTTATTTATTCCAGGACTTGAGTGTTTGGAAATGGAAGGATGGGTCTGACATCCAAATTCTTTGCTTCACATTATCTAGCCTGGGGCTGTTCAGATTTAGATACAGGTGTGAGCCCATCTTTGGCAGACTAGTGCAGGTAAACCGCCAGTTGATTTCTACTTGCAGAAAGCTGGAAAAACTTTACCGCAAGACTGGCTCAAGGTCTCTCCCTTGTGGTTAAAAATTACTATCCTGGGGCTGAGAGTGTAGGGTTCCTGAACTGCTGCCTCCAGGCTTGCTTCTATCGCGGCAGGAAAAGAATGAGAGACTTTTATGTCTGCTGGTATTTATAAGCTGAAACAGGTCCCACCCAGATAAATGGTCCATTTCTGCTCCGAAACAAGCTCTGGACTCTGCTCCAAGCCCCTAAGTGGATTGCCTTCTGGCCAGCCTAGCTCTCTGGTGATTGAAAAGCCAAGAGGACTTAGAAAGGGGGTGGGTACGGATGCGATGTTCAGAGGCTGTGTGGACCCAAACTAGCTGGATTCACTGAATTCATCACTGAAATCACTTCTTGCGGTGCCTCTCTGTTTTAATTCTCCCTGAATCAGCCCTCTCTCATGAGTGAAACAATCTTGCCTGCAGATTGAGGGGGGTGGGAGGGATTTGAACATTAATCTGATGTAGATTATACATCCGCCTCCCTCTCTCTCCCCTTCTCACTCTCTCTCCCTCTCTCCCTCTCTTTCTGTCTGTTTCTCTCCCCTCCCTCTCCTTCCTGCTTCATCTCTTCAAGAAAGTGAACATAAAGTAAAAACACGGAGAGAGAGAGGCAGAGAGAGAAAAAGCTCCCTGAAGAGGGAAGCCCCAGCAGCCAGTAGCTGTTTGGATTTGCCTGGTGCTGCCTTTCTTGCTTTGCTCCCAAGGAATACCTTTAATGGGATCAATTGCTTCAGTTCCTTTATAACCAAGTCCACCGGAAAGGCAGACTCAACATATTATGGGCAACTGTGTGAAGTCTCCACTGAGAAACCTCTCAAAAAAGGTATGTTCCCTGAATCAAAGTGCACTGTGTGTTTCCAGCCCTGCTTCTTGGGTTGGGTGACGTCGTGGGCAGATGGGAATGGGAGGTGGGAGAAACACAGAGACGTGTATGAAGCATTCAGCTCTCTTCACCAGACTTTTTTTTGTAAGAGCTGCTCATGCAAGTGCAGCTGTTAGAGCCCGGGATGCTGAGAGCCATAACGTGTGTAAATAAATGTGTGCGTATGCATGCACATGAGTAGGCTTGTGTCCCGCTGTGTGTGTGTGCATATCTGTCCTCTGGTTATGTGCAAGCTTGTGCTTGTCAATGTGCACAGTATGCTGGCACACATCTTTGTACAGGCATCTTAATGTATGTGTGTACGTATGAGTTTGTGTGTGTGCACGTGCTTCTGTTGAGAGGTATCTGCATGAGTCTGGTCATGTGTGTCATTTCTGTAAGGAAATATATTTATGTACATGTGAATCGGCGTGTCTGTACATATTCCTGTTGGTGTGTAAGAATACGCACACCTAATGAGCCCATCTGAAGTTTGTGTGTGTCCGTAGTTCTTTATGTCTCTACGTACGCATCCTGAGGTGCTTGAGCAGACATGCAATGTTTGTTGTGAGTGTATGGTGGGGAATTTGTGTGCGTCACACATGTATCCCTGCTTGTATGGTGCTCTGTGTGTTTATACCTGGTAGTGGATGTTCTCACAGAAATCTGTATGTAGACATGCATGTGTTTTTATGTATATCCATCCTTGCGTATGCACACATCTGATTTTGTTGGTATATGTTTGGGTACAGAAGCACGTTCTTCTCTGTAATCTGTCCGTGCCTCTATGAGTGGATACACTGGGCCCTGGCTGTGTATTTGTGCATCGTGTTGCACGTCAGCACGGCCCATGTGTCTACATGCTTGGGCCCAGCTGGACTTCATCTGCAAGCTGCCATGTGTATCTGTTAGGCTTCAGCCTACGGTCTGCTCTGTGCTGAGGTTTTACAGTGATCCCAGGACGAATCAGATTCAGGAACGATTCTGCTGTTAGGGACTGGATTGAAATGGGAATGATGTGCCCCAGAAATACTTCTTGTTTGACTAAAGAAGGTCTTGCAGCACTGTGTACCTGTCAGCCACACGGTTCTCACTTAGCATCGCTGCAAATCTAGTAACTCAGCAAAAAGCTATGCAATTCAGTCCTTGTAAATGAAAAAGTTATGCCAAGCATCCAAAGTATTGCAATGAGGAGCTACCTCTGTGGAGACCTTGCCAACAGTGAAATGCCACTGCCATGAGGATGCTCCACCCAGGAGACCTTGCTCCTCTGGGAGGTAGCTGCTGGGGAGAGGATCTACCTAGCAGGGAGTTTCTTCTGGTGGGAGATTTGCCTCTTCTGCATAGAAACACAGTTTGCTTGTTATCTCGGCTGCTGTAAACAAAGCCAGTAATGGCACAGTGCTGCTGTGGGGGAGCTGGGATACACGAGGAGTGGATTCATCACCAAGCAGTCAGGCAGTGCTGAGACCAGTCCCTAGGTCAGGGTGACCTTCAGGGAGAGGCAGAAGTAGTTGAGGTTCGCCCAAATGTTGCACATATGAAAAACCAACTTGGTTGCTTGTAGGTTGCCTCCAACTTGCAATAAAAGGAGTTGGCTGCAGCTGTGCTCAACATGATCAAGGCGATTGCAATTAAAGTCTGACGTGTGGCCAGGCTGCTTGAATCAAAATGGATTCAAGAACTTATAAGCTCTGTGTCGTCAGTCTTTTAGGTAATTTATGCTTTCATTCCTCAAAGCTGCTTTGAATAATGCACTTTGCGCCTAGTTAGAAGGCCTGGGATGGCAGGACTAACGAGAGAAAACTGAATAGCTGAATTAGAGAATTTCTCAAATGTTGCTCCAGCTAGCCATAAATTAAAGCCTCGGGCACTCATCCTGACAGGTCTTGGGGCTCTGCTGTTGTTCTGATCATGACACACATGATTACAGTGGAGACTTTGCAGGTCATCCTTAATATTGTACAACTTCACTTGGCTGTTTTATGATCCTGGTCTTTTTTCTCAGATTTTACCTTGGGCAAACTCATTTTGCTGAAATAGTAAAGAGGAGGGACTGTGTAGACAACCTGTGTGAAAGCTGCTCTTGGGTGACACACTGATCTCTTGAATACATGATTTCAACCTGAAACCTGGGAGTCACTCCCAGGCACCGGCTGGCTTGGTCTGGGACTGGCTGACACGGGGGTACCTTGCCTGTTCAGGTGGCAGTGCTCAGGCTTTGTCTCTACAACATCTGTTGTTGGCAGCTTCACTTTCCCACTGTCACAGTGTCTCCCTGGTGATCCCAGTGGCCAGCCTGGCTGCCTTTCCCTCTGAGAAGCACTGCAGTTGGGATGAAGAGGCCCCTCTGGGCTTGCCGCTCTGCAAAGTGCCTCTAACACGCAGTCAGATAAATGAAGTGAATCCTGTTGTGCTTCTGCTGTGCGGAAAGGAGAAACTTTGGCATCCAGGTCTGTCGCTTTGGCACCCTTCACCATCAGTGTCCATCTCTGAATCAGCCTAGTCCCTAGTCTCTTCTCTCTCCACGATCTGCTGGTCTGATACAACCAAGGGCCAGACTCAGCCAGGAAAGGTAGTGGTCCTTTGCTCAGGGAAGGGACAGGGAAAGCCTGAGCTCCCCAGTCCTGTCCTTGCATTCTCCTTGTCCTGCATGCTGCTGTTTCCCCTGTAATGGGCAGCTGACGTTGCTTTGTCCCATACCCATATCACAGCTCCCTTCTCTGCTCTGCTGGGATGTAGGAGGAATGTGGCGGAGCGAACTTGTGGGGATACTTGCAGAGAAACCTGGAATGCCATAAATCCTGCCTGCAGTGGCAGAGCAGGGCAGGGAGCCCCTGTCAGGGTATCACTACGCTGTGCACCTTGTTGTCCTGGCACTGCGTCGGGTTGTCTGGTCAGGATCCTCGGTGGCCCTTGGCAACTGTTTCATCAGACTGACAATCTCTATCTGCACAGGAAAATAATGGGATGACCATTCTGTGGTACTGCTCTGTGGTTTGGTAACAAACTCTGCTGACTGGAAGGGTCAGCAAACAAGAATTAGGGGCTGTGGGGCCTTCGATCTTTCACGTGGCTTCACTGGAGTTAAACACAGAACCAATGTGGGCTATTTTAAGTGATTCATATTATTTGGTATATTAAACTGAAAAATGTGCCAGGAAGTAAAGCTGATAATTTTGAAAATACATAGCACTGATATCACAAAGCTGTGCAGTTCAACACAGATGCCTTGACATTTAGCTGAGCTAGTAATATGCCATTTGTGGACGGATGCTCATCTTTCAGATTTTTAAGGACAAGTGTCCTATGTGTCTGATTTAATCAGAGACAGATTCCTTCCTCATCCATGACTGCAACAAAAATGCTTTTCTGCTTCATTATTTTCTTTTTCCATGGCTTGCTTTTTGAGTTGTTTTTGTTTTGATGCTTGATATTCACATGACATTATACTTGAGCAGATTGGTGTAAGACTGTGTACAAAAAGGCAAACTACAAACCATGTGTGCAATATAATAGCACATGGCAGACACAGGAAGTGGGTACAATAGACTCGGACAAGTGTGAATGGGCCGTGTGTGTGTATCTGGTCTTTTAGCCTGAAAAAGCACATCAGGCTTTAAGGAAAGGGTTAATAGAGACAATGACAATTGACAGAGCTTCTCTGATCACCCCTGGGAACACTGGCTGTAAAAGTAGAATCATTCCTGAAGAGGAATCCGGTGCATGATTAATGTTTATTCTGTAAAACCAAGGGTCCTGTGGGTTGTGCTGGCTTTTTATAGCAGCATGGGAATATCAGGATAAGAGTTTTCTTGCGGAGCCAGGGAAAAGCATTTCTATAAAAGGAAAGCAGTGCTTCCTTATAAAATCCAGTGCTGGATTCTGTTCTGGAGCCCTAGCTTAGGAGGACGTGTGCACTTAGGAAAACGTGCAAATGCAAACAGACAAAAATGTTGTGCCCGTGCCTGATCTCCACTTTGGGACCGTCAGTGATTAGAAGAGGCCAGTGCAGTAACTGCCTGAGACCCTGAGGAGGTAACTAATTAGAAGTGGCGCAGGGAGTGTGAGCCTGCAGTTGGCAGAGCCACCTGATGCTGTAAACGACCTTCTAATAATATTATAATGCGTGTGATGCTGTGTTACTGAAATGTAACGTGGAGCATAGTGCAGTGCCTTTGTGCAGGCTCTGCCTCATCTCCTGGGGATGCCCTGGCTGACATGGCTCTGCCAGCAGCTTCGCCCTGGGCACAGGCTGGCACACATACTGTTAGGTTGGGGTGTGCTTGTCCTTTACAGCTCATTCAAGGGATTGTTAACTCTGGGGCTGATAGCGGGAACGTGGCCCTTTGGGCTGTGTTTGGGTAGATGTGAGCAGTGCTGACAGTTTGATGTTGTTTCAAAGTGAAATTCTCCTGGTTGGTTGTACTTCTATCAGCTTTTGAAAGTGAACTCCTGGACTTACTGCTTCTGTGCAAATCCTAATAGACCGGTGGGGGGGACGCAGTGTGGACCAGATGAAGGAAATTTAACAATAATGTCTCTGCGAGGCGGTTCAGTAAAACTTCAGAGGAATGGCTGGGCGAGACGGGGAGGTAACATCCTCTGTTGTGTTGTTTGCTTGCTGCTGGTTGGCTGGGAAGATCCGCCATGAGGAGAAGACGTGCTATAAGGCTGTCCAGACGAGCGAAGAGGGGCCGTCGGCTTGCGAGTACCAGGGTCCGCTCATGGTGCTGGCCCAGAACTGCGCCGTCATGCACAACCTGCTGGGGCCAGCATGCATCTTCCTGAGGAAGGGCTTCGCAGAAAACAGGCAGCCTGTACGTAAGTTACACCCAGCCGGGTGAGACACGCACAAAGCCACGTGGATGTGAGCCGGGGATGCGGAGCTGCCCGCGTGTTTCATCTGCGTGGAGCTCTGTAACCCCCGGTCCTGGGTCTCGAGCATCCCGGCTCCAGCTCCAAGTACAAATACAATGCACAGGCAAATGTCTGACCTGAAGGATGTGCAGAGATATTCCTGTGCCTAAACACCAGGAAAGGAGGATTCTAAAAATGCAGCTACGGAAGATAGATCCAAGCCTACACTCAAGTAGGCATAATCATATGGACTCAGGAGAAGGACTTAGGACTTCAGGACTTACATAATCGTATGGACTCAGGAGGAGTCCGGTGTTCAAAGCTGTTATTCCAGCAAGATATCCACATCTCATTCCTAGAGGCTTAGATTAACATTTAAGGCCTAAATAGCCACTTAAATGCAAATCAGAGCATCCGTATTGGGAACAAGCTGTCCCACAGAGATGCCCATATTTGATACTGTTCCTATAAGCTCACAGTGAGCATGCTAGTACCAGCAGAAATAAGCATGCATCTGCCTCCTCACAGATACCCAAAAGCAATCTTTTATACACTATCATACCCAGCCTGACACTGCAGCAGTCCCAGCCAAATAAACCAAAGAACATCAGTCTGTCCTCGTATTTGCAAATAGTGCCAGACTACCAAATGCTATTACCCATATGCACAGAGAGATAAATAGCAAACCCACATCTATCCATTCAGGCACACCTATTTGTAACTACATGTTCATATGCATCTAATGTATGCATTTATATACAAACAATAAAAATATGTGTTTGTATGTAAATTCAAATGTATATACCTGGACATGTTAAATATACATAAATATGCACCCCAATATTGTATCTTTACAAGATGTAAAACATATTTTTGCACATAAACATTTGCTTCCTACAATAACATGAATTTAAAGACATACACAAACATGATTAACACACTTTTTATGGATATATATGAGTGAATATGCACATTGTCAGATATTCACCCAGTGCGTTCCATATTCTTGTGGTGAAACAAAGCTCACCCCAGTTACCTGAGAGTCAGAACTTTGTTGCCTCTGTAAGAAATCTCTGTCATACTTGTGCATTGATATGGTTATCTACAGCTGTAGGAGACACTTAGATCTTTATTTTTGAAAGCTCTCCAACCAACAATGCAAAAAAGAGTCATTATTTGTCATTACTGATCAAAGAGCTTTTGTTCTTCCTAACCTTCAGCCACAAAGTGATTACATGTTCCTTGTGCCAGTTCACTAAAACACAAAATGTAATATTCTCACACAAGCACACTTGCTGGCATGCACAGAGCTACCTGTCATAGGAGATAGGTCCAGCTCCCTAGTGGAAGGCTCACAGCTGGACAAGTATCCATCCTGCTTAGGCTGTGGAAACTCTCAGTACCCTAAGAAGTATCCAAAATAGGATTAGTGATGTCTCTAACTACCCCGATGTAAAATAAGTGCATCTGATAAACAGCTTTACTTTTACTGACTCTCTAGACCAACGGATTTATTGTGCATAGAACAGAAATAAGTGAGAGTAAGAACATTATGTATAATGGACTCTCTGAGGGTTACCTCTGCTTGTATCTAGGATCTAAACTCTCTGAACAGTTTTATTCCTCTTTCCATATGTTCTCCAAAAGCTCTAGAGTGATTCAGACCCTTTCTTCCCAAGAAATTTTCCTCCTTTATCATTTCAGGGCATCTTCTTTCGAATTTAAAACAGAAAACCTCTTTATGATGTTAGTTATTGCCTGAGTCAGATTTTTGGAGGGACGTAAACCCTCCCCCTCCTTTTGCATTTGCAGTCTGTGGCTCTCTGATGGCAGAATCTGCATGTGCAAAGATACACTCAGAGCCCTGCAAACACAAATGCCTTGGTGTGCAAAATTAGAGCCAGTGCTGAAGCCCCCATTTCTGACATGTGTCAGTCATGTAGGTTGCAATGTGGTCTTCAGTAAGCAAGGAGGAGGATGGTCTTGTGATGACTGCACTGGAGGAGGGCCTGGGTCCTACCCCAGCCACTTTCACAAGACAGCAGTTACCGCGGGTGAGTCACGGCACCCTTTGCACCGTGATGGTGGTAATCATACCCCTGCATCTGCTGCCACACTGAGCTGGCTGTTGGCACACAGCAGTATCTCCAGGGATTAATGTTAGTGAACTCTGGAATGAGGTGCACAAGGTGTTGGTACTGATCATGGGTGGTTTTCATCTGCTATTTTATCTAAGGCAGGGGGTAATAATGCCTCCTGCATCCGGTCTAAGGAGTTTGAATTGTTTTATTACTTGGTGTTGATGAAAGCAGAACAAATGGGATGACATGTTTGAAAATACCAGGTCTGTGAAGGATGAAACGGCAGAGCCAACGCGCTCCGACAGTTCCATCCAGCACAGAGATGCCTCTGGGAAGGTTATGAGTGGCAAGCTGGTCATTTCTCTGGCACAGCCCACTTTTGCACAGACGTAAACCAGTGTGTGTCCTAGTTTGCTATGCAGTCTGAGCAGCTGCCATTAGAGTTTCCAGAGGAGCCTGTGATTAAATAGCAAAGGATCATCCTTCTCAAACTGGTCAAGGGCACCAACTCCAGGGATGTGTGGTGGGGCTGGAGGAGACTTGGAAGGCAAGGAGAAACTCCCCACGAATGAGGGGAAAAGCCGAGAGTGAGACGACAAAAGAGATCGCATTTCTGTGTTTCCAAATTCTCAGATGTTTTGGATTTGCCTGGGAGCCATGAGAGGAATTAGAAAGGGCATTTAAACCAGAAAGCAGTGCATTTCCATGCTCGTCTCTTCTTCCTGGTGCAGTGTTGGAATTTTCCTATACTCTTTTATATCCTCCCCCTTCTTCCAAGAAATTCAAATTGGATGTTTGAAGTTGCAGTGTTTCCTGAACATGGTGAATCCTTGTCCTGTTTTGTTTGTAGATGACCTTGGTGATGTATATGTTGTGTGTCTGCCTTCATGCCTGGTTTCAAAATGCTTGTATATGGAGTTGAGGCTGGGGGGAAGGGGGAAGTTCCTACTTTGTGGGGACTGACTGTAGGAGATGGCACTGGGACATTGGCTGTAAGAGAACTCATGGCTGTTGCTGTCCTGCCAGAAGGACAGGGATCAAGCAGTGATCCAAGCAGACGACGGTATAGACCTGCTGGTTACAGGGACTGCTTCCAGCTGATTTGATCTGGCTGTGTCAGCAGGAGCAGTGATAGGAGATACAATCAGAGCTCTAGGGACAGTCGTTAACTGCTGCAGAGACAGTCTCTGCTCCAGGACTTGGTGCTGGGGAATGATGTAGGAGCTTCATGAAGGTGCTCGTAGTACCATCAGGTGGGGAGACCACACATATTGGTGTGCTGGCCCAGGTCTCTTCTATTTTGGGGAGCACCTGTCATCCCCCTTTCCAGCAGATGAGAGGGAGAGGAGCTTCCACAGGAGAGTATGCAGGCTAACACCCCTCCCGTTGGGGAGGAGAGCTGGGAAGCCTTGCTAGGTGGATGGTATTAAACATGTCATCACCTTCTTGTTTCTTCTCTCACTTTCTGGCTTGTCCTAGAACTGTTTGCACCAACAAATGCTATTCTGAAACTTTGTGGCAAGCAAATGGCTTTAACATAGTATGTTCTGTTTTTGCAGGATAGAGAACTGCGTCCAGAAGAAATTGAAGGTAAAATTTGTCACTCCTTCTGTGTCACCTTTCTCCCTGCCCAGTGAAAACCTACTGGCTGGCCCTTCCATGTTGGTCCCCATGGGGTAAAATAATCTGGGGCAAATCAAGGGAGATGGTTAGTGGAATAATTCCTGGAAACCCCAGCAAAAGAAATAATATGTAAAACTGCCAGAGTGCTGTGAAGCAATTTGCATCCATTCCAGCTTCTTCAGGGTGGGAGAATAAGTGAAGTAATGAGATACTGGCTGTCGGCGAACTGCTGTCCACCCCAGCTCCCACAGAAAGTGTTGTAGAGCATGATACAATAGTATGGCTCCAGGGAAGCTGTTTTACCTGCTAATCCCTACAGTGAGGGCTATATAATATAGTGCAGGGGTAAAAGTTGGGAAAACTTAGTAGTTTCAGTTTCTTTAGGGAATGCGGCTTAGCAATAATCAGTTTGTGACGCTTGTAGTCCAAGCAAGCTCTCCTGTAAGGAATGGGTCAGCAGTGCTGCTGATAGAAGAGCTTAACATTGCTCCAGTCATTGCCTCTTTGCAGGGACATCTGCAGGGAAAATATGGAGTATCTTAGGGAGTCTGGGCTCATAAAGTGCTGCTGATTCTGGGGAGGTTTCTTGGAAAAGGTATTTCAAGCTGTCACTGACAATATTGTTCTTTTTGGATCCACTCCCACAGAATTAAGAGAAGCCTTTAAAGAGTTTGATAAAGACAAGGATGGGTTTATTAACTGCAGGGACCTGGGGAACTGCATGCGAACCATGGGCTACATGCCTACTGAGATGGAGCTAATAGAGCTCTCCCAGCAGATCAACATGAACCGTGAGTAATATCCACCTAGCTGTACCTCCTTGTTGCTGCTGTGCCCTGCATCATTGCCTCGGGCTCTCTCAGTCTCCTGCTGTCTCTTTCCTTTGGATTCTCCCCCTTCTTTTCATTCTCATTTTCACTCCCTATCATCTCTCCTGTTTGTGGTCCCTAGAAGTTGATGCCTTTGTTTCTTGCTTATCAAAGGGACTATGTGGACTGTGCTGTATGGGAAGAGTGAGTGGAAGGGTGGTCAGGCATAAAACTGCCCTTGATGTGGGCATTTAGACATCAGTGCACAGGTTGTGGGTGTTGTCATATTGAAGCTGTTGTCAGATGGTGTCAGACTGAAGAGCGAGCCTGGGAAGATGGAGGTGCTTTGGTCAGATGGGTGACGGATGGGCTGTTCACTCCGTGGTGGTTGTTTGTGGATCTGCTGTGTGCCTGGGGATGGGCTGCGAGCGAGCTGTGCTGGCAGTGTCAGATGGGGGCACCTGCTGGAGTCATGGAAAAATGTGAGAAATGCATCCAATTCATTGTAACTGTGTTTGTGCCCCTTGTCTTTCACCATTATTTTTTGTCGCCTCTTGTCTGTGGCAGTGCAGGCTACTACCCTCAGCCAGGTGGGAAAAACAATATTTAGTGCATGTCATTTCTGGCACATGATGATGTAAAAAGGACAAGTTACTTGGTCAAGGGAGGGAAAACAGTTGTGACATACGCACCCAGTCACACCCAAAAGCAGCTGATAACCCTGGCACACAAGTGCTTAGGAATTTGAGAGTGTTACTGCCAGCTTTCAGATAGGGGACAAACAAGAAAAGAGACTATATACTATGAATAAACAGTTGGACGTACATTAGCCACTGCTAATGGAGCAAGGCTCCACCACTGCTGCAGGGCACTGCCCAGGCCATGCAGGAACATCATGCTGTGCCCTTGCTGTACCCTTTGGCACAGGCACAGCAGAGGGTTGCTATAAGCACTAGAACGATCAAGCCTCTAATACCTAGTACGTGATGCCATAAGGATGTGACAGTCCATGGCAGCCTAGGATGGAATAGCTTGGGCTCATTCCACCTAGCCCACAATCCAGAAAATACAGACAGTGTAGAACTACCTCTGCTTTACCTTCCACTGTCCTGCACCTTCTGTGCTTTGCTTTCTGGTGAACCAAGCCCTTTCTGGGGCACACAGAAATGCAAAATGAGTGCTGGACTTGGCTAATGTATGGAGTTCTTACACACAATCTTTCATCTTGTCCCAAGTGGGTGGCCATGTGGATTTTGAAGATTTTGTTGAGCTGATGGGACCCAAGCTGCTAGCAGAAACTGCAGACATGATTGGAGTAAAAGAGCTCCGCGATGCCTTCAGAGAGGTGAGTGCTCCCTACCGCGTGCCCCCCAGAGAGGTGAGCAACAGGAGACAGGAAAGAGAGAAGACCCACTGGGGAAGAGAAGAGGAGGAGGAGGAGAGAGCAGCACAGTGGAAGACAGAGAAAGAGCCAAGCCAGGCATGAAACAAGGGAGGAGGAGAGAAAGTCACTAAGATAAGGGAACCCTTGAGGCAAGGAAGAGGAAAGCTGGTGCAGGCACAGCAGTTACGAGGGGTTTCTGAGGAGAAGAGACAGACTGGCTCCCAAAGACACCCAAAGGAGAAAAAGGAGGGACACAAAAGGAATGCAGGAAAAATAGGGCACTCAGGAGCAGGACAATACAAAATCCAACCCAGAGCAAGATCCATTTCCATTAACTGTATTTCCCCTGCTGCTATTTTTCATATACTTGCAGTTTGACACCAATGGTGATGGGGAGATCAGCACCAGTGAGCTGCGAGAAGCCATGAAGAAGCTTCTAGGGCAGCAAGTGGGCCATCGGGATATTGAAGAGATCATCCGGGACGTGGATCTGAACGGAGATGGCCGTGTTGATTTTGAAGGTGAGAAGGGATGAATGCTCTCTGTCCATCCACTCTGGTGTGAGTCAGTTTCAGCTCAGAGGCGGAAGTGGAAGGGAAGATTTGCATGCTCAGGGCCCAGGTATCTGAAGTATGGAGAAAAAATCAAACAAGATTTTTTTTTCCTAGTCAGCTGACGAAAATGGAGAACATTGGCCCACACAGGAAATTCCTCAGGTGAAGTGTTCATTTGTGTATCATCTCTTGCTGCATCTCAGTTTCAACTGGGTCTACATAATTCTAGCATGGTAAGAAATATGCCTTGTCACAGAGAAGCAGATTCCAGTGCACACGTGCTGTGCCAGCCTTTTTTTTATGGGGCATTTTCACTTCTGTTAAATCTATTGCAAGAGCTGTGATGAGGCTGGATTGGTTTGGAGAATACATTGCACCTTCCATTTCCTCTGGCTCACCTTGTTATCTGGGTTTATACAGAACCTATTTCTGTGCCTTTGTGCCAGAAGATGGTCATGTGCCAGATGTGCTCACTAGGACTGCAGATATCTGATCTAGATGTGTCATGTTAAATCCTAGAGACAATTGATTTCTTCTCCCACTTTTCATGCCAGAAGGACTTGGAAAAATATGAGTGGTTAGGCTACTATCCTAGCCATTAGCCATGGCACTAGCAATATTAATAGAGCTCAGGGTTTCTGGCAAGGGAAGCAGTTGATATCAGACAGCTAAGCGGATATAAGAGCGGGAAGGTGTGAGAGCATGGCAGGCTGCTTGTTTTCCTACTGCAAATCCAGATGTCCATTTGCAGTAAGGGTGAAGCACAGGAACTACAGAATTAAAGTAAAATTGACATCATTTTTTGGCTCAGAGGCATTCCTGAGTGTCCTACATGACAAGGAGTTTCAGTCCTCAGAATTACTGAAGCTTCTGAGGGCTCTGAAAATGCTAAAAATCTTGAAGTGTCTCCCTAGAAAGTATCTGGTAGCTGCAGTTGTTCTAATGCACTGGCTGATTACATAACAGTAGCTCTCCTTGTTTCCTACAGCTAAATTATGTTCGACAGCTAAAATACATGAAATGCTATCCCAGTATCATTTTCTCTGTGAGTTGCTGTTTTAGTTGTCAAAGGACAGCTCCATCAATGGAAAAGGAGAAGTCAAAGGGGTAATTTCCACTGCCCTCCTCTTCGCAGTCATTAATTCCTCGGCAGTTCAAGTGCAGAATGAAAACACATTTATATTTGATGGTATTTACACTGAATTTGAACAATTGTAATTGACTTCACAAGCTGCAGGGTGGTGAAGAAATAGATCCAGGGTATCCTTACAGTTAAACTGTATCTTTAAAAACAAGAAGTCCATCAAAGTAAACTTTTATCTACAAAAATGCTGGTACCTGCCAAAACACTAGTGCTTTCCCACACTGGTGCCTCTGTGAAGTGGCAAGCTTACTAAGAAATCATAGTGTGTTCTCAAGAGTATCAATCAATCAAGGTTCCCTGAGGTTACAGTGAAGAGAGACAACACTTGTCGTAGTGTCTCACAAGTTGTTGCTTGTGCAAACAAGAATGTACGCTGGCTGGGAAGGAGTCCAAGGCAATGAAATGATCTGCTAGTGGGATCATATCACCATATCTAATGCAAGGATTAAAGCCCATTTTGTGTGAGTTCTCCAGGGCCAGTCACGGTGCAGCACAGACCTGCTGGCAGTGTGTGGACTCTCGGTTTCACCCTGGCTGCATGCTATCTCCAGGGAATGAGAGCTGGGTTGGGGACCATGGATGCCTTCTGCTTCAGGGCTGTCTTTTCTTGTTGGTTGCAGAGTTTGTTCGCATGATGTCCCGTTGAAGATTATTCTCAGCTAAAGATGAATCAGCACCTTAGAGAGGGCAGAAGAGGACCTAGATGGAGCATCTAGCCCGGATGTTCCCACATGAAAGTTTATTGGCTGGCTGCAATTGGGACATTGCAAGATGACCTGCTGCTCCTCCCTCATGGTGGTCCCCATGCCCCTCCACCCTTTCACACTGTGAAAGACTTGCAACTTCCTACAACTGGAACCATTCCTTGGAGATAATTGCAGGAAACTGCAGAGCCAGGACTTACCATGATGCTTTCATGGAATATTTGCAACTTTAGACTCTTCCCCAGCTTTATTCTCCCACCAGCTGCTGCAAAGCAAGAGCAGGAGAAATCCTCTTGGCTTGGTGGTTGAGAGCAAAGCCATTGGGACTGGTGGCAGCCTCAGGGCGTGCTCTGCACTTCTTGATTTCCCTTGGTGAACCGTGTCCGTGTTTGCTGTCTGTGTGTGTGTGTCTATCTGTGTGGAGTTATTTATGCTTCCCCAGCACATATTCACATCTCCTGTGGTTATGTTTACCAAGAGTAAGTTCAAATACATGTCTTGTGGGGGGAAAGTGATAAATATGCACGCTGAAACGATGTGGAGCTTGTATGTCCCTGTGAGAGGTGGTGGCTGGGCTGGGGGAGAAGGCCTTCAGCAGATGCACATGCATGCTGGCATCTGCACTGGGGTCCGGAGGTGAGTCCTTGCAGCAGGAAGGGGAGTCACTGCTGGCCACTAAGCCTGTGGCAGGGCTCTGCTCTCCCTCCCGCTGTCCCCATGGCCAAGGGGCCTGGACATGCCTCATGGTGAGGGCAGTGTGGAGGGTCCCCACCCCTGTATCCCCTCCACTTGCAAGGGGGCAGATGAGAGCCCCTGCGGCATCGCAGCAAGGAGCAATGGGAGAAAGGGTGCAGAGGGGAGCTGGGTGGCAGCGGGATAGGCAGCAATAGCCAGCCCCCACCTTTTCAGACCATTTCAAACACAACTGTGAGCACAGTGGGGGCCGTGCTGCGGGAGCTGGGCTATAACACTGTTGGTGCCGGGGATTGGCTGGGAGCCTCCTTGTGTGTTAGTGCCCGGCTCTCTAGCTTGTTCACACTCAAAAATGCTGCATGTGTCTGCAGTGGTGACCGTGACAGCAGCCTCCAGGCCCTACCAGCTTCTTCCAGACACATCAGATGCTCATCCTCCTTCCCCTTTCCCCAAGATGCTCCCAGCTTCCCGCTCCCTTCCCCTACCCTGCCAGACCTACAGTTGTCCCCTTTCTCTATGCAGAGGCTCAACGACAAGTTGCCAGGACTAATTTCTGCTTGGTTTCAAAGGGCATCATCATTGCTGTGTGTTTCTTGGTGTGACTGGGAGCTGTTTTCCTCTCAATTGCCCCCTTATTCCAACTGGAAGGTTAAGGAACAATATCCTCCTGCTTCCTCCATCTCAAATCTTTCACTTCCCAGATTCCCTTTCAAATTCTTGGGGTCCACAAATCCATATCCCAAAGGAGGATTTTCTCTTCTGCTTTCCTGTTGCTGTGCCAACCAGCATAGCTGCAGCGATGGCTGATATCCCAGCAATGGAAAAACTATGTTTCTCCTCATATTTGTGTGTGAGTGTACTCATGTTTGCACAGGTGTGTGCACTGGGAAAGGTTTGTGTGTGTTTACACACATAAAAGCTGCGAGTGCAGATAGGTAACTGGGAGTGCAGCAGTAAAAGAGTTTGTTTGCAAGTGGGTGTATGCAAACTATGTGTGTGTATCTATGGAGCTGGTCCAGTGTTAGAAATGTGGGTGTGAGCCAAGAAATTGGAAAATGGATATTTACAGATCTCCATATTTACTGGTACAGCAACTGTATTGTGCTTAGGAGATGAGGGTGATAAACTGCACAGAGTCCAGAGTCCTGGTAAGTTATATATGTACTTAGGATAATACCGGGAAGGGAGAGACCTGCGCAGGCTTGTGTCTGCCATAGGGAGTGTTGGTACACAAATGTGCTTCACTTACAGTGGAGCCCATTGAGGAAGAAGTGTGCTTGTGTACGCAGAGCAAGAGGAGAGCTGTGCTGCTTGCCTGTGTGCACCAGAGTGACTGGGCCTGCCTGTGGGACTGGTGATGACTCAGGGCACATGCCTTATACTGTAGCCAGCATGCACAAGCCCGACGGATAGTCAGTGGCAACAAGTGTGGTGGCTGCCTCTGCCTGCTCATTCCCGGGTCCTGCACCGAGCAGGCGCATCTTTTGCCTGCAGCAGCAGATGGCAGGACACAGTCTTAATTTATTTAAAATTGTAAACTTATTTCTGGAGGCTGCACTGATCCACAGTGCAGCATCACAGTGGCTGGGAATGGGATGTTCTCTGTGAACTACTGCCATTTTCACTGAGGCAGGTTCCTGTGTTTGTACCATGGCAGAGCTGTGTTTGTCTTCCCAAGAAATGCAGGGACACCGGTGCTAGGGGAAGGGTGGCTGCAGGACAACTTTGTGTCATTGGAGAGGCAGTCCTGGAGCCACAGCTACTTCTGAGGAAAGCTGGGTCTCTGCCAAATTGTCTGTAGCTCATTTCTACCAGGTCTCACCAAGATACAGTGAACAGGTCAGACAGGGCAGGTCTTCAAAGCATTCATTTTTTTTCCTTCCAGCAGAAGCTCTTGCTGCAAGCCTGGTTTTACTTGCACAACAAACCCCAAATAATCCCAAGGAGTTTTACTATTTTCTTGTGCAGACAGGGTCAGAGATTAAAGTTCCAATCTAAATAATCTAATTCCAGAGATAATCCTTTTGCTCTCATCTCCAATACGGTACCAGGAAGGCTTCCAAATAGCTCCACATGGCAGGGCAGAGCCATTCCCCTCTGGGCAACTCAGCCCTGTAGCCCCATGTGGTTCAGGAGCTGGCCCAGGCAGCGAGGCTGGCTCACGTTGACTTCTTAGATGTCTTGTTAGCCATGAGGTCTGCTTCTGACCCACACGTCTCTGTTGCTCTTTTTGGACATCCCAAATCCCAATCTCTTTTTCCTGCAGGAAATGGCTAATACCCAAAACACGTGCCCCACACCACTTGTGAATGATCAGGGCTGTAGGCAGACCAGGCAGGACTGATTCAAGACCGAGAGTCATTTTGGCACAGCTGCCAGGGGACCAGGAGAGATCAAGCGATTGAGAAGACAACCCCGAGCCTTTTACTTGTAGGTTTCTGGTGTAAATCCAGCCTGCATCAAGGGGCTGGTGGCTCAGTGGATTAGTAACAGCATACAGAGCCTTCAACATCTTGGGCACAAGTGGCATCAAGTTGCTGGTGACTGCAAGTAACGATTTAGGGGTGGCAGTGTAGGACAATTGCGGACGCAGGCCATTGCAGCACGTCCACCATTCTCTGCCAGCGGCTGTGTCCAGACTGTGAGCTAGGGCGAGTGCTCCTCTTGCACCCGGATGAACACAGCCACTATTCCTCACTTGCTGCTGCTCGGTTAATCCTTCTTGCTTCATGATGGGCTGCTGATTCTTGGGAAATAATCATCCAGGCTAGTTACTGGAAGATGCTCTGATGGGGGAGGCAGAGGAGGTATTGCAATGCTCAGTGCCTTGCCCTCTAAAAAGGCTGAGTCCTTGGATGGAGGGGAAAGAGAGGGGTTTTTCCCTCTGTTCATGGAGGGGAACTCTTCCTTTTCAGGGAAGCTCTTCTCTTTTCAAGGAAGAGTTGCTGATATTTTGCTGTGAGATGTGCAGGAGCTCTGTGAGCCCTCAACAGGGACCCCAGGCTTGGTACAGCCACGAAAGCCACTGGTGACACTCCCAAAGCAGGGGATGAGCTGAGTTAGCTCCCAGCTGCCCTTGTACATGTCTGGGACCAAAGAGGCCCCTTCAACTGAGGGACCTATCTTGGTCATACCTAAACGTTAGCTAGTAAATCCCTTTGTGTCTGAATTCCTGCTCATGGGCACGTTTGGTCTGGGCTGAGCAGTTTGATGCTGGGTTTGTAATGAAGCCCCAGTCACCAGCTGCATGGCCCCTGTGCCCACCGAGGCAGCGAAGGTCCCACCATAAGCCTCACGCTCCTCAGCTCACCAAGAGGCACAACAGGGTTTCAGCCAGGCTCTGCCCACCCAGCGCTTCGGCCCTCGCTGCCATTTTGTGTGTGTGTGTGTGTGCGCGCAAGAACTGTGAAAGCCCTGCTGACCCGGGGGCCAATGGGGCCAGCTGCCTCAGGCCACCTGGGCCACGCAAAGGGCTGTGTGTGGCCCTCAGCAGGACCTTTGTTGCCCTGGTGGGTCTCAGGACCGGAAATACAAGGATTCGCACCCATGGACATTGCTGTCGGTAACCTCAGCCCTGGCTGTCTCCTCAGCCTGCTGATGATTCAAACCATCCCTCTTCCCACTTCACTTTTGCACCTCATGGCAGTAACCTGGTGACACACAAAGTGTTTACGTGCTTTGAAATTGTGCTCCTGACCCAAGCACATCGCAGTTTAAGCTGAGAAATCTTGAGAGATTAGGGAGGATTGTCTGTAATCAGTACAAATGAGCTCTAATGAGGCCCCCTTCAGCCTTGCCAACTGGACGGCATTGTTCTGGCCATGGCTGCTTGCACTCCTTTGCTAGCTGAACGTGGGGGACACCCAACAGGTCACAAACACAGCAGGGATATGGGAGATTAGTCTGGATTTGATCAGATGCTGCCAGGGCTGGGGTCTGTAAAACTGAGATGATTTGCCAGGAACCAGCATGAGGTGGCTTAATCTGGAGAGGTGCTAAGTGTGTGTGTTTTACACTACTTTTCTGGATGCAGTTTCCTACGCCACCTTGCAGTTTCAGGAACCCCTTCCTGGCAGCAGTGCTGGTATGGGAACACAGCAGTGCCATGTCTGCCCTGGCCCAGTTATACCACAAGCACAAGAGCTGATGTGACAGCAGCAAGGGTGCAGTCTGAGGCCCACTCTGACCTGGGCAGAGCAGGTTAGGGAGCAGGGGGTGGTGGTTACCCACCCCCACCAAACTTGAGTTCACTTCTCTGAGGCTGTGACCTGTTAAGAGGCCTTGTAAGTGCATTACAACAGCAACAAACCCATTTAATTCTCAATCTGCAGTGCTAAGTCTGTATTTCTAAAGGCAAACACTTTGTGGAACTCTCAAATTAATAAAACGTCATTGGGACTTAGGAGCAGCCGCTGCTAATGCAGTTGCTGACTGGAGTGCGGACACGAGGCCTGGCTGGTGTCTGAAGCTTTGAGGAACACCGAGATCAGACAGAAGGGCAAACATGGAGGCAAACATTAAGTTACTTGCTCCTCCACTGTGTAGTTGAGTGAGTTTCATCCAATCTCTGTGATGTCTCACTCCAGCCCTCCCAAGGGCTCCTCACCAAGGCCCTCCAGAAATACACCCCAGGATCTCACATTCTCCTGTAAAATGCAACATAGGGAGAAAAATCACCGGCAATGTAACGGTTAGCTCCCCCACCTGCCTCTTTTATTGGCCGTTTTACTTTTCAAGCAGATTATTGTGATCCAAAGCTGTTGCACGCCACTCAGCTGTCTCACTCCTTACTGGGCGGGCCGGTAGCTGCCTTTTCCCATACTCCACGGCAGAAGCGAACGGGTGAACCAGCGTGTTTTGTGAGGCAGAGAATCGGTATTGGGAGTTGCTGTTCAGGCTACAGCGGACACCAAACTACCGGGACGTAACGAGGAGACGCCCCCGGCGGTAGCGGAGCTCCCGCTCCGCCAGCTCCGCTCCCAGCCGCTTCCCCGAGCGCCGCGGCCCTGCCCGGGCTGGGCCCGCACCACGCCCCTCCCTCCCGCCCGCCCGCTGCCCCCGGGGCCGCGCCGGTCCGTCCGGTCGCAGCGCCGCCCGTTGCCGGGGCAACCCCTCGGCCTCCCCGCTTCCCGCCGCCATCCCACAGTGCTTTGCGTTCCGGCCGCGCTGGAGCGCCCTGGTTGGAGGGGCGGAGGGGGCGGGGCTCTTCCCTCAGGCGTCCGGCGCTGAGGGGAGCTCGCCGGGCTGTGTCCCCGCTCCGGAGACGCCGCTGGGAAGCCTCGTCCCTCCCCACCGCTCCTTCCTGGGGGAGCCGGTTCTACGCTCGCTGCCCTCCCCGAGCAGGCGGTACCGGTCCTGGGCACTCCCGGCTCCAGGGACCGAGTCCCCGCTTGGCTGCGGGCCGGCTAACTCCGCTCCCGCCGGACACGCCTCCCGCCGCAGAGCGCCGCCGTCCCCTCGCCTCTCAACCAAGCCTGCTCGCCCGCTCCCGCCGCCCATTGGTCCGGCGCGTTATGAATATACAGATGAAGGCCGGAGGCCGCCTAGTGGCAGGCGGGCAGAGAATTAATATTCGCGTTGCGGCGTGTGGATTGGCCGGCGCGCGCTCCGCCCCAGCAGCGGGGTAGGCTGCCCCCTGGCGGCGGCAGGAAGGGGCGGGCGGCGGGCGCGGCGGCGGGAGCCCGAGATGGTGGGCGCCGGGGCGCGCGGGGCGCCGCTGC
>JAVKLA010000088.1:4588846-4603223 GCA_034782735.1 Sagittarius serpentarius
GCTGCTGCTGCCGCTGCTGCTGCCGCCGCCGCTGCTGCTGCTGCGGGGCGCGGCGGGCGGCCTCGCCGACAGCGTCGTCTGGGCCGTCAATGCGGGCGGCGATGCCCATGTGGACGTGAACGGCATCCACTTCCGCAAGGACCCGCTCGAGGGCCGCGTGGGCCGAGGTGAGGGCGGGGGGAGACGCCGGTGCCGCGCAGGCGGCCCGCCGTGGGGGGGTGTCGGTGGGGCCGCTCTCGGGGCCCCCTCAGCTCTGCTCCGCCGGGGGCGGCGAGGCCCGCCTGTGTCGACGGGGGTCCGGGATTGGCGTCCCCCCGGCGCCGCCACGGAGGGTCGGTGGGTCTCCCCGCAGGGATGCGGTGGCCCTGGCAGGCCCGCAGGCGGGGGCTCCTCTCCCGCAGCCGCCCGGGCCCAGCGTCGCGGAGGGGGGCGGCGGGGGGACAGCGAGGGCCCGCGGGCAGCGCCGGCCCAGCCCCCACATGGCAGTTGTCACCCGCCGGGACAGCGCTGGGGGCTGCAACAAACCCCCCTCCCCTCCCCATCCCCGCGGCGGAGCGGGCCCTGGGCCCCGGTGGCGGCGGGATGAGCCCTGCGGGCTTCGGGCTGGTTTTCCCGGCCTCGGGCTGCGGGGTTGTGTAATGCCGGAGGGGAAGTCGCTCCGCGCGCGGGCTGGAGTGGAATTTCGGCTGGAAAGGTGACGGGAGTGGTGAGGCTGCCAAACCGGCCGCATGCAGCCGCCTGGCTCTCTTTTTTTTCTTTTTTCTTCTATTTTCCACTGAAAGACCCCAGTTTCCACAGCAAGATCTGCCAGTTTGAAGCCCAGCCTGCAGCGCTCGCAGTGAAGCGAGAACATGCGTTGCCTGCTCCGCACAGCTGAATCGCTCACGGCGTGGGGTGATGCTTGCCACCGGTAGACTGGTCCCAAGGCTGCTCGCTGGAGCCCCGGGGCCGGGCTGGAAGAAGGTGCAGCTGGCTGGTCTGCTCCACTGTTCCAGTCCTGGCAGGGTGTTCAAGTTCCAGTCAGGGCAGGGACAGAAGCAGAAGTAGAGGCAGATGGGATGTGATCAGTTGCTCTACTGAATCAGTAAAATCTCCTATCTACCAGTAAGGACAGGATGGAGAACTAATACTGCACTTGGGCTGCCATTGCCTACTTCCCCTGAAGTCCCTCCGGTCGTATAAATTTTACGTGTTTCTGATAACTGGTGCACCAAAACTTAGTTAATTCACAAGTGTATTGAAAAGTTACCTGTGCAGAGTTGCTCCTGCTGTCAGTTACAGGTGAGTGGTGGAGTGCAGAGAAAATGCGCTCTGACTTTTAAGTCTAACCCTTCACTGTTTCCGTATAGGATGGTAAGGATTGCCCTGTGCTATACAGCTAGGACTGCCATTGCTTACTCTGCATGAGTGCCATCCCAGAGAGCTGTTTGGGCACAGTGGATACAGGGGAGGTCACGTTTAAATACTGGTACAGTTTGTTAGGAGTTTTTAACCCCTGATGGAAGCTGGCTGCCCCAGTCACACAAGGTGCCCTCATCACTGTAGGTCAGCTTCCTTTCACAGGCCTCTCACGTGTGACTTGAAGGAGAACGTCCTTGTGGACTTGAAAAATTTATTTTTGAGTTGAGGAGAAAAAAGGGTCTTTTTCAAGCACATTGTGACATGCTCTTCCTTTGGGGAAAGCCTGTGGTGTCTCCTCTGAACAGCAGGCTGTTACAGTAATCCTGCTTCAGCCAACGGTGCCAGGCACAGCAGAGGCTTTACCCCTTTGAGCTCTCAGCTGCTGTTCCCTCAATGGCTTTTTATTGCACCATTGTTCAGTTTACTCTGGGCTCCTCTCTGTGTTGATAGGCATGTAATGGCTACAGCAAAAATAGGTGGCTGACTGCGAGGAACCGACCTAGGGATAGTGTTTCTGGGCTGTACTGCCTCTGGGCAAATTAAAACCTTTTTTTCACGCCTCAGTTCAGATGCTGTGCCCTAAAGGACAAAATGTGCTGATGGCAATTACAGAATAGCCAGGTGCCAAACACAGTTGAGTCGCAGCTTAAAGCGTACTGCTCGTCTGTCGGTGAGCTACCTCTTGGCGCACCCAGCACGCTGTAAAATCAAGCTCGCTTCCACAGCTATGTCAACAGACCTCTGATATGCAGGTGACAGGTTTTCCTCTCCAGTTACCTTCTTGGATATTAAAGGACTTTTTTCCTATGCAGGCTTTCTTCTAATAGGAGCTGACTTCTGCGGAGTCCCTGGTTTGCTATCACTGTAATTTGTAGCTGGCCTGAAATATCAGTGTGGGAGGACAGGCTAAACTTTTCACCCTCTGTATTTCTGGTGATGAGAGTCTTCAGCCTTTGTGCCCAGGTTCCAAGTGGTAAAGAGAAGCAGAAGATTGCCTGAGTAGCTCTGTGTGAAACAGGAGACTAAAAACTGGCATTGGTTTCCTCTTGCTCGTTTGCATTGGCTCCATCTTTGGCAACATGCGCTGGGTTAGTACTTCTTGCTTTGTCTTGGCCAATGCAGTGTCTGTTCCCATGGAAATGGGGGTGGAAGTGGCAAGTGTCAGCAGAGAACTTCGTCTGTATCAACTTCTCCTGCCTGAAGTGCCAGTGGGCAGATGGTGTCCACAGTCTTCCCCCCTGCCCCTGCTTCGCTGGGGAATTATTTGATTTGGAACTCTTGAGGCATGCATCACTTGGTGTTTGTACAGTAACCCTGACACAATAAAACGTCAAGTTGGGTTAAGGTCTTTTGAGGGCTGCTCTAGAAGTGGTGAAATAGTGAATGAGAAGAGGCAAATTTTATGATTTCTGTTGTTATCTCAGTTATTGTCCCATTTGGGAATGTTGTTTGGGCCCTTCTCAGGGAGCTGTTCAGATGCCTGCAGACAGCGCCCATTTCAGCTGGGTGGCTGTGAGAACAGCAGCTGATGGAGCTGCTGGTGCTCTTGAAACCCTTGTGTATCTTTCTTGCTTTTCTTTTTCCTGTCTTGAAGCTGGCAGGTATTGCATAGCTGTGGTGAGAAGAAAGGGTTTCGTAAGATGTCTAGTGCTTTTCACCCTTCAGCCATTTCCCAGGTTTTCACTTGAGGAGGATGAATCTCTAAAACTTGATGCCATTGACTGCTGACTTCAAATCTATTGAATGAACGAATCAAGTCAGTCCTATGCTGACTGTTTTGGTTTTGTACTCAGAGTTTGTAACTTGAAAATGTTGTAAAAATATTCTAGGTCTTTTTCCTCTTTGAAGCAGGAGTCAATGGCCAAGTCCTTTGGCTCTGTGCCCTGTTTGTGAAACAGACTCCTCTTTCTGAAACGGTGCAAGTGAATTTACAGTGTCTTAAACTGCAGCAGGTCCAGACCTGTTTTTCTACAGGGCCTGGGTTCTGGGGCTTTGGCTACCTCTGCTTCTGCTCCAGTAGTGCCTCCTCCTGGTCAGAGTAAGGAGGGGAGACAGGTCTGCCCCTTAGGGAGTTAAGCACTTCAGGAGTATATAAAGGGTCTCTTCAGTGTGCCTCTGAAATTAACCCTTCCTCTCACTGTTTTGTGCGTGAAACCCAGCTTCTGACTATGGTATGAAGCTGCCAATCTTGCGGTCCAATGCAGAAGATCAGATTCTGTACCAGACCGAGCGTTACAATGAGGAAACCTTTGGCTATGAAGTTCCCATCAAAGAGGAGGGTGACTATGTGCTGGTGTTGAAGTTTGCGGAGGTCTATTTTGCACAGTCTCAACAGAAGGTAAGGAACAGCTCCTTGCTTGTCTCTTTGATGCGAGTTCCTGGCTAAGACTGTGCGTGTGCAGGTTGCCTCTGCTGGTATGCATGCTGGAGAAAGGAGTGAAGTAAGGCACTAATGGTCAACTTAGTTCCTAGAGCTCTCACGGGCTCTGAGACTTTGAGCTTGCTTCTACATTCCAGATAGACAGTTGGCCTGGAAAACTGCAGTACAAAATATTCAAACATGTGCAACTAAACATAACTAGCACTAGAGTTTTGTGATCTGTTTAGGCTGTGCTGGCTTTGAGAAGTGTTTTTGCCTTTTTCCTGAATGCCTGTTCCTGACCTGACAGCATGCTTGTGCTGGAGGAAGTATTGCAGAGATTGAATCAGGGAAGTGATCTGGGTTAAATAACCTACTCAAAACAATTTTTAATAGTGTAATAAGACTTGATACTGGTTCAAACTGATCCCGAAAGCACGGAGTTAAATTCAACCCTTTTGCTCTTTAGAGAAGAATAATCCTTGTCCACTTTTTAAATACCTCATGTACAGACGTGGAAGCAGAAGCACAAAGAACTCAAAGCCCTGTGATAAATTGGGAGATAAGTGGTATGTGTGTTAGTCTGGCTTTCCCTCGCCATGTTTAAAGCCCTGCTCCTTAAGCACTGTCCTGCCTTCCTGTCAGAGAAGTATTTCAGGGAACAGAACTGGTGGGGCTGGCTTACAGAATGGATGCAAAAAGCAGCATCAGATTAAACTGAAGGGCTGAGGCATCTTTGGTTCCTCTTCCTTCATGTGGTTCTGCTGGGATTCCCCAGGTCCTGAGTGAAGTTTGAGTCATTGCAGCCCTGAGGAGGACTTTCACTCTGAATTCACAGATGTGGTTAGCAGTTCAACATTTTACCTCTTTCAAACCCTGTGTCCTTCACAGCTTGTTTCCTCTTCTCTGCGCTGCTGCAGGCTGTAGTTAGAAGTGGCTTAACTCCCTAGGGTGTGGTGTGCCGCAGCCACCCTGAGGTGGTAGGAGCAGGTCCTCAGCCAGTAGGTGGAAAGGAAATTGTGAAAGAAAAGTGTGAATAAACCAGAATAAAATTGTGCTCTCCTTGGTTCTGAACAGCAGACACAGGCATTATTTTAAAAGGAGGAGGCAGATTTCAGGGTATTTGAAAGCAATGTTAATGCTTCAGTGTCTTCACCTGGCTGCTTTTGGGCTCTGAATCCTTCCCAAGGGAGTGGAGTATGTAGGGTGGGACAGTGCATGCTGGGATGCTTTCTGGTCCTGAGTGCATAACAAGCCAGAGACCTTTCCTTTTCTGTTCCCCTTTCAACCGTCATGTGCCTGAATCCATTCTGACACTCTGTCATTTCTTCCACCCTGAAGGTATTTGATGTTCGCTTGAATGGCCACGTGGTGGTGAAGGACTTGGACATTTTTGACAGAGTTGGACACAGCACAGCTCATGATGAGATCATTCCCATGAGTATCAAAAAGGGGAAACTGAGTGTGCAGGGAGAGGTTTCCACATTCACGGGGAAGCTCCACATTGAGTTTGTAAAGGTAATAAGCTTTTCTGGGCAGACCCCTGATCTTCCTTTTCCCCTTCTTCCCCAGCCATGTGATACAGCTGTGTGCTGGAGGAGGAGAGGTGATGGTAGGTGGGGAGAATATTTCTTGCCTTAAAGCTGCAGCACTGACTTCCTTCTTTGCTTTCTCTAGGGCTACTATGACAATCCGAAAATCTGTGCCCTATACATCCTGCAAGGAACAGTGGAAGGTAAGCACAGTTTTTGAGCCAGAAGGCTCTTTCCGCTTGGAGAGCAGCCTGTTGCTTCTCAGACCATGAGATCATAGCTCTTGCTGACCCACCTCTGCCAAAACTGTTTCTCTCTCAGCAAGTTCCCACAGAGTGCAGTTGCAGAGTGAAATAGATGCATAGTGTCCTCCTACTCCTCCACGTGCACAAAGCTGTGTCATTTTTCGAATGAGAAAAATCAGTTTGGTTCAGGACTTCCTGCGTATGGGGTAGAGGAGAAGGCAACGCATCTGGTCCGTCTTAGCTTATAGGTGCAGATAAATTCCCTCTGGTCTTGGATGTCAGCAGCAACCCTGCAGACAAGTAATTTACAGGGATGTTTTAGTTAGTAGTTAAGTGTTTCTTACCTGGAGCTTTGTTTTGCCTTCTCTGCTCAAGGACAAAGCAGTGTTTTTTCCCAGATATCAGTTCCTCTGGATAGCAGTGGGGAGTGCTAGTAAAGTCCTTGTGCTTTCATCACCCTCTTTGTAAATCTGTGCTGGAGTTAGAGCCTCTAGCTCCTGAACAGGGGAGGTTTAGGACCCCTCTCTGACCAAAGCATCAAGCTGAAGATTTGATCTGTAACCTTGTGGCCAGGTGACACCTTGCTGTGTGGGGGAGCTGCAATTCAAGCTCCAGGCTGAGAGGACTGGATTTGAGTGGGATTGGTTCATGCTGCTCTGATAGGTCTGGGCTGTGGTGCAGTGATGTGAAGTAGGACCATTTGTGGAAATGGTCGTTCCTGTTCCTGTTTGCACCTGTATCTGTTGGTCCTGCAGGCAGCAGGTGCTTGTTCTTGACTAGGTCTCGCTGAGCAGCACGGAGGAAAGAAGTAGTGGTGTGAGCCTCTGTGAGGGAGGATGCTCCTATTTCCTGGGGTGCTCTGGCTGCGGTGTTGATATGGTATCATGTGCCCTGTTGCCCATGTTCGTGCTGGATTGGGGAGAGGGGAAGGGAGTGATGCGGATGATTTCCCACATTACATCCTGTCTCCTTGCAACCTTTTTTCTTGTCCAACAGATGTTCCAAAGCTGCAGCCACACCCAGGTCTGGAGAAAAAAGAGGAAGATGATGATGAAGATGAATATGATGATGGCTCCAGTGTTAAAAAACAGGCAAATAAGAACCGGGTTCAGTCAGGCCCACGCACACCAAACCCATATGCCTCGGACAACAGCAGCCTCATGTTTCCTATATTGGTGGCCTTTGGTGTCTTCATTCCTACCCTCTTCTGCCTTTGCCGATTGTGAGAGCAAGCCCCACAGAGCATCAGCCAAGGGGCTGGGAGGGAAGGAGTTGGACCAAACACAGTTGCTTTCAATTTCTCCATATTGTTCATAATTTAAGGAAAAAAAAAAAAAAATGATTCATTTGGAATGCATAGCAGGTCCAGGTAAGAAGGAGCTTACCTTCCCCCTGCCAGCAAGCAGCGAGGCCCTTGCCTTCCCCTTCGCACTATGTGCAGCCTCTGATCCTCCCTGGGGCATCCAAGAGTAAACTGAGTCCTGGCTGTTTGTGTATTGGGCTGTTGAAAGCTGATACTACCAGTCCTGGGCCACGTCCCACACTGAGAGAAAGCCATGTGCTGCAAGATCTCTGCCTTTGCTGGGTGGAATACGGTTCCTTAAGTAGGGAAGCAGTTCTTAAAGCGAGGCCTGGGGACGTGTTTTGTCCAGGAGCATGGAAGCGTTGTGGTGCTGTTGGGTGACCAACAACTATGGAGGACAGAGCCTGGCTTAGCATCTCCCTGAATGTGCGCAACACAACGTATGGTACTTGCCTGCATAAAGCTACCAAGACTCCAGCTAGCTGCTCAGCCTCTGTGGAGATGTTCTCCTCCTAAGACTGCAAGCTGCGCCAGGAGCAGAGGGATTTATCTGGCCTGATTTGCTGCACCAGTTGGGAGAGACTTTCCTAGTTTGGCAATTGTAACGTTAGATCCATCGCAGAGGAATTTTGCTGTAGCCTGCGAGAGGCTGACGTTAGCGTCTGATCAGATGCACTTGTTTTCTGTATTCATTATGGCTTTTGTTTCCTTTAATATTGTTTTCTTTTCAAAGGTTTAATTTAAAGCCCAGTTCCTTGTTTTGCCCTTTCGAGCAAGTGACCTCTCCTTTGAAGAAGCTGAGAATCAGATGAGCTGGAAGGGAGGTTCTGGGCTTGTTCCTTGACCTTCCTAACGGTTAGCTCCCTGCCCCATGACTGAACAACCTGTGCCGTAGGACAGAGCAGAGCAACCTCATGGATGCTTCCTGTGAGCTCTTGTTCCCTGTCACAGGGACCAGTGGAGCTGGTTAGCGTCTTCAGTTAGCTTGGCCTTTTGCGTATCAAGGCAATGTAGTGAAGGGGCAGATGTCCAGCATTTCAGTACTGTAGAGCAAGGTGGTTTGCTGCCCTCCAGAGATCTGGAAGCGAGCAGAACACTGGAGACAAGGTCACCCGCTCACCCCAGGGATGGTTCTGCAAGAGGCTTCTAGACAGAGGCTGAGCAGAGCGAAAGCCCTCACTGTGCCTGCTGATCCAGAGCTGCAGGCTGTGAGGAGCTGCCTTCCCACGGTCTTGGCCTCTCACATGTTGGGCACTTCTGGCTGGTGGGAGGGAGATGTTCTGTGTGCTGGAGCAGGATCTGTCCCAGGCAGGGCTGGGTCCTTGCAGGTCAGCCTCCATGCTGGTAAGCTCTGGGCTCACAGAACACTTCATGCTGTCTCTGTTGTTCTCAGAAGTGCTCTCTCTTTACCTGGAGCACTGGCACTGAACGGTGTCTTCCTTGCTGCTGCTCCTCCCTGGGCCTGAGTTTTCCTAGCAGCTGTTCTTGGGTTTGATCCCCTGCAGTGTCTCAGCCTTTCTCTGAGCTGAGAAGGGTCAGCAGAATTCCCTAGTTTCTGGAAACGAAACCAGAGGACTAGCCTTTCTCCTCTGCTGGGTCCAAGCAGCTGAAGCCTTGGCTTCCTTCTAACCCACAAGCTGTGATATGAGCTGCCAGCTCAGTAGCTCCAGAACGGGAGCTGGGGGAGGTGTCAAAGCACCGCTCTCTGCAGCAGTGGCACTGAACCTTGCCTTTCAGATCGCATACATCACTGCTACAGGCCTGACCCTAATTCTGTGTCTGTGAGCTAAAAAGCAAGCAAGGACCTTAATTACCTTCTCTCCAGTTGCACAAGTGGTGACAGCCAGTATGGGAGAAGCAAGAGTGTCCCAGCCACGGTTGAAGAAGACAGGCTTTGGAGAGAGCAGATCTTAAGAACAAACCGTAGGATGAAAAGGTGGTAAGCTTGAAGTTGTCTGCTTCGCCTTCTAGCTGCTCTTAAAATCCTAGTACTTATGAAACTCTTATAAAATATTAGCTCTGTTTTGTTTGGTGATGGTGCCTGCAGAGATTCTCCAGCATTTTTGGGATTGCTCTAACTGGAGCACAGAGACGTTGAGATCTTTATCAGTTTTGGGAAGCATGAACTGCGTTGATTTGTTAAGCAAAGAACCTGGGCTTGAAAGCAAGCTTCTCTGTTCTCCTCCAGGCCTTTTAATTTGCATTTTATTTGAGTATCCTTGAAGCAAGGAATTGCTCAGCTTCTTGTGGCTCACCCAGTAATCTCTGCACCTTGGCTAGCGTGAGAAAAGGGGTGTGCATCTAGGTGTGCAAAAGTCGGAGACAAATCTAGGATAGTTTATCCCTGCCTCTCCTGGCAGCTGGAGCACCCATTTGGTGCCATCAGCTGCCCGAAGGCAAAGCTGTGCAGAGTGTGATCTGTTGTGTTCCAGTTGCTCAGTTCAAATGAGTTTGTCTTATTTGAATAAGAATAGGGAGGAGGAATAGTTCATTCTTCGTGGCTTCAATTTAGTTGTTTTCACTCTGTTTTTGTGCATCTTCATCACTACAAAACTGGTGTCTGGGTAGTTGGGGGGCTTCCTGACCCTGCTGGGGTGCTGTGAGCAGTTTTCCTTGTTGGTCTATGCCCTCCTGACAGGTTTGCCTCAGAAGGAGCCTTCAAGCAAAGTGTGTGGGAACACAGGAGGATGGTAGGGGATGACCAGTCAGCACCTCGCTGCAAATGGCATACTCAAGCTGGCTCCACTTGCCATCTCTGTCTGGCACCTGCAAGCCAGGCAGATGTGTATAATGAAGTACCTGGTCCTGAGCAGGGGAAGAAAAAGT
This sequence comes from Sagittarius serpentarius, assembly GCA_034782735.1. Taxonomy (NCBI): domain Eukaryota; kingdom Metazoa; phylum Chordata; class Aves; order Accipitriformes; family Sagittariidae; genus Sagittarius; species Sagittarius serpentarius. The sequence goes on from JAVKLA010000088.1 coordinate 4,598,513, forward strand.
TTCGATTGGCTGTAGCTTTCCAGCACAGGTGTTTCAGGGAATATCCAAGACGTTTTTTAACTGAGACTGGTTAGAGACAAGCCTGTTTTGTGCTTTGTTGCCTCTAGCTGGCAGCAGGCAGATGAAGTGCATGTGCCTGTGCAGTAGTGTGGGGAGCTGGGTCAGAACAGATCCTGGCTTGGTTCGTGGAGCAGTTGTGTAAAGAGGGGCAGATAAGGCAATTTTAATAAAGCTTCCGCTTCATAAAGGGGAGATGACACCGTCAATCATGTTTTGGGTCTGAATCCAGCCTCAGGGTAGTGGTTCTAAAGCCTCCTTTAATTACCCCCTCATCAGCCCCTCCTTTTGTACCTTTAAGCCAGGCCGTTTTCCTCTTCTGTGTGTGTGACTAAAACAACAGCTCTGACCCTTTTGAGTATCCCATGTGGCAGTGAGCAGAAAGCCAAATGAATTCCCTTCTCTTTTTGGTGCCTTTGTCTCAGGCTTTGATAAAAGTCTATTTGAAGAAGCTTCTTTTTTTTTTTTTTAAGGAGCTTCTGAGTTGTTTTTTTCTTTTCCCCCAGGGGACAGGCATTCGCTGTCCTTGTGATCAGCTGGGGACTGTCTCACTGTCCCTGGATGTCAGCTCTGGAGGTCACAGCTGAAGCAGAGGACTGTGAGCGAGTATCTTTCGTTCCAGCCCTTAAGGTCAATGGAAAAAAAGCCTAGCAGGGGATAGAAGAACTGGAAGAGCTCTTTCAGGTCTGGTCTCCCCCAGAAATCTCCCGAAGGCAGGATGGAGAACTTCCAGACAGTCTGGTGCCTGCGTGTCTGTGCAGTTCAGAGCTGAGTGAGTCACGGCTGGGTCCTGGTAGTTGTATGGTGCTTCCAGCTTCTGGGTGCAGAGTGTGGCTTGGGGGGTCCTGCCCCCCAAAATCATCTGCTGAGGGCTTGCCCCACACTGTTTGGGTCTGAACAGGGAGCAGAGACCTGTGCTTCATCCCTTGGCCTTCCTTTAAGTTGAAATGGGGTTGCAACAGCCAGGGAAATGTCTTAGTATGGGAAGTCTGGGCTGAACAGGCCTGTCTGATGGAAAACAGCAGGAGGGAGAGGACCAGCAGAGCAGCTTCAGCCCTTGATGTGAGACAGATTCTGAGCAGCTGCGAAGTACCAAGTGTTGCAGGCTCTGTTTGGTGCTCAAATGTGGGAGAGATCCGTCTGCTTCTTGCACTTATGTGGCAGGGAGGGAAATACTCTTGCTGAGAATCCAAGGGAAATGGGAGCTGGGCCAGCACTGAGCTAATTTACCTGCTGGCGCTTCTGCATCTCCACAACAAATGCCAAAGTCTAATACAATCCAAGAATGCTTTTTTTAATGTCAGCCTGGTTCCACCAGTCTGTCTTCACTGGCTAGTCCCAAATAGGCTCAGACAAGTATTCTCAACAGCATAAACACACCATCAGGCTGGAGCTGTGAAGGTTCAGAAATGTGATTACGTGAATAGGCCTCCTGTGCTGTACCCCTGCTCTCTGCACTGCCCAGCGGGGCTGGGGCACGTGTGTTTCAGCTTGGATCCGAATGGGTTTGTCCCAGGAGTATAGTAGCAACTGCATTGAAATGGTGCTGGGCTGGATGGGAGAGGTGAAAGCAGGTCCATGTCTTCCGGGACTCTGGCTTGCTCAGAGTTTATTGCTGTATATTAAATACTATTTTTGGAAATTGGGGGGAAGATGTGGGAGGGGGAGGGATGAGGCGGCACTGTCCCCAGTCTGATCAGTGGGATGCTACTGCAGGTTACTGATAGGTTTTGATTTTTTTTCCCCGCAAAAGTGCTTTATTTAAAAAAAAAAAAAATCAACACAACGGAAGTGCTTTCCTCCCTCCTAGAAACAGTGCTGGCTGATTAGAAAATGTGAATAATCTTTTGCAAACATCAGAGGTCTCTGCTAAAGAGTTTGTGTGATGGAGATTTCAAGGCAAGGGGCAAAGTACAGCTTGAACCAGTTTAACGGGGGGAGAGAGTGAATCTAGGAAATGTAGGATCTCTACCCTGGAGTTGTTCCCAGTCACATGTAGTGGAGATGTGCTTGCCTGTGCTACCATGGCTGTCCTGTCACACTGTAACAGTTCCTGAGCTGGAGTGAAGCAGTGTCTGGAAATTTGCTGGCAAGTGGGGGCTTGAATTTTTCGTAGTTTCTAAGGGGGCTTCGTGTGTTCGAGACTTTCCCACTCGAGAAGTAGCCAGCTTGGTAAAGCAGCCCCAGAGACTGTGAGAACAGAGGCAGGATTTGTGCTTTGTGCCAGGAGGCAGTAGCCAGGGTTGCAACATGCTGGGCGGGTGACAGTGAGGTTTGGGTCCCATCATTGTAGCAGCTTTTAGTGTTGGCAGGTGGTCCCACTGCTCCGTAGTGCCCGGCTGTGTAGGCTGGGACACGCGGACGTGACCTGTGCCATTGGCATTAAGGACACGTCACAAACTACTTGAAGCTGCAGGTCTAAGTTGTCTGTAAAGGCTAAAGCAGTGTGGGGAGAGATCTCTATCTGTACTTGTCACCAGCACAAAGGGTTTTTAAGGAGGATTTTTTTATTTTACTATCCATTGCTTTGTGTTATAACAACTTGCAGTGACATTTTTTTAGTTTGTTTTGCAGCAAGCTTGGGCCCTGGGTGAAAAGCACAGATGTCTATTTCTGATTGCATTGGCTTTGCAGGGACTAGTTTGGGGGAAAAGATGGGTGTGGGGGTGGGTTATTTTATTTTTGGTACATGGTAGCAGTTTTATTTTTTAATTTCCCAAGGATGTTTGGTTGAGGGAATGTTCTGAAATCTACTGTCTGGCAGTTTTAACCAGCAGTGTGTTAAAGGAAAATAAACAAAATTATATTGTCACTTGGATGAGGTGGTCCCTCTTTTCTAGTGGTGGGGGCAGAGGAGCCCCCTCTGCTTTATGGCTCGCGGTGTGGGAGGCCGAGACTGACTGCACTGCGGAGGGGACTGCAGGCGCTGCCGAGGTGCAGTTTAACATCCCACCACTGCTGCAGCCCAGAGCCCCTCCCTGCCACTGCCTGCCTCTGGTACAGCTCCGGTATTCTCTTGCCAGTTGTTTTGGGTGATTAAGTGCAAGTTGAATGGTACAACATCCTCTTAAAAGGGCTGATGTGGACCTTGTTGCTTCCTGCTGAGATCAGGAACACCAGATATGTAATCTGTCTTCTTACGTTTTGCAAGCTGCCCTGATTTCAGCTTGAAGCTGCATCAGAGGCAGTCAGAAGGGGCTGTGGCTGGAGCAGAGAGAAAGTGGTACCTTCTTCCTCTAGGTGCCTGCTTTTGGGGGACAGGGGACCCTGGCCCCATGGAGAGCAGCTGTTCTTCCAGACAGCCTGGGTCTTTGGTCTGTCCTTCCTACGGCACAGGATGGAGGGACCAAACCTGATGCAGCGAGGAGGATTTGGGAGCGCTGGCACGGGCAGGCTTGTTTGAAATAGCATTTGGTTGGCAGTAGTAGGCGTGTGCTGCTTACAAGCAGCAGCAAACGTCACTAACCACTGCTCTAAATCTGTTTCCAGTCATCTTGAGTGTATTGAATGTTGGCTGGAGTCTGAAAAGAGGACGCGGATGTTTCTTGTTCTTGTCCCAGTTCCCTGAAGGGCTGGAGGTGACTCTTAGCAGCTCTTAAGTGCCTACTGCAGGCTGGTGGGCAGCCCCTCTTTTGGGAAGAAATGCATCCTTTTATTGGGTGTGTTGCTCCTGTGGGACCTCCCCAGTCCCTCCTGCCAGGCTCAGGAGACCTGTCTGACATCTGCCACTGGCCCTCCCATGTGTGCTCATGGGGGGCCCAGGGTGGGGGTGACAGTGGCACGGCTGGGAGGCTGGCTGACCCGGGGAGAGTGTGGCAGGGCACAGGTGCTCCCCGGGCAACACTCCTAGGGGCACATGGCCCTGTCACCGTCCCTGCCCAGATCTGGGTCCCAGCTCCCGGGGGACAGCAGCTGGGGTGTCCCCCCGCCGGCCAGGGCAGCAGTGGCGTGTGCACTCCGTGGCATCCCCGTGCTGGCACTGCGCCGGCTCTCGACTGCTTCCTGAAAAGCACCTGCCACTGTTCCCTAAAAAGACCGGGGCTCTCTGGGGGAGACCCGCTCTGTAATTACCTGCTGCGCTGTGGGATTCAGGCTGTGATTTAATTAATGGGAGACCCAGGTGCCCCCGCTGTGCAGCGAGGGGGTTGCTCTCCCGGCTTCCTGGGTGTTGCAGTGGGAGCAGGGTGCGGGCCCCGGGCGGGGACGGCAGCGGGAAGGGTGCTGCTCGGGTCGGGGCTGTGGTTTTGTGTGGCTTCTGTGTTTCTTTTCCTCAGGTAACTCCCCGCTTTTCCAGCCGGCCCGTCCCATTGCCATCCGCCTGCTGTGCTGCCGCCCCGGGCCGAGGACGCCCGCTAGGTGGGTGCTCGGTTGCCGGGGCTCTGCGGGCGAGGGGGCGCGACGCGGCCCCCGGGTCCCCCCTCTGGCCACGCACGCAGCGGGCCCTGCTTAGCTTCGGGGGCCCCCGCTCGTTGCTAGGCAGCGCCAGCGCCCTCTGACCCGCCGCGTCCCCGCCCCTCGCTCCCATAGCTACCGAGGGAGGCGGCGGCCATCTTGGCGGCGGCGGCGGCGGCGGCGGGGCGATGAGCGGCTCGAAGGCGAGGGCGGCGGCGGCGACGGGGCCGGACAAGAAGCCGCCGCGCGGGCCCGGGGGGCC
>JAVKLA010000088.1:4603323-4684914 GCA_034782735.1 Sagittarius serpentarius
GCGCCTCTGGCCGGCAGCGCTCGGCCGGGGTCCGGCCGGCCCCGCCGCCCCGGCCGGACGACCCCCGCCAACCCCGCCCCCGCGCCGCTCCGTTAATCCCCCTTCGGCCGCGGAGGCGGAGGAGAGGGCGGCGGGAGCGACCCGGGTTGGCGCTGCCCGCCGGTGCGCTGGCGTTGGCCGGCGCTGGCTGCATCAGCACGGTCTGCTTCTGCCTTCAGCTTTGTTACAACTTCCAGAAAGTTTCGGGGTTATTTTTGGGTTTTTTTGTTTGTTTGTTTTTGTTTTTTTTTTTTTCTCCGAGCTGCTGATTTCTGCTTTTCTGTCCCGATCCCTTCACTTCCTTGCTCTGCTACCTGGCACCTAGTGTGCCTTTGTTTCTTCTAGCCTCAATTTTGTCCCGCTTTCATGAAGCTTCTGCAAAACAACTTGCAGTATGTATCTCAACAGGCTGGAGTTGGCAAAAAAAGGAATTGCTTTGGTAATTTGAAATGCTACTATATGTTTTCTTTCTCTTCTAGATTATTTATGCAAACCTGAGGACAACATTTACAACATTGATTTCACCAGGTTTAAGATCCGGGACCTTGAAACTGGAACAGTGTTGTTTGAAATTGCAAAGCCGTCTGCTTCAGGTATGTCATGCTACCATTGCAGGGAGGCTAGAGAGGCTTGCCAAGTGGAGGAGTTGCAATGCAGAACCCATGCAAACCAAGCAGAAAGGTCCTTCAATAGGGTGACTAAATTCCTTGCCTTTAAGCATAGGACTGAGTTTACCTCTGTGGAGAAACTTTTTGTAATAAAAATGTGAAGTGATTATTGTGAGATGGGGGAGTGCTATCAACCGCAAATGTTCCCTTGTTGGCTGGTTGTGGTACAAAGTGTCTTTCACGTGCTTTGGCAATTGCGAGGGGGGATATCCTGTGAGGTTGAGGGTGGTTTCAGCTCCAGAGCCACCAAGGCTGCGCCAACCGTCATAGCAGATCTTTTCTTTATTACTTAGTGCCAGTATGATTCTCAGACCAATTATTAAACACCTTTACGTTCAGTGCCTAAGTAATAGCCAGCTTGTCCTGATACACCCGCTAGCCAGTATTACCTTACATGTATGCTGTTAGCAGAGTAACTCTGAGCTGGTGCATTTTCTAGAGCAAGATGATGAGGATGAAGACGACAACAGTGAACTGGACACTAGTGCAGGCCGCTTTGTTCGTTACCAGTTCACCCCAGCGTTTCTTCGTCTTCGGACTGTTGGTGCAACGTGAGTATGAGTCCATAGAAAGAAGGGAGAATTGGATGTATACAAAGTATCTCTTGACAGTTTATAACAAACTGAGTCAAAGACTAGAGAGAACCCATCTTACACTACAAATATCAAAGTCTGTCTTTCTGGAATGATATGTTGGATTCTTGTGTAGCCTCCGGTCCAAGGCTCTGTTCTTTCCAACAGGAAGAGAGGTATGTCATCTTAGCTGGTTTTTTCCTACTTTTTCCGTACAGAGTGGAATTCACAGTGGGAGAAAAGCCAGTGTCAAACTTTCGAATGATTGAGAGACATTACTTCCGAGATCGCTTGCTGAAGAACTTTGACTTTGATTTTGGCTTCTGCATCCCCAGTAGCAGGAACACATGTGAACACATTTATGAATTCCCTCAGCTCTCAGAAGACCTTAGTAAGTATCTCCTTTCCCACACTGAGTTGTGTTTTGGTTTTGTGTGTGCATATGCTCATTTTTCTCCCTCTCTCTGCTTGTGAAAGAAGTTGTGACAGGGATGGAGGGGACACACATGAATAAATAGATACAGGTTCCTGGTTTAAGCTGTGTGTCATCTTGACTGAATTACAGATTTGTGCTGCAAATTCTCCTTCTTTGAAAATGAAAGCCTAAGACAACCTGTGTTGTCAAGTCATAGGCTGCAAGAACTGATCAGAGTCACAGTGCTGACATGCCTAATGCCTAACAGTGTAGCCAAGAAAATAACAAAACCCTGAAAAAGGGTTCTCTTCGTAGCCACGCATCTGTTTTTAGCTCTTGCTTGTTAGGGCTTGAGCCTCCTGCCTTGCAACAGAACTGGCTCTTCTGAGACGTGGTTTTGAGCCTACCAAGATCTCTGCAAACATACGTTGCGCAGGGTATGTTTGACCTCAGGGGGTGGATAGAGCAGGAGCACGTGGGCCCTTCTGTGGCTGCCTAGGTGCGGGAGGAGGTGCAGAGTTTGTACCCCGCCTTTGTACGTGTGGGGAGTGCCACTGCTTTTTTGTTTGTGGATTGCTACCTCTCTGCTTACAGATGTGATTGCTGCTCAGTTCTAGTGGTGGCTCTGACAGTTTCTAAGGTTGTCTTGTGTGAGATTACTCGATAGCCTTTTGTTTGCTTTTGACAGCACGTGTCCTGTGAATGGGAAGAATAGGAAGGGGCAGGCCAGAGCTTTTGAAGCATGCTTAGCAGAGCAGTTTGCTTCTCCTACTTGGGTAGGGCAGAGCACCAGCCTGGTAAATCCAGCAGTGGCGGTCCTTTTGTACTCGAAATGGCTTCATGCTGTCCAGTGGAGTGTGGCAGGCTTTTGAATGTAATTGAGCTTTCTCTTTCACAGTCCGTCTGATGGTTGAAAATCCATACGAGACCCGCTCAGACAGCTTTTACTTTGTGGACAACAAGTTGATTATGCACAACAAGGCCGACTATGCTTACAATGGAGGACAGTAATTGTTCTATGTCCACTGGATGCTGTGATGCTGTTAACCGTCCCAGATGTCTAGGAGTGGACTGGAGTTGATGTCTCGTGCAACAAGGCTTCTTGCCAACCCTTTTCTCCTTGCATGAGGCTGAAAACATGAAGCAAAGACAACAGCTCATGAAAGTAAAGGAAATCTCCCTGCAACACTTCTCTATCCGACACTCAACGTATCCTGCCTCTCAGTCTCTATTTCTGGTTACCTTCTTGTACCTTGGTTAGGTCATGGATCAGAGGCACTGTTAGAAAATTCTTGCTGTTATAGTCTTTATAGTTAGGTTGCACCTTTAGTGCTTCTGATGTTTCACCTACTGGGTGACTAACCTCTTTCAAGAGGTCAGATTGTTTGGGTAAGCTATTTCTTAGCAGGAAAATTTTACCCCTTCAAGTAGCCAGGATGCCTGAAGAGCAGATCTTTTCTTTGGTTGGACAGATCATCTCTTTAATGTGCCGTGGTTTAGTTTGTAGCATGGCTGACGTTGCTTTTTAGGGTGCATCCCAATATTCTCCAATGGGAAAGACAAGAGACTAATTCAGCTTCTAAGCAGTCCAAGAATCTTCCTTCTGCCTCCAGGGGCCTCAGCTGCCCCTGAGAATAGTTTAATCTGTGTCTTGCCAGAGATTTTACTAGAGATACAGGACGGGGAAAAAATGGGCTTTATCCTGATTGGTCATTGAGTCAGTCTAAGAGCATTTCTGTTTGAACAAATTGTTGTATTTTGGAGCTCAGGGGTCAACCTTAGAGCTGAAGTTAACCTCACTATATTTACCATTTCTCCTGCTTCCCTTTGTGTAGGAATTTTGGCTCTTGCTACAGAATGTATTGCTTTTTAGATCGACAGCACATTGTCAGTCTAGCTGGGGTGGAGGGGAGGTGTCAGTCTAGTGGGGCTTAGAGGAAAAAGGGAGAATATGGGAAAATCGCTTGAAAAATGTGTAGGAAGCAGAGCTTCCTAGGCTTCAATCTTTCTCTAATTTTAAAACTGAATGATCTGTCAGAGGTGCTGGAAGGAGAGATGGTGGTGTTACGAACTCATTTGCTTTGTTTCAGTTGAGGTATTAATAGCTAAAAGCTTCCCGGGTCAGATCACTCAGTGTTACAGAGTGGGATTCTAACAAAGTGAGAATTTACGTGAGTCTCTTTTTTAATTGTTTAAGCTCCCATCACTGCTTTGCCTACTTAGCTGCCTGTTTATGGTTTAGGAAGTTATTCTGCCAAGGTAGTTACCGCCAGACCAGAGGGTGTATTTCACAGCTGCATTTGGGATCTGGCAATAGGAAATACCGTGCAGTGGGAAGAGGAGACCCATGTCTTCCCAGCAGCCATGGTGGGGCTGAACTCCTGACCATGCAAAATCTCAGCCAACAAAACCCTTTTCTGCCTATTTTGCTGTCTCTGAAGACTGGCATTTTTCCTGTCCCCTCGCTGGGCTAGTCAGTTGTCTCTTGTACATGGCGGTTAGGTTGTGCCCAGACTAGAGACATTTGCTAGTATTAGTTCCATTTGTTCCTTGAGACAGTTGAAACCAAACTTCTTGGTGGATACAGTTGGTTACCTATTGTGTTAAGTAAGATTCAGCGTTGTTTGTGTTTTAGCAGGATTAAGTGGGGTGGGCATCACAGCCTGGAGCCTGTTTAATGTGTAAAGAGCAATAGGAAGCCACTGCATTTACCTCGCAGATTAATGATGTTAACTTTGGCATAGAAGCTCAGCTGGCATCAGGGTAAGCAGTGAGAGTATGTGGGGTAGCAGCCATGAAAGAATCTCCAGCTCTTGGGAAGATATTTAATTACGATTAACCACAACAAATGATCTGTGCTGGGTGGAGCATTAATCATGAGTAACCACAACAAAGTTTTGGGAATGCAGAGGGGCAAGGTCTGTGTGGTTGAAAGATGAAGAACAGTTCTGCTACCATCAATCCCCTCGAGCATCTCCAAAGGCACTTGGGCAATCTTGTTTAGTTATTTCAGAATTAGTTAAAGCTGCTTGTAAGGTGGAGCTTGAGATGTGTCTTGCAGTGATTGTCTTCAGCAAGGCCTCGTGCTGTGCCGGTGAAGGTGGGAAACATTTGTTTTACTCGAAGTTACTTGTGACAAGGCAGAACTGCCTGGAAGTGTGCTTTTCATCCTGAAGCGTTCTGAGATGCTCAGGATAGTTTCTGAAGAGCCTGCTGGTTACTCCCTGGGAAATTTTAGCATGTTGAGCTGAATTTGTATGTAGTATAAATCCAGGTGCCTTTAAGCGTTACTTATATCGCATTTTCTGTGTGAAGCAACCTCTTGGTTTTCTTATGAGTGTGATGATTCTCATCTGTTTTCTATGTCACTGCGTAAAGGTTCTTAAAAGGAAGATGGACTGTTGCCAGAGTGAGCAGCAGAAATGACTGTACAGGCAAATGCCGACCTGTGTGAGCCGTTTGTAGTAGGCAGTGTGCAGCTCTGCACGGTCAGGGTATTTGTAGGGCGTGTGGGTGCCATCTAGCCGCTGCTTTGCAGAATGCGACTGACAGCAGGGGAGCACTGCCAACTGTAAATGAGGCTTTTGATGCCAGTAGTGATGAGAAAAAAGCATTGATGCAGTTGCTTTCCCATTGGTGAATATGTCAGCTATTCAGCAATAAGAAAAGGAAAACGAGGAAAATCGGAAGACTTGCAGCAGTAGCACCCCTCAGTTTCAAACTGAATTTGTTTGCTTTGCCAAATTAAGGGGGTCTTTGCCCAAAAAGCATGCTGCAGAAAAAAAGTCCCTACCAGAGGGCAACCCAGCACTGAAAAAGTTGATTATAATCCAAAAAGTCAGGGCTTTCAAAACTCCTGTCCCCGCTTTGGCCACTTCCTTAAGGTTCCTTTTCTCTTAGGTGTTTTCTATAAAGTGTCTTCTCTCGGTAGCAGGGATGATGTCTTTGGTAAACATGGTTTCGCAGAGCATCTTCCTTCTGGATGGTGTGCTCTGATGCTTTAATGATGGGCCAAAGCTACTCATGCCAGTGAGCTAGGAAGAAATTCCAGTGGGATCTCATCCTTATCAGGTGGATGATCTGTCCTAGCCAGGTGCTGAATGCAAGGGAGACGCTTTTAGTGTCGGTTGAAGTTTGAGCAAGGGAAAAGGTTACCTGTGCAGACAGCTTCTCTCAGGTTGTGTGCTGAGTTGGAAAGAGAAAAAAGTTGGGATCATACTGTGTTCTGCTCTAACAAAAAAAGGGACCAAACCCACAAAGTCATGCTAAATCTTTCCAGTATTTGTCCTTTTAGCACCAGGACCTCTTTTTCACATTGAAGCAAGCGCTTTGGATCCATGCAAGCAATTTTCCTGGACAGCTATTTTCATGATTGACTGAGGAATACCTATTGCACCTTGTGAAGGAAGGTCGTCTCTTGTTGTATGGACTGGGTACTGCTGTCCTTGTCCTCCGTTTTTGGTGGGAAGTGTCTTCCTTTGTGTGGTTTCCGTAGAATTTTCAATGTCTCTTGCTGCAGAGAAGCAACAGCCTTCTCTCTGGTGCTTGAGGATGTTCATTCCACTTATCTGAGGGTTCAGGAAGAATAAAACAAGTGTTTAGAAGTCAGAAATTAATGAGGAAGGTGGTGGTGAAGCAGTAAGATCCAAACATGGTAACTCTACTTCTCAGCTCTGTGTTTTATTACATCCCCTTCAGCTTCAGTGTTTGTCTTCTGCCCTGCTGTCCCGTCACATTTGAGTTACCGAGCCTTGCGCTCCCCCGGAGCGTGGCCTGGTACCGGGTGTAATTTTCAGACTCGAACACTGCCATCTTCCTCTAGCTTTATGACAAGGACAAGCCTAAGGGACGGCGGCCTGGCGGAGTCATCGCCTCTTCCTCTGCGGCAAAGGACAATACGAACACCAGCAAACACCGTCTCCCTCTGCCTGGATCTCAGTGCTGTTACAGGACACGTATTTATCTCTCACAGTGTGGCCTTTGGGCCGCTGGCGCGTCGACCTCCCCCGTGGTGTCCCCTGGGATGAGGCCAGCCGTGCTGGCCGTGCCCCTTCAGTCCCGGGCTGCTGGGGTCGCTGGCTCCCTCTCTGGGTCCCAGCACGGTGCCGGCGGCCCCCCCGCCCTCCGCGGCGCCCTGCCCGGGTGACGATGTATGTGTACAAACGTTATTTTGCCACCAGCAATAGTAATAAAGAAACCTCCCATTTTCGCACCGGCGCTGCCCAGTCTGGAGCGGGGGGGCGGGGCGGGGCCGGGGCGCGGCGGGAGGGGCTGCGCCGCCAGGGGGCACTGTCCTGGCGGTGCGCGCCTGCGCTGTTTCCCCGCTCCCCTGAGGCGACGGGAGGCGGGCATGGCGGCGGCGTTGGCGTTCCTGGCCCGCGGCGGCGGGCCGCCCAGGGGTGAGGGCGCCGGCCGTGGCCCCGCTCCGCCGCGGCTGCTCGGCGGCGGCGGCGGGGCACGCGTGGGGGGTGGGAAGGGCCCGCGGCCTGCGGGGGAGGTGGCGCCCCGGTGCCCTTCAGGCCCTGAGGCGGGTTTCCTCAGACGCGGCGGGGCGGTGCCGCCCTTCGGCTGAGCCCTCGCTGCGGTCCCGGATCCCGCGGCCTCGGTGCCGGAGGAAAAGCGTCCCCCAGGGGAGGGCCCCCAGCCGCCTTGCGTGAGTCCCTGCGGGGTCGGTTTCAAGCCCCCTCCCCCGGGCGTGAAGGGAAACGGGGGCGCTCAATTCCTTCCCTTCCTGTCAGCCCTGGCCTTCGGGTGCCTCCGCCGACTGCACACGGTGTACCAGTCAGCGGAGCTGCCAGAAACCCACCAGATGCTGCGTCAGACGTGCCGGGACTTCGCAGAAAAGGAGCTGATGCCTCTCGCAGCTCAGCTGGATAAGGAACACCGCTTCCCGGCCGAGCAGGTGCGTGCTGCTCCCGCCGGGAGGCGGGCAGGAGAGAGGCGGACTGGCTGGTTCAGAGCCTGACTTCCTTCTGCTGCTGGGGCAGGACCGCCTGGGCCCGAAGCAAAATGTGCATTAAGTTCTGGCTTAGTAGGAAATTGAAGTTTAGATCAACTTCTGTCAGAGTTCGTTGGGTGTGGAGGTTGTAATGCCCACAGGGTGTTCTGAGCTCTTTACCTTTACTTGTGTTTCTCTGGGTTTGGCTTTAGTACCGTTGAATTTTCAATTCTCTTACTGACTTACCTGTGGGCTGTAATATAACTGACTTATAAAATCAATGAAATACTTTCATAGAATGCACATAATTATAAAAGTGGTTTATACTGAGGAAGTGTAGATGACTGGAGCGCATTTCAGATGGTGAAAAGAAGTGATCAGGAGATAGGAGATACATGTTGGTCATCCTGTGGGGCTGTGAAGAAATTGAGATTCCCATCTAATTTGTGATTTCTCTAATGGAAAGCAGTACGGACGCAGCAGTACACTCTGTGCTGTGTTGAGCAGACTAACTCACCTGTTTCATTGCAATGAAATACTAAGCTCCAGAAAAATATATACTGTTACATTAGCCAAAAGGCTCCAAGCAAGTAGAGAGGCATGCAAGTTTTGTCATATGCCCCTCTTTCTATTAAGGAGTAAGGAAGATAGGTAGGAAAGTCATACTCGCTCTAAGGAAGAAAATACTTTCCTGTTTACTTCACTGTTCTTATCTGAGAATTCTACGTTTGATTTTTGAGTCTCTTCACTTGAATGTGTAGGGGAAAATTCAAAATGTAGATAGTGTTATTAAGATAAAGCAACATATATAGGACTAGTTGCTGTCTTTTGTCCATCCTCTGGATTTGATGTGAAGGACTAGTGTTTTGGGTCCCCATACAGGAGGGAAAATGCTTGTTTAAAAATTCCTCTTGGTTCCTCTTAAAGCAAGCAGAGCCTGGTAACGCTTATTTCTGCAACACCAAAAGCTTGACATCTTAAATATAAAGACAGAGGAAAGCTTGTTTTTTCTCTTGCATGTTGCCAAATTTTAACAAGAGACCTAGAGTGAGACACTCAGTGCTTTGAAGAGCTTACAGTTAAGAAGGCGGGGGTCCAGCTGAGGAACTTGGGGTGTAATAATGTGGAATGTAACCAACAATTAATGGGAAAGAAAAAAATCACCTTCTTGCAAACTGTTCTGTGGGTCATTCATTCTGTAAAATTCTTTCCTTGTGCAGTCCTAGCCTGAAGCTCAGCAGACTGAAAGGTGAAGTTCTAATGATTTTCATCAGCTAGATTTCCTATTGAGAGCTTCCTACTGACAGGGCACGTGCAAGGGGAAAAGCTTTGGTGGGAGGCTGAGGAAACGCCAATGGGGTCGTATCTGCCTATTTCACCTTCAAAAGGCTCCCTCCTTCCTGGTACTGAAAAGAGCTATTTAAATAAGCAAGAGCCTCGTCTTAGGTAGCAGTGGCTGCGTACACCTCTTGGCTGTTGCTGAAGTCATTGGGACCTGGGGGCAATTACCAGTTTGTACAGTCAGATTCCCATTTCACCAGGAGCTGTGCACATCTTTTCCTCTGTGTGTAGCCCTGCTGTGACCTGTCTTTATCTTCATGTGTCTGTGTGTATTTGCTGGGACACTGGTGGTGCAGAGGATCTCACTTCTCTGTTCCCTACGTGCAGGTAAAGAAGATGGGTGGCTTAGGGCTGCTGGCTATGGATGTGCCGGAGGAGTACAAAGGAGCAGGCCTCGACTACCTGGCCTATTCCATTGCTGTGGAGGAGATCAGCAGGGGCTGCGCGTCCACAGGCGTCATTGTCAGCGTCAATAATGTAAGTGTCTTGGGTTGTGTGCGAGGGACAGGCGTGGAACCGAGGCTGGCATCAGGGGGGTTATTGGAGAGGGGTGTGTGGGAGAAATGGGATCTGTTCCTGTGGTGGGTTCTGGTGTGTTGGAGAGCATTTAGACATTAGGGAGTTACTGGATTGCTTGTACCTTCAAGAGGCACTTACTCAACTCTCAATTCTTAGTCTCTGTATTTAGGTCCAATACTCAAGTTTGGCTCCGAAGAACAGAAGCACAAGTGGATTGCTCCCTTCACCGGTGGAGAGAAAATCGGATGTTTTGCCCTTAGTGAACCAGGTGATGTGACTGTTACCATTCCTGTTGCAAAGAATGTAGGGTAGCTTCTTTCCTTGGTCAGGTTTAGGGTGTACTTTAGGTCTGTGAAATTGTGGCAGTTTGTAGAAAGGTGGTTTATAGCCATTCTGTGTAAATGAATTCTCAGTGCCTGAGGTATTAACTGCCACCCCCAATGTCCGTGCTGGAAATTTTCATCCCCTCTGTGTGAGCAGAGCTCTGGAGATGGACACATTTTAGACACGTGGGCCTTTCCCTTTCCTGTGTAGGTCCTGTGGGAGGGGCAGTGGTGATACTACCACAGTTATAAGAGGTGCCATGACAGGGGGTGCGGGCAGGGGGGTGGGTTTGCACCCCAGGCTGCCACTGATTGTCTGAGTTTTGTTTGCTGGTGCCTTGCTCAGGAAACGGCAGTGACGCGGGTGCGGCATCCACGATGGCACGCCTGGATGGTGATGAGTGGGTTCTGAACGGCACCAAGGCTTGGATCACCAGTGCCTGGGACGCCTCGGCCACTGTGGTGTTTGCTACTACGGATAAATCCCTGAAGCACAAGGTGCGTTCATTTGGGTCAGTCAGGAAAAAGGGGTAGGAGTAAAGGAGTTGTGCCGGAGTAGCACTTTGAAGAGGTACTGGGGACTCTAGAGCCGTGCAGGCATTGAGCAGAGGAGGGGCTGATGTGTGCTGGCTCTGTTCGGTCTCAGCTCTCCCTTCCCTTCTCCTGGTTACCTAGTGTTGTGCTTTAAGCCCAGCTGGCAACAAAGCACCATGAGGCCACTTGCTCACTCCTCCCCCCGGTGGGTGGGCAGGAGAGAATACAAAGAAAAGCCCATGGGTGGAGACCAGGACAGGGAGGGATCACTCACCAATTCTTAAAACACCTTCCCCCCACCCCTCCCTTCTTCCAGGGCTCAGCTCCACTCCTGATTTTCTCTGCCTTCACTGCACACTTCCCAGCAGTGAAGGGGGGAGAGGGAATGGGGGTTGGGGTCAGTTTGTCACACCTTGTCTCTGCCACTCCTTCTTCCTCAGGGGGAGGACTAGTCACTCTTCCCCTGCTCCAGCATGGGGTCCCTCCCAGGGGAGACAGTTCTCCATGAACTTCTCTGATGTGAGTCCTTCCCACGAGCTACAGTTCTTCACAAACTGCCCCAGTGTGGGTCCTTTCTGTGGCCTCCAGCCCTTCAGGCACTGACTGCTCCAGTGCGGGCTTCCCCACGGAGTCACAGCCATCTTGGGGAGCACCCACCTGCTCTGGCATGGGGTCCTCCCCGGGCTGCAGGTGGGCATCTGCTCCCCCGCTCCCCTCCATGGGCTGCAGGGGGACAGCCTGCCCTCTCACCAGGGGCTGCAGGGCCATCCCCTCCTCCGGCCCTCCTCCTCCTTCAGTGGCCTCAGTCTGTGTAGGTGTTTCTCTCACATGCCAATATCCTCCCCCACTGCAGGTTCCCCTTCTTAAATATGTTATTGAAGAGGTGCTACCACGGTCGCTGAGGGGTTCGGCCTTGGCCAGAGGCGGGTCTGAGTTGGAGCTGGGGAAGCTTCTAGTGGCTTCTCACAGGGGCCACCCCTGCAGCCCCTCCCCTCCTACCAAAACCCTGCCACTCAAAGCCGAAACACCTAGACATGTGGCTTCTGTGAAAAAATGTTTGGAGGAAGGCTGTTGACAGCCAGGTAAGTGGGAAGTTGGCAACATTCCTAAGAGCTTGGGTCTCATTGCAGGGCATTAGTGCGTTCCTGGTTCCCATGCCAACTGCTGGGCTGTCACTGGGGAAGAAAGAAGACAAGCTGGGAATTCGAGCCTCTTCCACTGCCAACCTGATATTTGAGGACTGTCGGATACCCAAGGCGAACCTACTGGGGCAGCTGGGAATGGGCTTCAAAATCGCCATGGTAAGAGATGGATTAGGGTGCATCTGTGGTTGTGTAAAGCTGTAGTTCCCAAGCTTGCCATTTTCAAAACCGTTTTCAGACTATCGTTTTGGTGAGGACCGCTAGCATAAGCTGTTCTGTGTGACATTAAGCAGTTGACCCCTCTTGCCAACATGGGAGAAATCATTCATAGAGCTTGATGAGTCATTAATTTACCATAGATCCTTGACAGCACCTTTATTGTAGACTCAATGTGCTGGTTCTCAGATGAAGGGATAGTGATGCCACTGAGGTGGTGTGTCAGTAGGGTGGTGCATTTTAATTTACCTCATTTCCCAACCCTCTGTTCCTCTAGTTTGTACCCATAGATAAAGGGAAAACATGGCAGAGAAAAGCTGGAGGCCCAGGCCTCTGGATCATGTCTAAAGGTGGATGAAATCTGAGTTATGGCACGTGTGTGACTTCCGAGGAGGAGCCAGGCAGCTGCGGAACAGTGCGTTCCTTGCAGTGATGCGCTACCCCTTGGAAGTGTTTGTTCCAAGGGGCAAAATACCATTTGTTGGCCTTTTTCAAAAAGGCTGAGCTCCCTGGAGAACAGCCCAGTCCATTATGTCCAAAACTAAATGAACCTGCCAGTCACCAACCACTTTTTTAAGACGCTTTGCCCAGACTGAGACGATGAAGCCTTTTCTCACTGTGCTGTAAATTATTCTGTGCACAGGGAGGCAGGGAAGCAGTTAAAAGCCAAATGGGCAGGTGTTTGAGATGTCAGGTTATTGACTCAATCCACTAGTCATTTTGAAAAATGCTTGCTTCAGTGTGCGTACTGATGAGGGCAAAGAGGAAAACGGACCAGATTTCCATTTTTTTTTTTTCCAGTTACAAGAAAAATCAGCTGCACTGTGAGCCAGGGGCCAAGCTGAAGTGCTCTTTTCAGCCCCTTCAGAGCAGATGCTCCTTGTTGTGCTGGTTTCCTTATTTTGTACCCCTGGCTTCTCTCTGCAGTGCCCAGTACATTTTATAGCTCTCTATTCCTGCATAACCAGAAATATTCTGAATCAAGGAGGTCTCTGACCAGAGGATACTAAGGCTACAGCAGCTTCCCAGCAAGAGCAGAAATGCGAGTGTGCTATTTTTTGACCAAGTATGACTTGACTTGCATATATTTTGTGTCTTTCTCAGCAAACTCTGGATGCAGGAAGGATTGGTATCGCCTCACAGGCTCTTGGAATAGCACAGGCAGCTCTGGACTGTGCTGTGGATTATGCTGAAAAGAGAATGGCTTTTGGGTCACCCATCACAAAGCTACAGGCAGTGCAGGTACAAGCTAGGTGGATGAGGCAGTTCTAAATATCACTGGTGCTGGTGGAAAGTTCATGTGGGCTCTTGGGTGTGGCTTCAGGGATGCACTGCACTTTGCACTGCCTGGCCTAAACAGGGTAGTAATTTCTGGTTTTGAAACTGTTAAAACTGATTGTTGGGATGGAGGTGCTCCTTTCCTAGCAATACTGGGCTCAGGGGTGGGAGACTTCTGCTCTATGTTCTCGCGCGTGCAGAGGCCACCACCTGGAGCAAAGGCAGTGTTTGTTGTTGCAGTTTAAGCTAGCAGATATGGCTGTGGCATTGGAGGGGGCGCGCTTGCTGACCTGGAGAGCTGCCATGCTGAAAGACAATGGGAAGCCCTTCACAAAGGTATTTCCAACCCTGCATTTCTCTGGCAGTGACCACACAGGGCTCAAGGCAAGAAAACTGCACTATGTACAGCATCGCTGTGTTCTGCGCGTGCCCAGCCAGTGCCGTTGGTGTTTAACCCACCAGCAGATACTGGACTCTGCTGTCAGTCCTCAGGCAGCCTGCTGAGCTGAGTCCTGGTTTTAGCCAAAGGGAGAGGGGTGGCCACTGTCAGCTGGCACCAATGACCAGGCCTGCCTTTCTGCACAGCTGGTGTGTGAGCATTCAAGCACCTCATGTGAGTGGGGTGTTCCTTTCTGTTATAGCTGCACCTTCAGTGATGTTTTCCTTCCCCAAAGGAAGCTGCTATGGCCAAACTGGCTGCATCAGAAGCTGCAACAGCCATCGCTCATCAGGTAGCTACTTGACATCTCTGATACACAGCATGCTGAGAGTTTGTGTTGTTGCACAAGTGCTTGGGGAAGGTGGGATGGAATTTACTAGATTTTTTTTTTTTTTATAAAACCAAACAAACCAACCCATATGGCTGGTCAGCACAGTCATCTTCCTGGATTGCAGGGATTTATGCTGGCCTGTGACAGCTGTATTATTAAAGTCTTCTGTGCCTTTTGCTGCCCAGGGCAGTCTCAAAATTTTGAGTGGGATTAGTGATGTGGGAGAGAGCATGGGTGCACCAGTCAGGACTGCTTGTAAGTTTGCAACATAGTGAGCAACTAGAGTAGGACTTCTGGTGTCTGCATTTATTTATTTTCCCCCTGTCCTTAATAAAAGTGTCTTAGCCAAACATGGATCCCTAACAAATTCTCTGTCTGGGACATCAGTATTGCTCTTACCCAGCTCAAATCCTGTTTATTCTTCTGACTGCAAATAGGCTGCAGTCATCCCCATGTTCCCTCCAGTTATGCTTGCAGTGGGCTTAGCTCCTTTTAAGGTGGCTGTGTTCTGTAGAAAACAAATTCCTTGACCCTGCTTCCTTTCTAACCTGCTGCCTTTGTTTCAGGCCATCCAGATCTTGGGCGGGATGGGCTATGTGACAGAGATGCCAGCAGAACGCCATTACCGTGACGCTCGTATCACTGAGATCTATGAGGGGACCAGTGAGATCCAAAGACTGGTGATAGCAGGTCAATTGCTGAAGGCCTACCGTAGCTGAAGAAGCCGACTAGAGCGAGACACTGCCCCATAGTGCCTTGTAACAGTGCACAACAGTCATCGAGTCTTGGTCCTCTTCAACGAGGCTAATGAAGGAAGTTTTCCTCACCAATGAGTAACTGACCCTCTTGTTAAAATGTGCTGATTCTTCTTTGGACAAAGTATGGTGCATGGAAGGCCAGATCTAGGTTTGTAAGTGATGGCTGTGAGTGTAGGAGGGAGGAGACAGCCTGTCCTTGTAGGGGAACATGTCTTTTCCTAAACTGGAGTGTTGTGGTTTGGTAGTGGCAAAATGACTGTACTGTTCAGTAAAGTCAGTAGCTCTCCTTGTGTGCTTCCCAGCTGCTGCCCCTTTTCCAAAAATTTGTCACTATGTGGTACTAGATAACCAGTGCCAAAGTTAGAGGCACTGAGAGATGGGACCCCTGTGTCCTGTTCCAGGCTGGGTTATGCTGCCTCTTCTGATCAGACTTTGAATTGCAGGTGTGGGACACAGCTGTGTGTGAGCTCCTACTTGGATACAGGCTGTGCTGAGGTAATCATTGCAGCAGCGCGCTTTTCAGCAGGAGAGGAGCCGGATGGGAGGACACAGGTACTACCTCTGCACTGAAGGCTCTTCCTACAGGCTGTGGTTGCTGTCTGTGTAGATGTAAAAACAAAGGTCAGAAAAAAACCCTCCATCCTGGCCAGCAGAGCCCAGCAGCCTGCTCACTCAGCCACTTGCAGGTGTAGGTGTAAAAGCAAAGGACAGGAAAGCTGCAATGCTTGAGACCGATTTAAAAAAAAAAACAAAACACCAAAACACCTCTGCTCCCAAAGCTACTTTTACCATAGCAACAACTACCCAACAGGAAAGAAAGTGCATGAAGTGGTAGCAACTGCCTTTAATCTCTCTGTGTTTTGGGGCAACAAGGAGGAAATGAGCAGACAACACAGAAAACTTTACCAGGAAGCTTTAGCAGTAGTGCATGTCCTCAAAAATCAGTTATCTTTGGCAAGAAATTAACTTTTAGAAGATTCAACAGCCAAAAGAAAAGCTCTAAACTCAGGAAAAGATGGAGTTAATTAAGACTACAGCGTGTATGGTCCACCTCCTTGTCCAAATGATGAGTAAACTACAGGTAAATGATTATATTCCCGTGGTGCCCTTTAGATTTGTGTGGAGAGAAAAGCGGCAGGATTCTATTACATACAGAGAGCAGAGAAGACAGACAAATAAAACCTGATTTTAAAGGACCACCAGTCCCCACTTTATTTTTTTAATGCAAAGGTGAATTCATTTAGAGTATTTTCTTCCAGTCACAAGACAGAAGCATAAGCCACCCAGGCCTGCATGTGGGTGTTTGCTAGTGCAGATGTCCCAGAAATATAAGCCCTTTGCAGGTCGCTAGAGGGCAACTGCATGTTGGGGCAAAGTCTTCAAAAGTCTTGAATTTTTCCTTGCGGCTCTCACAAACCTAAGGATTAACAGAAACAGAGCCAGGCAGGGTATTCAACAGGTACTTCTACTGGAAAATGACTGTGAATGTGTTCTAAATTACAGAGGGCTTCTAGGAGTGAGACACTTTCCTAGCTTGATTTCAGCCCATATCACTGCTTGGATGATTGCTGGAGGCTCCTATCTGTGATTGTGTAGGAGAAAGCAGTATTATTTTACACTCACTTCTCCTTGCAGCCACTCAGCCAGAACAGGAGCTGTAGGCCTCCTCACCGCAAGGAAGTGAGGACTGCAGGAATGCATAGTTACCGTTCAGTACTTGTCTTCACTAACCTCGTGAGCTGAGGTCCAGCTGAGTCCTCAGGGACCCAGAGCAGTCAGTCACACTTAGACCATGCCTGCTGCACTGTTTCCCCTGTCTTCAGCCAGCTGCTTCTCTTAGATCTGCTTTACCATACCATCAGCGGTTTCAGACTGCTCCTCTTCAACATCACACCTCCTTCATTTACCAACTCTAAATGATGGCAGCTTCTCTTCTCCAGAGCAGAGTGAAATTGCCCCTGTACACTCACCATGGCTGACCTAAGGGGTAGAATAGCAGTGAACACCTCAGCTGACAGAGAACACACCTGAAGAACCTACAAACTAGATGTACCAAATTGCTTGTGACCCTTGGCAGAGGATATGGGGGACAGCTCTGGCAGGAGCCCTGCTGCTGCACCTGTGACCAGAACCTGGTTTTGGGAATGCCTGGATCACGCATTGCATGCCTTGTTAACAAGCTTCTTGCTAGCTCTGACATCTGCACGACAGCTGACCTGGCTAACGACTGCATACTTGCTGCTAACTTGCTGAGTGCTGCACCTCTGCCATAGCCTGTATCGAATTACACTGCGCATCATCCATTACAAAAAGGGTGGAGCTGGTTAAAAATCACTGTTCTAGGTACAGCATGCCAGTCAGGTTCCTGAGCCTAGGAAGATCTTGAGATACTCTGTTAGAGGTCCCTTTTGTTATTACCTAAAAACATGCTTTAAGGGTGCAAAGGCTCTCAAGTTTTCCAGTACCTTCTCTGCTGCACAGGTCCAGAGAGGGATTGGTAACCTGTCACACACAGCACTGTTCACTGCAGTGCTTTGGGGTAAAGAGCACGGTTACACACAAAGCCTGCCCCAGAGATCCAATAGTGAAGAGCTGGCTTTTCTCAGAGCAAGATACTAAGAGCTTATTCTTCACTGCTGCTGGCTGAGAGAATTTTGGCTGTAATGCATGTGCATCTGCTCCTCAGGGCTGTTGCAGAAAAGAACTGCTGAAAACGCAAAACACAAACAAGTTTTGCAGCATTAAATTGGGAGCTCTTACCAAGAGCCACCCTCAGACAGCACTAACCTGGCTAGGCATGGGTAGGGCCAGGCCTTCCTTTGAGGAAGCCAGAAGTTTTTATCAATTTACAAACTCAGCCACCATTGCAGAGTTGGGGCACTGAGATAGGAAAATCAGGTCATACATAAATTAGAAAGACATGGGGAAGGAGATAAGCCACAGCTACACTTTTCAAGGACGTTGTGGTTTTTGCCCCACAATGCTCTAAGCACATGAAACTGGTTACAAAGCAGACAACTGGGAATGAAGCAGGGGGAGTCCTACCTAGAATCCTTTCTTAGGAAATGCAGTTACAGTAACAAGGAGCTACTTCCACCCCCCGCCTTAGATTTGATATGTTTTATATCATATATAAAGCTCACAGTCTTTTCATGTGAGTTGCCAACAGACTAAAGGAAGAGACAAGTGTTCTGGGCTGTCACAATTAAACACACACAGGTGAGAAATACTTAACTCTTCTAGGGCACACAGATGTGAGCCACATCTTTCTTGGCCCATCCCCCACCTGAGGAGCGGCCTGGAGTCTGGATCCCTTTCTGAAGTATCTGCTTTCCTTGGCGCACAGCAGGATGGGGCTCGCCTCTCAATTTCTCACAATTTTGAAAAAAACAAGCGTCCTCTCAGCCTTCAAAGTTTAAGCGTTGTATAAAACGTTTTACAGGACTCAGCTGAAATTGCTGTAGTATTGCTTTCACATCAGACTAGTCTCCTCTACTAGTCTTTTCTGACAATGTTCTCTATAAGAAAAAAAGGACAATTTATTTTTGATTTTAAATCAAAGTTTTGTTTTGTGTAAGTAGAGAGTCCTCATTATATACACAGACCTAGCAAAAGCCACACATTCAGGTTATGCTGGGGATATTGGAAAGCATGAAAAATACCAAATTTGAAAGACATCCTGAAGTAAAAAAGCAAAGTACCTGTAAGAACAGCAGGAAGAAGAAATGGAATAGAGATAAGAACACATGACAGTGTTGTAACGTGAATGAAAAATGCAGTTTACTACTGTTTAGCTAAAAATTAATTTCAAATTCTACTCACTACTTGCATAAAAAGACAAATACCCAGGAGCCTTCCCTCCGCTTCCCCCTCCAAGGAGGTCAATGCTAAGCTGGGGAAACCATCAGTATGTATTTTCTAATCGCCTCAGTGACTTCTTCCCCTTCTCTCACAGAAGATACTGTACTTCCATGTGCGAGACAGGAAATGTTCATCTCAGCAAAAGGCTTCTGAATGTCACACGACTGAAACTGCAGCACTGGCCACCCTAGTGTGCTCCTGAGCCTCTGCAGGCAGCGCAGTACAGCACAGATTTAACAGCTACCAGGGTTGTGCCCAAGAGGCCAATACAGACCCAGAATGAGCAGTTTGCATTTCTACCTACTTTACCCATACTGGCTGGCCAGACAACCCCAGGTCATTTCTGAAGTCTCGATGTTTGCAAGATTAAGTGTGACCTTAGGGAAATTTCAAAACACAGAGTAAAATTTCTAAGCTGACTATTCCCAAAGACGCAGCAGAAAACCAACAGGTTTGTACATTGCAATTCTGGTCTGAGTCCTGACAACTTTGCTATGAACATGCTCTTGTCTATCACTTTTTTGCCAGTATCCTTTTAACTTCCTACAAGAAGGCTTACGTTAGTTAAACAATTACTAAAATATCTTCTTCTGACAACTTTTCAGAGGAAAGGGCAGGTGGTCTGGCAATCTCACTGCAGGACTTTGTGTCAAGTAGTTTGTTAAGGAGTTCAACAAAATGTTAAACCAAGAAGGTATGAACAACCATACCAGAGCCAACAGGGACAGGGAGCCCTAGGCCCTACATGGCCTCTGGAAATCCAAAGGACCCAAAGCAGCTTGTACTGTTTCATCCTCAAGCTGAGAAGATGTGTAGTCAGCCAGACTGAAGAAACCAGGACAAAAGGTGTGTCTGCACAGAGAAGGCCCAGCAGCTGAGTAGCGAGGTAGGAATCTGCTTCTAATCCCCCCGAATGCTGAGGTTGTTCTAGATGGGAGAGCTGTGGGGCAAAGCTTTACAGCTTTAGCTTACTCAAAAAACCTAGGAGAATGCTTTTCCCTCTGCAAGTGTAATAGCTTTGTATTTAGAACAGTTATGCTTCAGTTAACCTCTGCAAAGCACCAAAATCCTTTTGCCCCAGGTGGCAGCTGCTGTTCCACACTGAAGGGGCCAGGAAACACTTTTCAGTCCAGTTTTTGCTCACCTGGCAGGTGTGAGCTTCCACCAGGGAAGCTGGGCAGTCAGCTCGGTGCAGCAGGCTTTACCTGTGGGTTCAGAAACCAAGTGCTACAGTTACAGCTCAGTCTCTTACCTTGGTCCAAGTCAGAAGGTCGCAGTGTGCGGGAGGGCAATGCAGCCTAAAAAAGAAGGCCAAGATTTTTCTGGAAAGCTAAATTAATTCTCGTTAAGCATTTGTCAATTAGCACTTCCAGAACTTTTTCCAGAATGCTTTTTAAGTGTAGAAAATCATTCATAGGCATGCCTTTCGTGGCAGGGACTAAAAAATGCCACTTGCAAAAGAGAGAAAGACCTCATTTTAATTCCAAAGGCAGGAGGGAACTCCTGAGAAGCTGAAAGCACCCAAGATGTGCATTGCTATCAGGTGGGTGGAAGGGCTGGGAAGATAAAGCAGTAGCAAACTGGATCTAAAGATTTTATTCCACTGGTTGGAACCTCTGGGGAAAAAAAAACCAACCAAAAGTGTCTTTTTTTTGCTCTCTGAGTATCTTAATATTTTATTCACCTTAAGTCTGTAGCTGAAAACCACTGCCTTTCTTTTGTCCCAAGCTGACTGCAAGTCTGGGACCTAACACCTGCTATAAACAGTAAAAGCAGATTTTTAATTAAGAACTATTTACTTCATTAAAAAGGGAGTTACCTGATTATGAGCATTGCAGGCACATGCTAGAGGAAATGCTTTCAACTAAGTGAAAGAGATGAACTGGGGGGGGGGGGGGGGGGGGGCAACAGAAAAAATAGAATAAAGTCACAACATCCCCCCTGCCACACCTGCCCACCCACACTTGCTAAATCTTAGAGCCCCCTGTCCCCCCGAAGGGCTGTGCTGCTTCTTACTGTTTCTTCAGATGTTTCACCTGTCCCCGAGATCTGTTACAGCCAGCGCAGAGGCCACCGGCCACATCAGCCCCCCTGCCTGCAAGCAGTGGCAGACTTGCCTGAGAAGAGGAAGACATTCGTTAGTGACAGTACATGCGTGGCTGGACAAAATTTTCTATCATGCTAAATAGGCGGCTCTTGTAACATCTGGCAGAGCAGAAAGGATCAGACAATTCACCAGAGCTTCCTTACCTGTTGTAATGAAACTGTACCCCAAAGTAATGTTAGTGTTCAGTCAGATTCATTCTTTGACATTCCTGTGTTCCTTCCAGTCAACTGTTACCAGCATCTATCAAACTAACAACAGCTATGAGCTTTCAGGGGAGTTCCCCCGACCCAATCTGACAGAGTATTTTAAAGGAAAATAGTTCTAGTTACCTCAGGGGAGCCTTTCAGTCAATAAAAGAACAGAACTGGAACTGCTAGTTTAAAAAAAAAAATAAAAAAAATGCACATTTTAACAGGCTACAGGTACAAAGCAGTCAACACACAAACTCCAACCAGTCACAACAGTAAAGGACAGTTTTCTTTTTTCCTTTTTTTTCTTTAAGGGGCAGGGGCATGGAAAAAATACAGCACACTAATGAAACAAAATGCAAAAAATACAAAAAAATAGAAAATAGAAAAAATGTATTTACAAGTGATACATTACTATGATCAGAAAGCACAAAGACAATTGCTGCTATAATACATGCACCGGGTCAAGAAGGAACTACTAAAAACCTGCAAGGGAGCTGTTTGTAAAAAAAAAAAATTAAAAAAAAAAAAAAAAAAAAAAAAAAGACACCCCCCCACTCCCTCCCCCCTCAAATGAACAGGGTTGGGTTTGAACTTTTTTCTTCCCTAGTTTGCTACATTGATGAAAACCAAATATCCCCTAAAGTCCATGAGTACAATCAGTACAAATACTACACTTGTTTTTAAACTGCAGGTTCAGTTGTAGGAGGGGGGAAAAAACAGCAGCTCATCGTAGATCCATATACAAGAAAGCCATAGTAAACTGCTCTACATGCTAAAAATTACAGCAAGCCCCTGTCTGCTACATAGCATGACCTTAGCATGTTTTCCTTTTTATTTATTCATATATATATCTATATGTGTGTATATATATATGTATAAAAATCGTGCCCTTTTTCACTGCAACATGACATCTGGGTGGAAATGTAACTTGTTACAACAAATTTTTATATGTATACTGCAAGAAGTCACTCAATGTCTGTGGATTTAATAAGTAACCTCACACCACAGGAAATATTTAATAAATCAAAAACCCAATATTGTGACAGAAGACCTTCTGTCTCAGTTCTTTTCAAAACTGAAGTCCAGCAGGAAACTGGTCCCAATGTCCATGAGGGGTTCTCTGCAGAAGCTTCAGTTTGCTTAACTGTTTTTTCTTTTAGTGTTCACAAGTTTTTGAACGACTTCAAGCCGTTTTCAGTTTCAAGTCTGTCTCTTCCTCTCTCACAAAGGTAATAGTCTGGTGCTAATCCACCCAAGTGAGGAAAAGAGGAAAGTGGCTGCAGTTGCACAAAGGGTCCCCAGTTCCACATCTGCAGGGAGATACGGAGTCACACGGAGCTCCAGGATCTTAGCTTTTTTATCTTTTCCTCCTAATACAAAGTCCTTTCATACAAGTCCCATAGTTGGTACCTTCCCAAGTACCAGCCAGTCCAGCTTTAGGAGACAACAAAGCCACAAGTTAAAGTGAAAAGGACCAAGGCAGAAGTTCAGGTCACTTTCTGTCTGTTCCATCATACTTCCAGGAAACGGGAGCTGCTGGACTTGGAGTGGAAAGGCTCAGACCACATGCGACGTAGATCGCCCTAGGCAGGAAAACAGCAGAACAACCATGCCCTCAGAAACTTTAAAGTCCACTTAGAACTCCGATTTTAAAATGCATATATAATTGCAAGCATGTTTTAAAGCAAATCTATTCTTCACCTGTTTTGCAAATTACAATAAAGACAGTAAAAAATAAATCCTTTCCCCGTCAGGCCAGAACGTCTTATTTTGGTGGCAGATCTACCCAAAATGGCTTTCTGATGGGAAGGAAATATTTATGCAGGTGGAAAATTCTGCCCTTTCTTAGGCTTCGCTCTGCAGACTGCTAGAAGTGTGTTTCAACAACAGCCCTCTAAACAGGAAAGGCTGCATTTTGAAGTTTCAGTTCAGAACAGGTGACTGGGAAGAGGTAAACAAGGATCTGCCTCTCTTCAATGTCTGTTCAACCTTTGTGCACGCATTCTTTCATGACCAGCTGGGCGAGGGCAAACTCACTTACTTAATTAAAACAGCATTTAATACTTCAGAGTGTAGTCAGTTTATAATTACTGGTACTTTATGTACACAAATTATCTCTCATTTACTCAGTCCTGCAAAATGAAGATTCACCCCAACAGCAGCATTACCTTAGTTCTGGACCAGGGCTGTTAAGGACATGTCTCATCCTCATGACAACTGCTGCTCAGGGCAAGAACACTGACCCCGCTTCCAGCTGACCCCCCGAGCTTCCTGCTGCGAATACATAATCCTGTCTTACCTTTAAATAGGCCATGGTGAGGAGCGGCAATAAAGTAAACGGTACCAAATAGAGTAGGGCAGGCTGGGCTGCCCGGTGAATACGAGAAGCTACTGTTGCAGTTAATAGACCTGTAAAAGAAAAAAGTGACTATAACTATCTTTAGGTTGCATATGGTTGTTGTCATAAATTCATGCACACATGGCTCCCTTCCCCACCATTTTAAGAGACAGGCTGTGGAAAAGTTACGTATCTGTGCTTTGCTTTCCATGAATCCAACTGAAACAAACAAAAAGTGAAAAATTACTCTTTTAATATTAGGCTGTGTCCAGCCACTTGCTCCAGTTTTGAATCTCAAAGACTAAGCTAAGAATAACTCCAACAAAATGCAACAAAAGGCAAAGGGGAGGAAGCTGAATGCACCACAGTGAAGTGCTACTCCAGTGCTGGTACCTCTTGAGACTGTCATCTGAGGCCCCTAGCCTGAGAAACAGCGGGGCTGAGAAGAAGGACTGTACACACCAGGAATGATTTTCCTGGATACTTGCCAAAAGGGAATGTAGGGGGAAAGACGAGGTGGGGAGGAGGAAGGCTATTGGTAAGCAATGATCTTTCCTTTTCATCCTCAGAAGGACTGCAGGAGGTCAGGATATGCACACACATGTCCTGACCTTAGGGAAAAACTTATTTTATGGTTGGGAGGGGAGGGATGGCTACATCAAATTATAAACAGCATTCCAGTTGTGACTATTTACGATTTGCTGTGTGTACTACAGTGTCACAGGATCATAAGCATTAACAGTAGAATACAAAAATGCAGGAATTGTCTAGATGAATTACCTAGATGTACTCTTGCACAGCATAGTCCATCTAGAAACTCCCGTATTTTCCCCATAACCCAGATAGGAGTTAGACACCTGTGCTAGTACAGCAAAGTAGAAGTTGCTAACAAAAATACACTGACAGTCTCTTTCATCCTCCAAATAAAATATAAGCACACACACACACAAAAAAAATCTTAAAAAGACGACTGTAGAAGGGTTTTTCTCCCTAGACCATGCCAATGAAACCCAAAGAGTATTAAAAAGAACATAACTAAGTGTTCTCTCAAAGCCTCTTTGCACACTTGTTTTCATCATCTTTTAAACCTACTACAACAATCCCACTTCTGCTCACTAAGCAGCTATCTGTATTAAACTAATTACTCACCTACAAAATATCCAATAAGTGTGCAGTGAAAGTAAGAGACCTTCTGCATACGTCCAGAGATGTTCCCTGGTCCTGGGGCACCACAGGAATCACTGTTGGCTTGCTTTTTGTAGTTATCGTAACGCAGGACAAAGCAGAGCAGAAGACCTGGCATCACAATATCTCCAATCCCCAGCATGGAGAAGTGGCTGCCTGTGGAACTAGAGAGCAACAGAAATTGGGTTCATGCCCAAAACATGGGGTGACAAGCTCTAGACTCCCCCACTTTGGTTCTGAGCTTCATTTTGCACATCCCTTCTTTCTACCAGCAAACTTTTATTTATGTAGTACAAGCTAAATGCTGGCTACCAAAGATATTTTCCTCAGTGATTTCACCACCACCTCAGCTCAGTTTCAAACATACCCATTTTGACAGTAATGACATGTTGCTCCAAACCAGTTTATTTCTGGCAGTAGTGTTTAAGCTGCTTTTGGTCTTAAGTCACTCAATGAAACAGATCCATCAACTCAGTATTTCAATCATCTCTCTTCTAAGCGTTATAGGAGGTACCAGCTGACCATTTTATCTAACTGATTAACACTGACAGACACTGCACCTTCATTCCTGCGTACACAGATTGCCTCTAATACAAGGCAGTAAATCAATTTATGGACTTCTCAGATCTTTGGCCTCATTCGGACAAAGCACGTAGAAAACTATAGTCTCACCAGATTCCCAGAAAAGAGCCAATTGTTAAGTAGATTAAGAACTAAAATTACCCATGATCTTAAATCCAAGGTATTTTTCAGGAAAATGAAGCCAAATTAAGTTATCACAAAGCTGACAAAATGAACCATTTTGCTTTTACCATTGCAGACAAGCAACTCTTAATCTCTGTAATTTCAGCATCCCAACATCTAAAGAAACAAGAATAGAGTAAATATGCCAACATAACCTACTGCATAACTGCTGACGTATTGGAGCTTGCTGCCCAATCAGGCCTACGTGTATCTGGTTAAAAATCTGAGACATCAAGGAACCCCTGCAGGAGAGAGATGAGGAATAATCTCCCTCCAACACAGCACTTACCTGGTAAGCCATCCTTCCTTAGATCAGTTTCTAACTCCCTTCCCAATCGCTTGCAATTATGCAGTAATCAAGACTATTCTGATGTTATAATAAACCTCAGGTCTTTTGCTTTTAAGCATTAGGTCATAAATCCTACCACAGCAGTCATTAACCTGTAGAACTCACACATGTCGAAAAGTGTATCCTGTTCTGAACAGGCCACCTTTTAACCTAATTAGGACCATTTCTGCATGCTATGAGTCAGCAAATGCAAAGTGTCCAATCCTCACTACTCATTATATACCTTCTTACCATGAAGAAGGAATCACCTAATGGGGAACTAAGTTGATATTTTCCAATAGAATTATTACTACTAAAAAGTACAGGAAGGGAGAATTTTTCTTATATAATACAGTAAAAGACCTGCTGATTTTACCTTGGAAATACAAGTTTACCAGGCAGCGACAGACGGGGAACATCTCTACCCACATTTGGTCCCAGGTGAAGTTTCCGGGATAAAACATCGAGAGGATTATCAGCTGGCTGTGTGGCCACTTTCACCATAACATTGCTGTTAAAGATGTAGGCAGAAAAAAAGACCTACGAAGCAAGGAAATCATCAGAAATTACAAACTGCAACTATACAGCAACTCAAAGCTGTGTGTATTTTTGCTTTGTTTATTCAAAAAGAGAGAAGACATCGTCCAAGTTTTCCATATACATGTTGTATATATGATGATAAAAGGCAAAATGTATTTCAGAAATTCAGATAAAGTTGTTTATACTATTAATCCTCAAGAATAACTGGAATATACTTTCTGATACCAAGATGTTGATCAGTATCTTGAGATCCTTTGGCAAAGGATCTGTCTGAACTAAAGTAGTAGTCCAGGACTACAAAGGCAGGTAACAGGATACTGAAAATATGAGAAAGCTTGAAAGCAGAGAGGAGGTAAGTGCGGTGCTCACTCATAAAGGGAATGATGCAACACTTGTTTCAAACAGGCTCTTACGCTATAGCTCATGCCAGAGCTGTCAGCAAGCGCTTCCCTGGATCAGTGCTCAGTGTCATGCAAAGGTAAAAAATAAAAATCCTTTCAGTATTACAAAATATATTCTGTCAGATTTCTTGTAAAAGTGCGGTAAGATTTTATGCCAACCTTACTGGCTATAAATCAGTTCGCATTCCTGTTTTGTGGATTTCACTGCTAATCAGAAGTTGGCATGCGCGTACTGCGCATGTGTGGATAAGGTTTTGTCTTTACTTGGAAATGCTTGTTGTGATCTTCAGCCAGGCTTTCAAAATCCGAGGTCCAATTTCTTTTTTTAAGTAATATGCCAAGTTGAAATATTCTAATCATGTTTCTGCTTCTG
Source organism: Sagittarius serpentarius (assembly GCA_034782735.1). NCBI lineage: Eukaryota > Metazoa > Chordata > Aves > Accipitriformes > Sagittariidae > Sagittarius > Sagittarius serpentarius. Next base: position 4,629,905 of record JAVKLA010000088.1, read on the forward strand.
TCAACTAATTAGTGAGGAAATAATTCTGTATCCTGCTGCAGACTTTTAACATCTCAGAATGGAGCAATGAAGCTGATCTTCTGGCTTTGCCAGATTTCATCAACTTCATACTAGTACAATTCATGTAAAAATGGCCCAAGGCCAATTACAAATCCAAAGGATAAAAACAGTTTTAGCAAAACCAAACAAAACACTTACCCAAAAGACATCATAAATTAGTAACCCAGAGAGTAGCAAGCAGGAAACCTTCAGGCTCGGCAGCCGAACAAAGGCTATCATTGCAACACACAGGCCCATAGCCAGAGCTACAAAATGCAAGCACATAATTAGTTCATTAAAAATAGCAAAACAAACCAAAAAACCCACCAACCCCAAGCCAATACCCCCTCCACAAAAAACACCCCAAAGCAGCCTCTGTTTGCACCTGTACAGCACTGCATGCACTAAATGACTGTCCACTATTTCCAGATAGTGAAATTCTTCTTACCGGAGGAGTTAAGTCAAAATACATTCAGTAGCCAACTATGAACATGCTCCCATGGAAGCAGAAATGCCTCTGCAGGCACAACTGCCCGTTACACTCAACTTCCACCAGCCACCACAAAGTGTTTTCATGCCTTGTGTCCTAGAGACTCTTATCTCCCCGTAAAACACTGACTACCTAGTTAAAAATCAAAGCAACAAACCAATATGTTTACTAGTAAATGTGTAAAATAAATAAAATCCTTGACTCTTAATTAAGAAATACCATACAATAGGACAAAAACCCACTCAAACCAATCTTCTGCTTGGACAAGATGGTGTAAGACTGCCCGAACACTAACTATGAAATACTATCATTTAGATATACAGGGATTTCCCAATAATAAAAGTCTATGTGAAAACCTACCTACCAACGGGGAAAAAAAAACATGGGCCAGTCTTTTCCTAACCCCTCTCCGAAGGGTGAGTTTTCAGCCAGATCAACAACCTGAATGACAGCCGCAGCTCAGATGTTAGTTCTATTCCAAGGGGAATTTTGTCAGGGTAGAAAACTAAGATATTACACTAAAGAAAAAAAAAAAAAATCCAAGTCTTCACATTTGTGTGATTTCCTGCTTGTTTAAGCCTAGCCTTAGCTACCAAAGATACTCAACTGACAATCGAATATATTTCAACTGGTTACAAGCAAATCCCTAAAGAGATACTTAAAACAGTAAAAAAAAAAACAAAAACAAAAACAAATTAAAAAGTAAATCAACTTTCATCTATGATATCAGTATATTTACAAGGAATACTGGAGCCCTGTTGGGATTACACTTAAGTATGCAGACACTTGCAAACAAAATGTATTTGTCTAACCTGAGACAGAATCTGTAAAAAGTTATAATCCTATTTTGACCAACTGAAACCGCAGGGAGAACTGATTCATTACATATACGCCCACCAGCGCAACAACTTGACTAGGCCAAAATTTACAAGTTAACTGTCAGATTCTCATGCTACAGTTACACAACTGTGAAATGACCTTACTTGTGCGTTTCACCTGAAGGATGTGGAGCTCTCCCATCACATTTCCATACAGATTCAAGGGAAAAAAGGGTCACCAAACACCTGCCAGTGTGGCTGCTTGCAGTGCCCAGGGGTTTGCATCCCAGCAATGACTTTGCCAAACCCACCTTATCTTTTGAGAATTGACAAGCTTAGCACAACACCAAGCGTCATGGCTGACAGCTTTAACAAAGTAATGGGATTACTCAGATAAAAATGTACCCTAAATCATGCTGCATAACTAACTAGCTATAAAATGTAAGCAAATTATTGAGGTTTAAAGAATTTGACACAGCAAAGCAGTGAGAAAAAGAACTGCATTCAGTAATTCAATATAGCCTTCAGTTACAGACTTCCTCTGGCAGAAAAGCAGATACAAGGGAACAGTCTGTCTTAAATCAAAGAGGTTTCTCTAAAGCCAATGTTAATAATAGCTCAAGCAAACCTATATTTAGGAGAGGATTTCCAGGCTATAATTAACTAGAAGTGGAAAGAAATATTTTAACCAGCGTGAAGTTCTATCTATTGTTCACATGCTCTATTTCTCTATCACTGAAACGAACGCAGGCACATGTGCACGACACTTTCATCAAACTACGCAAATAGCGGGTAGAGAAGGAGATGGAAAAAAAGTCCTTTAGATGACAGTGAAATACACACGCTAACAATTACGCAGTTTTGCAACTACTTTAAGAAATATTGGTAAATTTAAAAAACAGAAGGGAAGCAAGAATGCCCAAGAACAAGTATGAGTAATATAGGCCAAAGTGCAGTCAAACCAGCAACAGGCTTCTCTAAATGGAAGCCAGCTTCCTTTTCCAATTAAAAAGTCATCCATATCCAAGCTTATGGATGGTGTCGACAAAGTATATAAGGCAGATCTCCATTGAAATATACTCCAAAAGATTTAAAAAAAAAAAAAAAAAGAGGGAAAAAGAAAGAAAGGTAGAATAGCCACACAAACAGTAGCACTGGCTTGGAAGTGCTGGGCAATGGGTTAACAAAGCTGAATAAGAAAGAACTGAAAGAGTTAACCTTCAATTAACAGAACGAATTAACTTCAGAGTCCCTGCAAGCACACTCCTTACGGAATACGGATATTCTGAGGATTAAGAATATTTTTGCATATGTGATTAGACTCTCTGGATACAGTGTGTTTTTCAGCTTTACTGCACTACTGCACCCAGAACAGATGAAAGCACCGAGATGCTGGTGGTGTGGTGTGTCTGCTTTACAAAGCATTATGCAAGCTGGCAAGGCTTTAACTTCCCCCACAGGCCACCAGTTGACCTTTGAAAGAAGCGGGTACTGAAGTTCTGATCTAATCATGTTCCTATAAAACTCCTGAAGTGTGTTTTAAAGAGTGGGAGTAAGAACACATCTCACAAAGTAGCCTCTGCTTGACTGCTGCAGCAGTTAAGGTCTGCAGCAGTTCCCAGGGTATCCATGACCATTCAGTTCACTCTGTAGCTATAGACAGACACTGCATACATCCATAGCATTCCCATTGTACATCTCCAGCTATGTCCACATTTTAGGTCAGCTTTTAACCAGGCTTTATCAGGGGACAGTGACCATCCTTGATGATTCTGTCGTCAAACAATCTGCTCTAAGAAATAAGTGTTTCAAGACCTATAAATGTACATCATCATATGCCAGAACAACCCCCCGGAGACAGTATGTGCTCATTCTATCCTGTAAAATGTCCCTGGCTTTAGAAACAGTTCAACCAACTACTGTGCAGACGGGGGAATTGTAGTGTTTGAGCAATGACAGCTCTTCTGGTGGGAACTGCCATACCTCGATTTTGTAAGGACTGGAAATTACCATGAAGTATTTCCCCCCCTTTTTTACTTAGCTCTAAAGTAGAAATACTCTCTCATAAAGAGAGAATCAACTGCCTAACAACAAACCATACACACGAAAAAATCAAAGTGTACTGTTAAGAATAAACGCCTGCCCCACTTCTCCCTCCAGCCACCGGCCCAAGCGATGTGAAGCATGTTCACAACATCTGTTTCGTTTTCTGCCGAGAGTGAAACAGAAAATCATCCCTGTGCAAGCGGGGAGGAGGAGTCAGATCACAGCACACCCCGCAGCTGGCAGGCGCTGGCTTAAAGACAAGCAAGTGCTCCACTTGCATATATTACCGAGCAGTACTTATTGCCCACATTTCCCTCCAAACGACATTAATTGGGGTCTCAAGTATTCAGTTACAGAGAAGCAAAGGGTACAGGCAGAGATGATGTGATCCCACTTGCAGCAGTATAGTATGAGGAATAAAACTGCAGAGTCTGTTTCCCCGATGAAGGCCAATAAATGCTCTTCCCTGTTCAATGTCACTCAAACGTTGATTTAACTGGATTTGAGCAAACACCAGGAGGCTTACCTACACAGTACAAGCTCCCGTAATATAAACTACATAAAATACTCCAAAGCTAGACAGTACCAACACAATTCAGTAAATCATGAACAACCACCAAGAAAAATAAAACCCAGAAGCCACTCTGGACCAGCAGTTCAGTACTCTGCAGATTAATTACTTCAAAGCCCACTATTTCAGACTCAAGTGCTCACAAAAATAGCTATTTTTAAGTAAATGCTTCTGTCGATATCTCAGTGTAGACAAGTCTCTTCATATTTTGCCAAAATCCACACCTGACACTCCATTTAGCTTTGTAGCTACTGCAGATCAAAGAACACCCTTGATTTCATGGTGGGCTACTCTGCTTAACACAAACCAAACATCATTGCATTTTTTCAGTTAGTATCTGGGTACTTTAAAAGATATTCCCTAACATACAACAGGTGGAACTTTTAAAGCAGCAAAAAGCATGAATGAAACGCAACACCTATATACAAAAGAACTAATCAAGGTGCCATAAGAGGTTGCAGTGCTAAGGCCCTTCTGCTGCCACTATCTTTCAGATGGAGCTAGAAAGCTGGTGGGATGTATGTTTTCTATTGCAACAAACAATTTCAAGGGCTATTTTTCCTCAAGCAATGACAACCTCAGGGTGCCATTTCACGAGATGTCCTAAGCCAATGTAGCTGCCTGACACTACTGAGAAGTGGAGGTCCTGCTCCTGGCTACCCCTTCATGCCTTTGCTATCACATCCACTCCATCCTCTCAGATCCCATGACGCTGCCACTTACCTTTTGCCAAATTTAGCACATACCTGACTGCACAATAATCCAATTCATCTCACTGCAGCAGCAGAAAAATAGCCTGGCAAAAAAAAGAGTACGCTGCCATTCTAGTGAGCTGAATCAGTTTACCATGTGATTAAATGAGTGCCAGAGCTAGCACAAGAGATTTGGAAGGCAGGAGGGGAGGAGGAAAGCTCCTTTTTGGAACAGTAAGCTGTGAATTCAGTTCAACCAGCATGAGAAAAAAAAAAAAATAATAAAAAAAAAAATCACACCTTCAAGACAACTGGATGCCTGCCAGGCTTCACCCATCTCACCATCCATGGCAAACATCAAAGAGATCAAAGACAACCAGCTACTGTGAACTGTCTCACAACAAATTATTTGATCATCTGAACCAATAAACAACAAGATGCACAGCGAAAATTAACCAGATTGTTAAGATCAAGTTATGATTCATAAACGACCACTGTCTCCACACATCTTTAACTAAAACTGGCGATTCACCCTACACCACACAGGTGCAGAATATCTTTCATGGCACCTCCTTGGAAGCTCTTACAAACCAGAAAAACAGGTGTCCCAAACACTACCCTGGCATGTTCCCGACAGCGGTTGTTTTCAGGGAGTCTACGACACAATATTACAACTCAGCAAGGCATTAATACTAGCAGATTTCACCAATCATCGCCAGGTAACTACATATGCCAGAACAGGCACAAACCAGTAGTAAAATCCCTTAATTCACATACTCACCATCCATAAGGAGCCAGTGACCAGTTAGGACCCAGATAAGGACAAGCATCACAGACAGAGAAAATGAGAGCAACTCAGCAGCAGTGAAACGCCCACAGCAGCCAAAGGAAATCCTAGGAACAACATATAAACATTAGCTAGAAGACTTTATGTTTCCATTTAAAGAACAGAAAATGGACGCTGTTGGACCAAGGCTCAGCTGCTGCTGAAAGATGCCAAGAACAACTGAAGGGAAGTTCCTTTGCCACAAATAGGTACCAAAACAGCAACAAAATAAAAGCTTTCCTAACATTCAAACAATGTGTGTAAAGCCTGAACTACAGAGATGGAAAAAGCCCTGTAAATCCTGGCACGTCTCTTGAAATCGTTACTACGAATGCTATCTTCTAGCATCTAAGTGCTTTTTGCAACGTGAAGTCCAGTCACAAGGTTAAAAAAAAAATTAGTTTCAAAACGTGACATTAACAACTGTAATTTTCACCAGTGTAACTACAGTCTCTGAAAGAGCCAGCATTAAAATCCATAGTCCAACATTAACAAACATTATAATCCAATATCAAATCCCAAACTCCAAAATCCAGCCAAAATAAGCCAAACTTCTTAAAAAACAATGTTGGGAAATCTAGTCCCCTCAACGGTACCATACTTCCCAGGCTGGCAAGCATTCATGACTTGCAGAAACTGTGCTTCCTAGTTTCTAAGTGGAAACATGGTGTTGGCACAAAAAATATGCACAAACATCAGCCCTGAAGCCCTGAGGTTAATGCTTGTAACCAAAGACTCCATTAAAGAATTCTCATTAAAAGAAATAAACACAACATACAAAAAGAGGAGCAAAAGATTTCTCAAGTCCTTACTTGTTTTGAGGTGAACAAGGCCGTGTTAAGTACTGGCACATCGGGAGCAGAAGGAAAGCGAAAGCTATTGTTGCAAGGACTAGAAAAAGAAAAGGTAATATTAGTACATTCAGACCTAATTTCTACAGTACACAAACAAGCTTCTCCAATTTGAAAAAGCTCTTGTAAGAATGTCCTATTATCATATGCTGCAGTATTATTAAAGCAAGAGCAGCTAAAGTCTCCAAGATTTTCTGCAGAACTTCTGTTGTTAGTATGCTTTCAAACTTCAATCAGAATAAAAGCTCTCAAAGAAATGCAACGCCCCATCCCCAAATCTTAAAAAGAAAAAAAAAGTCTTAAAGCTATTCATGATCATGTCAGCAAGAAAAACAGCTTTCAAATATTCTGAGTCAAAAAAAAAAAAAAAATGAAAGAACTCACTACAGACTGGTTGAGATTCTTTTAAAATTCTTCAACATACGACACAGACTAAGTCAGCATAATAATGGTTTTTTCCACTTTTTAACTAAGATAGTCACTCAAAACTCTTTATTCATTACTGAAACACAGTACAACTTAAAACAAGCCATATCTAGTAGCTGGCGACATAAATTTTTTAAAATACAAAGTGCTTTACGTTTTTGAAAACAGAGCAATAGAAATACATAAATATCCAAATAGACTATTCCCACAAACATTTTCTTTTTTAAGAAGCATACTTATCCCACCCACGCATTTGTAAAAACATTTAGTAACTGCTGGTATTTATAATCATTTTTCCTTCCAGTTTTTAAAAAAATAATAGCACTGAATTTGTACTGAGGACTGTTTCAAAGACTGAAGAGTGAGGGCGTGGAGACACAGAGATAGCAGCAGCACGCATCCAAAACTGCTGCAGCAAGAACAGACTGAAATGAAAATGGAAGAGTCGCTTGACGTTTTCTGCATGCTGCAAACCAAATCTTTGTGCTGTCCTGTACTCAGGCCTTTAAAAATTCAGGTGGTTGTTGGTTTTTAAAAGGGATTTTTTTTTTCTCTTCTCAAATGAAGATGATGGGAAGGAATCAAACATTCTGTTTAGTACACAGCTGAAGCAAACTGGAGACAAGAAATTGGTTTGGTCAAACCACAGCTTTTCACCCCTCAATTCCAACCTCCTTCTGGCAGGAACAAGATTTTTTAAAAAAAGATCAATTAATTTTAAAAAAATAAAAAGCGTCTGTATGCAAACAGCACCATGGAAACTCACAGTTCTATCAATATTTGTGAGAGGAGAAAAAAAAAGCAGAATGAGTAGGGAAAGAACGAAGAGTGTGGCAACTCTGCACACACTGAACTAGGAACCTTTTCAGAGGCGCCTGGAAAAGAAAGCTGCACAGCAAACCTGCGTCCCTGTTGCCCCAAGTCCTGCAGGCCTTGCTGCCTGCCCTGCTCCCTACTCCGCCTCCACCACAGCGGGACTGACCCTTCCTCACCCCAAACCGCCCACCTTTGCCCTTGGAATCTCTCCTTCCCCTTCCTCCCCTCCAGCTCTTAGCAGGGAACCCTGCCCCTCCTGTCCTGCTATCCCCAACTGTTGCCACTCCAAAGCTGGGCTGATTCAGATTAAAACATAATCACACTAATACACAGTGCCCACAAGTACCCACTCTCAATCTCATTCCTGACTGTCCAGGCTTCCAGTCATAAGTTTTCTCTTCCCTCTAGTCTCAATACCTATTATTCAATCAGCTTAACTCCTGTCTGCAGGCAACGTGCCAACTCTTCAGCTCTGCCCTCTGCTTAGGCAGCTGGTCCTGGCCTTGGGCTGCTTGCTGTACCTACCCTTGCTCCTGTCTCTTCCCTGAAAGGCAAATCTTTGCGGGAGGAAGATTTAAGAGCGGTTTAAGAAACCAGACATCAGCTATAATTTAGAAGTCCCCCCGCATCAGCCTCTAAAATCTACAAAAACAGGATGTAAAATAGCACTACTTGAGTTTCAGAGGACAGAGGGACCAAGTCCCACAGCTCCCAGGTTCCCAATTCCAGGAGGGTCCGCATCCTGCTGTATAGCCTCTAATGAAGCTTTGCATTTTAGAAGTTCTGGGGCCATAGTCCCCTGTGCTTAATGACACCCTCTGATGTAAGACTGAGGAAAAGCAATGAAGTGTCATAAAACCAGGTTCAAGAATAAAGGTAACCAAGTGCATTGATCCAAACACACTCCATCCTCTTAAACCTGCAACAAGCCCCAGCTGACACAGTATCAGCTCATTACACACCACAAATGTTACAAATGAAGTTACAAATGTCAAGGTCATTCTGGAAATAAATAGACCAATAAGCTTGACAAAATTTGTCTTTTGTCATAAATCTTCCCTTATAATATCTTATATATATGTGTGTATATATATTCCCCTAAACTAGCATATAGTAGAATTTATCTGAAGTAATTATTTTTAATAGGAAAGAACATAGGAGTCATAGGTCAAAGTTATAAAAGCAGTTTTCAACAAATCTCTACAGGACTGTGCCTCCAAAATTAGAGACAGTAGTCTTAAGACTCGTGTCAAGAGCAGAGATTTAGATTTCACCCATCAACACCAGCCCTGTTTAAGAGGCTGGAGAGGATGCATAGTTCAGGAGTTAAATCACGAGGGAAAAGCCTGCATTGCATATACATGAAGTAGGAAAGGATGACAGGTATTTAGGGGTTTAAAAATCTTCACAGGCTCAGTATGTGGACTAAGGAGTACAATCTTTAAAAGCTGCTGCGTTATTTGGAGCAGTAGGAAGAATCTTGCTACACTAAACAGCAGCTGGTCTCTTGAAGAACTGCAAAAAGATCAAAAGACCAAAATTTTCCAAAAATCAAAAGCCCTGATATTTACTTAAGTGACAAAATGTAAGTAATAATAAACAGGAGCAGAGGACTTGAAATTTATTTCCAGACAACAGTTTCATTTTTGTTCTAAATTCAAGCAGTGTAGAAGAATAATACTCAAAATGCTAGTCAGACCAGAAGTACCCTTGAAACAAAGAAAAAATGCCTAAAAGCAAAAACCAAACTTAAATTAGGAAAAGAAGTCTCTGGATAGGACCTCCAGAGTTATGCTATGATCCTACAAAGTACATGAATTATGAAATACCATGTACAGTTCTAAGCACTTATTTATAAACAAGTGAACTTTACGTAAAATAATACATCCAGCATCTTTCAAAACTCTGGCAATTTATAGTTGCATAGGTTTAGCAAATCTCTAAGTGGAAAATACTTCTCAAATAATACTTGTCACTTTATTAATAGCTACAGAGACATGAAAATACAGCTGTGAAACCTGATGAGGTTTTTTTTTAATGTACTATGACATGTATTATAATTCTTATCAACAATATTTTATTATATCAACACTTTCTGTTCTATTCCAATTCTTATAAAGAGAAGAAAACTTAGTCACCTGCTGTGCATATTGTAAAGACAACCTGAACCGAATCAAAGAAGAAGAACATAACTAGGAGAGACACAGACGCTCCGATCGGCAGGAACAACGCCTGGGTAGAGTCAATGGTTTGAATACCTGCAGAAGAAAGAAACTGACATTTAACTTGGGTTGTTTGGTACACAGACATCCTGACAGCCTGTCCTCACCAACACAACTGAGGACTCTGACTACATATTCCATTTCAATGCTGGTGCAATAGACGCTTACTCCGAGATCCCTGTGCGCTATCATAACCAAGCTCAGCAGTCTGTGCAAAAACAGCCCAGCTAAACTGCACAGTCGCAGTGCCTGGGTGTGTACAGCAACAGCCCTGCTCTGCAGAAACCAAGAACTGAAAGTTGAAAGAAAATGTATGAATTTTTTCTTGTGCCGTCAATAGAACGAATAACAAGTTACAAAAATTACATTATTTAGGGATCAGGGATCAGATAATGATTATATATTTGCTTCATTTTACACTGAGCAACATAAGCGTGTTGAACAGAGTGTATGAAAGTTTTATCTAACCTCTCAGCACGAGGTAAAGAGCCTGACCAACAGCAGAGCTGCAGTGTTAGGCTGACCGAGCTCATGCAAAGGGTGCCAGAGCTTCAAATTCCACTTGGGTGAAGGCCACCATGCACTTAAATTGCATCACTGATTGCAATCACCTAGTAACATCAAGCCTAACAATATGGGGCAGTTTTCAAAAAACACCCAAGTCATCTACCTGTTTATGAAACTATCAACTCAGTTCAGCGTGCACTATAATGGCTTTTAATGCTAAAACCCAACAAACATTCATGCTCACATTTTATAGCTGGAAACAATTTTAAACAGTGCAGAGATACTGAATTATTTTATTCTGATTATTTCCCCCACCTCAACTATGCAGTATGACTACTAGGGATACTAATAATGGGACAGGGCATTTTTAACTAGATTTTAGCATGAGTTTTTAGAATTACTAACAAAACTGAGATGATCAGGCTTTGAAAAGCCCACCTAGCCCCACAAATTCCTATACTTAACCAGTCTCTGTAGCTGTATTTACATTTGATCATGAGTTGGGGCGAGGGGGAGGGAGGGGAAGAAGCCATAAGTAGTAACCCACTTAAAATTCAAGACATACTTATTCTCGTAGAGCATTCAAAATAACAGGTAACATCTGAAGCAGCCCCTTGATAAGAAGTATCTAAAATGTCTCTAATGAAAAATTAAGACAAGACTTAGACCTAGATGAAATCTAAAACCAGCTTAACATCACAGTGTTATCCCAAAATAATTAGACACTGCTGTATGAAGCAGAGTTTTACCAGTCCCAGGATTTTAAAGATAAGCTTTTAGGTTATCAAGCAGAATATCTGTGCATATGTATGTACGCACGTATACACAGACATACACATACAAGTAAATATACACGGGGGTGGGGGTGGAATGTGTCTTTTTTTTTTTCTGTGGAAGAGTGGCACGTTGTCTAAATAACAGGTTACCTACCAATGTACCTGAGTATGTCGAAAAACCTCAAACACACGTGAAATACGCTCACTACAACTTGGTATCTGTCGTAAGTATTTAACCATTTTCATAAGAGAAAAGCTAAACAATGAGCACGGAAGCCATGACACTTGCACTGCATGGTCATTTAGGAGTTCAGGTCACAGATCTATTATTCTTAAACATAAGTAGCACAATACATTTTAAAAGTAAAAAGCAGAAGAACTCAGTCACTTGGGATTTCTTTGTTACTGAGGTCTGGTACAAAAGGGTAAAGTACAATATAGGTAGTCCAGTGATGACAGTGCGAAGACACAGAAATTCTGTGTTCCAATCTATGACTTAGATCTAGTTTCTTCTCCTTTGAGAAAGAGCATTTATTTACATGCCTTTCAACTCTCAAGAGAGCAAACAAACAAAACAAAACCCCAGAAATGACATACTACAAAAACACCCTGGCATATGGGAATTAGTGCCTGCAGTGTTCAATGTCAAAGCTCTTAATTTCATTTCTGATCATTTTGACAGCTAATCTCCTTAACGTGCTTATTCCCCAGCCCCAGACTGCCTTCTCTTACTTCCCAGATGCCAAAAGCCTCAACTGTTCATTCCTGAATCACCAAGCACAGCAACCTCTTCACTCTCTGTTGTCAGCAGCAGCAGTGCTCTGACAACTATGTAAATTCCAAAAGTCTGTATTTAAAAAAAAAAAAAAGGCAAAAAAAGCAAGACACATACAACATATGTTATTTATTTTGTAATTTTTAAGCTATATTTCTTACTTTAAACAAAGCAACCTTAGCATTCAGGGTTTTGTGCACAGGGCTGCTCACATATCTCACTCCTGTTTTCTAAACTTGTGGAATCTATTCATTCTACAGCCTATTCTCAGAATATAGCCATATAAATTGCCAGAACTTAAACTCAGGTGTGAATTTACAGCTCATTGTGTACAATGCATTCCACTCTAACCGTTCATGTATGTATTTTTACCTGCAAAACAGTACATGTCAAATGGCCAAGCCGCCTGGAGTCTATTTATAGATTACAGAGGGGACAATCACCACATAGGAGCTGACATGTTAATCGCCACTTTGAATAGACTGTATGTAGACACATATTTTGTTGTCCGCTACAAATCAGTTGCCCAAACCCATGTGAACTCTATACTTCAATTTCCCTACTGATAAACCCGAATCATCCTTATGGACTTGCTAGCATACCATGAGATCTCTCATTGCTTATGGACTGGCTAATATGTCATAAACTCCAGACAAAAAGAAATTACATTCCCTTCTCATAACTATGTGGTGAGTTTTTCTGAAAATAAAGCCATTTCCATTTCCAGTAAAACCTGTCAAATAGTGCAGCATGCAATTTTTATGCATTATGGAAATGTTACATTGACGTTTTAAATTTAGCTTCCATGGGCATGAACTAGATAGCCGTATCAGTGCATAGCAAGATAGTAAGTGCCTAGACAAAACAGTTCCATTGTATCAGGTGAATCTAGAATGCACGTAGCTGAAACACACGGATGCATGAAGCAAAGAAGATGCAGCACACTAAAGTGATAAAAGAAAGATAAGGAGTAAAGCTAACCCTTACTGTTATTGGTGCTGTTGCCATTAAAAGACCCAGCTGCGCTGCTATTGTCTTTCTCTTTATCTTGATTCTCAAAGTCCATGTTAAGAGACCTGCAGGAAACAAAGCAAACTTAACAGACAAGTTTCAAACTCCTATTTAGGCTCCTCAGCTACGTACAGTCTCATTACCATTCTACCACAGCACTCTCTCCCTGAAAAAGCTCCTTAATGCTGGCTATTAGAAAAAACACTAGAATACATACTAGAAAATTAAAAACAAAAAATGCCTAGTTACAGATGAGGCACCAAATCACACAGGTTCCAATAGTGAGACTAGTCACCATAGTGTCTGAACTGGTAAGTGTTAACAACAAACCATAACGAAGATACTTATCTGCATTACTGGGAAGTGTAGAATGATGCAAATGCAATAAATGTTTCAGTTCTCTGATGAATTTGAACTCTTTCCAAGTTCTCATCTTGATGCTTTTCATTCAAATTTAACTATCAGGTTTCATTTTTAAAACAATATTATTTCCTTCCTCTAAATCTTTTTATGAATGATGACCAAAACTAGCTTATAAGTAATTGTATAAGTACAGGTCTTACTTCATTGAAAAAGTTTTGGCAAAGCCTAGAAAGTAACCAGATACATACTTTACATACATGCAGAACAGATGACTAGAGGAAGCCCTGAATAAATAGTACAAATGGATACAATTTAATTAACCCACAGGAGCTGACAACATCCCCCTATGTACCCAGCTCAGCTGCAACTGATTCATGTTTTCATTTTGATATATGCACTTAAAAAAAGTTCCAAAATAACACAGTATTCTACCCCTTCTGCCACAGTCCTTCACTTTGATGCAACTTCTAAATTATATTCTAACAAATTTTGGCATAACTTTCTGAAACAGGGGATTTCACTTAAGGTCTGTTTTGGCCAACAATCATTTCTATCGTTAAATTCTACGTTGTTTTTAATAAAAATACTAGCAATCAAGTTTACCATGATAGTTTCTCATCCTGATACATGCATGTTATCCATGATTTAGCTGCATATTTATTTATCCAAATAAGCTATAGGGAACCACCAGAAGCACTGTACAGTTCCCACTGTACAGCTCCTGTCTCGAGTCTGCAGCAGCATCCAAGTATTTCAATCAAACTTCCAGGTCAACAGGCATTAAACTTCTCTTCAAGTTTAGCTGTGAGGAATTGTGCTACGCAAAGTAAACAAATTCTATTAATTCATCAGACAAGTAAAAAATACACCACAATCATCTACACAATTCTATAGGTATCAAAGTGATTTCATTTTAGGGTATAGGTTACCTACTGCAATGCACAGGTGAGCAATTTTGTGCTGCAGTCATACAACCTGAAATCAAGCACATGTAGGTCTATAGTATCAAGACAGGTGTGGTGTATTAAAGACAGAGGGGTTAAGCAGTTTCACTGTATAAAACAAAAACAAGAAAAAGGCGCTTCCAGTATAAAACTGGTTTGTTTGTCCCGCTTTTATTATTCAAGTGCTCCCAAACACTGGTATGAAATTAAAGCAGCTTCTGGGCTCAGGCAAAATATAAGGAAGCTTCAACCTCAGACATGTAGCACTTCTACGCAGATTATGGATCATCAACTAAAAAGTTATCAAAAATACAACGAGGTAATGGAGAACACTAAAATTCTAACAAATTAATCTGTTCTTGTTAGCTTGTTCTTCTGAAGATCTCTCTGCTCTCCATCTTGTTTGGGATGCCTTTATCCTTCATTCACACTTCCTTTTTTTCCCCATTAGTGTGCTGAAGCCTCATAATTTTCCTCTCAAGCTATAAAAATCCAGGAGGCGGCTGACAACCTTCCAGGACTTGATCCAAGATTCAGCCAAACAAGATAATTCTTTTCTTGGTGCAGCGTTTTATTCCTCTCTGAATTAGCACAGTTTAGCAAGAACTTCCCACCGTCATTCTCCCAGTGGCATCAGGCAACTCATAATTTAAGGGACTGCTATCAGCAAAGAAAACTGGAAATAAACTGTTAGATCTACGGCTCATAAGCAACTTCAGCCCCCCCCCCCTTTCATTGCAATAGTGTCAGCAATTACTACATTATTACCTATAAACATCCCTACCTCAAAAGTAAGCATAAATTAGGAAATTACTTTCACTTAGCAACACAGCGGCTGATCCAAGACAACTTCTAAATAATCTCCGTTTCATGATTTGGCTCTTCCCTCTGCTACAAATTATCACTAACGTAATAAAAAAATTGAGAAGTGATCACTAAAACATCCTCCAAGAAAACATCTTCTAAGAAAGTTAAAAATTATATTGTAAAACAAGATATACTCAAAACTACTGGACTGTAAAGAAATCGCAAGCTGAGAAACATTTGCTGTTTTGTTCATGTTTCTGCTGGGCTTCCAAAGGCAAC
Organism: Sagittarius serpentarius; assembly: GCA_034782735.1. Taxonomy (NCBI): domain Eukaryota; kingdom Metazoa; phylum Chordata; class Aves; order Accipitriformes; family Sagittariidae; genus Sagittarius; species Sagittarius serpentarius. The sequence goes on from JAVKLA010000088.1 coordinate 4,645,164, forward strand.
ATTCAGCCAGTACCTCCCATCAGGCAATAAACTGCACCATCGTTTCTTCTGTGCGTCCTCACAGTTCACATTGGTAGGATTTCTAGCACAATGTTTCAAAGCAAGCATGGCTCAGCCTCCCACAGGGAACCACTCAGTAGGGTTACACTAAGGCCAAAGGAATGAGTAAGCTGCTGGCACATTATTACCACGAAAGTTCAGATTCAACTATGGATCACTTCCACTGCAGTAATGCTTCAGGGAAACCCTGCAGGAGAATATTCTTATGAAACAATGGAGGAAATATGAAAGCAAGCATCTGTCTATAGAGTCGCTTGCAGATGCAATATATTGAGAAGTTCCTTCTTGCTCTACTTAGTGAGGACAGTCACCCATCTTAACAGCTCTGCGACTATGAGAATTGTGGGTTGCCACAGAACTGCCAGATTTCAATTGCTCTAAATAAAAAATTACAATCAGAATCAGTCATTGACCTCAAACAGTTTAATTCAATCAAATCTCAATGCATATAGAGAGTGAGCCTAACATACATTGTGTGCTCTAACATTGTTACAGTCACTTATAAAACATTGCTGTGAGTTTAAAAGACAAGTTCCAATGCAAGATCTGGAGTAGGAATAAGAACAGGGGAAACAACAGCAGAAAGTGCACCTAAAGATGTCTTAATTGCCTATAAGGAGTAAGAATGCCCAAGTCCCATGTCTCTGATAAGAACATCTCACCTTCAGCATGTATTTTATGTGTAACCACTTGTGCGTGCACGTGTGTGGACAACCTTTGTAGCATTCAGTGAGGTCTGTCCAAATCCCCGATTCCACCCTGCCAGTGCTGTGGCTGTAGATGCTTATGTGCCTTTCTCTAAGTTTCTTTGTGAAATACGTATCCTGATTTCTGTAAATGTCAAGTCATAAAGCCAACCATAAGGATGCTGCCTGAACTATATTCTACTTACACACATATTTTAGGTACCCAAAGCCTAGAGATAGAAGACACCAGTTTCATCCCATGCTTCCTGTTTGGTTTAAAAGCAGATACTTGAACAGGTAGATTCTGGGTTAAATCTGGCTTTACATAATCTGAGAGACCATGTCTGCATATGGGATAGGATAGAAAAAGGTTTAGCTGCTACCTGCCTGCAAAGTAACCCCAACATTTAAATCACAGAGAACCACTTGGACAAGAATAGGTAGCTGTTTGGCAAGAACCCATAGGAAACAACCTGTTTCAAGCTAAGCTCACTTCTTTAAAAACCCATAACCAACACATATACTTGCATGTTCCAGTTTAGAGCTTGTAACGGTTTAAAGGATTACACTTGCCCCTTTGGCAGTCCATAATAAAGTATCAAGTCCATAATAAAGTATCAAGTTCAAGGACTGAGACACAGTCAGAATGTATATGGGAGAGATGTTCAGAAGGGCTTGAAGCTAAAAGTCCTGACCCAGTACGTATGTAGGAAGGAAATGCCCGTTCATCCACAGTAAGAGAAGTGGGAACTTAGCTCTGTAAACTGTACTTCATTCTGGATGTGGACTTTACCCGTGATCTATTAGACATTCTTCTGAATATCTTGAGGGTTTGGGGTTTTTTTGGTTTGTTTTGGTTTTGGACAAATGCTGCTTGTATGAATAAGGACAGTGGACCAAGGCTTTCCTTTGTTCCCCTGAAACCTCTTGCATTAGATTAGATCCACCACGCACATGGATTTTATCCTAATGACTCACCCACCCAATTCTTTCTGATCCTATTACTGCACTTCTGTTTAACTAACTTGCCAGCAATAACACAGTAACTCTATTAGCTTCTTTTCAGACTGAAAATCAGGAACAAAACCCACTTTCTGCAACATGAAGGTTAACTAAGGAGTGCTATTTGCTTTTTGTCTTATGACAGCTCCATTTGAGATGAAGCACTCAAATCTAGGTGAAGACGTCATTGTTGTCATTTGAGAATGACCACCCTAAGCCATAACTTTTGTCTTTCCAGCAAGTCACTTTTCCAAGAAAATCCAACGACTTTGCCAGAAGTTTTTATTTTACTACTTTAGGAATTTCCAGTTGAATTTTGCAACTTATTACCACACTTGAATTTCTTAAATAAACTGTATCTTAGACCGCTTTGTTAACACCACTGTACAATTTTCTGTGAAAAAACCCTGCTTTTGATCTCACTTGCTGACCAAACAGGATGGGAATTTGTCCGAGTCACCATCATAACTGTGGGTTTCGGCTCAGACATCTGCTAAAGAAACTACATATAGGAAATCAATTAGGAAATTAATTTTAAAACTATGAGACCCTATCTTGGTCTGTAATAGCTTGCATATTGGTGTCTTCAGGATACTTGCAAAGGAAGGGGACTATAACAGGGCAAGAAGAAGGAGCTCACAGAAGGGCAAGCAATTTAAGTTCAAGCACTCCTGCTGTTTTACATTGCATTATGTTTTCACAGTTGAATTTTAATACATGTTATGGCTTCTTGCAGCCAGATGTATAGTTCCTTCTTACACAACTGCGTAAGTTCAAATAGTTAAAAACTGATTTAGTCTCTCAACTATATGCTACACTGACCCAAAACTTGAAGAAAAAACTAGACATTTCTCAATTGCTACTCAAATACAGCCTTTTATTTCTTTTGTATTTTCATAATCTCTAGATTTTGTCTTCCTAAAGCCTTCTATTTTAATTCCATCCGCAGTGCTGTTACCTAATACTCGCTAGCAACAACAGATAGCTCTTATCAAAAATTGGCTCTTTCATTATATGATTTTATTAACTTCTGATGGTGACTTAAAACCTCTTATCCTAACAGCTGCAGCTTACATCATATGTATGACCATGGCTATCATCTATTTCAGGAATACTCATAGCAATTCAGAAACTTCATAGTGAATGTATGGCCTTTGATCATAGGCTTGTTAAACAAAGCAATGTTCTTCAAAAAACAGGAATAAAAACATGCTGTACTTAAGTTTGAAAAAACAAACACCATAATTTCATGTTGTGATTAATTTTTTTTAATATATCAGTACGACTCTCATTCCTTAGGTGCCACTACATTAAAACAAACTGTATAATACAAGGTGTAAGTCTAAAGGGACAACAATGTTTTCTCTAAACTGTACTCAAGTCTCCTAAAGTGAGGCAAATTTGATTTTTGAAGACTCAAACTTATCCTGCAGCAGTTACCAGACACTTTGCTGGATTTCAACACTGATGGTGTTTCCTACTTCTCTATTAAGCTGTTACTCACGCTAAAGCAACTAGCGCTGGGACTCAGGAATCTCTATTTTACAAGACTTGTTTGCAATCACAGCAAGGACATGCTGGAATTGACCAACACTGAAACATTATATGTAAAATTCTACTATCAATAACATTACATTCCTGTCTCTCTCAACATTCCTTTTATACCCTCCAAAACACAATTTTACAGACCTGTCTTCAAGGACTAACTTCTAAGTAACCTTATATGTGCTTGTAACTTGACTTACAATTGTGTTTTTCAGAAACCCCAACTAGCTACTTTTACTTCCTTTTCCATTTTCTTTTCAAAAGCAAGAAATAGTTTATTTACATTAGCCATCAATCTCACAAAGATACAATGAAACAAAAGGCATAAACTGTATTCAGTCACTTGCCACATTTTTATTTGAAAAATTCTGCAGAACCTTAAAGAAAAATCTTACCTGAAACTGCCGTACACTATGAGAAGAATAGAAATCAGGAAGGTAGACACCTGACTGGAATCCACAAGGGAATATGCCCTGGAATTGGGAAAAAGAAGGCAGGCGTGTCATCACGAATGTCCATTTCTCCAGTGCCATTTGCTAATTATTTTTCTTATTATAACACAAATAGAGAATTGGATGACATATCTTTATGGCAGCTCTCTCTAAAGTTCTTGTATCATCTAGGAATATAAAACCTGTAGCTTGTAAATTAACTTTTTATATTCAAGACTGCAGCATGCAAAATCTGTACAACAACCAAAGGACAATTCAAAAGCCTTATGGTAACTTGTGCTGAACTCACCGTACGCAGATTTTTTTCCTCAAACACATTGAAATTGCTTCAATTGCAACTAACGCAACCTTGCATGTAACTAACACTAACCTGTTTTTTGTAAGACTTATGTCTTAACTGGTAATAGTTAAGTTGCAATATGGCAGTCAAGGTTCTCTTAGTCCAGGAAAACAAAACAAACCAAACATCACAACAAGCTGCAATAAGCATTTATTAAACCACACACAATTACTTTCCTATTACATCTTGCACACCACTTGATACAGCATTCCCAATAGAAATTTCAGCAGGAGGCTTAAAACCAGCTTTATTTAGATTGATTCCCTGATACAGCATACCTTTGTGTTTAAAGCACAGAAACATAAATATTAATATTCACCAATTTTGTTTTCCTGTCCTTAACAGACCAAACCCTAATATGTAGCTTACACTGAAACTTCTTTTCATCTGGACACGGGCACAGAACGCAGTGTCAGCAAGTTCCCAGCTGACAGCCAGCTGTGGAGAGTGGGTTTGATATGCCAGAGGACAGAAAAGCCTTTAAGAGGGACCTCGAGGAATGGACCAACAAGACGACGACAGCTCGCAAGTCAAGAGCTACTTAGCGCTTGTGAAGCTGTATCCTGAGTATTGCATACAGTTTGGGGGGGCCTCAAAAGAGAAAAACACTGGCACACTGGAGCAAGCCAAGCAGAGGGCCACCACGCTGGTGGGGGTACAACGTCTGAGGAGAGGCTCCAGGGGTCACACTACAACTCCCACCAATTCTTCAACAACTTGTGCTAAAGTAATGGAAAAGCAAAAGAATCATGCCCAATGTTAATTCCATTAGTCTGATCCTACAAAAAAAGATAACTAAACATTCCTGAAAACAAACCGAAAAGCCTAATTCCAGCAAGACTATAGATATGGAACAAAGATAATTTAATTACACGATAGTTCCAAATTAAATATCACTAAGCAAATAAAAACTAAAGCTACAAGACAGTTAAAGAATCACTCATCCCATTCCCAATTTAAAAGCAATTTAGAGAAAATTACCAAACCACTAGACACACACTTAAAAATACTTTTTTAATACATAAACACAAATGTGAACGTCCTACTATAGAAATTCAATAGTAAACATCACTGAAAAACAGACTGCCTCTTCTAGATGTAATTATATACTTGTTGAATAAGCTTTTAAAAAATGAGAAACTACTTTTGTCATTACCATAAATAACTTCAACATTACCCCGCACTAAAAGTGAAAAACAGATGTCTTTTTTGCTCATAAAGTTGGCCAACACAAAGATGATCCTAAGCTTTATATATACTTTTTATTTTGGACATGTTTGACCTTTAGTTTCCAGACTGTGGAACAGAGGTCTTAAAAGCATCCATGAAAATCAATATACTGAATTGCAAATACACACAGTACGTCGCTAAGCACTTCCAATAAATGCTGTTCAGGTTATATAGAATATAGTTCATAGCATATTACTTTTAGCCAATGATTAGAGCTAAGCAGACACCAAGAAAACGCTTAAGGATGAGCAGACTAGTTTTATGTCCTGTTACTAGCTTCAATTTGAGGGTGAAACATTCCCTCACCCAACCTTGAGTGAAGGGAAAGGGAAACTTCACATCTTGTTTGGATTTGAGATTAAATAGTGGAATTCATCTATTAAAAGAACCTTCAAGAACTCTAAATTTATAAGAAAAGCAAAATGATTGAATGGAATTTCAACTGGGATTAAACATGTCCAGGGTTATGCACTAAACTTTATTAACTGTTGTTCATAAAATTATATCTTCATAAATTGGAAAATACTTTTGAGATGAACAATGTTTTCTATATAATTCATCATTCCGTGGCAACTTCAGAAGCTATGATAATTAAAATGCAATTTCATCATAATTACTAAACATTAGTCAAAACAAGGCTGTAAATGTTAGAAAGATTTATAAAACAGATAAAATAAGGATGATCATGGATCAGCCCTGTCCATAATCCATTGTTTTGTATTAAAAACTCAGGGCGCTTTGGTACAATGAAAGAAATAAAATACACGCAAACCCATTCTAAACAATGATCTAATATACCATAACCCTACCAATAGGCTGCAGTGATGATCAGGACAGCTATCTGCTAATTCTATGCAAGGGAGAAATAAGAATGAAAGTCCTTCCATCCTGCACAAGAAAAGTGCAATAGTGTAATTATAAACTCACAGACCAGTGATGTTTCCTGACTTCTCCACACAGAGAATTTATAGCGGGACATCCTAAAAACTCAATGTTGGTATCGCGATTATGTTCTGGGAAAACTCGTGTTCACTGATACCCCAGCAAACAGGGCCAGGGAGATACATCCACATTTCCCTTCTTCTTGAGGCAGTTGGAAAAAGAGCAACACAAAACACACACAGTATCACAGGTCTAAGAGTGACCGCACGGCAGTAATCAAGCGAGCAACTCAGGAATGGCCAGATTCCATCCAAAGTTTCCAACAAAAGCAGCCCACAAGCAAACTTCAAGAATAATTGTATAATGCTGAAGTGAAACTCATCATAATAAAATCCCACATCTTTTTAACATCTAATTTCCCTACATTATGTAAGGTATTGCACAAAACCTGAAAACAGAACTGCTTCCTAAAATCCTAACCACTGGACAGTTCATTAACAGACTAAAACCCTTGATCCCAAATAAACTCTAATGCATTAATCTAGAGATAATGAGCAAATGACAGCATCACATGAAAGTATCAAGAAGTAAGATTATGTCAAAGTTTTTAATATTATTCAAAATGCCAGGCAGTGATCTACAAACTCATTTGTATTTTTAACTGAAATTTAAATTACTTTCTACAAGTCCAACAGAGTTCATATGGATGTAACTGGATCCGCCTATAAGCATATTTCAAGTATGCAAGTTTGCATTCTCTCACAGCCAAACATGGCAGTGCTACGTTCTTCTCAAATGGGATCAGCCAAAATCAAAACAAACCCCCCACACTTACAAAATTTTCAGGAGTTGGAGTAGACTTTGTGGAGTCACATTTAACGAGCCTTCCACTGCTCATATAAAAATGAAACCATCTTCCTTCGACAAGGTACTTTTGTAAAATTAAGTATTTAATCTCAGGACAAGTAGTGGAAACTTATGCCCAGAAAATGCCTGTAACAATCATCTGTATAGCTGTCCTTTGACTTAAAATACTGATTTTAGAAGCAATTCTTAGTACTTACTACATGACAATCCACAAAAAAAGATCGTTATTCTTCATTCTCATTCTGAAAATTAATACTGGATAAGGACATGCTAAAGACTGCTGTCTTTTGTAGGACTGACTTAAGCGCAGTTGATCTGCACGCCACATTACAAGAACAACTACCAATCCATTTCTAAACTGTAGTATATATGCAGAACACTGCTCAAAATATGAAGACACCACCGGTTTTCCCAGGGAAGTATATTTTTTAGGATTCTTACACTACCACACCCAAAATTCAACATCCATGTAAGGAAGTTGCTTTACAAGTTATTTAATCAGGCTATCAGATTCTTGCTAACTCAGTCAAGTAACTAATAACTATTTACAGTTATTAGACTACAATATTAGACCCATATATTAGACCCAAGCACTTTATAAAATAAACACACTGATGGCTTACTTTTCTCTGTAAGCTCCTTTTCTCAGCCAGCTAGTGAGAGGTAACTTCCCAAACGCCTTCTCTACAACTCAAGAGCTCACTCTGAACCTGCATCTTTACACAGCTGAGATCAATTTTAGCAAATTCTCTGCCATTAGGCATCTATTTCTGGAAGCTTCATGGACAAGTGCTTACAACACAGAGCTTGCTAAGGCATGCCAAGACAGAGACACAGCAAGCACTGTTCTATAACATATTCTGTGTGTCAGCCCTACAGCTATACAGCGAAAGTATTGTCCAGACAACAATCCAAGCAGCGAGCTCTCCAGCCTGGCACAGACTGCTCCATAGACCTTTACCTACAGAACAATTCCAGGGATGCCCAGCCATTGTAACACACCACAACTTCCACGCGTCCCAAACAGCAACCATGCAAAATACGCCACACCAGTTACAGCTGGCATTCCAAGCAGCCCTCTCCCTTCTTCTGGGAAAAAATGAATAACTTCTGTATTCCCAAGGGAACAGAGACCCACTTCATTCCCAGCTGGAGAAGATGGTAACCAGCTAATAAAAGCTGCAACAAAAACAGTAATAACATTACATTAGAGACACTTGTAAGCTCTCTTTCCTCTGTATCAGTAGCTGCAGGTCAAGCTCTTTTTCCCCTGTGGCCACAGGTCCAAGCTCACCTGTCTTTGACTGTGAACCTTCACCCTACAGGGTCTCTGCCATCTGACTGCTTTGGTATTTCTTACAAACCCCCCTCTTTTAGCCCTGCTGTTCTCTTATTACGTACATACGTCTTAATTCCTCTGGTTTTGTTATTTCTTTTGCACTTCCAGCTCAAGAAAATCACCCAATCAATGCAAGCACTGGTTTTCATGTTCCAGCTCTTCCTTATCACCAAACGATAAGCAGTTTCTTGGTATGAGTCTCAACAGTCCTTCCAAACCAGCAGAAGAAGTCCCTTAGGCAAAGCCTGGTACTTCTTTTTGCCCTCCCTGTTGAGTGTTAAGTATCTGCAACTCACTCTGTTCAATGAAGACCCAGAGAAAGACAGAACTAGGAACCAAATGTATCTCCTGATGACAGCACAGAGCATTACCCTCTACATAATTTACTCGTCTGACGTGACCACAAGCCAACACTGCCATTACAAAAGCAACTTTTTCCTCACCTTTTACCAGTCACCTATTATCCCGTGCCAGCACAACCATTTGCAAAACCACATGGAAAACTAGACCAGGGGACTTGTCTGCTTGAATAATAATGGAGAATGGATGGGAAGGTTTCTCAAGTGATTTAGATTCCTGATCTGGCATGTTTCTGGACATAGAAACAAAGAGGAAAGACTTTTCAGTGCCAGCATTGTCTTAAATACCCCAAAACTATCGCCTCAGAGATCAGGGGAGTTGTATGTAATTGAAATAAAAACCTCTTTCTGTTTGCACAAGAAGCCTACTAAACGGATTATCAAAGAAATTCAGCCCCTCTATCTTTCAGTAGCAAGTATCACTCCCCTGACTTCCAGGTACAAGAGAAATTATTGTGAAAAATTCTGCCAAGGGGGGAATGAGAAGCCTGTGCGCTGAAGTTTCCATAGCAATGCACGTTAAAGGCCTTGGCCATGAATCATTCTCATACAAACGCTGTTATAACAGCAGCAAGATAAACTTTCCGTGCATTTACTGGACATATACAAGAACGCAAACAATAAAGCAACAAATAAATCACATCAACTTGAAAAGTGCAGTAGATGAACTAACTTCACTGAAGTTCGCATGAAGAGACAAGATTGCATTTCATCAGGTATTTTTCTTTATCATAATGTCTCGATCATAATATCCAAGCATTTTCAAGATTAAGGACAATAAAACTATAAAAGGAAGATAAGCATACTAGATAGGCTAGAGTAAGCATGGATTAAAATAGAAGAGAGGTCTTTTATTTTGTTTAATGGGACCAAATCTACAACTTGCAGATATCTATCACAGAATCACAGAAATTCACATGGACAGGAATGTCAGGAGGTCATTTAATTCCCTGAGTTATAATTTGATCTTACTTTGGGGAAAGACCATCAGTCAGTCAGTTATTACAAATGTTTACCTCACCTGTTGCTTAAAACACTTATTGGTGAAATGGGAAGACTTTTCTTGATATCTAATGTAAGTCTTTCTGACTACAATTTTAGTCCATACTTTTTCTCCTATACAAAAAGCCCTTCAAAACTCACAGGGAGCTTCTCATACCAGACACAACTAGGGTAAACTGGATCCATATGTGAAGTCACCTGCATATTTCAGTTTCTGAAGGATGTGGCTGCTTGAGAAGTGACGACACAAAACTTTGAATACTCTTCAGACCACATTAAAAGCCATGACTATTTATTCAATCCATATAGTACTCTTCATCTACACTTGAAAAATCAGTTTTATTATCAAATGTGCACTGTCTCCTCACCAGGTAAGTGACAATAATCCACACCCACCAAAATATGTATCCCACTCTCCCAATTTCCATTCTCTTCAAAAGAAAATTCCTTGTATGTAGGTACCAGTGCTGCAAAGGTGGCAATGAAGCATCACCTTCCCTGCCCTATTACTTATCATTTATTTTCAGAAATTGCTGAATGCATGCATTCAGTTTGAGGGTCCTACCTCAGCAGACAGTCAATTCTTCCAAAGGGAACCAGAAAAAAAGAAGAAAAAAACCACCCAAACCCCACAACCCACTTTTGCTGGAAATCTGGTGTTAAATCAAAGTTGGAGAAAGCTCCCTCCTCCCCCTCCTTCAAGGGTTTTATACATTTCAAAAGCTGGTTTATGTGTTTATTACATCAGTGATTGCTATAGCAATAGAAAAACAGAAAGTCAAGAAATACTAGTTGGTAAATTCAAGACAAGTTCAAAAATATTTTGCAACTCACTTACCCTGCCCCACCCCTGGTTTTTGGAGCTATCAGCTGTAGGCAGAAATCAACATTCACCTTCACACCGCTGCAATGACCCTATGCATCAATTTTCTTTTGACCACGCAAGAGTATGCCATTCATGAGGAAAATATTTTCTTGAATCTACTTGTCTCTGGTATTTCCCAAACATTCTACCAACTATTTTATTCCTTAAAAGATGCATGAATGAATACAGTGATCAGGACAATTTATTGCTATGAGCAATTCATTTTTGATGCTACAATGAAAGGTGTTTGTGAGCTATCGCTGTAGCATCATTTAAGAAGAGCAAATCAAACTCAAGGACTCCAGAGCACAGCCCTAAGGCACATGAAAGAAGAGCACCACCTTGTACATGAAGATCAATTACAGTTAATTGTGCAAATATTCATTCTGGTTGGGGGAACGGACCCGTTCCGTAGGTAAAACCAATACTACTTTTTTCCTTTACTGAAGTCCAGGTCAAAGGTATAACTAAAAAGCCTCTTTCAACTGCCTTACATGCGCAAGATATATACATATTTAAGAGGTTCCATTAGGCTTGCTGCCAAACCAAAGTTAAATCTGAGTGTAACAGTTAAAGGTATAATTTTAAGCGTGAAGTCATGGCACCCACAGCTGTAAACATATCTCAACACTATTCCATTCTTTAGTGTGAATCATAAGAAAAACAAGCAAATTGCTATGGCTTCACTTACGTTAAAGGAATAGCTTCTTTTCTAAAGTAAGTTTATAATTTCATCTCATTGTCATGTGCAGATAAGGTCTGCTAAGTCTGAGTAGTTTATGGAAACATGGATCATATCAGAAAAAAACTTAAAGCAAGTCTGAAGTGAAAAAAAGAGTAATTTGAGATGTCCCACTAAAATCAGATTTTCCTACACAGACTTAGTTGGGGCTCAGGCAGGCATTTCAAAGTTGTAACCAGAACATAATTCTGCTGTTTATCAGACACAGGGCTCAGAACAACATTTTCACACTATTAGATACCAAATATATATTTATTTTTTCACACATCCAACTAAAAAAACCTAATTCCCTCTTCTACCCTTTCCAGAAAGCTGCTTTCCTAAAACTCTCATCCTAAAGCCAAACATGAAGCTCCCGACTAAACTGCTAAGAGAAAACACTCCTCTGAGCTCACTTTGAGAGGAAATTGAAGTATACAGCCAGTAAGCCATTAGGAGAGACAATCTTGCAAAAAAACATTTTCTGTTAAAAACATTATCTGAGGTACCCTTTAGCTTCACCCAACTGTTTGCCAACAGAACAAAGAATTACATCCTTCACAGTGCTTCAGAATTACAGTAACTGGAAGACTTCCAGATCTCACATTCAGCTTGGAGCACTCACTTCCTTGCAGGAATGGGAGCACAACTTCCATTCCCTGCATGGAAGCATAAGAATACCTTATTCATTCAAAGAAGCATTATTTCCAGCCAACACAGAACAGTGCCCCTGTACGTCAAAAGCATTCTCAGCTCCTGAACAACCCACCACTCTGGTGGAACCACACTAAACAGGATACTTGGGAGCAACATTTGCAATCAGTGGTTAATGGAGAAAAATTACATCCTCAAATAAGTTGTACTGGACACACATCTGCTTGAGTATTAAGTAGCCAGAACCAAAATAAATATCCAAAACCATACTAAATGTCTTTGACATTGCTGCAACAGAAAATACAGGCTTTTTTATTTCATACTACTCATTTGTAGACTGACTGGGAGCCTAGATACATAATTTTCACCTCTTACCTACACAAACAAAAATAAATTTACTTTTTTGAAGTTCATTGTTTTATTGAGGAGGGTTGGTTGGTTGATTTGGTTTGGGTTGGGGTTTTTGCTCTAAAACAGACAAACAAAAAAAGACCTGGGAACCTCCCCTTCTTTCTTTCTCGAAGAAAGAAAGAAAAAACAAGATGTCATGAAAAACGGGGTATGCTTCTACTGCCAAGTATATGTCACCACCAGCCAAGGAATCCTCTCCAGCAGCAGATTTTTAAACTGTATCACAAGTATGCACAACCGCGAACATTTTTTGAAAATGTGAACAAGACATCCATACAGTAACGTCTGCAATAATGGATCCCCATGGAAGGAAAGTTAGTAGGTATCATTTCAATGAGTCAAACTGAACAAGAATATATGGAAAAACACATTTGATATCAAAACACAGAGTCTGTTAGTAGTGAATGTTTTACTCAATTTTGTATTTTAATTGAGTAATGTTTATGTTAACTGAGCTGTTTCAGATCAGCTAACTTATTCCAGAACACTGGCATCCTACTACAGACCAGCCCCAGCAAACTGCTGAGCCAAGGCACAGCCCTGGTTTTACTCTTTAAAACAATTACTACTTTTATCCCTTCTTGACAAATCTAAAGGACTCCAGCTTAAAACAGGATTTGCCTATGTTGGTTTGAAAATCAGAAGTCTGAGGCAAGAAAGACTAACAGACCAGCCCTGCACTGTAAATTTTAGCCACCTTCAGTTAGCTCACCTCTGACTTCAGCGGCATTAATAGAGTTCTGCCAACAAGACCTCCTTTTTCAACATTTGCCATTACAATTAGCTTGGGTTTTGCTAGTAAAACTTATTTTATTCATGGGCAGGAAAAGAAGAAAGAGGTGGAAAAATTACCCCAGCAAACCAGCAAGGTGACCTGGCAAATTATTGTTTTTGCAAAGTGAGTTTTCATTCAAGCCAGCAGTTGCACAATTACTAGGTATGACGCAAAGATGAAAGGAGTCAACATGTGGCCAGCAACAAGGTGGGACTAAAACTCTTTTAGGAGGAGCTTAGAGTTAAGTCTGATGAAGCACACTGTAATACACACACCTGTAATCCAAGCTTTACTGGAGCTAATGTAATTGAAACAAAACTAACCTTTCTATTTCCCTCTAACTAATGTTCTATGCAGAAGTTAGTACTGGTTTAATTGTTCCCAAAACAGAGCACAGGTACCATAGTTGCTGCAATCTATGACAACATTTCATAATATTTTGTGCTACTTAGTTCTTCCAGATTTGTTTTCACTAGTAAACTCCATGGTTGCAGCGTGCAGTAGTATCCATCTCTTGAAAACTGTAATAAAAGTTATCTGTCCCCACAAGCTCTTTGAGCACCCACACACTTTTATAACCCCCAGCTCTCCAGACACCTTTGCTACAGCTGCATGGTCCCACCACAGTATAACACCTTGAGGCACTGGCCATCCATTAACAAGATTGGCAAGTAAACCCCAGCATCATTAACATGTAAGGGTATTCAGTGAGGTACAAGAAGTAGCCATACCGCATTTGCAAGGGCCAGACTATTAGTATGTTAAAAAACACATTTCATGAGAATAAGACTCATTTGCTGAACTAAGTAAAGCAATTTCTTGTCTGTAATTGTCTTCGTAGTTTATCAATTTGTAGAAGGCTTCAGCATACTACAGAGGACAGATTAAAGTTTTGCTGTACTACCATATAAATTGCCAAAAATATCAATATAATGCTTTTGTGGAAGAATTAAAATCAGCAAATATCAGAACAAGATGTAAATATATAACAACGAAAATATACATAAATATATGTATGAGACATCTGACAAAGCAAGAAGCTTGTGGCTTAGCCACAAGAACTAACTGACCACATAGGAAGACTTTCCTCATCTGAAAAACTGTTTCCACCCTCCACAAATAATCAAAAGGAAGATTGGAAGGAGGGAGAAGACAGGAGGTCAAATCAAGATCTGTTATGCACAATCCTTTCTTGCCAGAGCCACAAGCATATTTCTTAATGTAAATTTTCAGGTTCCAACAGACCAGTCAAGTCTGCAAAGGTCAGTCCAATATTTAGCCTACCCCAAAGCTTTGCTGAAACAGCTCTTCTATCTAAATTACCACTTTCAACTGTATGAATTTACCAAAAATAGCCTTTTTTACATCAGGAAAAAAAGGCAAGGGTGTGGTTACTGTAATTTAAGTCTATGGAGTACCACTGTGCAAGCTGTCTACAGTTTTATGCTACACAGCTTCATCATGATCCTAACAACATTGTGCTTTCAGGAAGGGCCATTTGGAAATGTCAGTGGTTATCCCTAGCTCAGGAAAGTTTTCTGCAATTTTGACAGCTAAAACCTTTTTGGGTTATAAAGGTATGAATTTATATCCCAGTCATATATGTAACCCAGAGTCTTCAAGCACTTGGTAGTAGTGCATTAGACAGAAGACTGCTTAGTGCTAGGTTTCATTTTATGGCACTTACTCTAGTTACAGGAAGATAAAAACTTCCCCAAAGTCTTCACCTTAGGCTCCCATCTATGTTTTGATCTCTGTAAGCCTTTTTCTACTTAACAGAAAAGCTCGTTAACAATGACTATAATCACCTAAAACATGAGGATGCTCCCTACTTCCCATTTACAATAAAATACATTTACTGCTTAAAGAACAAGCACAAGTCTCTTCTGCACAAGAATCCCCTGTTTGATAACAAAGCCCCAACCAAGCTATATAGTGAGATGTTTACAATCTAACGGTTACTGCTGCCGGCCACAGTACAGTCAGAACAGACTCAGTGTGGGCTCAATGTGGGTATTTTGCTTTTACAGGAACAGGAAGACCTTTTCTGAGCAGGGTTAGAAGCCACTGCAGTGAAAATGCTGACTAGCAATTTATACCATGACTCCACATTGTTAACACAGCTACTACAGTACAAGTTACTACTTTCAGCCAACAGCATCTCGGAGGACCCTAAGCCATAACTAGAAGTTGTCCAAGCTGATAAAACGTGGGTGTTTTCATTATTTGGAATTAAATATTTGTCCCAGTCTTCACTGCTGCTCCAGCTGCACCGGGAAGACAGTGGTGAGCAAGCATCTCGTATCTGTCTCACAATTCATATTGAGATTCATATTGACTTTGCAAGCTATTGCCAAACAATTAATGTACAACCTCTGACAATAATACGTCCTGTAAAAGTGTCTTATACACACATACAAAATAATTATGCTTCCACCAAAAGAAAACGAAACCAAACAAAAAACCTCACCAAACCCAGCCTTCTCTCCCATGTATTCCCAGAGCACCAAAATAAGCTCATGTAATTGGTCATACTGGACTAGCCTTACTTTTCAGTACTTCAAAACTGTGCCACTCAGACTTTAAGTTTTTCTAAATTTAGAAAAGTGGGGGTTAGTAAGACTTCAGCTCTACACTTGTTCATCTCATGAACAAAGCATCTTGGGTCTGTAGCAGACCAAAACCTCTACAATAGTATCACATTACTTTGGCAGACACACACACAAAAGTCAAACACCTCAGATGAATCAATCTATTCTCCAAACATGCAAATATGATCAAAAGGCATATTTATATAAGCAGAAAGTATCATCGTTATTCCTAATAATACAAGAAAAAAGTGCTAGTGGGGGAAAATGAGCTTCAAGGGTTTAAGGAACTACCAGCAGCTGAACCCAGAAAATTTAAGGTATGTTTAATTTCTTCCTTGAAGCAACAGCACTGACTGAAAAATAAAACTCCTTCTACTTTCCACTATAAGTGAAAAGCAAGCAGTTTAAAACATTTAAAAAAAAACCCAAAAAACAAACCTTACATATAGTTAGAATAAAAAGCTTTAAGTAAAATCTCACACCAGTTTTTCTGTAATATTGTAATGGTAGTATTTCATGGTTCAAGTACTTCATTTGTAGAGGAATAATGCACTGCTGTTCACAAAACCAGAAGCATAATTCTAAAAAAATCAAACAGCAACATATTTTGCTTTTTGAAAAGCAAATGCAAGGCAACTTCTTTACAAAGAATAAACTCCTTTAAACAGGCAAAAAAATTCAAGAATCATTAGGATCTGCATTACTAGTATGTCAAACTACAGCTTTTCACTGCTGAATAGATCCCACTCAGAGAGAATGCACAAAGCCGTATTTGAACACACAACGATTCCCATGATTAGTTACAACCAAGGTGGTGGAGGGGGGAAACTAAGCTTAAAACTGGGATTTTGCTCCTGTTCTGATGCAAGTCATTGACTCCCTATTAACTCGAGTTAAAATTCTCACACCCACAAGCACAGGACACACTCCACAAAGTCTCTTAATCAAAGGGAAAGAACAGCTATTATACTTAGTACAGAAAGAAAACAGAAACAAGTGAATCAGAGCTACATGTATTTATTACAGGAAGAAAACTTCTGAGTTTAAAGCACCAAAATGACACACTACAAAGAAATACAGATAACCAATGCAGCATGTTTACAAGGTACCTGTGCCAAAGGCTCGGTGACTCAGGGTAGCATGAAGCTAGGAAACATTACTTCAGTTTAAATTGTTAGTATGGCACCAAATGCATATAAACAGACTCTAATGCAATTAACTTGTTAAAACTGTGTATGATTTAGTACAG
The DNA here is from genome assembly GCA_034782735.1 of Sagittarius serpentarius. NCBI lineage: Eukaryota > Metazoa > Chordata > Aves > Accipitriformes > Sagittariidae > Sagittarius > Sagittarius serpentarius. The sequence continues at coordinate 4,662,194 of JAVKLA010000088.1, forward strand.
AAGTCAATTAAGGTTTTACATAATGAGCATTACAATTTTCCCATACTACTGAGCCTACTAATACTAGTATTTTAGATAGACACTTCTGTAGTCACGTTTTTCCTGAGGTGTTCTCTCCTCTTCATTTCTTTTTAATCCTATTTTGTAAGAGCATACAATAAATAAAGCAGAGGAAGAATAGAGGGCTATTAAGGGGGAAGGCAGGCACTGGTATTTAAGTGTGAATTTAGCTTTAGCGTGAGCAGAATTATCAGCCTGTCACTGGAATGAGTGCAGAAAAGAGTTTCTAAGATGACTAGGAGAGATAAGAACTGAGTTTATTTAACCTAGAAAAATACAGGGTACGGGGAGAAGCCATCACACAGGCAAAAGGAAACACCAAATGGGGGAACTATGAGATTAAAATTACCTAAAATGGTGTTACTAGCAATAGGGGAATTCACATTCTTTCCCAACACCAAACAGTAAACTGATCCAGTTGAACAACTTTTTCCCCCTCAAATGCAAGTTCATTTTCAGATTAACATCTCCATCGTCACACAAACACTAGTGACAACACAAGAGACAGCAGTTCTTCCACTTTCATGCATTGTGTTTTCGGGGGGTGGGGGGTGGGAACCAAAACCCAAACAACACAAAAACCAGACCCGTTCCAAATGTATTATCCAGTATGCTCTTTTCAGTCCTGAGAAATGCGAAAAAGAAAAACGTATCCTACTGCTCTTTTGTACTCACTTATTCTAAACAGTAGAGGTTTAATGAAACGATAATGTTCAGACAGATTATTAGAGGCATCTCACATGCTGAGCCTCTGAACGTTGCCATGATTATTAACAGCAACTGTCACATCTGCAATATTGCACCACGTAAACCTTTTGGACAAATTGAAGTATATGAGGTTTCATGCACCAGACCAAATGAAATTTGTATTTGACCAGTATCGAATTATGCCCACTTGAAAATTTAACTAGTTTTATCAGAGAGATATTGTCATTTTGTTATGTACCATTCTTCTTCTACAAACACGAAATTGAAACGTACACACCAAATTCAGCATCAGACAACACAGAGGGCAAGTCTGTAACATTTCTGCAAGCCCAGGGATAACCAGGTTCAAAAGCTACTAGAAATCCCAAACAAACCCAAAAAGATTATTTTCACCAGAAAAAATGTTTGCCTTTTAAAAAGCAAACTTCTGTGGAAAGGCATCAAGATAACGTTACACAAGAGAGTAAGCTCTCTCCTATTCACCAGTCATCCATTAATTTGCAACGGTCATCCTAAATATGCAACTGACACTCCATAGCAAAAGGACCGAAGATGGTAACTTCTGTTGACATCTCCCTCTTAATGTAACATTCATTTTATTTCATTAATTTAAGTTGTACTTATTTAATGGGTGTTGTACACTAGACAAACTGGAACAGATCAGAGCAGTGATCCACTTCTAAAGAAATGGTTTTACTTAGGTATTTACTAAATGTTACAGCAGACTCAGATTAAATCTTCAACAACAGAACTCTAATCTAGACAGAAATCCAATCCAGCACAGCCAGGAGCAGCCGCATCAGATTTTCCAGGTGTTAATAAAAATCATGACACTTCCAACCACATGGATAGACAGGAAATATCATAAATACAAGTCACGTTAACTTCTATTTTTCCCATCTTTAACTGAATTGCCTTGAAAAGTGCAAACTGACACTTTTGTATGAATCTTGAAGCCCACTGAAACAACAGTCTCTAATTTTTACATTAACTTAAAATAATTTCCCTAAGGATTAGGGAGTTAATAGCTCAATACTTCTGGGAAAAATAGAGAATCACTGGGCTTGATATGGATGTCCATGTGCCAGAAGGCTCAGAATGACTTAATATATGCCTGGCATGTAAGAGCTACTATAAAACAAACACTGTGGTTTTGAAGACATGCTGCTGATGCCATAGTAGAAGACTCAGGTTTCCATGAAATTTTACATGCTGGAAGCCTAAACGCTGACCCTTCAGCATGTATTTTGATTCACATTTTCATGTAATATATGTAGTAAACAACAAAATACCAATTAAAGTGAGTGACCAGATTTAAGCATTTCAAATAAACAAAACAGTCTTTTCAACTCAGCAACAATCTCATGCTATCATAATGCATACAGGTAAAATCAAACTGTATTTGTGGAGAGGAGCAATCTCTTATTAGACCAGCTACCATACAACTGGAGAGACATAAGCTTTTCAAAACCTCTTGTGATTATGTACTGAAATCCTTAAGTGGTACAAAAAACACCTCCTATCAGTCAGTTTTAAAAATTGCCTCTCACCACAAATACATTTACCATCATATCAACAATATTAGAAAAATGGTATAGTAACTAACTAAAATTTGAAAATCTTAAGTTTTCCTGCTTGAGGGAAAAAAAAAAGTGTAGAACTAAAGATACTCAAAATATGTTAAGAAAATTAAAAGGGAATGTCACAGTTCTCTAAGCAGCACTAGGAAACTGGTAAGTGGGAAAAATACCCCTCAGCTGCAAATGCAATTTTTTAGCAATCAATATTGCTGAAATTTGGAATTTCAAAACACATTAGCATATTTGCATAAGACTTTTGTGCTAGCCATTCAAGTTTCAAGCTTGGCAGCCAGGACACATTTTTAAAGCAGTATTCTGTATAATCAAGGGTGTAAGACAGTTCATATAAGACAGAAGCCTAGCTCTCTACAAAAATATTTCAGTTCAACACATTTAATTCATTTAACTTTCACAACTTTCTTGAGGTTTTTCTCCATACACTTACAATGTATATGGGAATGCCTTAAAACCATCATGTACTACCTAAGTTTTCTTCTCCAAATCCTGTTTCATTCATCCATTTTTCATTTTCTGAATCCAGAAAACTGTTTAACACTGATAAAGAACAATTTTCTACTAATCAACTTATCTCATCAAAAACCTACTTTTTTTCAGCACAAATGCAAACACCTGGAGTCTTAGAAACGTTACAAATATATTTCTTATGTCCCCCATAACCATTCCTTCCTTTCTAATTTGGCACCTCTGCTCGGTTTCATCCCTGTTCTGTGTTCCCATGTCTCAAAGCCACCTATAAAAATACTACAGAGGTAAATCCTTCCAGTATCCTTCTGTAATCCTCAAGAGTTACTTTAAGCAACAGACCAGTCTGAAAACACCAGAGTCCCCTGGGAAGCCAGAGATTACATGCTGTTGTGCTGCATTTATATTTCTGCTGATATTTCTTGCTCAGGAACAAAATGCTTTCCTGGAAAAGGTTTTGTAGCGAACATCCAGATGTTTAACCTTCCTAAAAATAACCGAGTTCACCTTTGGAACACAATTTTAATCCCAGAGCACCCTACAGGCAAAAGCACTCACATGGGAACTAGAAGAAGATAAACTCAGCTCCAACAAAAGTTAAACTCAGAAAAAAGTAGTAGCAAGATGACAAAGCTGACTCAAACTTATTAGCATTTTTTGTTGATTGTTAAAGTATTAGTATTATACGTAAGCCACCTACTAAATTTACACATAATTCACATTGTCTGTCACATTGCCTTGATTCCTATAACTAAAAACTATACGCTATTTTGAGTCCATAATATTAAAATGCTGTTTCACTTTCAAAGCATTATTCAGATTTGAATACACAGTGATGAACAAAGTAAAACTGATGATTTAAAAATATCGTTTAATCATCCTTAATATTTTATTTGAAAACTACTTTTGCATAAGAAGTAAAGCACAGTGAAGATGTAGCTACCATAAATTTTAAGCTGCATTAAAACACTATTTCATTACTGCTTGGTGTTTGGGGGACTTTTTAAGTTAAGATTTTATTCATGAGCAACTGCATCTTGTGGTTTTGAAATACAAAAAGAGAAAATTATCTTAATCAATGTGTAACTGATTAACTTTCATCAGCCATGCATGAAGTTGCAAATCAAATACTACAGAGACAGAAAAGTAGATTACACACATTTCATTCACAGACATCAATTCCAAAAGTTTACAGAAACAAAGACACAGAATGCAGAAGAAAGGTGCTGCTGCTGCTTCTGGACGTTCAAAAAATAATTTTAATATTTGAAGTTTATAAGTAACATCTAGCTGGAACAAACTCATGCTCTGTTAAATTATTAAGAAAAAAAATAAAAATCAGGTCTGCTCAAATTCATCCCAAGCCAGAAGAAAAAAAACCACAAAACTCTGGAAAGTGTGATTTCAGTCTACATACAAGTACTAATACCTACTATACATCCACTTAACTATCACCTTTGCATAGCTGCTAGTGTGTGAAAATATCAAAAGCCTCCGGATGAGAAACAGGAAGGCGTTTGGAATTCACCTCTGTTAAATATTATTCTTGCCCAGATTCCAACAGTGAAGATCCAACATCAGAGATCCCAGGTTGTCCAGACCAGATTTTTGTCAAGTCCAGCAAATGAAGGCTAGAACGATGGACTAAAGCGTCGCTAGGGGAGCTTCCGCAAGTGCAGGCACAAGCCACAGATGAAGTCCCATGACACTATATCTGGAAAGAAGAATGTACATGCAGAAGACCCTCCCTTTAGGTTTCTCTGTCTACCACTCTGGAAAGGAGCAGAGGCTGATGACAAAGCATAAGCTGCTCTAACACTTCACAGGAAGCAAAGCACAGGATTAAGCAGTTTAAAATCAAAACAGCACAAAGTTTAAGACATTTTTCCTGCCTGTTTAATTTCCTATATTTTAATTTTAAGAGAGTTCTAAATCGAAGTATCTGAAATGCAAGAAAAAGCAAATAATTATGTAAAAGGAACAAAGCTGGGTGACATCTTAATATGAGAAAGTGACCAAAAAAGTGACAAAAAAGGTGACAGATGTGATTTCTGGATGAAAAACTGAAGAGAACTGTTTTCATTCAGGACTTAACACTGGTTTGTCCAAATGTTCTCCTCTAATCTCTCCAGAAATTACTTTAACAGTATAACTCTTAGAAAGCACACTTTCAGCCCCAAACTATTTCTAAAAATACTGAACACATACAGAGCCATGCTCACAGCATGCATCTTAAGGCAAGGGCTCACATTTATTTGTGATACTGCAAGAGATGCTTAGGAGACTGCATTTGTGCAAGTCAGAGTGAAGTTTTCAGATAGCAGCTAGCACTTGCTGACACCTCACTAGATGAATGGGAACAGTCCCCTTTTTTAAAACTGTCGTGCTTTCTACAAATTTGTTCGAGATGTTCACTCAAATGGTGGTGTAGCATATAGATACAGAGGTTATTTGAGTCCTCCTACCTGGGCGTCTGAAGCACTTCATTTACAAGATCATGCTCCCTATACAGTCAGTGGAGAGAGGCATGCTTCTACTGATGGTTTGCAACTATCCTCTGGTCTCTCCATTCAGTTCAGGTGCTTATGCAATCCTAAATTTGGAGTTTAAAATTAAGATGATGTGAATAATCACCCCATAATTTCTGAAGCATGTATGAGTATGAATTCAATTAACGTACATAAATTTTAATACTTGGTATTTTCTTTCTCTGATGAATAACTTACCGTGAAGATAAGAAACACATGGACTGACACTAGCATGATTTTGGAAAACTACATACAAAACATGTGTACAATCCAAAATAGTTTTCACCCAATCTAGCTCATGATGAAGCTAGTCTTCATTCTTTTCTCTTTCAACAGCTCTCACTTATTATGTTCACCTAAGCAACCCTGCAGGAAACGACAGACATTGCTAAATATTAGAAACTCTGTGGAAGGCAAATGCTGGATTTGACCAGGAATGTGACGACAGAGTTTGCTCTAGGCTTCTTTCATGTTTTAGAAAGCCAATTTGCTTATCAATTCCTTTTAGGGAGAGAATGACATAGATTCCAGAGACGTAATCATCTATATGAAATCTTGTTTCACAAAACAGAAAGTATGAACCAGAATGTCTGCTCTCCTGGGAATGAAGGAGGATAAATATCTAATCACTTAGGTCCTTGACAAAGAAAAACAGTATCTTTTATTAAGAAGAAAGACTGGAAAAGCACTTTCTCTTTTAAGATTAAGCATCTCATTTTCTCCTGCAGCAGGTGTGCAATGGCAGCACTACCCAGTTACTGACATGGTGCAGTATGAACTACCACAATAGAGACATCTTTAATGTCATCGGCAATGTTGAGGATTTTCATCTTTTTGTATTAAAGAAGAATTACTAATAACTTCTTCTGAAGACAGGAAAGAGTATACAAGTTATCCACCACAATTCAGACAAGACGGAATTGAATCCATGCTACTTGTAAAAGGAGGAAAAGAAAAGAGGCAAAAGTAGCATACCAGGCTTGCAATATGCAATCACAATGTATCACAGAATTATTGTTAATTTTGGAGTATCCACTGTTAAAAGGGGACAACAAAGACACTACTATCAGTTTTCTTCAGTGCTGGTATTTCCCAGGTGTTTAACACATACTTTAATTAAGCCTCCTAGTTTCCCTTTAAACTCCAACCAACACTAAAATAGTCTTATGGATTTATTACCTACTTCCCAGACTCTCCAATGGCTTCCCTTTCATTCACAATTGCAAAGACGTCTCCTTTTGGTTTCTGAGACCTGCGTAAGAAACTCTGCTAAGCATCAAAGTACCAGTCATCAGCTATTTTGTAACTCATGGCCTTCCCAGTTTCAGGCCCTCAGTACTAAACAGAGGGGTCTCTCTGAATGTGTTTCTCTCTAGTGGAACACAGATCTAGTTCGGAGCACAATGTTTCCCCTAACCACATCCCTCCATATCCACCAAACAAAACGAGGCTCTTCGATTCCCTTCTACCTTCAGTAAATAAATACCATGAATCAGAAGGTTATATATTTTCATTTGTAAACTGTGAGCTACCTTAGCAATAACTGTTCTATAAATTTACAAGACAGATAAATTGTGAGCATAAGTAGGCTGTATTCTTTCCCTGCCCATCTTTCTGTGCAATTCTAACAGTGTCTTAATTAGCAGCATGAATTATTTGCCAGGTAATAGGGAAATAATCAAAGCACAAAATTATGATTTCCCTGAAAGTTCAAACGGAAGACATTGGCTAGAGATATAGCACCTGAGACATTATTAGCAAAAGACAAAAAAAAGAAATCTCTACCACGCCCAAGCTCAGACTACTGCACAAGTGAAAAATTCCTTTACAAAACACAATACAGCTATATGAATGCTATGATGCTCCTCATGGTGGGGTATGAGAAATGTAAGCAACTGAGCCTGGCAACGTCCTAGCACATCCCTGACGGTTACCTAACTTAATGTTCAGAGAATTGTCACAGGCAAGTTGTAGCAAAACAGTAGTGTCTGTAGCATTTGATTACAGACTTCCAATGCCACAGCATAAGCCATTCAATAGAAATGCTTTTCTTTCAAGAAGTTAAACAGTTATGAATTCCTAAAACAAACAAAAAAAATCCAGTCCGAGTGAATGCCCCAAAGTATAGAAGCTCTTCCTGAAGTTTGTGTATACAAATAATTCAATTTAAAATAAACTTAAGTTTAGTGCTTCCAGAGTCAATCATTCTTTCTCCAGAACAGTTTGGAATAGTCAAGTGACACTATAAAAGATAGCTCAAGTCTCTGGCATCTTAAAACACAGGATGTTCTAGAAGCACAGAAATATTCCTCTTTATAATTAGTGAATAAACGAAACAATCTGAAGTGTCAGAATAAACAAATAAGCCAGAAAAAGCATCACAGAATTGCCCAGCTCTAACTGTCCATACAGATAAGTTTAATGACTAGTTACATGGAATTTCTTCCAGGAGAGTCCTTTAACAGTTAATATTGGGGGTTTTTTTGCTAATACTAATGATCTGTAACACTGCCTGTATTTTCTAAGAGACAAGCACTTTACAGTAACGAGTCCAAGAAGTGATAAAACAGAAATATTTTCAACTCCAGCATAAGCAATGCAAAGCTGCTATTTAGACAAAATGCCAGACTAATGGCTACATCCCAAATTGAACAGAAGACCTAGATTCAGGACCACACACTAGCTTGTAATTCCCGTTTCAACTATGGAGATGGAATATGCCTTGGTGTGAAAATTACACTTGGTACAGAACACAATGGCTTGTTAATAAGCAAAGCAGGTAACTGATTGCCTTGCCATTAAACTCTGCTGAGATCACGGACTTCCAATTCTCTCTTAACGTCATGAAAACAAAAACACGGATCTTACATCTAACCATCACAGTTACATAAAGGGTTTCTCAGCCGCTCTCATCATATTTTCTACTTAAGAGAATTTTTGTAACTTTCCAGAGGGGAAAGCATAGCTTGGCTAGGCAGCAAGGAGGTTTTGTAGCTGACCTAAAACAGAGCAACACCTTAAGAAGAACAAGGAACCACACCACTAATCACATAGCAGCAGAAACACAACAAGTTCCTTGAACCTCACCCAGCACACCTTCACATTCATGTTATCTTTCCCCTTGGGAAGAGAGGAACCCAACACTTTCGTGTGATGAAAACCGCAAATAGTATTACAGAGTTGTGCAGGATTTTTATTACCTTTTGGCCTTATGTTCCCCATTGCCTTGTATCAGAAATGGGGGGGGGGGGGGGTATAGTGGCATATCTTTGAGTTTAGTAACACAACATTAAAAGAAAGAAAAAAAAAAGCTTATTTACAAACATGCTGAATATTTAACTGAGGAGCCCCCCATCATCAAGAAAACATCCACTTAGCATTGATTTCTAAAAACTAATCTCAACATACTACACACCCAAGACAGTTTTAGTTACAAAACACCTACTACTCAAAGCAATACTACTTATTTCCAAAAGAAGAGCATTATGAATTTATATTAGTTGGGCATTTTGCAGAGTCACTGTCCTCAGGTGTCCACAACCAACCTTAAGAAAATCTAAATACTTGCTTGATTTTACGGTGTTGAATAGCTTGCATGGAAAAAATATGGCACATCACTCCCCTGATAAAGCACCATACTTTCTAAGAATCATGAATTCACATCATTCCTACAACTATTTTTAAATTATTTCCTTTGTTTCTCTCTCTTGCACAAATTGCCAGCAAAAGAATTAATAACGCAGAGAAACAGAGGACCAGTTGGATCTCCTCAGATGATTGGGGGCATTATTCAGTGTCCGGAGGCATCAGGAGATTCTGGTATCTCACTTCAACAAACAGGTCTTAATTTTGAAAGACTATGGCACTGCAGGCTTTCCAAATTAGTCATGTAGATCCTATTAATACATTGCCATGGAGTTCTGGAATCCTGTTCATCCAAAGCTATCCATTTCCTATGCAGCAGCAAGATACAGGATATTCAACAGCAAGTTCCTCAATAGCATGGAAAAATACCATTACAAAAAACTTCCAATAGTTGAACTATAAGCAGTAAAGACAAGGCTACTATTAGTAACAAGGGATAAAAAATTTTCACACTTTACCATAATGAAAGGGAACCATATTAGTTTTTCCAAAACTGAAGCAATAAGTTATTTGACAAAGGTTCCAGATAATTGAGTCTTTGACATAAGAAAACACAGCCTGTCTTCCAGTAATGCAATTCAGCCTTGCCCTAGACACTGTCAGTAATCCAAGTCCAGAAATGGCATTTTTCTGAATAAGGTTGTTCAAGATAAACACTCTGTATGACTAATAGCTCAACTTCATCTTCCTCCTCTTGCTCCTCTTACAGCCATATTACCCGAGTATCGGACATCCGCTGAAGATCCAGAGCTAAGTTCATCTAATGTGCAGCGGAGCCAAGGCACATCATCCTGGCCATATTTATCAACACTCAGTCATATGCAGAATATTATGGTTGTCGTGGTGCCAGCAAGCAGTTAAAAAAGGGCAACAACAAAAGAAAACATTAATTATGTGGCAGAAAGAGAGGACTCTCAGGACATGTAGGGAAATTCCTGTACATCTGTTAGCCTGCAATATTCTGCAAGAGAAATCCCAGTGCGAAGGGCAGAGCCCCATAGTAACGCTGCTGTGCTGAGACTGTCCTTCAGCCCATTGAGGCAAGTGCAGATTTTGCATGGCCACAGTGGTCAGACGCCTGCCAAGGTGTCTTAATTATGTGAACTGAAGTGACTGCTCAGTTTGCTACACCAAGAGCTAACCAGGCAGCCCTCAGCTGAAAAGCACAAATAATCTAGCACTAGAGACAGGACAAGCTGTATTGCCTCTGAGGACCTAATAAAAAATTTCACCTTGAAAATCTTATTGTAAAGCACTGTAAAACAAATATGTAATCATTTTGGCAGCTTTGCTCCAACAGGAAACCACACACCGAGCAAAAAGATTTAAGACAATAAATCTTGGCAAATCTGTAATCTGACTTCTTATGGGATGCAGAGAGGCAGGTAACAGACTAAACCAAAAAAGTTCACACCAAAGTAAGTATCTCCATCTGAAGCAACACAAAGAACACACAGAGAAGTTACAGCAGGTTTCCCAACAAGCACACAAAGGAATACCACTACTCAATACTGTATTTGATCTCATCCAGAAGCCAAAACCAGAAGATGAAGTCGATCCTCTTCTATCTACACAGTTTCACTCAAGACACATACATTATACTCACTCTCAAAGTATTACCTAAAAACATTCTGTGCATATTCCTGCTTAACTTCTTTGCCTTGTGGCCAGCTCCAATTGTTATCACCAGGCTCTCACTCTAGCCCTGCTCCTCATCTTGCATGGGCATCCCAAGGTTCTCATCAAAGCTTCACTCCAGGAGAGCAAACTGCCCCAGACCACTATAAAGTCTGTCAACACATCTAGATCCAGCAGTACAGATATTCTTCCACTAACCTTGTTCTAATTATCTGAAGTATAATACTCACTGGAGTCAAGGCCTAATAAAAGAGGTATTTATTCACAGTCATAAGGTTTTTTTCTGTAAGTGACAGAGCTGATTATGCAGAGCAGAACTCCAATAGCAGAACATGCTGCAAATCCCACCTCTTTGCTAACTCACTGCCTCCTCATAAAGGAAATGCAACAATTGAAGCTCCACAGTGGTTCAGAGACTGAGAAAGTGCAAGAATACCTGTACTAGAACCATACAACTGGTTTATCTGTGAGATACAGGCAATGAGTGCTACAGAAAAGCTTAACATGTACACATGCAGGCTGGGAAGAATTAAATTAAATCCTAGAACAGGTTCCACAAAGATACCCTAGCAGACACCCCAGGGTCTCTATCTTTTCCAACAACTAGGTATCATCACTTTGTAGTTTACATAGATTAATGCAGCTGGCTATACTGATGGAAGAACACACACCTAAGACTTAGTGTACAAAGGCTCTATGAAGTCCTCTCAGGTATGGAGGATACTGATCTGAATGCTGCATTGCTTCTTAGACAAAACACTTCTTGCCATTCCAGTATAAAAATGTTTTCTTATTTCATGGTTTAACTTGGTGTCAACCAGATCCTGGGCTGTATCTAAAGAAGCGTGACCAGCAGGTCGAGGGAGGTGATTCACCTCCTCTACTCTGGTCTCGTGAGACCCCACCTGGAGTACTGTGTCCAGCTCTGGGGCCCCCAACGCAAGAAGGACATGGAACTGTTGGAGCGAGTCCAGAGGAGGGCCACAAACATGATCAGAGGGCTGCAGCACCTCTCCTATGAAGACAGGCTGAGAGAGTTGGGGTTGTTCAGCCTGGAGAAGAGAAGGCTCTAGGGAGACCTTATAGCAGCCTTCCAGTACCTAAAGGGTACTGTACCTGAAGGGGGCCTCGAAGAAAGCTGGAGAGGGACTTTTTACAAGGGCATGTAGTGATATGACAAGGAGTAACGGCTTTAAACTGAAACATTTAGACGAGATGCAAGGAAAAAGTTCTTCACTGTGAGGGTGGTGAGGCACTGGCACAGGTTGCCCAGAGCAGCTGTGGATGCCCCCTCCCTGGAAGTGTTCAAGGCCAAGTTGGATGGGGCTTTGAGCAACCTGGTCTAGTGGAAGGTGCCCCTGCCCATGGCAGGGGGGTTAGAACTAGGTGATCTTTAAGGTCCCTTCCAACCCAAACCATTCTATGATTCTATGAACTTCCACAGCAATTCCCATACCCAAGTTACAAGTATTCAGAATACCTTGATTCTCTCTAATACTTTCTTAAAGATATCAAAATGTAGTGGGCTCATTAATTAGAAAAAAGGTTATTTGTTTTTATCACTAAAGTCAGAAAAGAGGATGTTATCTCATCTATATTGATTCTACTGTTGACTTAAAAAAACAGAACAAAACCACACCTCATACCCTCTGACACTTAGGCCAGTATTTTATTGATTATGTGCTTGGAAATCCAAACTCTTTTTAGCCATGTATTCAGAAGTCAGATCAAAAAATAAAACTGACAACTAATAGTTTAATCAAAGCATTTAACAAGCAGGCCTTACAATCAACAAGCCAAAACCAAAGTCAAATTGATCAATACAACCTTGTCATACAGAAAGAGCAGCTCTGAGTGCTATTGATGCGTTGACTTATCCGCATGGTACAGGATTATGATATATACTTTATCATTACATGCCTGGGTAGAATTAAACACTATTTTCATAAAAATTCCATAAAAGAATGAGTTAGCACCATCAGCACCAAACTATGAATCTTCAGTGACAATGTTTAAAGTATATTCCTGTATGCGTCAAAGCTACAGAGTAGCTAGTCTAGCCAGATTTAAGCAGCTTTCATTGTGCTGGGTCTGTAACAAGACAAATTAATGTTGTCAGATGATGGCTGGTGAGATTCTAGAAGTGAACATGACGTTCACTACTGCACAAAGTGAAGAGAGGGAATTCAGCTGGCATGAAAATACAAAATACAGCCCATCAAAACAGCCACCTTGTTTTTGCTACCTTCAATTAAGTGAGAGGCAAACTCAAAGAAAGGTCTTGACAGTAACAAATGCAGCCACTTTACAGTACAAATACACTGCATACACGACAGAAGGTGTCCTGTCAGAGACTGGACAGGGCTTGATCTCTGCCTTGCAACCTGCATGCAAGAGAAGCACGGTACATTAAACCACTTGAGTGTCACGCTTAAGGTAGCAGCTTCAGTTCCAGGTGCAAAAAACAGGCAGCAGAACAGATGGAGACTGTTTTCAACAAATTCTAGCCCAAATATCTTTGTTTGTGACAACAACAAGAAGTGGGAACATTCTTTAGAGAGGGTGCTTTGGGAATCCTATGAAACTTCTTCCAGTAAAGCACCCTGCAGAGAAGTTTTACGGCAGACTTTTTTCATCTTTTGATTTAGCTTTAAGGTAACTCTTTTTTATGTCCATCTGCAAAAACATTAAAAAAAAAAAAAAAAGAGAGAGAAAGATAACTAGCTGGAAAACTAACATTGGGGTTCTTGTAAGGCACTTAAGTATGATAAAGAGGTTCTTTCTGTTCTGTACCATCTGTAACTGCTTACAGCTGCATCTGCTTTAGAAGTAGTCATTAGCAGAAAATTAAAAAAAAGTCCTGCTCTTCACTATTTAGCTTTAAAGTTTCCTTTTTTTGAAAGAAAAAAAAAAAAGCTCTTTAAACTATTTTCAACATAAAGCTTAATTAGATTCTACTTTTCATCTTCAAAACCCTGCAGAGATCATAATATTCCCCATGAGAGCTTTTAGCCCTTTGTGCTAACTTCTCAGAGCAGCCATTCAAGTGAAGGTATAGAATCAGCCACCTCAAGAAAAGAGTTCACCGAGCAGATAATCTTTCTTCCAGCAAACAGACCATCAATCTGCACTTCTAAAAAGAACCAGAATGACCCTGCACCATCAAACCTAGAAAGCAAGATACAGACATACCTCACCTCACCAGTCTGCAATACAGGCTACAGAAATCCATATAATCCAGCTCTGCTTGCCTCCTGCTGTTTCACCAACCTCACCTTTAGCTAACAGTCACCTGGAAAATAGACTTCCCATTGATTAAGTAAGTCAAAGTCATGCTACACCTATTTTATCTTGCCAAATGGGTCTGACACAGATGATGGTGAGATAAATCACAACTGTAGCCTTGAAAGTGGTAAATTTATACGTAAAAACAGTCTTTTGTATAACAACATACCACTGAGCTTTGGTCTGTTACGTCCAACATATCTGTACCAACAGCTGGTTGAGCCAAATTACAATGATTATTTAGAATTCACTGTTGAATTTCTACCCACTACAATAATTTCCAAATAAATTTAAATAGTTTTAAATTGGAGCTAGTTAACCAGCAGAAGAAGGGACAGCAGATTGCTAAGTGCCACAGACACCAGAACTAACACTGCAGCAGAGACAGAAGTAACTCAGCTGCTGTGTTCACCTCTGTCCTGCTAATCACACCACCGCAGAGCTCAAACACTTTGTAATGCTAGTTCTTGTCCAAGCTATGCTATCTCAAGTGAAGTAAGCTGAACTTACTAATCCAAGTAACTACTGAAATTAAAATAAACCCTGAGGCTATACACTTGCTACTAGCTTAACCTGTGTGGAGAAAGCCCCTGCAAAACTATCTGTGCATAACTGCTGTCAAGACAGGTGCACCAAATTTACATGCTGAGACGACCTGATTGTTTGTACCACCTGAAACTAGGCTGCACCATTAATTCATCAGTATGGTGGTTTTGCTATTCTAGCATGAAGTTGCTATTTGTGGTACTACTGATACGAGAAAACAGTGTAAGCAAAAAGTTCCCAAACTTTTGTGATTCAGTGGAACACTATCAATTCTTAACATTTCTATTGATCTCTGTAAACTTCTGACAAACTTTTAAAGTTATTTAAAATTATGTATCATTGCAAAGTTATCTTCTGGCTAGTTATCAGATGAACAAAAGGACCTTTTAAAGATATCTCTGTCCAAAAACAGCAGAGTCCATAGGAATGAAGAAGTAAATTCAGGTTTTCGAGACAGAAACTAGCAAGCAGAAAAGCACTGACTGGGTAGAACTAATCAATAACACCAGAGGACTGGAGTGTGCTTGGTTTAAAAGCCAGTGGTTTACACTGCACAGCACTTTTTTTCCTTTTTTAGCAGCTGGACTGAAGAATAATCTAGATTCAAGCCTATTCCTGCAGGTAAGCTTGCCAACTCATGCCTAAAGTCAAAGACTGTGTGTGTGAACAGAGGGTGGAACCCCCTGGGTCTCCTCCCGCTTCCCCCACACTACCTTTGTTGTGGAAACGCCTGCAGAAATGCAGCTAAGGCATAAAAATGGAAGAGAATTATTTCACAGTCTTCAGCTACATACCCATGCTGCCTGGGAAAATACTTTCTTGGGTCAAAAGCTTATGAACTAGCTACAGGAAGTAAAGGAAGAACATCCAAACCTGACAGACACAGAAGAAAATACCATTTTCAGAAGGAAGGAGAGAAGAAATGAGAGTCAAACACCATCATTTTCCTTTCATATTCCACTGGTTAGGGAAAATGCTACCATATATAAACTGTAAGATATGATTATATCTCTCCAACTTCTATGTGGGCAACTTCAGTAATAAAGGAGGCATCTTAAGCACAACATTGTGCAAGAGAATAATTTTCTTAGTGCTTCTCCTCTACTTCAGGACACTGGCTGTGATGATTTTAAAAGAACCTTTGTTCTGACAATCCTGAAAAAAAAATTCACTCCATCCTTAAACCCTGTCCCCACACAGCGAAGTATAAAGGACAGTCTCATTTAATATATTTATTATTTTGAATCCTTGTTGTCATAAGATATTAAAAATGTTCTGGTTTAATTGATTAGTTTTCATTTACAGAGTATCTTTCCAAAAAGTCAGCAGAACATTCTGACTTTGACACCCCTATCTATATCAAGCCAATTAATGTGACATATAGATACGGAAGCTATCCAAGGGAATTTGGGACCTGAGGCTTAGACGTGGCCCTAAAAAGAAATACTCAACAGAATCTAATAATGAAGATGACAGCACAACAGCTACACAATTAACCAGTTCCAGGATAATGTCATCATGGTGGTTCTGGTGGACAGACACTTAACGTATCGTGAGAGCCGAGTTTCTGTAGGGATGGCACATGAGAGGAGAACCCTGGTCTGGCAGATCAGAGTATTTCAAGCACAGACACCACTTGTAAAAGATGTAGGAGAAAAGATCATCAACGTAGCATCCTTGGAAGAATTAAAGAGGGAGAAAGGGGCATCAGGAAGTGTTGCAATGACACATACGCTCTATTAATCTTATTAAATCATCACCTTTCAAAGTCAGTTTGATTGCCTGGATCCAGTTCAGCTAGCACATTAGCTAGCTTGTGTTTCACTCCACTCAACCCACATAACTGGCTGAATTGTTTCAAATTTTAATCTTAATCAGTTACACTAAAGCAATGTAGCACCAAAAAGAAAATATGCACAATGATTTTTTCTATCAATTTCAGCCTTGGTTCTTCCTGGAAACTTTACTCAGATGTCACCAGAATTAAATTAGACTGACTAAATGGCTTGTGTCAGTTGTTTGTTTTTAGAGTATATTATAATGCTCAGAGTCATCATAAAATGTCAAAGGGCAATAAAGATGGTGGCACTTATGCCAGAGACGTTGATACATCACATCACCGAAATAATGAAATAAAATAGCTGAGATACTAAAAAAGACCAGAATCTGTTCTGCTCTTCTTCCAAATTTTAGGAAATTGGAATCACTGCATTTTAAAAAGCACAACACGTATTTCAAAGTACTTCTTGTAGGAAGGTTTCATAAGTACACATTTTTTGGCACTGTGTTTCAGTGACAACCGATTATTAACAGAGATTACAGCAACTGAATCTAGTATTTGAAGCTGTGGTATTCACCAAAACACAACTAATCTCAGAAGAACTTAATATCCTCAATTCGTTTGGCCTGCCTGGTGGTCCACACACAATTCCTCAAATTCCAACAGCATCAGGTTGCTTAACTCATACCAAACTCCCAAAGTACACAAAATAAGCAATTACTTTATTGGATCACACCCTTCAACAGAAGAAAGGGATGCTCTCAGGCTCATCAAACCTGACACAAACCACAAGAAAAAGTAGTGATAATGGTAGACCCACACACCTAACGGCTCCCTTGCCTGTGACACAGGAAATCACATTCAAGTCGTCTTCTATTTGTAGGAATTCAGACTTTCACCTCTACAAAAGCTGCCTGAACTACCCCCTCGGACTACAGCCCCTTCAGTCTTCCAAACTACATTTTTGTCAAGGCAGGAAGTGGAACCCAGGTCCCCACCAATCCCAAATTAGTATTTTGATCCTGAAGGCAGAAAAGCATGCCTGCTTCCTGGTCCAGCAAATATTTACAGTATTCTATATGAAGTGAAACAGATTCAGATGGACACACAAAGCTCAGCTTCTGAATAACACATAGTTTGGTGATGAGAGCACTCCCCTGGAAGGTGAGATGCAAGGTCAGAAACCCTGGGGGATGGAACTGACCTCCTACATCCTGGCCAAGTTCTCTAATCACTGGGTAAAAAGCAAGGAACCACTAACTTCTGCTGCCACAATATCCTGAAAAGGCTAAAGGCAGAACTGACAGAAATCTTAATTAAAATAGGTACTGCACACCAGCACCAAGAAAACATTGATTCGTGTTCTTCACTTTAAAATTTTTCTTAAAAAATTATTAATACATTAGTAAATACAGCCTTTGCATTGAAGCAGGAAAGTTTTTTTCCCTTTGCTAATCAGAGTCATTATATATATATGTACATTCAAGTAACTGTAAACTCCAACTAATCCCATGCTCTTTGCCTTATTTGTCTTTCAGTGCAGTGCTGCAGACAGTCCCTGCATGACATACAGTCTGAGATAGCAAAAGCTAGAGGGAGGATAACAAACAAGTGAAGTGAGACTGGTACTGAAAAACAAACATATTAACTATAAACCTGATATTCTCAAATTTGCTGAGGCTTAAGTCATTTTTCTGATGCCAGATACTCACACACATTCATACAATGACATCCTTGTCCTCAGGAGGCTTCTAACAATCGTTAAAATAGAACGTGGCCCATAATTTCAGTTCCTGAAAAATTTAAGATTAAAGGCCAAAATCCATGTTTGTACGCCAAGCTTCCACAACAGATTTTGGACAGTACATACAAGCGAATTTCATCTATCTGCTTTGCAATCTGTCACCCAAAAAGTGCAGTACTTTCAAAATTCAGATGAATGATTTGTTTTGTTTCTGTTGTAAACTGCCTCCCAACCTCAAAACACCTTAATTACTCAGTTAAGGTCTCTCAACCTAAACTGAGCAAAGCATGTAAAAAATCTTGAATGTAAAAAATTATTTTACTAGCACTTGACAAGTTCTGTCAACAAGCTGTAGCTCCTCTTACTCCCTGCCCTCCCACATACACATCTAATCCAGCCAAGACTTAAAAGCACTACCTCAGTCTTCTGGAAGAGACTGTATTTTAATTCATGGTAGTAGCATCTTAAATGCTTAAATGCAATGAAAGCAAATTCTCAAGACCTCTGCATCTAGGAAGACTTTTAACACCAACTGATTTGAATTCTCCCAGGAGCAAAGACGGCATTGTACATTTACACTTATTCCAAAACCCAGTAGCTTTATTGATTACTCTGACACATCATTAGACTTAATTTCCACGCCCTTTGCATTACGTAGAGAAGTTTCTAAATATATCACCATTTCACTCATCAAACATTTGATGGCTAATACAAGAATCATTCCACTGATTAAAACATTTAAGAGGGAGTTCAGTTGTTTTTAAGCTTAGTGACTCAATACAGTGGCTTCTTTTTTTGTTCTTAGCTTACCCTCCCAGTCTGTCTCCTAATCATCACCCTGACAGGATGTGCACGCATTGCAATCCATATTACTCTTATACAGTGCTCTGGGAAAGGAAAAATTAAAAATATACTTGGTTTTGGTGTAGAAATCTCCTTCTCTCTTCACATATGAAGGCAGCTGTGAAAATCTTTTGTGCATTCAAAGGGCAAAAAAGGAACAAAGCAACCTCTGTTGCCAGACTGGGCAACAGTAAAAAGGGAGGGGGTGTTACATCAGGCCTTGAAAAACACTAAACACCTACTAACTAAATATAAACAAGATACGCATGCTGCTGTGCCCTCTAAATAGGATCCAGCGCAAGAATCTCACCCCAAGGTGTCAGAAATTAAGGAAAGACCAAGTATTTCACAAAGTAATGATCTAGGTCCTGCTGCTTCCATATTCATCTGTTGCAATACTTCCAACAGCTTGGTGCCTGAAGATAAAATCCTTGGCATTTACTAACTTCTTACTCACACTTTGGTGATGGGCAAACAGCTCTTCCCATATTTATTCCCTCCTCTGTTATAGCAGGAACTTTTGTCACTACCCAGTCCCATTTCCTTGCTGGAACACACACAGGAAGCAAAGGGAAAAGGGGTATTCCACAACCTCTTTCCTCTCCCAGTCCATTCCACTCACAGAAAATGAATTTTAGCTCTCATTTAATCTAGAACATCACGAGCAACCTTGCGATGCATCAGTCGTGTTCCTCCGTGGCTTGAAGATATGAGTAACAGCAGTATCATACATAGCTCTGGTAACTTCCTTTATTATTGCAGGTACTTGACAAAGAAAGTTTCTCTAATCACTACTGACAAGCAAACACCCTTTTTTTAAAAAAGTGCATATCCTCTGAAAGAGCATTTCCATCTGGCACTTATCCCACATTTCATGTTAAAATTAGTTTTTACAGGATGACAGTATTCAGTTTCACCAGCAAAATCCTCAGTAGATCCTCCTTTCAGGGATAACACACCTATATCTGAAATACTGGGCCAGCAAGACTATTTAAGACATTAAAAAAGAGCTAAATAAAAGCACAGATGGTCATAGGTGTGGGCATTACTGAAGAAAAAAAGAAGAGGTTGTTGCAAGAAATAACTCACAAGAATAGTGACAAAAGACAACTTATGTATTTAAAATTACAAAAGGGATGGGGAAAAAAGCGCAAGTACCTCCTTCTAGTATCTCAAGAAAAGAAAGTAATTGCATCAATTTCATTTAGTAATTAAAAGAAAAATTTAAACTCACCTTAAAATACCAGATTTCTATTTACAAAACAATAAATATAGCAAAATGAGAATTAGTTCTCATCTCTTCAAAACAACATCATTAACAGAGATGTCAATCACTGAAAGAAGCCTGATCTTGCCCAAGTGTTTGACAATGCTCGTGTCCGGTAATCACAGCTTGCAAGTACATTTTTTCAAGGTATGTCTAACACATCTGAGACAATTTTAAAAAAAGCAAACCCAAAATAAACATTTATCATATCTTAGGAAGCTACAGCGATTCTACGATGTATGTTGATAGTTACACACAAAAAGAAGCGTAATCAAGCCTTACACTCCTGGACAAAAGGAAAGCACTACTGCGACCAGGAACCAACTTACATATGTACAAAGACAGGCAGGTGAAAGGATTTTTCTTAATGTTAAATTATGTATTTTCAGATGTGAAATAAGGTATCTGCACAGCAGCTAGACATTACACCGAGGAATACGGAAAGCACTCATTCTGAGAAAGCAGCCTTTGCATTACAGAAAAAGGACCGGGTCTGGCAAACAGACAGGACGTGATCTGCCAACTTCAAAACGGTACAACTGCACAAATTACGGGATACAATTCAGTACAACTCTGCTGTACAGAAGTACCAGTTTCCTCAGTTGACAACATGCATATTTTTCCTAAAAGCACTAGCCAATTTTATGCCCAGCTGCATTACCACAATTAAAAATAAACAAATGCAAGATTGTTGCTAGAAGTGAAAGTAATTAAACGTGCATCCACAGCGAAGAGCGCACAAGTTATAGAACAGGACTCTCTAGTCTGAAACTGGATTTTTACTCTTTCCATAGCTCCCAGACAATGCTGATTGTGGGTCAAAATGCGAAGTGACAGGAACCTCAAAAACATGAGGACACATTAGTGAATATAGACACAAAATTACAGTGTTCTGACATGTAAGCGTCATATTCTTGTTCTGTTACAACCTCAATACTGTAAGAAAGAACTACCATTCCTGTGATCCACCTAGCAAGCAGTGAAGAACAACTTAAATCCCAACTTCATTCCCCTAAAATACGCAACCTAAGGAAGAGTTAATCCTCCTCCCAGCCTGTTAAAAACCTTCCCTTTAGAATACTACTGTGGCAAAGACACTCATTCAAAAAGCAAGGTAGTTAAAGATCAAAATAATGTGCAATTGACATTTTGTTTCATTCAGTTTTTCAAAGAAAGCTGACAAAACCTGGAGTAGTTTATGAATTTATAATTTCATTCTGCAATTAAAACACACTAAGACAATAGCTCACTAGACACATCTAACTGAACTACAATAAACCGTGTAAATCTGTACCAACACACATTTACTGTAACAATAGGTAGTTAATCCTTTAAGTCAAAGAAGTTGTCTTTTTATTGTTGTTTTAAAGCAGAGCAGACCACTGCCTGAACTGAGCTCATGAAACAAAATAAGGACATCTAAAAAGCAAAAGACCAATACCTATATGGGTTCTTGAGAAAGAAGCGACAGAAGATGGGAGAAGGGGCTGCTGAAGTCTCAACATGTGACAGAACAGAAATCCCCATTGGGTTCCAAGTTTTGAAAAAGTAAATGGGAAAGGTTTCCAGAACCATTAAGAACAAGAATATTCCTTGCATATTCAATCCCTTCTCTACATTCAGCACACACCAAGGTCAAAAGCTTTGATTTAACTCCCTTTTTAATACAGGTATCATAACTTTTTTCAAAAAATGTAAGGAATAACTCTGGTTGATATCACTGGAATGGATTTAAAATGCAGTAACTGTATCACAATTCAGCTGCTGCAGCGGTCAGGTCAATAGAGCTGATGCATAGATCAATTATTTGAGATGTTTTGGTTGTGATCTGTGGCAATACAAAATTATATGAAGAAATTGAACCCTGTCTCTTTGATCCACTGCTAGCTAGGCCCGAGACAGTGTCAGGACGCAGAAAAAAATGCCCTCTCATTTGCTATACTTCATGTCTTCCCACAGGAACTGGTCTCTTCCTCCTCATTCTATTTCCTGTATACTGAACAAGCCTATTGTCACTAGATGAAAACATACACACACGCCACTGATTTACCAGCCGGCCTATACGGACATAAATCTCCCTTTAGGCAGAGAGATTACCTGCAGCCTCACAAAGGGGAAAGCAGGCACCGTCCCTACTCCAGGCCCAGAGGATCGCTGCGTACCAGCTCTAGCCACGCAGAGATCCAGCTCACCTAAGGAGATCTCCGGGACAGAGAAGGATGACAGCCACACTAATGCGCACAGCGATCCTCTCCCACTCCCGGCTGTCAGCGGGGGGGGTGGGGGGAGTGGGGGGTGAATCCTCACAGCCCAACCATCCCATCCCCTCGCTCGCACCACGTCCCTCCTCCCTTCCCCCTAATCCCTCCTACTCGGCCGCGCTTAAACCCCAGGCCACAGCCCCTCCGCCGGCAGCTCCCTTTATGCCCCAGCCCCCCACCGCAGCCCGCACCCGGCAGTCCCGCGGCGAGAGGCGAGGCGCGGCGCCGGCTCCCCGCACACCCCCCGCACCTGCGCCCTCCTCCCCGCTCGGGACCCCATCCCCGCGGCGGGGACCCGCTCCTCCCCGGGCCGGCCGGAAGGAGGCCGGGTCGGAACACCCCCCGCGGCCGGC
>JAVKLA010000088.1:4688175-4732242 GCA_034782735.1 Sagittarius serpentarius
ATGGGCCTCCCTGGGCTGCAGGAGCACAGCCTGCCTCACCAGGGTCTTCCCCACGGGCCGCAGGGGAATCTCTGCTCCGGTGCCTGAAGCACCTCCTGCCCCTCCTTCTTCACTGACCTGGGGGTTTGCACAGCTGTTTCTCTTACATGTTCTCGCTCCTGTCCCTTGCTGCAGTTTCTGAGCCACAGCAACTTTTGTTTCCCTTCTTAAACATGTTATCCCATAGGCACTACTACCATCGCTGATTGACTTGGCCTTGGCCAGCAGCAGGTCTGACTTAGAGCTGGCTGGCATTGGCTCTTTTGGACAGAGGGGAAGCTTCTAGCAGCTTTTTCAAAGAAGCCACCTCTGTCGCCTCCCCCACTACCAAAACCTTGCCACGTAAACCCAATACAATGATAGAGTAAATGCAAGAGTGAAAAAGAACCTCTCCATCCTTTTGAATCAATACAGGGAAAGATAAATCAGTGCTTCAGCCTTGTCTAAAGAGCCTTTCTTACTTTTTTTTTTTCCCCTGAGAATAGGATGTAAAACTGATGCTGGTATCTATGAAACAATATCTCTGCTTTGTGTCCTTATTGAAATAGTTTCCAGTTTCTCAGTCTTGCAAAATTTCCAGCACATTAATTTGGCACAAATGATTTATAGTTGATGAGCAATTAAAGTGTAATTTTTTTCAGCATCTCAGGCTTTGTGACTAGACTACAAAATGATTTCACAAGCTTGCTCCATCATTACAGGATAGCAGTGGGATGAATTCACAAGAGAAATTTATTCCTCCTTGCAAACCCAGCATCTGCTCTTACTGCAAATTGGAGCACTGCTTGCATTCCCCAGATACTTTTCTCAGCATACCTTTTGTACAGTCTTTCTTTGGACCTACAAGACAGCTTTACTCTGAATTTCAGTGACAGTTTACTCTGACATGACAAAGTCCTTCCAAAATACCTGTTCTGTCTGGAACCTTTGATGTAGACTGATGCATTACTTAGACCTGTCAAGGTATTTCAAAACCAGCAGCAAACAAAAATAAGGTGGGTTTTTTTCTTTTTGTGTTTGGAAGGGTAGCTCCCAGAGGCAAGTGTGGTGAAGAAAAATCAGATGAAAGTACTGGCTACAAAGAATCCTCACATCCAAATTACTTAAATGTCATTAGATGACATTTAGCTAACCGTGTCTTGATTCTGCTATAACGGAGGTGGAAAGAGAACCAGAGTAACTTCATGTAGACACTTCACCTGTAAGGAAAGGACATGACAGGTATAGTTGTCAACCCTGCTTGGTTCCGGGAGGAACAAATGGAAATGGGCAGAAAGGGAAGGCAAAAAAAATCAAGAGATCCAGTTTTGACAGTGTAGCTCAGAGCTACACTAGGCTATTCTGCTTGTAAGATCCTTGTGGGATTCCCCTCAATAAAAATACTCAAAATGTGCACTGACCAGTATGTGTGACACGATTCTCTTCACTACCACCTAGTGGGAAACTCCTTCATTAACTGAGCTCCAGAGCTGCTCCTGCTCTCCAATGTTATCCTCACCCTGATGGTAGAAACAGGGAGTAAGTGAAGGGGGAACAGATGGATGACTGAGAAGAAGGGTACAGTCTTTTTTCCCTGTACTGCAAGAGGAATGGAGAGAGAGAGAGCGAGAGAGAGCGCGCCTATAATTTAAACCCATTGTGCCCTACGGCATTATCACACCATGCCTTCTAGCTCTGCATCCAGGCCAGTTCTTAATGGTTGATACAGCTTAGCCTCAGTTTAACTGAGACTGCCAAAGCTTAACAAATGTTGTCTTTAGAGATAAAGAGTAAAACGTTTGTTCTTCTGAATGCAACTGAATCCATGCAAATAGTGGTAAGGAGAAATTGGGAAGTTACTCCAGTGTCTCAGTCAAAAGGTGGCCTTGCCTCCTTCTTGGCTCTGAAAGTTTAGGTCGTTCTGCTTCTGGTTGTACTACTGAAAGTATGGAAGGAGGCAGCAATGAAAAAAACCAGCTTCCTTCTCTGTAAAAATCACATTTTCGATTATAATCACATATTTACAACAAAGACTACTAAATTAAAACATAAATGGGTATATATTTGGAACATTAAAACCACGTATTCAAGAGAGTCCTTTCCCACTGAGATACTCGGGGTTTGGAGAAATAGCTGAAATCCAACACTATGAAAACAACATATAAATGACAATTATCTCTGATTTTTCACACTCCTGTGTGCCATTTGGGACTAAGCTCCCAATGCACAATAATAATCAGGTTTGGTACTTGCGTAGCTCTCTTTTCCCCAGCCATAGAAATAAGGGTGAACATTATAATAATAGCTCTCACACTTCAAGGAGGGGATGATGTTAATGTCATTCAGGCCAATAAAGCATTTAGCCATCTCATCAGGAAGAACAGGGAAATGGTAAAGAATTATTAGAAGAATGATTTCTCTGTGTTTCTTTTGCCAATGGCAATTTTACCACCATATTCAGGGAACTATACAGGCTCCCTCTGCTAGCACTTTTATCATAAATATATTTAGGCTTTTTTCCTTCTCTGTATGCTCCTTGAAGCCACATTACACTGGCTTTATACCAGCAAATTACTGTATTTTTCATCACGTGCACTTAATAATGGATATAATTCAGTAAGTGAAAACACCAAAGGTAAAAATGGTGTTGATACAAGAAGTCAGGCTTTGGGAATCTATTCTGCCTTCCATTCTGTTCACAGGACTCTGCTGTCCATTACTTTGGTTTTACCGTAGTGTAATAAGAAGAATACAGCCCAATAAGTCTAAAATAAGCATAATGTTCCTATTGTATACCCATTTATACTCTCATGCAGTCATTCTCAGTGTTAAGTAATCCACTTAATTAGTAATTCAACTACTTTATTACATGTAGGGGAGAAGGGATTACACAGGAACAGTTAATCAAGACAGACTATTATTTACCAGCTAGAATTCCATTAGAGGAACCCAAGACATTCTTGCCTGGAAGAATACTGGAGAAAGCCAGGAACCTAGTTTTATAAAGACAGCTGTCACACAGTGTTATCATACTGTCTGCTACATCAGGAGAAGATAATAATTTAAAAAAAAAAAATGCATAGAAGTTGTATTTAAGTGTATGTAGGACAATGCACAGTAGTTGAACATATTTACATAACCTTTATTAAGCTTGCCATTAAAATAAAATAGAAATTAGACTTCTTGTGATTACTAATTGATATATTTCTCCAGTCTGCATCCAAACCAATTTGTTAATGTAACATTGTTCGAGAGCCTGGTATTAAGCTGACACGTTTAGTGTTGTAAAGCTGCTTATGCCTTGTGAATGAAGCACTGAATTTGAGGGGTCTCAACCACCATATTAATTACACCTAAGGAAAAACAAGCAATTCTGCAGGAAAAAAAGAAATACAAACCCAGATACTGCAAACATGAGAAAAACAAGCAGACAGCACTTGGTGTCTTCAAACTTAAAAAGTTTCCCCTATCACAATTACCAAGATCACATTAGTCCGGGTGACTTGAGACAAGTCATGACCCAGCAAATTGTTGCAATTAAGGAAAGCAACATATAAGCAGCACTGGTAATAGATGAAAATGGATATAGCAAAACCAAGACCTTTTCTTTCAAATATTCATCCTCAAGGCAAAATCTGTGAGTACAATGCAGTTACAGGGGAATGTTGTCTGGATTATGGCACTCTACAATTTAGCTCTTGCTCTGCTACTAGAACTATAATCTAGCTGGTTAAAGCTTTGCAGCTTCCACCCTTGAGCTCTGCTATTCTTATTACCTCATAACTGCATATCATGGCACTTGCAATAATCTGAGAATTATGATATTGCAATCATTGGTGCCAGGGTATAAAATAGGGTGCTGGCTAATTCACAACAGGAATCTCCTTTAGTCTGACCACTAGCAATTTATAACATTTAAGAAACACTGAAAAGCTCACTGGTTTTCCTGCACTGAAGAATCTGTAATACTTAATGGAGTGCTGAACCATTCACTAGCACAGTCTGGCAGGTTACAGTGATGTAAAGATGAAAGTGTGTAAGTTTACTTGTTGTTTTGTTAATTGTCCAGGCTCTTACAGTTTAAAATGGACAGTTCTAATAGACCAAGGGAAAAAGCCCTTCAGGATAAAGTGACAGAGGATATTTACCTCCTCCTCAGTATTTGAAAGGTTCCCATATTCAGCTAAGGATTCTCCACATGGCATCCAGTTGTAGCATTCAGTGAGGTCCTAACATACAAACAGATGTTAATTTCTGTTTTTATAGATTTCAAAGTTCACTGGTTTCAAGACAGGCTGTTTTAAAAGCCTCTGCAGATTAAGGTCTTCAAGGCAAACAGAAGCAACAGCAACAGAACTTTTGGGTGCATAAGGAATCCTTAAAACCACACAATATAGATAGATAATTTGTTGCTATGTTTTCTTCCCTTTGCAGTTTTTCATTGACAAATATTGCTCTTCTTTGTCTAAACTTGTCTGTGTCCCCATCCCCTCGCAAGCATTTAACAGGTATACATACTTACAGAACATAGATTGGACAATCTTTTAAACAAGAACAATGGTAATATTTTCCATCTTAGTTTAGGTAAAAGAAATCACCATGCCAAAGACAGACAGAAATAAGTAACACAGTAGGACAGAATCTCCTCTGTCACATATTGCAGGAGCCCCACAATCTGTTGTCTCTGTTTGCAAAGTCCTTGAATTATAAGGACATATAATGCAGAACTATATGTCACGGTTGGATACTGTAATTACAATTGACAATTACTGTTATCAGCCAGTAATGTTGGTGTGTCTACTGGGGGAAGGGGGGGATAAGGAAAACTGTAATAAAAAAATAAAATGCATGGAAATTGTATCAAAACACTGATAGGACAATGCCAAAAAAGCTCACCATTCTTTAAATACTCTTTATTAAGAGTATGACAAAAAAAATTCTTTAGAAGATAGATGTCTTTTTACATTAACGTTCACATGAAAATTTCTTACATTAAATGTTTTTACATGGACTCCAAATTGTTACTTCTTTTTAGCCACACAAAGAAAGCCTTCTGTATCCATCTGAGCTTTTTTAACGCACTGCAGGGAAGGGAGCTGGTACTCCGGGTGCAGACGCCATCTGAAATAAAAGCTAACAGTTAACAACAGTCCTGGTTGAGAGGGTCAGCCCAGCAGCCCGACTGCAGCTTGCTGTGCCTGGAGGGAGGAGGGGGTCCCATCTGCAAAGGAACGCTGTCCTTCAGCTGCTGACTTCACGTGTCGTCACAGGAGCCTGGAGAGCATGGCTAATGGTGCCCACAAAGGGAAAAGAGGGGCCAAGGTCACTCTGCAGCATTATCTTAGGACATTACCCAGTTTGGGGACAGCCCTACTAAGCTCCTCTTAGCTTAAGCTTGATGGGAGTGTGTAAAGGGAGACAGGTAGCTGCCCCTAGGAAACCTCCACTGAGACAACAGTTTTAAATCCTTCTGGTGATCACACAAGGAATCATTTGCATGAGATGCTCCTGCATCAAGTCCGCATGTGCACATCAAGTTATTCCCTAATTTAGCCACTTTAAAGTAGGTAGATTTGTTAATATATTTTCAGATGAGAAAAGACAATTTAGTCATAAGGACTCCCTGAGAACTGCATTAAGCGACTCCAGCCAAACTAGCAAGCATGTTTTAAGAAGTCACCCAACAGGTGGGAGCAGAACCTTAGAGTAGGGCTGGTATCAAGAAGGGATGGAGGTAGATGATAAATGAGAACCACAAGCCTGCCCACAGCACTCCTCAGAAGAAGCAGGGCAATTGATGATAAGGCAGGGACTTTCAGCATGAACCAACACCTAGGGCTATTCCTTATCATATGTTTGAATCACAAGCTCAGTGGGGCAAGCCCTGTAATCCCCTGAATTATGTGGGTACACTACTGCTCATCAATTAAGCAATAAACATATAATGGAGCTACTAGTATTTGCATATCAAGATACCCAGCAAGCCAAAGCCAGAAGTGAAAAAGTCATTTAACACTTGATGCTCTGCCACAGAAGTCAGCTGGAACTCCAGAACGTCCTGTGAGTCTTGGGAACATTCATATAAACCCACTGGTCACGCTTCTCTGCTGGAGGGTTGCACAAAGGCTAGTGAAGCTGCCAGTTTGGCTTTCTCTCAGCCCGAAGCCTTTGGCAGGGGCTAAGACTGGCTGAAGCTCACCACTGCCAGAGCTCTGAGTGGGCTCTGCAATCTTCCAATGGCAGCACCTTCTCCTGAGCCACGAGCAGCCAAACACACCTCTTCCTTTTTGGGTACTCCACCTCCTTTCTTCTATACAACTAATGGGGCCAGAAATAAGTCACACTTCTCCACCCCCGTTTGCCTAGTTTTCTTTCCATACCCTACTTTTCTCTTCCATGCTGCAGACCTTCTATTCCTTCATTTTACTCTCCTCTCTTCTGCTTCCCTCCCTTTCCCCCTCCCCCTGCTTTCTCTCCCTCTGCACTTTGTGAACTGCTGCTGCAGTGCTGAAGTCCAAAGTTCAGTAACTTGCTAAGCACACAGATAAATATGAACCTTGGAGAATTTACATTGCTCCAATGTAAACAGATAGCCAAGGGTCCCTTTATCAGCACTGGCTCAGGACAGTCGTGGGGGGTCTGAAGTGGCTCAATTTTGTATTTTGTTTTTTTTTGGGGGGGCGTAAAGGCGGGAGGCTGTGCTGTGCCCACTCTCCTGACAGTCCGGCGTGTTACCTCAGGAACATGGTGTAGGGAAGCTGGAAGCAGGATAACCTGAAATTCAGATCCAAGAGACACCAGCCTGAGGACCATGGTCTCGAAGCTGAGTCATCTTCAAGTGGAGCTGCTGGGAGCATTGCTGGAGTCGGGGCTAACCAAGGAGACCCTGATCAAGGCGCTGAGCGAAGTGGAACCCTACGTGCTCCAGAGTGAAAGTCAGCGCGCTATCAATGCTCTCCAGACAGAGAAAGGGGAACCCTGTCCCGACATCCCCAACCTCGCCAATGGAATGGGGGAGTCCAGGTTATCGGAAGATGAAACCTCTGATGATGGGGAGGAATTTACCCCTCCAATAATGAAGGAGCTGGAAAACTTGAGCCCTGAGGAGGCTGCTCACCAGAAGGCTGTGGTGGAAAGACTATTACAGTAAGGACAGATTTGCTGCTCCTCTTTGCTGCTTTCTTGCACTCTTCCCTCTAAATCTCTTTTCCTTTCCCCTTCCGCTCAGTGTCCCTGGTATTCACAGTTGATCCAGCTGCACAGAGACGGGCTTCATCCATGCCAGGACTAGCAGCCCCAAAACACTCCCCAAATTCTTTATAAATGCTCAAACTTTCCTTTCATCTGACATAAAATGCATGAAGGGAGCCGTGGAGCCTGATTACGTATTTGAAGTGCTTATATGGTCAGGCTTCAGAACAGTCCGAGGCCTGTATAACTTGCATCTCTCTCAATGTTGGATTTAAATTTTTAGGAGGATTCACAAGTTCAGTCATCAGGAGAGAAAAAAAAATAAAAAAAATCTAGTCACTCTTAACTGGTGCTACATTTGCCTGAGGATGTACGGCAAAGTGAAGCTGTAATGTTTCCCTGCTATATTTCAGGAGATTAATACTGTTAATTTTACTGGGTTTTGCTATAGATTATTGGTCAATGACAAACCAAGAGAACTTGTTCTTGTCATTCTCGTGAGTGCAAAGTTCTCCTGACTTCAGTGGGGATTTTTCTTGTAGAAAGAGCACACACCAAATGCATGCAGAGGTTAAAACCTGGGCAGAACACTCTATTCTACCATTCACTGCCTGTCACAACTACAAAGTACATATGCAGTAACAATTACAGGTTTTACTGCCACAAGAATTTGCCTTTGCATACAAGCATTTCTGAAATTAAAAGACAGGAAGAGTTCTCCAAACCAATAAGCCTTATTACAGACTCAGAGAAACATTCACCAGGATTCCCCTTTGGGATTCTTGCTGGGATACAATTCCCGTGGGCAACATAAGAGGTTTGTCCAAGCAAGGATTGGGTCCATCCAACCTATCTATCACAACAGAAGCAGAATCTTGCCCGTCTGTTTTGGGGGTATTTTGAAATGACAAGCTGATAGAAGGCAAAAAGATGCAGCAACATCCTCCACTGAAAATCTTCACTAAAATTAAAATCCATCTAGAGAATTTGTCAGGCTTTCCGATCACTCCCTTTCATGTGCAAGGAAATTAACATAAAATGTTAACAACAAAAAGCAAACATCAAATCCCACCACAAAAGGCCAGAGCTAGAAAAACAGCATTACAAGAGTTAGCATTCACTGTAAATACTTAGAAGAAGAAAGCTCCCTGGCAGATTGGGAGTTGATGACTCTGCAGTACCCAACAGAGGAAAAGTCACTCGATCAGCTTACCTGGGTGGGGAAAACATTCCCGATAATTCAGTCTTCTTTCTGGCCCAGTACGTGTCTCATCTCTTCCTCACTTCCAGGTCTGTCACATCTTTTAGTCTCCTCTGTTCCCTTTACCTCTTTCCCACTCTTTTTATGTATTTCCCTTCTCTCCCCACTTTCATCTCTGCTGCTATTCCTCCCATTTTTTTGTCTTCTCAGCTAATTCTCTGTCTCCCTTCCACTCTTTTTCTTCCCCTCATCCTTGTCTCCTTCTCATCTTCCTGAGTCTGCGTACAGGTCTTGGGGTAGTTTGAGCCCAGTGGCACCGGGCGGGCCCTGGCTAGTTACTAATTATCCAATGGCTTTATTATTTCTCTTTTGTCTTATAAATTTATAGATGAAAAGACCCTGATAAGCTTTTTGATCATTAACTTCTGATCGTTTATCAGGTCTCTCTCCACAAAGGAAGCCATGGAAGTTGAAGAAGAGCACTTGGCCTTGTCCCGTTTTCTGTAATGAATGGGTAAAGCAGGGCTGAAGTGCCATCCGCTGTGATCTAAGAACAGACACACGGATGGAGGGAATTCCTTCCTGCCACCCTCACTTCGGCATGAATTCTGGTCTCTGATCCTCCCTGCCTTTCTAGGAGCTTGCTGCCAGTCTTTCCTGTGCTCACTACCAGCCTCAGCACAAGAGTCTTAGACTTCACTTGCAAACCTGTGATATTAATGCTTTCCAATGAATAGTCTCACATCTCTCTTTAGACAGTCAGTTGAGCAACATTCCCATTTTACAAATGGGAACTGAGGTACAGAGAGATTCTGTGACCTACCTAAAGCCCTAAAAGTGCAGAGAAGACTGGGCAAGAACAAGGATCTCCTAAGCCTCATACTGGGTTTTCTTTCATCAGTCCCCTGTATCACAGGATAGAGCAATTCACTTCTGCTGTTGAAGACAGTATGAGGGGACCAGAAGCCTCAGTTTCAGCAAAAAATTACAAGTATACTTCTGGAGGAATATAATAATAGATCAAAATTAGCCAAGGTAAAATGAAAATAGTAGGAAGTCTGTATTGACATGTTTCAAATTTCTGGTCAAATATTAGAAAAAAAGCAACTGTATGTCTGAGAATCTATTCAAAGCATCCGAACCAGTATCAGGGTTTGATAATATGTATGCATTTGTTGCCTACTAATAAACTTCTTTTGTTTTTAAGAACAAACCTTTCCATTAATAGATGCCTAAAGGTAATGTCCTTAAAATAGTGTTATAAGTATTGTAAGACAGGGCAGAACAGTCTATAATAGAAGTTACTCCCAGCAATAGTTAAAAGGAAGGCAGGCAAGAATCTCCATGCCCAGGGATTCCTAGTAAAACTTCAATGCTTGCAAAGCTATTTCGGCATCTACACAAGGATTTCAAATCCAGAAACCAGATGGAGGCACTTCTGCCTTTAGGCAGAAGCCTCTTTGGTCATTATTAACAACTCCTAGTCTCATGCTGTAGACCACATTTTAGCAGAGAGATTGACTTGTGGGCAGCTATTACTGATACAAGAAAAGTCTTCGTGGTAACTGCAGCCATTGCTTATAAAGTAGAATCAGGAAAGTGTTCATTGCTAGCCTTTCCAGGAGCTGGAAAGGAAAAAAAAAATAACAGCACCAAGAGACCAAGTATGTCCTCACAGGACCACTAAAGTTGAAACCACAGTTTGGAAAGCACTAGTCAAAACTGAGTAAAACAGGATGTAGAGAAGATACACCCACATGACTGGGTCCACCTGTGGGTATTGATTAGATTTTGTCCCTACAGAAAAAAATGCTAAAGGAAGTTCAGACAAAGGTTTCACTAGTGAGGAATTAACATAATTTCATTTTGTCCCTTAATCTATCTTATTGATCTTCCATAGATTTACAGTTTAAATAAAAACATTCTTTCCGTATCACTCCACACAGAAAACAAATTGCATCTATGATAAAGAATAAATAACTCAGTTGGGAGATAGAGCTGTGTGGAGTAATGCCCAGATATTCCCCAGAGTAGAAAGCAACAGAAAGGCTACCTTGGGGGAAGGGACAGATCATACTACTGCAGGTACAGCAAATGGAGAGAGGTATAGCAACAATTCACCTGTAGGGCAAGGGGTGAAATTCCATTAGGAAAGACAGAAATTGAGATAAGCAACAGATTTCCCCTGGAGGCAGGGATAAAAGTGTATTTTCCATGAGGGAAAAAAAAAACCCAAAGATATAATGATAAAGGTTCAGTCTTTTCCCCATGTAAGCAGTGTCTTAGAATGGCTCTAGTTGCGGAATCTGGAGATGAAGCTGCCACACCCCTTTCATTTCCACATATAAACCAAGATGAGACAAACCAGGCCAAGTTCAATAGAAAGGAACCCTGCCGGGATGGTCTTACCTTGCCTGCTCTCTGCCTAGCCCGGCTCCAGGCTGTGGACTGACATCAGTGAGGGTTGTCTAGCAGACTCTAGAGGAAAGGGCCAGAGGATGGTCCTGAGTACCTCACAGCTCTGAACCTCTGTTTAAGCAAGGTCTGGTCCAAAGCAGCAATTCAGAACCCACCTCAAAAAAGTGAAGGCTCCTCTTGCCTGAGAACAAGAAAGAGGAAAAGGAGAGACAGAGGGAATGAGGAAGAGGAGGGGAAAGAAAGGAACAAAGGAAAGAGAAAGAGAAAAGTCAGGAAGAGTGAAGGAGGGAGAAGGTCCCCGAATGTTACATCTCCAGCTCTCTGGTATGGGTTTTCTTTAATGCTAACAACTTGATATTTACTTTCCATTTAAATTTGAGATGTTGCTATAAATTATCAACCAGCCTCTTGTTCCCTTTGAGTTTATAACTAACTACCTGGGTTACTTATTGTTCAGGTAACAAAAGGGAGGTGAAAACGCCCTTAAAAAGTGACCTCAGAACTAAGAAAATGGGAAGCTGGCATAGAGAGGGGACCCAGGCCCCAGTGGTTGAGATGAGCCAGGGAAAGGGGCTATGCTCAGATGGCAAGAAGCAACTGACAGCAGGAGAGCGAGACTTGGGAAGGAAGTAAAATTGTCTGAGAATAATTTGGAGACTGAGATTAGACCCTGGAGAACAAGAAAAGAATGGGGAGACAGCATGCATCAGGGGAGAAAGGGAAGCTAACAAGCAGGAAATGGGCTTGGAGAGAGAGAATGAGAGCTTGACTTAGGCAGATCCATTTCTGCAGTTCTGACTCACTGAAGCAACTGAGATTTTAGTGCAACTACAACCAGAAGAACTAAGTTCAGGTGAAATCCTACTCTAACAGTCAGTGACAGTCTTACTGCCAGTGAAAGAGCGAAGGTTTCAACTTACAGTGTCTTAGTCAATGGTGAAGTCTCTGAAGGTGGAACTATGTATTTGGGCAATGGTTCATGCAAGGGTTCAGCTGACCAACTGCCATTACTTGTTCTGTGACGTAGCCTTGGGCCAAAAGGATTTGCTGCATTGATATTACAGCCTGTGCTTTGACAATGTACAGAGCACCTAGGATTTAATATAACTGTTCTATGAAATCATACTGTACTGAGTCCCCTGCACTGTTTTGCCTCACAAAGCTCCCTGCTTTGTCTCAAAAGAAGACAGAAAAGCCATAGGGCTTTAACCACTGTGAGAAAACACTCACAGATACATCCTGCTTTATTCCTACCACAAAGAAGTGAGGATCTCAACAGGGGAGACAAAAGTGATTTACGATTGGGTTGCAGGAAGGAAATCAACATGTAACAGAGGTTTCCATCAGTGACAACATAGTCCTTCCTCTTCCCATCTGACCCAGAACTCAAATCTAAGAGACCAGAAGTTCCAAGTCTGAGCCTTTTCTCCTTTGTATAGGGACTTGTATAATGAATTCAGGGTACAGGTGCTGGACAGACTATCACAAATACAAAGAGAGGAGATTGCTCCTTGGCTTGGACAGCAGGAGAAGAAAAAAAAAAAAAACAACACACTGAGGAAAGAAAAGCTTTCGTAAGTTCAGCCCAGTTTGAGGCTTTGAAAGACAAAGATGGTTAAGGGAAGAAGCTAGAAAATAGAAGCCTTTATAGCAAGTGTCCCATTTTAAAAGAGAAACAAATGTTCCTATTTTAAGAAAGGGGATTCTTCAGAAAGCTGTAACTGACACTGTTTGTGTCACACTTTAACTGCAGCAGAGCTTGCTCCTTGGACTATACAGCCACTGGGAGAGAGGCTGCAGGGGAACACAGATAAGGGTGTTTGTACTGAGAGAACAGGTGTGGACTTTGTCCTCTTTATCACTTTGCAACCTCTGGTAACCTCCTGAGTCAACAAAGCAATGAACAATACAGTTGTTGCCTGTTGCTCAGACCTGTGTGTTCTTGTGACTGTTTCTGCACAATCCTAGGTACCTTTTTTCCCCCTCATTGCTCCTTTGATACTGGTGTTGGATGTTACACCACTGTATTTCTACAGTATGCAAACCATTTCCACCAGACATTTTACAGAGAAAGCACAGAAGGATGCTCTCTGTTAAAAGTGAACCAGAAGCTTTTCTGTAGAGAGGCTCCTGCACTGTTTGGATCCAGACTGCCTGGTTTCACATCTTTATTTTTACTGATTTTCAGCTCTGGTGAAATCAATATACACAACGAAGTCACAGTCATGTTTTCTCTATTTCCCTTAGGAACCTTCACAGATATTCTAATCAGGTATCCTAAAAGCTAAAGATTCACATTCATTATGAAATTCCAGATCAGATTAGCTTCTCAAGTTTTGTGAGTAGGTCTCAAACAGGTCTACTCCCTCAGCTGTTACCCCAAAGGAGGGTAGCAATAGGAAGAATTAGTCATTTCCCTATTGTTCTTTATTGCACCTAGAAGCTTTGAGTGGATCTAGATGTGAATCAGTGTGTTTGAATAATGCACAGCAGATGTGTGAGAACATAATCCTGGATGGCTTGGTGTATACATACGCATATATAGCTGTTACACCACAGTATAATGAAAGCCTGTTTTCATTTCCTGAATCACTGCGAGGCAACCCAACCTGGACCAGAATCAGGGCATGAGCTAGGTTCAGCCTAATAGCACAATGAATCTGTCTTGGAAAATTAAGTACACCTACACAAAGCACCTATGCCTTAAAGAAGGGGAGACAGAGAAGAAAAGTTATGTAGGGAAAGGGAAGAGAGAGGTCAAGTCTGAAAGAGAACTGTAGTCATAAAACATCCAACTGAACACTGAAATGCAACATCACTTCCC
Source organism: Sagittarius serpentarius (assembly GCA_034782735.1). Lineage (NCBI taxonomy): Eukaryota > Metazoa > Chordata > Aves > Accipitriformes > Sagittariidae > Sagittarius > Sagittarius serpentarius. The sequence goes on from JAVKLA010000088.1 coordinate 4,701,828, forward strand.
TCCTTATACTGTTTCTCACTAGCAGCAAAAATGCTTTATATTCACATTACTTTCCAGCAGAAAGGGTCATTCCTTGCTTATGTCACTGGTCAGCACTTTCTATCATTTACAGATGACAATTGCCTAGACAGAACAACACAAAGCCTTGTCTACAAATGAGCAGAGACAGCAAAGACTATGGCCATGTACTGGGAAATTCCCTTGATGACTCAAGAGTCTCCTCCTGAGGGGAGATCAAAGTGCCTACAGAGAACAGTTCCAAGGAAGCTAGTGCTACATCTTTCACACTTCATTTCTAATACCGTGCAGTTTTTACCCTGAATGCAGGGTCAAAAATGAACAAGGTACCACACTGAGGAACAGCTTTCCCTTATGCAGCCAGTTAACACTCTGGCCTCACCAAACACCATGGTGATGACTGACATGCAAGGTGCACCTCAGGAGGTACTAGTGCACTGCCTTGGAATCCAGGTCTCCTGAATGCAGGTGTTGGATCTCTCTCTCCTGAGAAGTGTTTTCTGCTCCTTCCAGAGAGGATCCCTGGCGAGTAGCAAAGATGGTGAAATCCTACCTCCAGCAGCACAACATCCCTCAGCGTGAGGTGGTGGACACTACTGGTCTGAACCAATCTCACCTCTCACAACACCTCAACAAGGGCACTCCCATGAAGACCCAAAAAAGGGCAGCCCTCTACACCTGGTATGTCCGCAAGCAGCGAGAGGTGGCCCAGCGTAAGTATGGCAACAACTGTTCTCCTGTCTCAATTTCATAAAGGCCTCTGCTCTCCCTTGCTAATCCTTACTCCTTATTTCTATGAAGGAAAAATGGAAGGAAAAGCCACTTTCAGAGGAAGCTTAGAGAGCTCTAGGGTATTCAGTGAGGAGGTGAACCAAACAGTACACGGAAAACATTCCCTCATGAAGCAGCCTGCAGTCACCCACTCCACCCTCCATTTGGCTAAAGAAAAGCAAACTAATATTCTCCATTTGCAATTAGTTCTACACCCATCCTCAGACTAAGGAAGGTAGTGGACAGATGATAGAGAAAGAATTTCTGCCCAAGAACTATCCTTTTGCAATTTCAGCTAAAGCAACAGTTCCTCTAGCTGGAAAAAGCAACAGGCTGCTGCGCTCACTGTGAAAAACCACTATGAGCTATAGCCTTGTGAAAAAGCGCTGCAGGCTATTGCTTTATGCCCTCTAAGCCCCTTAATTCCAGGCACCCCCTGGGAACTCATCCCTGTAGCATGCACTTCTACATTCATGATCCCGACTGGAATCTGTCTTTCTTAATTTTGTATTGGTGGGTTGCAAGTAAAATGAGACATTTGGCCTTTGGATGGTTTTGGAAAGCAGGACTCCAGTCATGCTTACTCTAAACTTGGCTGCATTTGCTTTCACTACTCCAAGGTGGGAGCTGAGATGCAATGCACGCAAGAGAAAGGACAGCTAAATATGGTCCTGCTAGGAACATCTTACCAGTTTTAGCAGATTACAGAACCTTATTTCCACCCCATTTAGATTGAACCCTCTGTCTTGTATGAGATATCCTCCAAGGCTAAGCTGCATTGGGCCTGCTAGGCACCCAAATAGACAGAACTATTGGAAATGCTTGCAGAAAGCAAATTCCCTTGCGCCTTTGTGCCTGCAGAATTCACACACGCTGGCCAGGGTATCCTGACAGAGGAGCCCATGGGAGATGACCTGCCCACCAAGAAGGGAAGAAGAAACCGCTTTAAATGGGGTCCTGCCTCACAACAGATCCTGTTCCAAGCCTATGAAAGACAGAAAAACCCCAGCAAAGAAGAGAGGGAGGCACTGGTGGAAGAGTGCAACAGGTAAAGATGGGTGTCTGTCTTTGAGGAAGAGGGGCACAGCAGGGCCTCTCTGTGTTCCTGGTGTTTGCTAGCATGTATGAGAGGCAGGCTAACAGTATAGCAGTGGACATTGCCACTGACACCAGCCACATTTGAATGAAATGCCACAACTGAGCATCCACTGTCCACAAAGGATCAGTAATGCCTTATGTCTTGCTAAACCTGGCAGGATCCTTCCACACAGTGTGCCAGACCACAGCCACTTTGGGGCTGCGCACTTACTCTGTCTCTCTGACTAAGCCTGGCTCAGCAAGGCCCTTCTTGTGCTTTCCCCCAACAGAGCAGAGTGTATTCAGAGAGGTGTCTCCCCATCTCAGGCCCAGGGACTGGGCTCAAACCTGGTGACAGAGGTCAGAGTTTACAACTGGTTTGCCAACCGCAGGAAGGAGGAAGCTTTCCGGCACAAGCTGGCCATGGACACCTTCAGTGGACCACAACCCACCTCTGCTCCTGCTCTAACTCCTCACAACTCTTCCTCCCTCCAGCCACCATCTGCTCTCTCACCCAGCAAAGTTCACGGTAAGAAACAACCAGAGGGCAATCTGAAAGAGGCATGGGTGAACTTACTCTAACTCAGTCACCAAAACTATCTCCCAAGTCCACTCCTTTAGGAGATGAATCTACAAACAGAAAAAGCAGAGTTGCTGCAAGGGAAGAGCACCAGTGACAAAGAGACTGTGTCTGAGTGGGGAGAGTGGCTAGGATAGCAAGGGTGACAAAGTTCAGCAACAAAACTTTCAACCAAATCTCCTCACTTAGCCTTTGACATCCTGCACTCCCTCATGGCTGGCAGGCAGTAACCCCCTTTCAAGCAGTCATCCACTGGCTGCCATCACAAGTCAGTTCTGTACCCTTTCACTCATGTGTGTGCCTCCTACTCTTTCCAATACATATCAGCACCATCAGACTCTGTGACTGACTTTTCAGGCATCAGGAAAGGTCATTGAGAGCAGAGCTTTTTCAGCTTCATAGGCCAGAGCTGGTAACTGCTCTCATTCTGGGAAGAGATGATCTCACCGAGACTCTCCTCTCTACACCTACATCCAGGTGGTTTCTAGTGAACCCTGCGTGCTCCCTGCAGCACACGCAGCCATACCTTAAAGTCAGTACTTGAGGAAGCAGTTGCGCCAAGTTACGGAGGAAAGAGGGCAGGGTGGCAACAATGCCTGTTCTCCTGGTTCCCCTACTACCCACCTTGTCTCTGCTTCAAACACCTAAACGCAAGCACCTGCAAAGGAAACTGTATTTAGCACTTGCCAAAGTTTCTCAGTTTCTCATTTTTGACAACCAGTTTCCCTCCTGTTGTGATGCAGGAGTGAGGTACAACCAGCAGCCAGCCAGCGAGGCAGAGTCCTCCAGCAGCAACCACCATGGGAACAGCTCCATGGTGACCACCCAAACCATCCTGCATCAGGTTTCTCCCCCTGGACTGGAGCCCAGCCAGAACCTACTAAGCACAGACACTAAGCTGGTAAGTGATGTATACTTAAGTTCTGATGACTGGAGGATGTCAGGTCCTCTGCCTGTGGTTACAATATGGACTATTCAGAAGTAGTTTTTCTTAGATACTCTTAAAACCACCTTCTTACAGAGGTATTACATAGCCACTTCGCACTGACCATGTAACATGAGCACTCCTGAGATACACGTCCTCTCTAGACTGCTGGTGAGGGTGGGTATTAGAACATGAAAGCAAGAAGTATAGCTTTACAACCAATGAAAACAGTCCATTCTGAAAAGGTATGACATGATTTCCTTCCTCCCAGGAAACCTTGTTCTCTCCTCCTTTCCGCAGTGAGATTCTCATCTCATTTCCAACTCTCATTTGAACTGTACACATCTCAAGATAGTTGATCAGACACCAGTGGTATTAACAGAACAGAGACCTGTACTTAAATCTATCTTACCTGTAAAAATTAAGCCCAACAGCCTGTATGCAGCACATACCATGGAGACATGTACTGCATATCTAGATTGTAGCAATCTGCCTTCTCAAAGCAAATTTCCTTTTGGGATTTGACTACACCTTTTCTCACATAATTAGAAATGAAGCACTAGAACTACATGACTGATGGTTTTCAGTTTGCACATGTTCCCTTGCTTACAGGGAAACAGTTGGCAGAAGTTTGCATTAGTGCATACTGGCCTGAGGCAAAGTTAAGTTCACTATAAATGAGTATGATTTAAACTTCGTCGGTCACTCACTTTGCTGGCTTTCTGGTCTCTTCCTGAAGAAAAAAAGTCTCTCATGAGGTGCTGAAAACCTACAGCTGTCTTCTGAAATTGATATCAAGGTGATTCGTCCCACTGTTTAACCTGTTGGTGCTTACTCTTACTAAAGGTTCCTCACAGCTTTTTGTCTGAGGGGAGAAAAGAAAAGTATAAAGCGTTGAACTTTCTCTATCAGCCAAATTAGAATGCTTTTTTGCTGTTCCACAGTACTTCAACTGCAGGTTTCTAAAGGGCCCTGCAAACTCAAAACTCCATTAGAGCATAGACACAGGTTGTGTGGTTCATTTTAGAGGCTGAGAAAACAGTCAAGTTGTTAAATTTCTCAGTGGCTTAAGGACAGACTGAATCAGCAAGACACAAGCACAGAACACTCCTGTTCTATCTAACAGGTACTTTTCCTCTCTAACAGCAAGGAACTGCCAGGTAATGCGGCCTGAAGAACATACTGTATGAGAAAAAAAGTCTAAGGAAACTTTACAGCAACTCCTTTAAAATCTCACATCCGAAAACTCACTGGCCACTAAAAGACACTTGCTGGGAGAAAGGGAAATTACAGGCATTTCTCAGAGGAAAAGATGATCAAGAAAAGAGGAACTTGTGGATTCTGTGCTGAACTCTGCAGCTAAAATTACTATGTAAAGTTACCTGAGCCTCTTAAGTTTCTCTGAGCATCATCTTCTACCCTCAGTTGTAAAACAGAAGATAAACTCCCTATAGAGAAAGCAGTGGGACTAATCTCATTCTTGTTTGTAAACTCCTTACGATTTCTTACTGTGAAAGAACTAAACCAGCAAGGATTTACTCTTAGTATTTCAACAGCTGGCCTTTGCTAGTTAATTGATGAGCACAGGGAAACTGCAGACGAGCAAATGTGAAGTCTTTCTAATTAGCAAGGGGTCAGAGCAGGCAGTGAGAGGGAGAAGGACATTTATCACAGCTTTGGGACTCTCCATACTCAACCTGCTGCAGATGGCATTTTCACAGTCCTCCTTTCACACAGGTCTCAGCTCCTGGAGGAACCCTCCCTCCTGTCAGCACCCTGACTGCCTTGCACAGCCTAGAGCAAAATCCACACCCACTAAGCCAGCAAACTCAGAACCTTATCATGGCATCACTGCCAGGTGTTATGGCAATCGGAGCTGGTGAGACCTCATCCCTAGCACCAGCATTCACCAACACAGGTGCCTCCACCCTGGTGATAGGTGAGTAGTGTTCTGTAATGACTCTGCTTATCAGGATTCAGATAAAGAGCTACCTGTAATTGTTAGAACTACCTGCCTTATTTTCAGAGAAAAAAAGCACTAAGTTGGCAGTGATACACATCTGGGGAAATTGTCACAAACACTAAGGATCTTCAGCAGCACTACTTGCAAGTACCAATAGAATTAAGGGACAGATGTTCCTTATTCACGTTAGAATTAAGTTACACACAAACCCATGTCTTAAGAGCAGCCAATGTTTTGTTTTGCTGCTCAGCATGTCCCCAAATAGAAATGTAATACTTCCTTAAAACTATGAAAATTGAAGCATGTTCATAGTGCTTGAAAGACACAACATCCTGTTCTACTTCCTGCAAAGAGCAGCATATGCCTTTGGAACCCACAGCAGTAATTACTATTTTTTTTTATTTTTCATTTTGATAGCTTTTCTGGACTTGTATGAGATTTCTTTTCATTCTAAGACTAGTCCACTGCCAAAGTGCATCTTATTAGATAAAGGAAAATAAAATGTATACTCTCCTCTTACACTTTCTTCCCAGGAAGAAAGAGGCCTTATTTTGTTCCATGGTGACAGCTGTGAACTAATGTCCACTTCCTCATTTATACCCAAAATTATGATATGGATTCTAATTCTGTGCAAAAAAAAAAAATTGGAGATTTCTACTGTGTGAAAATCTCTCAGTGCTGGGGAGACTTGCTGATTTACAGGAACAGGGTCTGGACAGTTGTGGGAAATGGGTAGTAATGTGTGAAACCTTCTACCTCTTTCTCACTGGTCCAAATTCCGTAATTTGGCAGCCCAAGCAAAACAAGCTTAAACTCCACTCCATGTGGCTGGACAGCTACAGCATAGTTCTCTGTTGCCAACAGCTTCATAAAAAAGAATAAAATGAACTGGACAGAGATGATGCTCTGAGTTTACTTCTGAGCAAGGCCTCCCCAAGGGAACTCTGTATCAGATTATCGCTACACTGGAAAGTGATCTATCCTGGTACACAAGGATGCACACAGGAACAAACAATGGAAATCAGAGGTGGTTGTATGGTACCTGTCTGCATGGTATATTTTGCACGCTCCCACTTTGTTTTCACAGGCATGGAATCTATTCTTAATCACAGATAAACAAATGGAACACCTGAAAAATAGGATCCAAAATCACCCTGTGACAACAGGCCTGCCACGATGGCTGTTTCAGATGCCCCTATCGCAGAGCAGCCACACTCCTCCCATAGTGCGTGACACTACTGTCATCAGTCCTTGTTTTTCAGGCCTGGCCTCAACCCAGCCCCAGAGCGTACCTGTAATAAACAGCATGGGGAGCAGTCTCACTACCCTGCAGCCCGTCCAGTTCTCCCAGCAACTGCACCCATCCTACCAGCAGCCCCTCATGCAGCAAGTCCAGAGTCACATCAACCAGAGCCCCTTCATGGCTACCATGGCCCAGATACAGAATCCTCACGGTAAGAATGCAAACTCATTTGCTCAAGCAAACAAACAAAAAAAAGACTCTGTTCTGGAGCATTTGCTGGGTCCTCGGGCTTGCAGCACTCTATTTTCCTCTTCCATTGTTGTTGCTCTAATTACGAAATTATTTTTCTGTTGCATTTATCTCCCTGTCCCTCCACTCCCACCGTTTCGGAGACAGACAGCGGGTCCACATGCATGAGAACAACTCAACCAAACTAGTCTCATGCAAAGCTCCAGCACCCACATGATCTTGTTTTCTTTCATGCACAGCTCTCTACGGCCCCAAGTCTGAAGTGGCCCAATACACACATACAGGCCTCTTACCACAAACCATGGTGATAACAGATACAGCCAATCTCAGCGCCCTGACTAACCTGACACCAACTAAACAGGTAACAGCCTTTAGCACATGCCTTTATTTCCCCACCTTAGAAATGCACCAGTCCGCAGGTAGCTCCTTGCTTGTCAGAGTTTTTGGGTGTGTGGACTATGCCATCCCAGCAGGATGATCTTTCTTATCGCCTCACCTTGCTGGTACCAGCTGCAATACTAGAGGCATTAGAGCAAGCTCTTCACTGCATCATCAAGGAGGATTTAATCTCCTTGGAAACAGCACCTGCTCACTCTTCTGTCGTGCCTGTTAGAAGGGATGTAGAAACCAGGCACTGTTAACTTTCTTTTCTCTAGGCATTCACTTCTGACTCCGAGACTCACACCGAGTCTGGGATGCATACACCAGTGTCACAGGCGCCAACGATACATTTACAGAACCAAGATGCAACCATCCAGCACCTTCAGCCAGGCCCTCGCCTCACCTCAAGCCCTGCTGGTAAGAGCAGCAGCAACTACTGTCTTAAACCACGTATTGCCTAGTTTCTCTTGCCAATACTGTAAAATCCAGTTAGAAAATGGTGACTGGGGCTCACAATTCTCTAAGAGGGCTCTACCAGTGTCTGGGGAGGGTTTGAAAAGCTGGTACAAGGAAAAGATTCAGAGCACAGTATGTATAAGGCCAGACTGTGGAAATGGGACCCTTCTTCAGAATCTAGAGAAAAATAACTTTTAAAATATTGACAAAATCAGTGTCCATGAGTATCCAGTCCTGTGGGCAGTTTTCAGGGCTGAAAAGCCCAAGACTCCCTCATGAAGAGACTCCAGTTGGATCTTCCCAGTTCTAAGAGAAGAACTAGTACATTAACAATCAACTAGAATCTTCAGAACTGACCTCTCTGGAGGTTGTCGCCCTCAATGTTTTCAGACTAGCTGTGGACTTAAGCTAGGTATATAATGGCACACAAAACAGAAAAAGAAGTTATGCCCCTATGCCAGGAGAGTTCAGTCGTGCTGGAAATGTGAGTGTGTGCACACAAAGGGACTGCAGTGACAATTTGTACTTAACTTCTGCCTGTGCCTTTAACAGTGTCCTCCAGCAGCCTGGTGCTGTACCAAAGCTCTGACTCCGCCAACAGCCACAGTCAGCTGCTGCCATCCACTCACAATGTCATCGAGACCTTCATCTCCACGCAAATGGCATCCTCCACTCAGTAATCAAGACAACTAGCTCAAGGGTGACCGCCATGGCCAATCTGTCAGGTGCAACTCCAGCTGTGTTTGCCATCACTGTCACCACTGCCTTCCACAGGAAGGAAAGGCTGCTGCGCTCAGCCAACCTCCAGCCCCTACTGCCTCATACAAATCCCTTATTCAGCTGCCTCCATGAAAGACGATGTCTCAGGCTCAAGACAGAAACCGTGGAAAGAGGATGCTGGCACTGCTAAAATCCACTGCCCCCAAAAAACCAAGCAAACCCAAACCCCACGAGCCAGTCTAGAATGACCAGACATCCTTTTGTGGCTGCCCAAGAAGGAATCCCATCAAGATAGGCATCTAAATGCAATATGGCAAAAATGCCATGGCGTGGATGGGACTTTCATTCTGCTCAGCCTTCATCAAGCTGGACCTGTACAAACCTGCCAATACCAGACTAAGCCATGCAGGAAAGAGCAAAGCTGAGCTGCCAAAGAAGGGACACTATCTTTAAAACACTAACCTCCTTTGCTGTAAGGCAGCACCAATGGGAACTATGAGAAATAACAGCATGTTGGAGGCAAGACTGAGGGAACCTGGTTCCTGACTTTGCAATGAAAATCATCAAGAAACAGATTCAGGAATGGCTTGGTACAAACCTGTCAGTAGGGGATCACTGACTACAAGCTACAAATCCTTTAGTTAACTACAAAAATACCAAACATTCTCAGTTAAAAATGACCTGCTCTAAAATCATGCTGTCCTAGTGGAAATGGCTTGGTTATTTTTGATATAGCTCTGCTTTGTTTTAAATGCAGAAATTAAAAGTTTAACAGCAGCAAGGAGATTCCAGTTTTCTGCATTAACCACGTGGATTCTCATCTATGTGTCTTGCTGAAGGAGCTCAGGGATGACATTCCTCACTGGTCCCTGACACTGTACAACACCTGGGAGGTTCCCATGCTCCACAAAAAGCAGTGGTTCCTTCAGCTGTTCTCTATAAAGATGTCAGCATGGATTCATTTTACAGAACATGGTTCATTCTTAGCTTCCCTGTAGGCTAGATTCTGTAGTTCTTGATATGCAAGTAATTATCCTGGGGTCTAAGAGTCTTACTTGCACTAAGTGAAGGTTTTTAGCCCTAAGGATCTACTTATGTAATCCCTATTCTAATTATTCCTCTCTTCTCCATTTACTTTCAACATTCACATCACTGATATGTCACTAGCCAGACATGAAAAAAAGCCCCAATTAACATGTTTTTGTCTTTGTGACCAAAACAGAGCTATTCTTTCAACTGTGAAATGAATTAAAACCCTTGAGACTAGAATAGGCTCAAGACTCTTAAAAGGTTAAGATACAAGGGAGAAATAAAAAAGAAAAAGTCCAACAGTGAACTCTTTCAGTTATCATATCTAGAAATTTCAAAATTGCAGATGTCCATTACAGTTTTTATTGATAAGAGCTTCCTCTAGATACCATCAACCATGAGAGACTAATTTCAGTAAATAGATTCTCTGAGGAATTTTATCCTAGAATAGTTTCCTAATCTCCCATGTGCATCAGTTGCAAATACATGCAACTTCCAGCTACCATTAAAAAGACACCGTAAAACAAGTCAAAAGGTAATGTTTAGACCACTATGTATTTGAAACCCCAGGTGCTAGCTCCAGCATACTCAAGTTTTAACTGCCCGTGAGACAAGTAACTTCTGCTGGCACATTCAGCTAGATTACAAGCCAATTTTCTACTTAGCTTTTCCATTTTTGGATGCCAACTGTGTTTTCTTGATTAAAAACCAGCAAGGATCTTACAGTAGGAAAGAAAACATCTTGGATTTTCCCACGCTCAAGAGTATATTTTGGTTTCTCTAATCTGGCTTTCTAGTCCCCTGAATAGGGCCAGTAAGTTAATGCTACTGAAACCCAACAATCTTAAAAATAAAAGAAGAGTATTTATCCAATAACAGGTCATTTCCTGAAATACTGGAACTGAAGTGTAAGTGGACTGAGAGCCATACTGAAAGCTACCAAACCCCACTGTATTTCAGAGAGACAGAAGTCATAATCAACTAAAATAAGGACTGAAACACAGTGACTTTTAAGTTAAGCTTAAGTCCTTCCTGTAGCAATTTCATAGCATTGATCACCAAGTAACTAAGAAGCCACCTCCAGCCATTTTTACCTCTGCTGAGGTAGCCATCTGAATACAGCAGGAAAGCCACTGTTGTACAAAACCTGCCAAATTAAGTAAGTCTAATAGTGTAGCAGAATTTAATAACAACAAATGCCGTGAGAAAACTATACATGAAAAGAAATTTCAACTGACACAACTTGAACAGAACTAGCTATTTATAACAGCCCTGTGTGCAGGGCGCTGGAGAGGTGCAGATTACAGAGGGATTAGTAACATGGCAGGCTGCAACAACAGATTGTTACGATGATCACAAAAAAAAATAAGGGGGCCCTGTTATCTGACAGGATGCTTTCGATAAATGAGTCTCCCACAGGCTGGAGCTATTCTTAGTAGGGATCTAGGAGGAGGCAGAGAAAAAGGAGTTGATCACCTGTTGCCATGTAAACCAAATTCAATTCATCATATACTTTCTCCAGGACATAAGATTTCATTTCATGATGTGAAGGAACAGACCAGGAGGGATGCAGCTACGATTATATCCCTCTGTGACACAATATTTAATCCTTTTACGCTAGGTCTGCATAAGCAGCAGCACAGATAACTACTGTGCTAGGAGAACAATGTTCCCTTCCCCAAGCGACGCCAACAACATAGGAAGTCACTTAATTAGACTCTCAGGCCACTGAGCTTTTAGAACAGAAGCTTTGCCAATTAATTTCCCCTCATCTGCAGCAACTCTTGTTGTTAGGTTGTGGGTTTGTTTTTTTTTAGCATCCTTCATCCATCATAATCACCTGCCATTTGCAGAGCAAAATCTTCATTCTCTTTTTTTCTTCTTCTTTTTCTTCTTCACAACTCCTGGCAACATTGAGTTCTCTGTATGAGTGCTGTCCTGTCTCTCATGCTGTCCATTTGCAGACACCAACTGTGGCAAATCTTTGCAGATCTGGTCACACTCTGCTGGGTCTATTATTTTCTCTTGAATATTGTTCTCTCCCCTAATTTTTTTTTTCTTCTTTTTTTTCTGGCTGTGCTCTACGTAACCCTGACTCTGATCCTGGCTGGAATCCTGGGACAGTGCAGGAAAAGCACTTTGCTTCAGAATGTCTGTGGCTGACACAGCAGCCTCCTGGTACCTTTGCCACTCTTGGTCACTGTCCACATCACTGGAAAGGTAACAAAAGGAAATTCTATTACACTTTCGCCTTGGATTCACCCAAAGCACAGACAGCAGAGTAATCTAAGATGAGAACAACTGATAAAACACCCAGTGGCTCTGGGACACCCATACCTACAGTTAGCATTTAACCAGTTTGAAGGCCGAGGTGTTCTTTACACATACTAGGAGGGGAAAGAACATCTCTCACAAACACTTCTAGCTCCCCGGCACTACAAAAAGAAACAAAAAAATAAAAAATCTGCTCTAGTCAAATACAGGAGTCATAAAGACACACTTCTCAAGCTCTTCAGCTTCCTATTCCCTTGCAAGAGTCCCAGCTGCCTCTGAAATGGGGGATGCAATAGTACTTCAGGAGCAAAGCAGCTGACACCACCTCACCTGGAGCTAGACGGCTGTCTCCTCCTTGCTGCAGGGCAAGGCTCCAATTTCCCACAGTCTCCTGGGACAGAGGAGGAGAAGAGGCGAAAACCTAAAATACGTAAAGGGGAATTTTAGCCACGATATAAAACAGAGGTGAAAGCAATCAACAGCAATCTCCCTGGGAAGCCTCACTGCTGTTACTGTATTACTATAGTGCTTGACAGCAATTATTTGGGACTATCTGGGAGGACCTGGGGCACAGAGAACGCAGCTTCAAAGTAACAGCCTTCACAGACACCAACAGAAATTCTTCTGTTGTAAATGGTTATTACTCAGTTGGGTGTACAACTGGCAACAGACAGGATCCACCTCACTTGTCGTCATTTAACTAACAATGTCACAAAATAGCCACAATGGCTGTGACTAGAACTCACCATCATCTGCAGAGTCAGACTGTTGCACAGAAGTTTGTGAAGGTCCTGATGAGTCCTTCAAGACAGTGATGAAGCTAAACAGAAAACCCCAGTCAGATCTTACAACAGGTTTGTGCAAACTGAGCTGAAGTTGGGTATTTCTAGGAAACAAAACTACAGGGAGATGTTACATAGCTTCTTAGTTTTTTACTTAGTGAAGCTGTGTCAATTCCCTGCTTTCAGAGCAGACCATGCCTTCTCTTCTTAGCAACACATACCACCAGAATGACTTAAAAGCAGCATTTCTAAAGGCAGCTCTAAACACCAGGAATTCTAGTTCTCCAGGACCATATTTACACAATAGAGACAGTGGCAGCCCAGTCAGAGGTCTACTGCCAGCACAAGCCTGAATCAGGTATTCATTTAAGTTGTAAGCATAAATTAAAGATTTTCATGCCAGCCTTTATATGATGAAAGTGCTAAGGCACCCAAATTCTGCTTTTTCCTCCCCGCAACCCATTCACCACAGAGGCAAACAGAGACTGGCAGTGCTGCACAGGGAGTCTTTACCGGAAGGGCACAGCACATGGGCCAGGTTAATTCACAGAATACTGGAAGTTTGCATTAAATACAGGAATGAAGGAGACAAGAAGAGAAACAACTTCTCCACATCCAGGTTGCACTCAGATCTTGAATTTCCTGGTTTTAGCACACAAAAGCATCAGTGTACTTGACCTATATAACAAACTTTTTTAGTATTGCTTGCCAATACCCGTCTAGCATTGCTCCCAGTTTCTTCGCAACATGTGCTCTGAACTCTGGTGTCGTCTGTAGCTCATTTCCATCCTCATCATGACCGTTCACCTCACGCCTGTTTAAAAGAAGAATAATGATTATCTCTTTCCAGGCCAATAACATCCAGTGCTCTTGCCCAAACAGGAGATAAGGGACTGTAAAATCTCCTACCCTCTAGTAATCAACTCATACTTCATAGGGAAGACTGCGAAGAAAGATGGAAAACAGCTCAGTAGTAACAGTTCAGTTCCCAAGAGAGTGCTAAACATTATTTAGCCATCTCCATCATAGTTAGCAATTGGATTATTTTTCTCATTGAAATAGCCTACAAAAGCAAATAAATGATGTCATGACACACCTTCACTTGCATGTAGTTCCTGTGTATGTTGCCACAATTCATGCAAAACTTGTCACAGGAGAGAGGATTTTATTAAGTTGCCTGGCTGACAACCTTTGAAACTGAGCCTACAGAACTGCTGCAAACTTAGTAAGACAGCATCACTTCCATTGCAAGGCTCCTAATTCGGGTGTTGCTTTCCAGCTGAGTGCTGCCTTCGCAATTCTGAAGAAAACAAAATTTTTTTATATGTAACTGTACTAATTCCTTCATGGGACACTTGCAGAGTTGGGAGATTTCTGACAGCAGCAATAAGTTTTCAACTTCTATATTCGCCCACTGCTAGAGAGATGAGAAATGTACTTAAAAAAACCTATTAGCTTTTTCAGATTTAAGCATCATTTCAGATTATGGTTGGACTAATTCCTGAAACAAAACAGCCCCTTCCTGTAGGACGTTATCACAAGGCATTAACTGTAAGTAGCACAAATACAACATAGATCAATTTTTTCTTCAGTGAAACATCAGTCTGAAACCAGAAGCAAAAATACCTTAGGCTAGGCTGAGCGGGCTGTAACCGATCCTTTTTAAAACAACCTGACAAAGGAAGAAGTAAAAGCAAGTTTAAAAGACCTGTGACCAAGACCTCTTTAATCCCCCTTCTAGCAGATGTGATTTCATAGCATAAAGAATCATGCCTGAAAGACAATCCACGTCTGCCTTCGGGGGAAAACAGTTAGGAGGGGAAAGGGAAACTTCCCACCGGCCAGGCTGTAGCAGACAGCCAGCCCGGGAAGGGGCTCTAGCCCGGCAGGAGGCCCCATCGCCGCGGCACGGCCGGCCGGCCCCGGCCCCGCTCCCAGAGGCCCGCCTCGGCTCCCCTGGGCGCCGGCGGCTCCGACACCGGCACCGCGGTGCCCCCGCCTGACCACCGCTCCCCCGGGACAGCCCCGCGGCAGGAGGAGCTGCGGAGGGGCCCGGCCCAGATCGACGGGGAGGGGAGGGGAGGGGAGGGCAGGACACGCCGCCGCTGCGGCTGAAGAGCAGAGCCTAGCTGGTCGCCGACCCTCACCGCGGCACGGCTCCACCCGCACCGCCGCCGCCTGCGCAGCGCAGTCCCAGGCGGCCTCCCGGAACCGCGCTGCCGCTTCGCCGCTACTGTCCGAGTCCGAGTCCCTGCCCGAGCCCGAGGCACCCCTGGGCGCCGCCATCTTGAAGGCGCGAGAGCGGCGGGGCACGCTGGGCGCTTGTAGTAGCCCCGCCGGCCGGCCGCGGAGCATGCTGGGGACTGTAGTCTGCTAGGGCAGCCTCCGACAAGATGTCCGCGGCGGCGCCGCTCCTGGGAGAGCGGCAACCCCCGAGGGCCGCCATGGGCACCTCCAGGTCTTTTCGAGTGCGGTTTCCTCACTGCTCCGTGAAAGAGGCCGGGCGAAGGCTGCGCTTTCGGGAAAAGCTGGGGGGAAGGAGAGCAGCACTGCGCTGTAGGCCAGGTCTTCCCAAAGACCAAGAAAGCCTGGGAGTAAGCGTATAAATGGAAGGAACCGCGAGTAACTGAGTGTTATATGCTGAATTGTGAAATACCGTGAAAAATGAACATTTACGCTGGGTATTTGTACCAGCCTCCAGAGAAGAGCAGGGCAGACTGCCAGTGCTGCCCATGCTGAGAAACCCCAGAAGGGCAGCGAGGGGACCCGGGTGGCCCAGCCGCTGTTTCCCGCTGCCTGTTCTTCAGGTTTGTGCTATGGGGAAGTGTGGTGCCCACGGATGGAAAACTGCTGAAAGTAAACACAGCTTGGTTTTGCGTCCATCTGTTGCTGAACAGCCTCCTTTCACATGTGCCACAGCGGAAAATATCTTAATGTTTCTCAGATGTAACAGCTCACACGAAGTAAGAGTGAAAAACATACCAATGATACAGAAAGCTCGTATTGCTTTTGTGTGTGTAAAGAGGGAATACTTGGCATTAAAGAATAAGGATGTGGAAGGAGTGAGTGACTGTCATAAAATTCTCAGCACTTTATCACATTTAGGTTGGTAATTTCACTGCTTCAGAAATACTGACTGACCGAACTCAAATGAAGTTTTTGGTGGAGAGTCAGCCGCTCTTACGTTGTAGACAGCACAAAAATCTTCCACCATGAAAGCATGAGCTGGGATGGGATCCACCTGCTGTAGGAAATTATCTTTCAAAAGCAGGTGCAAAAAGATACTAGACACACAAGATTCATTAAGATACATAAAATGTATCAGGCAAAAAGCATCTAATTCCCCCACCTCTGGCAGGGGAAAGAAAACATGCATCTCCTCTGCCTGTGCCTTTCGCAAAGGCTAGTGCCTTTTGCTTTGTCCATAAATACGGAATGACAAGTTCCAAGGGTAACAAATCGACCTCCAAAAACGCATTAAATCTTTAACTGAAAACAACTGAAGATTGCATGGGAGATGTTCTATTTATCACTCTCACCCAGCTTGCCTTGGTGGATCTTTCACTAGGTTTAATGATATTCTTCTGGCCATTTCCTTCCAACTGGCTGTTAGAGGCATAGGGATTTTTATAACAGATTGTGACTGTGTTTCAGCTCGATTATTTGCCTTCACAGATGTCAAGTGCCAGATGCTTCAAAGCACGTTTTACTCAAGCAGATCAGGCAAAGTTCAGTGTGCTTATTGGCCTACTCTTTGAAATACGGCAGTTTCCAGAGATACGATTCAGAAAAAAACAGATGAATGCATGTCACATACCAGAAATAGCTGTATGGTCTCCCATCTTTCTGGTGTGGTATTGAAAGCAGAAGCTTTTGCAAATGGCTCTTGCTGAACAAAGGCAAAAGGCCACAGACAGATAGGAACTCTTTTGCATGGAAATTTCAAGGAAGGAAGAGTATTCCCAAATGTGATTTAATACTGAATTAAGATATCCTTGGGTTGAAAATACAAGTAAACCAGGGAGAACTGATGAGAAAAATACTGGTAAGAGGTTCAGTGATGTGGATTCCTGATACATGTATGACTTTTGTAATTAAGAATTTTAGGAGGGAGCTTGTGTGTATCATAAATATCAACATTATATTTTGACAATCTTGTGACTTAAATCATGAAAAAGTGAATAAATCAAAGCGATTTATTCTCATGTACACCATGAGAATGAACTGGCAAGGAGGGCACAACATTTTTCTAACTAAGCAATAACTGGCTACCAGCTACACTGAAGAAAGACAGACATTCCAGCATTAGAATATACATAAATATAAATGATATTTCTATTCCTATTATGCACGTGATATATAGCTCTTTGAAAGCTGATTTCTTAGCTTCGGTAAGGAATGTATTCCCTTGCATCACTTATTATTGCCATTCATTGTAATAACTCTTTGTCAGTGGGAGTAAATCTGAATGTTCCATGTATATTCTCCAGCTGACCTACTGTTTTAGGTAAGTCTATTCCCCTCCTATTAACCCTAGCTGTGAACAAGATTATCATTTTCATTCTCTTCTTTTATACCATCCTTCCCATTCATCCAATCTCATTCATTGCTTGTCTCTGAATCTTTTCCATTTTAAAAAGAAAACACTTGCTATAAGTGGAACAGGGGTACTATAAATAAGTCATTATAGAAATGCATAATAATATCATTCTATTCTTTTGAGACTTAAAATATAAATAAAATGTTAAAATTATCACTGGGCAGTGAAAATACTCCCTGGCTATGTTGTCTATGGCAGTAACTATTTCTTTTCAGATTGCTTTAGTTATCATATAACACCCAAACAGTAAAGACTGTTCTGAGCATTACTTATTCCCATGATTGTAATACCAAAAATCAACCTTTTTTTACTTTTTATACTGAAATTCTTTTGACTGCAGACATACACAGTGACCAGTCCAAGCTGGTCCAAATTTCACAAGCTCATCCTTGTTTTAATTTAGACCTTTGGGGCCTTTTAACTTCTTATTAATCGGATACGACACTGAGAAGCCAAATTTTTGCTTGAATGCTGAAGCTGTGCCAAACCATGCTGCTTTACCATCTTGTTGAAAATGAGATAGCCCGATCTGTTAGAGAAATTTTCACAGACAGCAAATACACGGCCAGCGTGGGTCAGACAGCTTTACAACGTGTGTTCTAATGCCATAAGCACTATCAGATACTATCTTCATCTTCACCTCAACTACAAATTTTCCAGTGTGATACATCAACATGTATGGCAATTCCAGCCGGACTGCTGGATGACCATTTTGACATGGGTTTTGCCAAGCCTATGTGCTACTGGAAGCAATATGAAGGCTCAGTACAGCTGTGTGTTTATATTGCTGAACACTTCCCAACTTGCATGTTCCAGCCTTCACACTAGAGCTCTGTAGTCTCAGGCCACCTGCCAGCAGACAGGCCTCAGACAATATCCTTGGTCTCTTTCTGACAGGCTCCCTTGGCACTAACCTCCATCCACTTCTTACCTTAACTATTCCTTCATAAGGCTCGCCTTTAGCGGGAGACCTAGGTTTAGGACTCACCCCTTCTCCACTGTGTAAAACAATATGCAATTTTGCGCTGTTTTCTGCCTTGGTGTCCTTAGAACTGGTGGGGTGCCCTCAGAGCAGGGACAAAACCCTTCAGAGGTGCCTTCTCGGTCACGTCTCTCAGCTCTGACCGACTCCTTCAGACACTAGGTGCCCTCCTCTCCCTCCCTTTTGTCCCTCTCTCTGTCCATGTGGTTTCTCACAGCTGTGCAAATACCTTTACAAAGCTCTCTGTTTCCATCCTGGAGATGCTCCTCTGCTCAGGTCCTAGATCTCTGCACGCACATTTGAACAATTTGTTTCCCTCAAAGCTGCCGCCCGCCTTCCTTCCCTGTTCGGGCCGAACGTTTGCTGCCGTTGACGATACGAAGTTTTTGCTCTTTTCAGAGGCAGGTGTTCGGACACGGCCCCCGCAACACCTCACGATGAGCAGGCAGCAAAACTGCAATAGAAAGAGAGCTAAAAATCCCACGGAGCGCGCAGGCAGGGGTTACGGTGGTGGTGGTGACTGAGCGCGGGCTGAACGCACCCCCAGCCGGACCGTTTCGCACCGAATCGGTTTCCTCGCTGAGGTAACAACCGGCCGGGGGGGGGGCTGTGGGGGGTGTGAAGGACGAGCGGGCCGGCAGCTCTGACCGCCCCCTGCCCGGGGAGCGCCGCCGCCCCCCACGGGGCACATCGCGCCCGGCCGGAGCCGCCGCCGCCCCGTTTCCCAAGGAGCCGCCCCACGGGGTAGCCCGGGAGATTCCCGGGCAGGCGGAACGCGGCCCCCGCGGCCCGGCGCGGCGGCGGGGAGGCCGGTCCCTTCCGTCAGGGCCGGGCTTCCGGGCGATCAGGTGACGGCGGCCGCTGGCAGGGGAGCGGCTCAGGGGTGCTGCGGGGGAGCAGCGAGACCCGCCGGTGAGCCGAGCCGAGCCGAGCCGAGCCGAGCCGAGCCGAGCCTGGCTAGTGGCGGAGGGTGGGGGGAGCCGAGGCCGGGAGGCGGCTTTGAGGCGCGAAGGGAGCGGGCCGGGGCCGAGCCGTGCCCGGGAGCCGCGGGAAGGCCCGGAGCCTCCTGCGCCCGTTTGAAAGGAGCGAGGCGGGGGCGCCCGGAGCGGGGCGGGGGCGCCGCGGGAGCCCCCGTCTCGGCCAGCCCGGCTCCGGTCCTGGTCCCGCAGCCCCTGTCCCCGTCGTCCGCCGCCCCCGCGGCCCGGCAGGCCTGGTGTGTGCCGCCCTCGCTGCCGCAGCTGCGGCCCGAGGTTCGCCGCCGCGGCGCGCAGGGCCCGGTGCCGCCTGCGAGGGTTTTCCCCCGAAATCCCCGTTTTTCAGCAGCCTGCTGGTGCTTGGTCCCCCTCCTGCTGCAGCAAAGCTGAAACCCTCTGCGAGGAGAAGCGCCTGCTTCGCCTTAGGTGAATGTCTGGCTCTAGGTATGGTAGCAAAGCGTTAGCTTCTGGTATATGCCTTTTTTTTTTTTTTTCTTTTAGGAATTGCTTATTACTTCTTAAACCACATCAGAACTATTTTATTTTATTTTATTTTATTTTATTTTATTTTATTTTATTTTATTTTATTTTTATATTTTGCTGCTAACCTGGTTAGCCCACTTAAAGGGCATTTAATGTTTTACATAACAAGCCAAACCAGGAGAATGCTCAGGCAGTATTACCCAACTGGTTATATCAATTTTCTTTTTTTTTTTTCCCTTTGTAAGGTAAGAGGATAAAAATGTTTGTCTAAAGATTTGTGCAACATTTTCTTGGAGTCTATATTATACTTTTACAGAATGGTTAAAAAGAAGAAAAGAATTACTTTAATCAGTTGGGTTTCTGTGATAGTTTGTAACAATGCCTTGCATTTGTGAGGTTTATTGAATCCTTAGGGTGGCCAAAACCCCCTTTTCAGCAGGGCTCTTATCCTGGAAGCAGCATCTGTGACACAGAGGTGCGTTGCAGAATCCCAATTAATGAAACGAGGCCAAGCAGGGGCATGTTGGCCTGTAAGGCAAATGGCTGATTTCGCAAGACCAAATGGTCGTGCAGACTCATATGTTGGGACCACTTTATGGTAATACTAAAAAGCAGGTACATGACGCTGTACAGGTTACAGGAAGTGAAAAGATGGACTCAGAAAATATTTCTGAGGTGTTAAAATGTAACATGTTTGGGGGACAGAATAGAGTAAAAAGGTGGTGAGAGTTAAATGTGTATATAATGATTAACAGTAGGACTTCAGTCATGTATTTGCTAAGAATATCTAAAAATTACTGTCAAGAAGTAAATGTACTTTCTCCTAAGTACTGTCAACAATTATCAAATAAGGTTACCTGTTCATTTTACTTGAAGTCCAGGCAATTGTAATAGGTTAAGAATCATAGTTTTGTTAAACTTACGAGTGGGTGTATTTATATAAACTCTGAGCGGTATTTTTAGATTTAGATAGAATTTCTGACGTTTATAAAATTTGTCATATGTGTCTGAAAATGACATTGTCACTGTAGCGATAAGAAAAATAACCTGATGAGTTTTCCTTTGGATTGAAACAGCAAGAAGTTCAGAAACTAAATCAGAACTTGTTTTGGAAACAAACTAGATAGTTTCAATTTCAGTAATCCTAGATAAAATAAGATTCATTAGGAAAGATATATGGAAAAGTGTGTTTCTAGTGGAATTTTACGTCCAACAATGCTCTTTTTATTTCACTGTTATGTATTACATACTGCAAAGAGGAATAAACTTTGGGTGTTATTAATAAACTAGCCAGACTCCTATATCCTCACCAGAAATTTTTCTCATTGCTTGTGAAAGAAGATTAAAAAGTAAATGCTTCAAACATCCTAATGGTGTAGTGCTGTGAACATGTGTTCTACAACTGTTTCATACAGATGACATTAGCTTCTAGTTTCTAGTTTATATTCCCTCTCTGTCTTTCTCGGGTTGAATTATTGTTCACCTGCTGTTCTCCCTGTCTGTCTTGAAGTGTTTCTCTTGTATTTTTAGAGTCAGCTCAGTGTACTTTGGCAAATGTGTAATTTTTCATTTGCTGAGTTCAGAAACGTGATCTTTTACAGTAGCCATTGGGCTTGCATTTTCCTGGTGTGCAGTTTCTCTCACTAGATTTATAGATTTAGTTTTTAAAGTATTTGAGTAAAATTTCTTATTGCCTGTTAGAGATTTATACACAGTTTTTATACCCAGTACATAGACCTTACCAGTTTCCTGCACTTACTTCTTTCATGGACCTCCTGTGGTCTCCGTTGTCATGAAGTTTTCAGGTCCCAGCGTGCCATCTGCTTCTTGGAGGTCCAGCTTTACCAGCTCTTTCAGCCATGCTTATTCTTTATGCAACTCAGTGGGATTTGTGCTGGATCCCTAAACATGTGTCTTCACTTCCATGTCTTCTTCACGCTCCACCAGACTTTTTTTATTTAGGAAGACTACTTGAAAATGGGTTCTTTGTTTCTTAACCAGTCATCTCTTGCGACTCTTGATTCTTGAGTGTGGTAAATGTCAGTGATCCAGTCATTTTCAAAACAACCTGTTGGGATATCATAGGGATCATGATTTAAAGGAAATAAACAGCTAATATAGATGGATTTTAAGTAACAACGATACTGTTTTTCTGTAAATATATAGAGAGCAAAGAAGCAAGCAAGAAAAAAGATAAAATCTTTGAATGCTTGCAGTTAGATCGCAGATGATTTTTATATCCTTTCACTTCTTTTGTTTGCTACTCATCATGTGTCTAGGCTTGATTTGGAGACCTGATCTAAAGGACAGGGGTTTAGCAAACCTGGACTGGCATCTCTAAATTCTGTTTACTTAACCCCCAAAGTCATGTTATATCCCAGTGTACTCACAGTCTTCCTTCTGAGCTCTAAATCAAAATGAAAATGGGGTTGGTTTGGCATGTTATGTTGGGTTTTTTTTGTTGTTGTTTTTTTCTTTATTTTCAGTTTGTGGTTTGCTTGTGGTTTGTTTGGTTTTTTTTCCCCCTAAGAAATTTTGTCTCAGAGTTTAAGTAGTTCAAGTGATATTTCAACAAGTTTGAGCTTGTTCTACACTCAGAACAAGTTGAATGTGCAGTCGAACTTCTGCTTTAGGATTCATAGACTATGCTCAGAAGTGACACTATATGATTATCAAATGTAAGCTTAGTCATCAGGTGCTGTTTCGTGCTTGCTTCTTTGTGTATGTGCAGCGTGATTTGCAAATGAACGGACCCCAACAGCACTTGTTATAGACCTAGTTATGTTAAACAGTATTTCACAGACGAGCAAATGTTTGAGAAGGCTTTTTAGAATAAGTCTGATTATTTTTACTGTTGTCTTTTGATATATTTTTGATATTTTAGATTGGCTATATCCTAATAGCTCATCGGGCCCAATCAGCCTATGGAGAAATAATTAGGAGAGGATCCCTGTACAGACTAAGGAATGACCTTCTTCTAGGAGAATAGATTCAGTGCTTGTTGCGTTATATCATTTTGATCTTTCTTCTGCCTCAGCCGTCTTTATTCCCTTACATTTCTAATATTCCTATGGATTTCTCTTTCATCCTTCTTCGTAACTTAAAGATTTATTTATTTTTTGTAGTTACTAAAAGCTAAGGGTTTTTTAAGGAGGTGTTTGTGAAAGTACAGATTCTATCTTTTTGATGAGTCTCCAGATTTCTAGTGTTAAATTTATGGAATTTAATTTTGAAAAAAGGACCTTTCTTTCCACATTGGTTTTTGGGGACACAGAAATTCATTTATTTGCCTCTTCTACACGCTTCCCTTGTGTTATATGTCAAGATACAAGAGCCAGGCATTTCTTGTGCCCAAAAAATGATGCTAGGGTTTTTTTACAGTGCATTGAACTCCTTAGTTTTAAGGAGGTTTTCTCGATTCTGATATTAATTCCCAGCAAATATATATAGGTCCAAGTTGGTAAGTTTTCAAGAATTAAACTACTGAGCAAGATAGGCTGAAGATTCTGGTAGTAAGGATGTGTGAAAAATCCAAGCGTCTTTAGCATGTAGTTTGTGGGCTGGCAGCATTTCCATCTGCCTTGAACTAACATGAATTTTAATTTTGTACAATGAACTGTGTTGCTGCTGAGTGTAAATGAAGTCATGGTGTGAAATGCTAAGAGTCAGCACTGCTGACAGCAGTGTATGTTAAAGTACAGCATCTGTGAATACAAAGCTGCCCTTCTGGGACACTATGCAAAATGATGTAACTGAGTGAAAAAGCTCTGCAAAAATGTATTTTACTTGCTGTAATTGATTGTCTTTGCTGCAATACCTTCATGAGGCTTGAGTATGAAGCTTTCTTGACCATGCAGTGGGATTGTTTTGTAAGAAAAAGCTGTTGACAGTAACAGCTAGAGATACTGAGGTTTTATTTTGCTGCCCTGCACCTGTGCTTCAGCACTGCTACAAAGAGGGAACACTAAGGAAAGCCTTTAATGCTTGTGGGGTAAGTTTGCAAAGAAATTAGCTTCTGAAAAAATCCAGGTTGCCCTTTTAAAATGCTTAACTGTTTGTACACTTGTAAAAAGTTCAGATGATCACCTGTTTCTCTCTCAGAACCTTATCTAGCTATTCATGTCCCTGCAGTAGCAACGTGATGTCAGAGTTTCATGAAAAGCACAGTGGAATATTTTAAACATTTTTGTTTTAGTGAATTAATTTCTGTAACTGAAACTCTCTTAGTTCTTGGATTAAAAATCTTGTACTGGTAAAAGTGTTTGTTTCTGGAAATGTAAATGCCTTGTGCTGAGTCTCAAGAGTTTTAGGTACTGTGGAATTTGCATATCAAGAAATTAGACTGTAGAGGTTGTTGCTTGTGCAATGAAGTAAATTGTGTTCTTTGATAGATATGATGATGTTAATGAGAGGTAAAAGCATGTAAGTAAAATTAAAGCACATTAAAGTAAAATGTTTAGTACTTTTGCATTACTACTCGATCAGAAATGTTTAATAGTTTGAAAGTACTAGACATGTTTGATAGTCATATCAACATGTTGCCGTGATAGCAGTAATATACTATTGCTGAGCCGCCTTTAATCGCCATTACCATTAATACTCCAAACTAATGAACATTGAACTTAAAACTATGCACTGTCAGTCTGTCCAGACTGTGAGTTTCTTCGTGATTAAATCCTTTTTCAGACTGCACTCACAGTTATAACTTGTATGAAATTTTTGGAAAAGCATGTATGACTAGGTGAGCTCATTCTTCTCATAGCAAATGGCATTTATGAGAATACGATGATTTTGTTTTGGCTGTGCATCTCAGTTGCTTATCAGTAACTTTAAAATACAGGTCACATATCAGCCAGGTCATACTACAGGGCTTTAAAGTAGCTTAGCTTCTAAAAAAAGATCCCTCTTGGCTATGTTAAAGTAAACCCATCAACAATAGGATTCAAGTGCTTCTTAGATAAATTACTACCAGTTTGGAACAAGACAAGAAAGCAATGTTATAATGCCAAGAAGTTAATTGGGGTTTTTTTGTTTGGTTTTTTTTTTTTCTTTTCTCTCTCACTGCTAGGATTCTAACAGGAAAATTTTCTTGACCTTGTGTTTGGGTTGCTTTTGAGGATGGCAAGCAAGGGACCCACAACTTCTACATCAACAAAGAACTCCAGTACTGGAGGGACCAGTGGCAGCAGTAGCAGTAATGGTGCTGGGGACAATGCCAATCAGGACAACACTTTTGAATGTAACATCTGTTTAGACACTGCCAAGGATGCAGTTATAAGCTTGTGTGGACATCTCTTCTGGTAAGTACTCAAGCCCTCACAGATAAACCAGAAGACCATATATCTCTCTGATCACATAAAAGCCTGTGATTTTTATAATTCTAGATGTCAAATAAAATGTTGTGTGTAAAATGAGTAAGGATCATGGTTTTGGTTTAGGAGCAGCTTGGTTTTGCTCCTCAACTGTTTTTCTTTGCTCATGTTCCAGGGACTAGGTTTCTTGTATCTTAAACTTCCTATACTTTTGGATTATTTTGTAAAAGTATACTGCTTGGTTCTGCATGTTATTTTATCTATGCTGTCTGGTCTAGCATAGATATCTTGTTCAGACCGAAATTCCTTTCTAACCTATGCATACCCAACCTGCATCTGAAACTAGGTTCTGGAGGCCAAATTGTAGTTTTCATACTTGCTACAAGCTTGCTCTTTTTCCCTTTGAAACCATTAAAAAAAAAAAAAAGTTATGTGACAAGCTTTTACATGTCGGCCATTTCTCTTTTCCCATGGCATTGCAGTTGTAATACTAACTTTTCAGTTCTTTGATCTGACTTGGGAATGTATTGTACAAATATAATAAGCGTGCAGCATTTCTTATTTGAGTAACTTGGTCTAGAATATACTCTTTCTTGAACGTTAAGAAGTTATTAAGGATTGACATGGCCAAATGTGGGTTCTTTTGGTTTATTTTACACAGTAGGCTAAATCATGCCCTTTAATAAAAAGGGGCCTAAAAGAGCATTTCTTTTTTATGTAAATGTATGTAACACCTGAAAATCCAGGTTTTTATTTTAGGAGGAGATGGAAAATCACTTCTTGATGGCATGTTAAGATAAAATTAGATAAAATTGTTGCACAAAAGGATTTGGAAGAATGGAACCTTAAAAATAGCGTGTATCTTGACTGAATAGTGTTGTCAAGACCACTTTGAAAGCAGATGGCTGCTTAGCAGTTTTATTTCATAGCTTGCTTGTTTGTCTTTGACCTTTTTTAAGTTGCCATATTAATTTAACCTTAGGAGGAGTTCTGTATAATGGGAATTTCTTTGCCCTGAGCAACTGGGTCTGACCTCAATAGCTGACCCTGCTAGGAGTATCAGGTTGGACTAGAGGTACTGTCCAGTCTGAATTATTCCTTGATTCTGTGAACATAGCCGATGTTTTTGCTAAATGTCACTTGGGTGACTTCTGTTAAGATCCTGAAGTCTCATTACTGACATCTTCCTCATTTGCATCTTAGCTCAGGGATATATTTTCGTGGTATCAGAAGAGAAAATCCATACAGTAAACACTAAGATTAATTAAGCCTCTGTATGGGCCTTTGGTATGGATGAGTACCCAGGAATCAAAGGCGATATGCAGAGAATCACATTAGCAACGTAGTCAGATTGCATAACCTGAAAAGACTAGTGGAGATCTGTCTTGGGCTGTGCTTTCAAAAATTATTTTAATGGGAGGTTATGGAACTGGCCCAGCTACATTCCAGGATTCTGTTGTCTCCGAGCTGTGCTGTCTGTGGTACACGTTATACATCTGTTGGATCAAGTTGTCAGTAACTAATTCTATTTTCCCCTCTTTTTCTGCTCTGTGAACAAATTGTCCTGGGAATGCTCACAGTTGGCCTTGTTTACACCAGGTAAGACAGGTTTCCTTTTACTTTGTCTTTCATCAGCTCCTGTTACTCAATAAAGCCCTTGGGTCTCTGGAGTATCCCCCTCTTTTCAAATGCGCTTCTTTCTCTCCAGGGCAACTGCAACGTGCTAATGCAACTTCATGCGCAACACCTTGCAATCTGCCCTTTCAGCAAAAAGAAAACTTAGATTCTGTTCCACTTGCCTCCCACTTCTGAGGTTCTTAAACACTCTCTATTCCCAGTTTTGGTAGGAGAATTACTGTAGGGAGTTCAGAGGGGTTTAGTTTGCACGCTTAAGTGCTGAGTGTACTGCTCTTGGCATATGTAGTGTTTTACATTGTGGAACAATTATAGAAAAGATCGATGAAAGGAGGGTATCTACGCTAGTCCTTGGCCTATGCGGGACTGTTGGTATTGTTTATTTCTTCATATTTTACTCTAGTGCAGTTCTGAATGTGTACACATCAGCAAGTGGATCGTACCAGAACAACAGCCAAAATGCTAACTCCACTTTGGAGACTACTTGGCACTTATAAATGTTTTGCTCTGTGTTTTTCTGAGAAATTGCTGAAGTCTGTCTGCCTGGCTGCAAATGAGGTTGCATGTTGTTGTTTTCATGGTCTTTTTTTAGTTTTTTTTATAATTTCCTTTCTTTTAGTGGCTAGAGACCAGGCCAAACAGACAAGTGTGTCCTGTATGCAAAGCAGGAATCAGTCGAGATAAAGTTATTCCCCTGTATGGAAGAGGTAGCACTGGGCAACAGGATCCCAGGTAAGAAACTTAAATACAGCTATTTTTGTGTAAAAACTAAAGATGAAACCTTAGTTTAACGTCTTAAGATGAAACTATCAAAGTGCTGGATTCACAATTTGAAATACTTTGTCAAAAGACAGAACTGCCAAATATTCTGCCAGATATTTCTGTTTTTTTCAGGGCCTGGGTTTGTACACCTTATTTTGTGTTCAACTGGCAATTTATTTTTATTTAAATTGGGTGTTAATTATCAGTTACAAGTGGCAGGTTGCAATGAATCTTGTCTGGCTGGAGAAGCTTATGTAACATGTTAACGTCCTCAGTTTCTAGCCTTTGCAATGGGATTTCGTTATTCAAAAGTGCAATATCTTCATTCAGGGATGTGATGCTGAGGGTTCATAAGCTGGGTTGTCTACTTGTTCACGTGCTGCCTCCAGCTCTGCTGCAGCATGGCCCTCTGAGAGCATGCTCTATGTTTATTCTGTCTTATCAGCCAGGCTATTGCAGACACTATTGTCATGTATCCTTGCACTTGAGGTAATTTCACAACTTCCTGCAGAGAGAAGACTCCGCCACGACCCCAAGGGCAGAGACCTGAACCAGAGAACAGAGGAGTAAGTGAGAAAATAAGGTCAAGCAGATAAGTTGGTTTTGTTGATGGTGGTATTTATTCATCCTGGAGGACATAATGTGTGCATGAGATCCTATGTGAGGATCCTATAGCTTACATTTCTTTCTCATCCCTGGTAGGTTGTTCATGAATAATTGATAGCTGCAGTGTGGCAGAAAACTCCATTCCTATAGTACTCTTCAGCATCCCAAAGAATAGGCTAACTTGAATCGTGAAAACAGCCCTGTGTGGCATCACTGGAAATGCTCTTCATACTTGATTGTTCTCCATATATATTTGCTTTGGAAATTCTTTGTGGAAGTATATTTCTGTCAAACGATACCTGTCATGGAGATATATAATCCATGTGTGAACTTACTTTTTTTGGCATAGACACCTGCTTCTGGCATTTCCATGGAATGTTACTGCACCATGGCATTACAAGCAAAAGAATGTAGATATCTGTCGGATGCATATTAATTTGAAGAGGGATCTATGGTTTTGTTGAGGAGATTACATAGAGTGAACGTAAACAGCAGCTGGCATAGGTTGAACAGATGTGGGAGTAGCCGGTAGGGCACACCACATCATAGCACGATGGCAATGAGTATGACCTGATGAAAGAATTGCTTATTTTTGTGTAACTCAGCCTGGGGTCCTCAGAGAGCATTTGTATACCTCATGCTTTAAGCAAACAACTCTGCTGGGTGTGATTAAGGAACATTTCTGTATTGGATGTATTGGGAGCTCAGTTGTTCTCTCTCGCTAGGGAGTTGCCTTCTTATTAAATCAGCTGCTGTACCTTGTTGGAACCTTTTAGCTGGTGCTGCCATAAGTCAGAGGAATCTGGTATGAAGACACAGCAGTAGTGATGCTGCCCTCCTGTTTCCTACAGGTGCAGGACCTGCCGTGCAGAGTACTTTGCTGTCTCTGTTAATGGCAAAATGCTTGAAGAGAGTTATAGACAAAGGACTAACTCCTTAAATCAAGGATCAACCCAGAAATGTCTGGCTTTTATTATATGAGTGAAATCATCTTTGTCCTCCCACTGTTTGGAGGTGATAGACCAGAGGGTTTTTCAGAACTGGTATAGCTGTTTTAATTCTGAGACGAGAGGGCAGTTTGCTGGATTACAGAATATGGCGACTGTGAGCTCTCCACAGTTTTTAAACGTGACGCAACTACTTAGATTCATAGGCAGTTGGGTCTCAAATAGTACGCTGCTTTTATACAGTAGGATTCACCTTGATTCAGAAGGCTGAGCTTTTGACTTGATGTGGTATTTTAGACTGGCTCTCATAGGGGTCAATGTTGTTGCATTTTAACTCTTCCTTTTTTCCTCCTTTCCTTACGTCTTGCATTCCTGCCCCAGATGACTTTATCTGCCAACTTAATTAGAGTCCCCCTGGTAATTTTTTTTTTTTGGTACTGTCCTTCTCTATAATGCTCTGTGCATCCCACTGGCAATTTATCACTTTACTGAATATTTAAATGATGCACATGTATCATGAAAATCAATGCAGATTATTTTTTTTTAAATGCCTTTCTTATAGTTATATGGCTAATAGCTATTAATACAGAATTACTAATACATTGTTAAGACATTCTAAATAGAATTGGTAATGTTGATTTTGATATATTGTCAGATATATATTATTTTAAGTTGAGAAACATTACAGAAACACTTTTATTAATTTGTGGCCTTCAAGCAAGAACTGTGGCTCCTAGTTTTCATTTTCTCAAACTTTTAGGTTGCTCTGGCAAGTCTGCTGTTTTATGAAACATTTTAGAACCAGGAGAACTAAGAGGTATTTAACAATAGTGTGGCAGACTGAAAGTTGCCAGACAGCATGATACTCCTTCAGCCATAGGAAAGCCAGTGAGAGGGAATGTCTGCGCTTTTACAAAATATTCTGAAATAGGCTTTAAATGATTGGTACCTTTTTTCTCTTCTGTTGCTTTGTTCTCTGCAGGGATTCCAGGGCTTTGGTTTTGGGGATGGTGGCTTCCAAATGTCATTCGGCATTGGGGCGTTTCCCTTTGGTATATTTGCAACAGCATTCAACATAAATGACGGGCGACCTCCTCCAGGTACCATGCATCCTATCTTCTCTGAGAGTCCTGTCACAAACAGATGTTTCACAGACTCCTTTGTAACTGCTAAATGACAAAACTTTCTGAACAGTAAAGTAAATCAGTGTTGTAAACAGAAACACAAAATGAGGGAAAACACCCAGTAGAGAACATAGTCTATGGCTTATACGTCTTGTACGAGTGCTTATATAAGAAGCAAGTTTGTTACTTCCGTATGATTTGCTGAAGGCCCTCCTGAGAAGACAGTAGAACTGGAGAGGGACAGTGGCACTGGAGACTTCTCCCCTTTAATTCAAATGTCTCCTGGTATTCCAGCGGACTCCCTTTGAAAAATGAGACAAATTGGACTAGAGTTTCTAATAATAATAAAAAGGAGTCAATACGGGTGTGTGAAGGACCATTTCCTGAAAGATGAGAAGTAAAAAATGAAATAGAACCTGAATCATCTATACTGGGCCAGGACTGGGCGGCAATAAATTTGCGCAACTCACAGCTCAGTGGAGCAGCATTGGCGAGCCCTACCTGACGATGTCTCCCTTTTAA
>JAVKLA010000088.1:4736694-4776928 GCA_034782735.1 Sagittarius serpentarius
GGCCGGGCCTGGCCGGGCCGCGCCTCCGCGGGCGCTGGGGGCTGGTGCCGACCTCCGTGACAGCGGGGGCGGGGGCGCGAGGCCGCGGCTCTCCTCCGGCCGGGCGGCCGTTATGCGGGCGTCAGTCCCTCGGCGGTGTCGCGCGGCGGCAGGTGCGGGGCTCGGGGCGGGAGGGGGCCTCACCCGCCGGGCCGCCGGCTCCTGAACCTGCGCCCCCGCTGAACGTTGGCCCGTGTCCCAGGGAACGGTCCGGGAGCCGGCCAGCGGGGTCCGGCGGGAGGGCGGCCTCCGCCGGTTTGCGGCCATAGGCGCGGCGGTGTGGTGGCTGGGCTCCGGTGCAGCGAGCTCGGCGGGAGGGTGCGGAGGTGGGGGTGGCTTCCTCGGGCTGCGCCGCGCCTTCGTGCCCCGAGGGCGGGCGTCTGCCGGGCGCGGGATCCTTCAAGGCGGCCCCCGGTTGGGGCCGGCTGGTCGGACTCGTCCGGTGCCGGTCCCGGTGCCGGTCCCGCTGTGCGCAAGGTCCTGCCTTCCCCGCCGAGGCTCGGCCGCCCTCCCGGCCGCGGGGGCTGGCCGGTGCCCGCCGGGGCTGCGGCTGCTGCTGGAGGAGCTGCTGCTTTTCCTCGCTGGCCCCCTCTGTAACATTCCTCCTGTCCTAGGGGACTTGACGGACCTGTTACATTGATTATGTCTGTTTGCTTTTCCTTCACACTATTTCCTGCTCTGTTTTTTTCATTTCCGTCGCTTCTCCTGGATACTTTAAGCAATTTTGGTTGAATATAGGACTGTTCATTTCCGTTGTGAGCTAATCGGCCTTTCTGGGTACAGTTAAACAGATGTAGCACTGCAGCTGAAAGTAAGGGTACTACTACCTGGAGTTCAGAAGCTAATGCGTAAAGCTCTGTATGATCGTTGTGGAGGAATATCTGTTGCTTTTAGTCAGCTGTGGTGTAGTCATTAGTCTTTAAATTCCTTTAAATAGGATCCACTGTCTATATTCACAATTGCGTCTTGTGCTGGTGACACTAAACAGGACAAGATGGAGCTGCAGGATATCTGGTTTGCAGGCTTTTTTGGCCTTTAAAGTGTGGCAACAATTCCAGAAGTTCAGCTGACTTCTAGGGCTTGCGCTGCTTGGAGAGGAGAGCATCGGCTGCCATGCATTGGGGCATGGGCACACGTGGCTTTGCCTTTTATTTCCAAGCCTGTTTGGTGTGCTGAAAAGCAATCTGCTATGTAGAAGAACTTGGGTAGTGCCCGCTCTTTCCAAGTTTCTCCTAACCCTTACTCTGCTGTGCAGATCTGCGGTCGGGTGCAGTTCTCGGTGTTCGAGATAGCAGGAGGGCACAGACAAACTCCTAGGTGCGGAGCTGATGCTTGGCTGGGAACTGGAGCAGCAACTTAAACCAAATGTCACATTTGAATGAATCCTATCTGGCCGTATAGACTGCATGGAGACCTTTATGGCTACTGCCAGTCTGCTGGTGAGGGTGCTGCTTGCTTGTGGTTGAGCAACAAGTTTTTTCTCTGAAATAGTTATTTGTGTAAAACGCACAAGGAAATCTTCACCTTGGTTGTTTTTAAACCTTGTCATTGACCTACTCAGTGGAGTAAAAGCATATAGAAGGCTGGTGGCTTCTGTTCTGTGTAACTTTGAGGAATTTAACCTTGGTATGAATTCGCCTGAGCAACTACTGAGTTTTAACACACTTTGGAAAATGGAAGTCCGTGGTTAGTGGTTTTCCTTCTCTTAAGTGCACTTCTTTCCTTATGCAACCTTACTGCAAGTAAACTTTTGGTAGCAGGAAGAAACTGGTTTGAGATCTGCCCAGCTGTGAGACAAGTTCCTTGCACCATCCTGTGCTTATCCAAACCCTTGACTCTTTAATACGCCTGCACAGCTGTTTGGATTCTGGATAGCATTTATCTGTGTGCCAAATGCTCTTTGTGCCCAAGTTTTCATACTGTTTTTCCTAGCTTGCACGCATCTAAATAACTAGGTCTCTCTGGGGCTTTATGGCAGTTCTAGCAGAAACTATTATAACTATTACAAGTATTTTCTGAAAGGGCAATAGGCCGGTAGCATCAACCCCTCTTCCTAAGTCTGACAGTGGTCTGGTATTGGCTGTACCGTCTCTACAGGAATATTCATTCAAGTGTGTAATTCCTTCCTGGTAGTCAAGTTGTTCTCTACTGAATAAAGTTTGCTTTTCCTTTCTTTCAGTTCTGGGAAACCCAGTTAATTACACAAATAAGTGCAAGCGTTATGTGCTGAGTCAGTGGCGCAGGGGAAATAGTAGCGTGGCTTCCTGGCCTAGCATGGTTCTCTGTGGGAACTGTTACACTAGCCGAATCTGCCTTCCTGAAATCTGCGCTCTGAAGACTAGCATAGCTGTAACTGACCTGTTTTCTGTGAAAAGTCATATTGCTTCCTTCTGCAGAATGTGAAGGAGCAAATGGTGATGTTATATATACTTTTTTTCCCTCCAGACATAAGATGTCAGAGTTCAATTTGGGAACTGCACTCTGTGGGGTTACAGACTGCCTGGTATTGGCTTAACTTTCTGTGTATGAAGGCTTTCCTGTCAGTTATTTAATTTAAGGCTGTTCTTTAGCAGGGATGCGGCAATCCTTTTTTTTTCTGATGTAAAATGGTTGCTGTATGTCACTTTATTCCTGCATGCAGGTGAAGAAGTCTGGAGGTGTCTAGGATGCGGGGACAGCGTTGCTGCTGGTCAGTGCCTCTACAAGACTGTTAATGAAGCCTGGCATATTTCCTGTTTCCGGTAGGTAAAATGTTAGCCTGCTAAACTCTCCTTGTGGTGTTCAACTGACTCGGAACCTGGTGGGTAAGTACCAATATTAACAGGGAGTTCTTGCTGTCATCTCTGTGCCTGACCTGTTCCGGGGCCTCCTGCAGAGCAATTGCGTGCTCCTGTTTGCAGCTGTACTTCAGTGCTTGCAGCAGCACTCTGGAACTGACTTTCAGTCCCAATAGCTGTCTGACACTGCCTGGCAAAGTGTTGCCGTGCTGACGCAAACACGTATGGGAATACAGATAAAGTACAAATGAAAGCTCTGATTTACTGGTGGTGGCAGAAGCCATGGGTTGCATATTTGTCTTCAGCTGCATTCCAAAGTAGTGCCCAGGCAATTTAGATAGCCTGTTGCTTTTTCCGTATGTGGTAGGTACAAGGGAGATACCAGGGTGTTGGGGAAAACTGCTGATATAGGGGAGGGAGATCTTGCCTTTTGCTTTCTCTCCTTTTCAGACTATTAAGACACAAAAACTTATGAAATCCGTCAGATAATGTTGCTAATGGCAAGGACAAAAAGGCATCTCTGACATGCTTTCCTTCCTGGCGGTAGAAGTATGCCTTGTTGTTTCATTAATACTTGGTTCAGTTTTCATGCTCCAGAATCACATTTCTGAAGGGGCCTATATTTTTGCAAGGTGTTGAGTACCTGCAGCTTCTACTGGCTTCTGTGTTGGCTTGAATCTGGAGACGCTAATGTTTTGGATACTGTCAAAGCAAATGGGGGAAAAGGAAGCCAAAGTGTGGCTTTGGAGGAATGTTTGCTGTGCCAAGATAGGCATCTACTGTCCTGGTTTAAAGAACCAAAAAAACACAACAAAGTACCCCAACTTTGCTGAAGTGAGGATTATGGTTATTGGTGTATTTAAAAGAAAA
Organism: Sagittarius serpentarius; assembly: GCA_034782735.1. Taxonomy (NCBI): domain Eukaryota; kingdom Metazoa; phylum Chordata; class Aves; order Accipitriformes; family Sagittariidae; genus Sagittarius; species Sagittarius serpentarius. The sequence continues at coordinate 4,740,381 of JAVKLA010000088.1, forward strand.
AAAAGCATATCATGCTGCCAAAGCAGTGCTAGCTGTGTTGACTTGCAAAATGCTGTTAGTTACAATGACGTGTTGATAATCACAATTACAGCTTTCTATCACTACAAATCCCAGTCTTTTGGGTTTCTATTGGTTTGAGTATTCATATTTAGCTATATTGAGTCAGTTTATCTTAATCTTGGTTTTCTCTCCTTCTTAAAGAACTAGTATCCTGTTGTTGAGTTTCCCTAGATTCTGCCAGTAGCCAAACCCAAATCTGTGTGTGGTAGTAGTCTTTCTTGCCTTTGAATGTATTTCTGTTGTGGGTCTTGATTTGCAAATGTCTTGGTGCTTCTCGCTGTTCGGGCTGAAGAGGTGGATAACAGCTGAGCTTGAGGCAAATCCTGCCCTTATGACGCTTTACAAAGAATTTGATATAATAATTTATATTGTATAATGGAAGTTTGGGGCGGGGGGGGTGTGTTGTTTTTTTACAAGTGAAGAGGCCAAGTTTTCTCCTGAGGTGTATGATAACTTTTTGCATTTACTGATGCACTTCTCTTATGCTCTGTGCTTTTGGCTAGCTCCAGTACCCAGCTAAGCTGCCATGCTGAATGAACAATTGGAACCTGGAGTAAAGGAAGCTGCCCTTCCATATTTCCTAGTTCCAGTGTAGGACTGTACATGAAAACAAATTTCCAGTTTGCACTCTGTTCCCCCTTTTCTTCTGTTATCTCTAAGCCATGCTGAGCAGCAGTCTTGTGCTTGATATTCCAAAGCCAAACTTTAAAAAGCCTTTAAGGGTAGGAGCCTTTGGCAGCTGGTAGCTATGAGTTCCGGCAGCTCTTGTGGAGTGTTTTCTACAGTCTTCCTGTGGATTAGCTGACTCCCTGGCCTGGCACATAATTTCTCTAATGCTGATTGGCCCTGCTCCAGGCTCGTTAGCTCTGTTTATTCTTGGTCAGGCTAGGCTGTTGATCACGCTTGGCACTGGCAGTAGCTGACGTACATGTGTGTCTCTGAGGATTTAAGTTTTTTTGTCACTTCCCTCCTTCCTCAAACTGCATGTACAGGAGCTTTGTCTCTGAAACCTGTATTTTCTCTGCTGTAGCTGGAGGGACAAGCAAATCCCTATTCGTGTATTTTGGATATTTTATACTGTTCTTTGGCCAGCTGGTCCTTAGGCTTGAATCTGATGGGTTGGATTTGGCTGAGGAAGTTTTAGATGTTTCTGTCACAACGTCTGTTGTGAATTAACTCTGAATGTACTTTTGGCCTCTGAATTCTGTTGAGACAGCATACGCTTTCAAAGGTTGTTGCTTTTCACTGATACAGAGTTCCACTGGATTTAGAACTTACATTGCACAGAACTTCAAACTCTGCATCAAGAAAGGGACAGAGAGAAGTGGCAAGGTGTTTTTTTCCTAGGTCTGGATCACTTTTACCTAAGGGGATCATTGGAAGAGCTTTTTTTGACCTAGAGCATGCTGTTCTTACTGCTTTCAGTCTGACTTTTTTCCATATTACAAAATAGAAGATACTGCCTTGAATTATACCTTGGAATGAAGTATTGATACATGGTATTTTGATGTCGATTGTTGGTGTCTTGTGGGTTTTTTTTCCACAGATAAAGACAAATGAAATTAAAGGCAATTCACTCTTTCTGTGGGGATATTGCATATTTGAATTGGAGTAGGATGGGATGAGAAAACTCAAGTATAGCTGCATGGTTTAATCTTAAGGGGACAGTATTTGACAAAAAAAGTTTTGATTATTTGAAAAACATTAATTCAGATCAAACCTGTTGAATACATCCAGGTGGAAGATGCTTTTGGATCCATATGAAGAAAATTATTGGAAATAGTGGTAAGAATTCCTACTGTAGCGGGGTGCTTAAGAACTTTTTAGGAAGGAAGACAGCTGAGGTTCAGTTCCTTCCTAACCATGAAATAACAGAGGATGTATATTACTATGGTCTACAAAATAAATCTAATTTAGGTAGCCAAGCAACACAGGCTTGCTGCAGAAATATCAAACAAAAGCCAAACCCACCACATCAGAGAAAAACTGTTCACAGTATGTCTTCAACAAAGTTACTGAAGGTGATGGATTACTGATGACTTTAGAGTTACAGATTTAAACATATGCTATTTAGTTTATACTGAAACCAGTTAATTAAAAGCTGAAAAATCAGCAGGAGTTTGAAGAGCAGAAAAGCTCATCTTCCTTTTTCTGGAAGAGGAAAGGAAAGCAGAGAAGTTTTGTATAAATCCAGAATTTTTCATTAGTAGGTCTAAAGCACTGGAGATGATGATGACCAGAAACTATTAATTCAGTTTGGATAAATATTTCCTTTTTGCTCACTACACCAGATTTTTATGCATATGCAATGCAGCTTGACCTCAGGAAAAATTATCGTGGCTTTCTGTATATTTTTTTAATTATATTATGAAATAGTTTTATGCTAACTTAATAATATAAACAACTGTATGACTGAAAAGTGTAACCTTTTAATATCTGACTGAATATATATAAAATCTTTTTATACTGATCAGGGATTACATTATTCTAGTTAAGTAATTGTAAGCAGTAAGTTGACTTTCCAGTAGAAATGTTGGCTAAGATTAAATACAATCTTGAAATAGTTAAGAAACTGTTTACACTTGTAAAAAAAATCTAAAGTAATAAAACAAAATTTATTTGTTTAAATAACATAAAAATTGCCTTATTACCTAGAGTTAAATCAATTCACCTGACAGATTGTTTAGGGTTCAGGTGCTTGCATGCTTTTTGAATGTGTTACTCCATTTCAATTTCTGTTAACCTTTACTGGAGCTAGAAACTAAAACACAGGAGTGTTGTAACCACCAGAAGGCTGTTTTCTCTAAATGAATACTTTGAAAAAATGGAACAGTCTTGGCAGAGTGCAGAAGAACTCCTGGCTCTGTCTCCTACTGGTATTCTGAAGTGAATTTGAAACAAATTCTCCTTCTGACTGTTTCTCAGTAGTGGAACGAGGTTAAAAGTAGATTCTTCCCAGAATACCTCGTCGCCCGCCTGTTGTGCACTCTTTGCAGCCTGACAATTGTCCATGGTCGGAAAGCAGAAGTGGATTAGCTATCTGTGCATCAAGGGGATGCCCTAAGCTCCAGGCTACTGAGCAGAAAGAGAACCACTATTAATTTGCCAACTCTAGTAATTTGATTGTCTTACAAAGACGTGATTTTTCTATACTAAATGGCATATTTTGTGTGCCATAGAAATATTTTTTGCTCAGCAAAACTTAGTGAATCACTCTGATTCTTTTTACATTTGGGGGCAGGGGAAGGCAAGCCAGGCAAACATGTATTAAAAGTGTATATAGTTAAACCTGTTTCAGGGGTTGCAGGATGAACTAGGTGACTCCTGAGGGTATTTTCTAAATCTGTTTTCTGTGGTTCTTAGGATATCTACTAAACTTCAACTTATGTTTCAAGCAAGTAATTTCCATGGCTTAGGAATGATCAAAAAACTGGTCACCTAACAATCTCCCATCACTGTAGGTTTTCAGTCTCCCACACTATGTCTACTAGCACATAATTATCCTTCGTGTTAGAAGCTTCTGTCTACTACCTTCAGAAATTCCCCTTGTTGCAATTTAAATCAACTTCTACTCATGGTCGCAATGTACACAGAAAACAACCTTTTTTCCCCTTCTGTTATTCAAGTAGCCTTTTCCTGTCTGAAAGTGGCAGTCGTGTCTCCCATTAGTCTCTCCTAGACTGAAGAAGCCCTGGACCTAGCTTTTTCTCATAGACTGTATTTGCTAGACTTTGGATCACTTCTGTTGGTTCAAACTGTTTGGCACAGGCCTGCATTTTCCAAAAGCTGCTTCCTCCCCACAGACAACAGGACAAATAGATCTACAGTGACAGGCAGGATATGAAGCTCAAATGTACAAATGTTGACAAATAAAGATGTAAGCAAAGGTGTTTATTAAGATGAATTTGAAATGTGGGTGTCTGATGGTTTGAATCTTCCTTTAGCTTTTCAGCTGTGAACACAGGTTTGTACACACAGTAGCTGAATTTGAGAGCAGGGGTATCAGTAGTAACAAAAGGCAGTTGAATCATTGTAGAAGCAGGAAACAAGAATCTCCTCTTCCCTGTCTTCTCCAGTTTCTGGCAGTTACAGAAAGCTAATGATAGGGTCTTAGAGGTGAGAGCTCTCCACTAATCCTGCAGACTCCTGGGAATGTCTCTTTGATGGTGTCTCCATCAGCATTGAAATTCACCAGCTCACTATCAGATTTAGGGAGAAATAGTCCTTAAGTGCCGGTTGGTACACAGATCACCAGGACTGCTCAGAAGTTTAAAAATCCAAGTGAACAATGAAGCACTTCACAGGTGGAAGCAGCCACATTCCTCAGGGGAATCTATCAGCTACAGGACATGGATGATGACCCTTGATATTTAAGGAGGAGTTGGGCATTCCAGTCCTAACTTTTTTTAGTTGTTTTGCAGCTTGTCCTTTAGGGCATTATTATCAGAGCATTATTATATCAAGGTAATTAGAATTACTCATACAGTCCAGTATGCGGTAGGCTTTCCACATGGGTGAGACAGGATCCTTCCTTGAGGAGTTTAGCAGTCTGCACAGACAAAAGCAGCAAGGTAGGAAGTGAGTGAAGATGCAATGGTGTAAGTGCCGGTCTTACTGCCGTATGTGCTGCATTTACAGATCAGAAGTCACTGCTCCAAAACCATATATAATCTGTGAAGCTTCAATAGGTTGAATTTCTTTGGTTTGCTTCTCAGCCTACACGTACTCAGGAGGTCTGCCGCTGTTAAGCAAGTGTAGTGGAGATAAAAATCTATCTCCATCCTAATGTTGTGCTTAGTGATGTTAAGTACCGAGAAGGCTTCACTGTGTTGGTCTGAAGTTCTGCTGCTGCTTAGAAGTAAGGTGCAGTGATGGAGATGAGCTTTGCTTCACTGTTCAGTTTAGTTTACTCAAGAGCTTTCACTCAGAGGTATGTGCGTATCAAAACGGTATTAGTTTCAGTAGCTGATGTCAGGAGTTGACTCTGTCTTTCAACAGCAGCAAAGCACATGTTACGTGTAAGTGCCTTGGAAATACAATAAGGTGTTGGGATTGCACTGAAGTATTGGGAATGCCTCCAAACTGCGCCCATGCTGAAACAAAGACTTGCTGCAGATTATTCAGGCACCAAGCAGATGCCTCTTCCCTAGCTTATACTAGTCCCATGCACACACTGAAGTGCCTGTCTGTTCCGGGGTAGATTTGTGTATCTCAGGGCTGGCAGATATGCTGAGTAATACATCTGTCTGTAGGCATGCTATTGGACAGCATGAACTACGTGGTAAAGAGGGTGTCTAGATGTGCAGCCTAACCCCAGCTGTTTTAAGATATTAATCACTTGAATATCACAATAGCTATGTGACGCATTTCTGTGGGTATAAAATTGTAATGACTGCGACTCAGTTTGCAATAAACTTCATGTCAAGTCATTGTCAAGGGTTTTTAATTTCTTCCTTTTTATTTGCTAGATATATTTTTCAGGCTTCTTTCTGGCAAAAATTACTGTGCAATTCTAAATCACAGTAAGGAAAGCAAATCCCTGTGATGCCTACGTGTTTGTAGTGGATATGCTGTTAGCATTTGAGAGAGAGAAGGTGCTGATATCTGACTTCAGTTGGTGAAAAAGAAATTTGCTTCGGTGCATTTTGGCCCTCAGAGATGGTATCAGTAAAATTACATCGAAAAGGTGTCCCCCGCACACACCTGTTTATCAGCATTTTTTGATGTACAGTCATTCTGGCAGGAATTCAGATCTAGAATGTATGAACACATTAACACCTTTTCCAGAGCCCTTTTATCAGAGCTATTGTGTTCTCAAACTGGTCGTAGAGACAATAAAAAAGGCAAGAAGTAACAAGAGAATTCTGTGTAGGAAAAAGTAACTTGCTGCTGCTGGGGCTTGCTGCAAAAGTAAAATCATTTTGATAAGATGTTTCCTGTTTAAATAGACATTTGACTATGTGTCCTTTGGCATTAAGGAAGTCTCAAACAAAATCCCTTCCCAGTTGCTTAGCTGTCTGGGTGGTTTTTATTACTTTGAAGTTAGGCTTTATCTGCTGGCTTCATTCACAGACTAGCTGGCTGCTTATCACATCTGTGGATCAAATCTTCAAAGGTTTTGTCTGGAGAGTTGGGATTTATGAGGTCACGTGGAATCCCCCTTGGAGGGAGTTCAGCCCATGGCAGCAGAATCGTGGGGAAAAGCTTTTGTCTGTAGGTGATAGTGGGCAGGGGAGGGGCTCTGCGATGCACTGGAGGTATGTCTGTGTTGTGGGGTGGTGCTGATAGCCAGGGAAGCTTGAATTGTGAGCACTGGCCCATTTTCGGCATGCAACATATAGAGAATGTGGGAGACCAGAGTGCATTCCTAGACACAGACTCACCGTGTTGCTGCTTCCAGTAGAGCTGTGTGAAATGTCAGAAGGAATTAGACCTGTGCTGGAATTGACAACCACATCAGGCTCTGCAGCACTAGGCTTCGCTGCACTTTTACAGCCAGGCTTAGAAACTGCACTGAATGGGTGAAAATTATGATTTTTTTTTTTTTCCCCCAGAAAGATGGATGCTTATTAAAAGTAAAAAAAAAAATAAAAAACAAGAAAAAAACAACCCAAAAGTCTGCCTGGCTTTCTGCTTACTTCAACAGTGAGCAGCAGCTGTCAAATCTGCGGCCAAGACTGCCTCGTCCCAGCCCCAAGCATCCCTTGAACAATATGCCAGCTGAGACGAGCATCTCCAGTAAAAGCACATTTGAGTACTCTTGCCTCTGGAACATAGCATGATTTTCAGGCTGTGTTCAGGCATGCCAGGCTTTGCTGACTGTACAAAAATGGGAGGGCTTGGTGCAGCAGCGTATGTTTGTTGCATTTCTGAGTGTCTTGCAAACAGCTTTAGCTGATTAGGCCACTAGAGATCATATTTGGCTTCAGAGCAAGCAAAACGATGTAACTACATATGCTGCAAGCAGGAGAGCGTATTCCTCTGTGCTGATTTATACCTCACAGCTTCCATTCAGGAGATGAAAATTAGGTTAAATGATTGCAATGGTCTCTGTTAAAACAGTGTTGGAAAGAAAATTATTCTTCCGTGGATGAAGCACACTGTGAGCTACCTCCTGCAACAGGATGAATGGAGTGTAGGTGCTATGAAGGTAGTATAACCCCACTCACTGTGAGGGATTTAGGAAGGTATGTAGTAAACGTTAATTTGATGTCTTTGGAGATGTGGCTGGTTGTCTTCGTCGGACTCTGCCTTCCTTGACTTCTCCATCAGAATGTGCCACTGCTGCAAAGAGTGGCTTCACGTTTATGCGCTTGGCTCTCTGGCAAAAGCTGCTATCTTTCAGCACTTGCTAACGCAGCCCCTCTTCGCATCAAAGCTCCACCCCTTGTGAAGAAGTAGAGCTTGTTCGGCCTCTGTAGCCACAGGCTGTCCTCCTGCAATGGCTCCTCCTCTCCCCCCACCCTTGGGTGGATCCAGCGAAGGGAAAACTTGACAATAGTTCGCAGGCATCGGAGCTCGCAAGAGCTATTGCAGAAGCATGTCCAACTAGCCCAGTTAGCAGTTATTCTGTCCTTCCCAAGGGTGCCGCTGCTGCTGAGTGCGGAAGATGATGGTTATAGCTATGCGAGCCAGGAAAAATCTGAAAAGGAATGAGCAGCCGAGAGACCTGGCATTCCTTGGGCAGCTTCAAAGACAGGTGAAGTATCTGAATCAGCGCAAGATTAAATGAGCACTGGCTGCTGCCATGTTGGCAGAACAGAGCTGTTCAGAGGCAGTTGGACAAGTTTGTGGCTGAGCCGGTTTATCCAGTGTTGAAGATGGGAAGTTACTTGTCTGCCCCAGCTTACTTCGCTCCCAAGGATCCCTTTCGGTAAGTCTTGCACAGGATTAGCAGTGGATCTTCAAAGTGTTGTTTTACCCCCTGTAATGCTATCCTAAGCAGTTAGCATGCGAGGCATGAAGAATGAGGTCCGGTGCTTGTGTGCAGGGAACAGCCAGCCTCAGACTAGGTTCCTGTCTTGCTTTGAGGAGGCGACGGGAAAGATTCTTATTACCAGCCTCTTCACAGCTTTCTGGTACAAGGGAACGGCACCTGTGTTGCGAGGCAGAGTCTGCGTAGCCTAGGCATGCAGGCTGCCTTTCAGGGCAACGCTACCTATGCCGCTTTACCCCATGCCCCTGTGCTTTGCTCCACTGCCAGAGGAATGAGATTACTATGGCTGCTGCTGCTGCTTATGTCTCTTCCAAAGCTACTTCTGCTTGGGCATAGCGCAGGGTGAGGTGCTGCTGTTGGGAGTTCAAGAAGGTGATGTAATCTGCAGCGAGGCAGTGCATAATCTTATTTCAGAAAAGAAATCACGTACTTTGCAGGTAACTAGGGACAAGCAGCACACTGTGATTGCATTACATCTCTGTAGTGAAAACTGTTAGTGGGGCTGAACACAGCCAGGATGGTGACTGACGCTGATGTGCTGATAAGGTGAATGGATGGGGAAAGGCACAGCTTGCAGTTTCATTGTCTCCTTCCTATCCTCTCCACTCGGATTTGCTCGTTATTGATCCTGTTCCTGCAAACACTTTTGTACTGATTTGGGAGTAAGGAGCCTTTTGTTAAAACAGTCTAGGATAGGAGCAAATACTGCTGCACAGTTGATAAGCTTCTTTAGGCAACTTTCTGAAACAGCATCTGCTTTCAGAAGGAGGAAAGTGAGCAGACATTCGTTATTTGTAATATGTGTAGGGCATCGTGCTAAGCCATAGATAGACCTTCTCCTAAGTGTGTGGAAATGGTTTTGCGTAGTCAGAGCTTAAACACTCCGTCTTCTAGTACTTGGTCTGTTTTCTAGCATCTGTTCTTCCTTGTCTGGCGTCTTTTATGTAGCCAGTGCACACGTTTCTGCTAAGTCCGGGTGAGAAGCCTTTGGGTTAGCTACAGATTGGGGTTACGTTTTATTCTGCAGCTCTCTGCATGACTGTCCTCTGCCCGCTCTGACTGCAGAATTGGAACCACAGCTCTTTCAAGCCTGTCTAGCGTTAACTGATCTAGCCTGACAGTGTGTGTGAGGGGTGCATTTTATTAATGAGCCCTTCTCTAAGGGATCTGTCTCTTCTGTGCCAGGGAAGTCTTTGCTTCCATGAGGGTATTGGCTTTCATTTAGAGGTAAAAGAGATGCCACATCAATTGAATCTCCCATCTTGCTGAAAACCAGGCTGGTTACCTGTTGTGACCTGATCCTCCTAACACCCCCCACAAAACCAGGTAGCCATCAAGCAGCGATTTGTGAACTCTTTCTGCACCTGCTGTGCTACAGAGCATCAGGGCTGAACACTGCACCCAGATACTGCCTGGGGTTCCTGGAGGATGGCTATGGGAGGCAGATTCATTTATTCTTTATAGCCAAGGCTGGGAAGCGAAGAATCATAATGTATGGGACTGTATAATCAGAGCAGGGCTCTGCAGCTCTGAAAATGGTGGCTGGGCAGCAAGAGGAAACACGTCAAGTATGACTGTTACCAGTCCTCCAAGAAACTTGATTACCATGCTTTGTTACTCTTTAATAAGAATAGCAAATCATCTAGGAGAAGATTAGCAGTTCCTAATCTATAAAGGACAGCGGAGTGAGCAATCTTCCTTTCTTTTGGTTGTGGTAACTGGCAAAGATTAGCTTGCTTAATACCTGTAAAAGTAATTGTATTCCTGTCTCGGCTGTCGTGAGCCCTGGCAATGGCAGCGATGCAATGCCATGCAGTTTAGTGAGGAGAGAAAGGAAGGAGTGGTAATTCTTGTATCTTCTGTGATAAAATTCTGACGTACCTCTTCAATGAGAGTCATGTGGAACAATCATGTGATGCCTTTATCATTTGAGTGAAGGCACTGAAACAGTTGAAACAGGTCTTGAAACTATACCTGTGTGCTGTCAGCCAGTTCTCCACGCCTAACAAATCTGAAGCCTTTTCTACATTACAGAATGCATGGTAAATAACAGAAGGTGCGGCTTGGCAATATGAGCCACAGCCATGTCCGCTTGCTGGCAGTGATTAACGAAGTAGCCAGTTAGACCCATTACCAGCATCTAGCCTCTCTGGGGCTGGTTGCTTTGTTCCTGTTGCCTCATTGCCCTGGGTGGGGTTCTGAGCCTTAAGGTGCAAACTTGTCCTGCCCAGATTTGTTTAATTACATAGCAAAGAACTGACTGCTGCTGGCTCCACCCCCTCACCTTCATTTTGCTATGGGTGTGTTGCAAATTAGATACCAGTGCTTATTTCCGGATGGAAGCAAACTAATCAAAGTGCTGTAAGGTTGGAATCAAACCATGAAGAAGTAGGGGAAAGGTAAAGGGAAGACAAGCGTACGTGGTCCTCTGGAGCCTATCTAAACAGTATTGCAGTTGTGTTGCTTTTGCAGAAGTTTTACATTTTCTTAAGGAGAAAAAGGAGTGGTTGAAGGTGAAATTGAAGAGGGGTGAGGAAGGGAGGGTGTTGTGCTTAAAAACAAATAAATAAATAACCCACCTGCTTGGAGAGAACTTAGAAAGCCAGGTCTTGGAAGTCCTGGTGGAGCAGTCTCCAGTATTGCTGTCTGCATCCCAAGTGCAGGTCTGGTCACAGCTCCCTGTTTGAAGATGTAATCACTCTTGGAGTATGCACTGGTACAGGCATGCACGCAGAAGTCTGATAAATCTGAGGGATCTGATTTGTCCATGCTGAGCCAGATGTTCCTGCCACAAGGTGATAGAAATCTTTGCTGTTAGTCTCCACTTGCTCTTTTCTCCCTCCCACTCACCTACTTGATCGTTCAGCTTGGGGTATTTACTGCAAATGAAAGCCAAAGGCTAGTGGTTGAAGGCAAAATGCATTGCAATGCCCTCTAGGTCTTTTGCATACCATGAGCGGGGTGTAACCATGACAGTGCCCCAAGGCTGAGCCTGTAAAGATGACTGTACCGTGTATAGCAATGTTAACTTACTGCTCCCGCTGCCTCAGACAACACTGGCAGGGCCTCTTGCAGGGGCTGGAGTCCTTTCCCATCACTGAGGAAGGGTGGGGGGAGGGGCCGAAGCAGGATTTGGAGCTCCTCAGCTGGGAGAACAAACACTATAAAAGCCAAATACATTAGAAGAAGCAATTTTCCTGAGGGTAGGGTATGGCACTAAATACCTCATGAGGTGTGTTTTCCCCTAAAACCATAGGCTGCTTACAAGCAGCTTCACCTTGTTGCTTTGCAGTCTCTTGAGATGGAGCAAATGACTCTCCATGTTGGAGCACGACCAGCCTCGCATATCATCACCCTCCTTACAAGCTGGTGGAGTTTACCAGGAATGTCTTTGGCACAAATAAGCTTTCAGGAAGCTTGTGAAAGGTGAAGTCAACAGTAGCTTTCATCTTAGACCTGGAACATGTAAAAAGTGCACCTCCGCTGCCACTGGCTGGCTTCAGTGCATTCAATGCTGAAGAGACGCCTGCTGTCCAGGGAGGGCACACGCCCACCTAACCCCCCACCCCGGTGCAATGGGTTCCCCTCCAGTGTAGTAACAGAGACAGTTATTGGGGTCAGGGGCAGAAGAAACTCTTCCTTTCACCTTTGGGAAAGCATCGTACTGATGACGACGTTGATCCTTGAGGTGTTTCTTTGAACCAGTTGTTGATGACTAACCTGCCTTGGATTCTGCACTCAGAAATGGTCAATACCGGACTAATTTTCCTTTTAAAGTCTGAGAACATGCTGCCCAGGGCTAATGGAATAACCTTTAGTGAGGCAACTGCTGTCTGTGCCTTATCTCTCCATTAAGTTGCACCTCCGTGCTGCAGAAGTTAAACTCCCTTGCCCACTGCATCCTGCTGAGGCAGGATTATTTTGTGTTCAGGAAGCCTGAAGATCTGGGTTCTGCTTGTGATTTGATAAAATGATATCTGCAATAGAATTGCTGTATATTTTTTCTTGTTTCTTTTAGGGGGAGTTTTTTGTTTCTTTCTTTCTTTGAAGGGGGTGTAGATAGAGGATTAATAATGGTGGTTTGTTGAAATGGGAGTTGACACTGATACTTCAAGGATTTTGAGACTCCCTTCAGTAAATTAGATAAATAGTTTTGTTTGGGGTTTGGTTGATTGGTTGTGGGTTTTTTTTTTCTTACGCACTGTCATCAACAGAAGGGAGAGCAATTGGTGGGGAGGGGTGGAGGACTTTCATCACAGTTACTTGGTGGATGCAGTAGGTATGTGGAGCTCAAAGGATGAACTGCTTTGAAAACTCCCCTTCAAATGGATAGTGCTGCAGTTGACCTTTTGGGAGAGGTCTACTTACAGAAGAATAGAAAGGCTTTCCACAAAGGTTGGGTGCAAAACTGGCTTTGTGTTGCATAGGGAAGTGGATCCTGCCTCTCTGTCCCCCTTCCTAAACTGACTGAGGAGACAGGTGCTCTGGCACAAGATGATGTGATGCTATAGAAACCCTAAGTAGAAACATAGCAGAGCTATCTGTGTGCTGGGCAGCTCTGCAACTGGAAGCTTGCATCCAGGAAGACAGAGAAAGCAGAGGAGTGAAATTTATAAGCCAGAATTTATAAACCTACTTATGTGTTTTAATTAATGGATGGGATTTGTTTTAAACTTTGGAAGATTCTCTTTTCCTTTTTATTGGTTGATACCACCCCTCCTTACAAACCTTGGGTTTGGTGCTAATTTTCAGTTGAAAAAGCATTGGGAAATGGAGGGGCTTGGTATGTCCGTAACAAGAAGAGCTGGTGGTGAGCTGCTGCTGAATGTCTGTTTTCTCCATGCAGGAGAGGACCTTTTTCATTGATTTGTGACTTGCTGCCAACTGGAACTTTGTTCGTTTGTTTCCTTCAAGGTGCTCTGAATGTCAGGATCCCCTCACTAACTGGTACTACGAGAAAGATGGGAAGCTGTACTGTCACAAAGACTACTGGGGGAAGTTTGGGGAATCTTGCCATGGCTGCTCTCTGCTGATGACTGGACCTGTGATGGTAAGGACTCTCTGAAGGGCTCCTGACTGCAGGCAGGACATGCCTGCCTCCAACTCCTCAAACTTGGTTGGGAGTTGCCCTAGCTATTCAGATAACCAAATAAACTGAAGGCAATAGTCTCCTTGCTACTCTAATCTCTAGTCAGAGATTAGAAATGATGAAGATTAATTTTGAACAGAGGTAGGTCTTAGAGGAGGGAGTTGTGAGGATATGAAGCATATCAACAAAGAAAGTAAGGTACTGAAATGCACAGGCATGAGAAGTAGAAAGGTGATTAAGGGGACATCTGTTCTGTTTCTGTAGCACAGTGCCTCAGTGTCTCCGTGGGGTGATTCTCCACTGCATTGCAGAGTTGAACCTCTCAGCTCAGGATAGCAGCAGGTTCTGGCTTTGGGGAAGGTTACCATCCAAGTCCCACCTGGACTGTGGCTGGAGTGGTTTTCTGGATGATGGTGTCTTGAAGTAGTGTTAGCCTCAATTGGTTTGAAGCATTGAACTCTGCCTGCACAATATGGGGCTCACCTAAATGTTCATCTCCTTGCCACAACTTTGTAAATATTTTACCTTTAAAACTGTCAAGAATGAAACATAACCATTATTTTTCTAGGGCCTAAATAAAAGCAGGATGGTACTCAGAAATATGATTGCTACCTCAAAGGGAAGTACTGAGAAAAGGGCAGAAAATTTCTCATTGCCTGCAGAAGTCTTTGCAAAATACTGTCAATAAGGGAAGTTCTCATAACGAAAACAGAAAAACAGATCAATGAATAAAAATGTTCTTTAAAGGTATTTTGTTGTCTCAGCTCGGGGTTTTTTTCTGTCAGCTGGCTGGTAAAGTATCTGAATTTGTGCATTGCCTGTCTGCCAAAAAAAAAAAAAAGCCCTTTCAGCTTTATTAATTCAGGCGTAACGTTAGTTATCTTGCCAAGAGCAACTGAACAGGAAGGTTTAATATCTTGTTTACTAGTCTGCAGCAGACTATCAACTATTTTTGATAGTTGAACAGCTGCCAAATATAGCAGATGTTCCTGGGATGCAAGCTTTGCTTTGCATTTTGACGTGTTTGTTTCAGAGAAGTTTTGCAAACAAGGTGCCAAGGATGGGGTTCAGGAAAGGTAGAATGGGCTAATATAACTCTCCAGTAAAAAACTACCACTCGACTTTGAGATCTGAATGAACGCATTAATTGGAGAGGAAAGCAGTAGCTGCATCTGCTGATGGGTTTTGGCCTTACTAAGCTACTCCCTTTTCTGTCTGTAGGTGGCTGGCGAATACAAGTATCACCCCGAATGCTTTGCTTGTATGAGCTGCAAAGTGATCATTGAAGATGGGGACACTTATGCGCTTGTGCAACATTCCACTCTCTACTGGTAAGACGGAGCTGCACACTTTGCCACCGAGTTGCTCCCTGCTGTATGTGTAAGCCGTGTTTAGCTGGCTCAGCATGGTTCAGCCAAATGCTATGCTAAGGAATGCCAGGAAGCTGCCTTTTGAGGCAGGGAGGAAGGAACAGTATAAGCACTAAAAACTATAGCTTATGGTCCATGAGAGAACTTAGAAGTGTGAGTTTGGCAGGGAGGGACAGGACACTGCCATAATGACTTTCTTCACTTCTTTTAGTGGAAAATGCCATAACCAGATTGTGCTGACACCGATGATAGAAAAACACTCCACTGAGTCTCTGCGTGAGCAGCTGCCTTATACGCTGACCCTCATCTCCATGCCAGCAGCTACTGATGGCAAGAGGGGGTTCTCCGTGTCTGTTGAAGGTGGCTGCTCCAGCTATGCCACTGGTGTCCAGGTGAAAGAGTAAGTATGACAAGGTTGTGTGCAAGGTACACATCTGTGCAGAGGGGGCTGGTAAAAATTCTGCAGCACTGCTGTCCTGCCAGCTGCTTTAACTGCTATGGGGATCTGTCTCAGCACAGCAGGGACATAGTTGGCTAATAGCCATTTGTGTTTGGTCTTCATTTCGTTCTCGTGACGACCTTAATTGTTAACTTCATTTCTCAGTGCTGTCTCCTTCACTGAATGCAAAACATTTGGCGAATTGTACTGGACTAACAATTTTTGCCATTGGGCAAATGAAGAGCTCTCCCGAAACCAGCTCAGACCTAAGCACTTATTGTTGGTAGATTAGCATTGTTTCATTTCAGAATACCAATATGAAGGGAAGCATCAGAGATCAACTATTTTTTATAATTTTGGCTAAACTGACTTCCTGCACACACTATAATTCCCATGTTTAGAGTTAACAGGATGCACATCAGCCCAGATGTCCGAAACGCCATCCACCCTGCAGATCGTATCCTGGAGATTAACGGAGCTCCTATTCGTACATTACAGGTGGAGGAGGTGGGTAGAGTTCTCTTCTGAAGCCTCCTTCTCATCTGCCTTCCTACAGCTTTTCTGTTTCTCGGCACTGTTCTCCCACCCTATATACAGTGTATGTACATAATACTCATGCTCACAGTAGGAATAAAAATGAAGACAAGCTTTGCTGCCCCTTCCAGCTGAAGAGGAAAATGTAACAGATGGAAATGCAATTAGGATGCAGTTCTGATTTTGTGGCATTCAAACATGAAGGGAGGTAATAAGGAAAGTATAAGGCTGTGACATCTCAGAGGACAGAAGGGCTGTGAAGACTTTTCACGTATTGCTAGTGAAGTCCACTGTTTTGATCCTTTTAGAGGCACTTGGTAATGGACAAAGGCTCAGCTGATTCTAGGGATTTTTCTATTGCAAAAAAATTATTTGTTGTTGGAATTTACAAGTAAATACTTTATACCGGTATCAGGTGATGCTGCAAGAGTGTAGTGAGACCACCATTACCTTCACTATGCAAGGGTTTTATTTACTGCTGGTGCTGAAGAGAACATTAGGAGCGCATAGACATCTCTCAGATAAACCTCTATGTAGCTTTTGCAAAGCGGTTTTTTACAGCACTGTTCAGGATGGAAGCTTGTGTAGTTTTTGAACACTTCTCAGAAAAAGGAAAAAAAAAGTGTTTCACAGAATCATAGAACACCAGGTTGAAAGGGACCTCAAGGATCATCTGGTCCAGCCTTTCTTGGCAAAAGCACAGTCTAGACAAGATGGCCCAGCACCCTGTCCAGCCAAATGTTAGAAGTGTCCAGTGCTGGGGAATCCACCACTTTCCTGGGGAGATTATTTCAATGGCTGATTGTTATTGTGAAAAATTGTCCTCTTGTGTCCAATCAGAATATCCCCAGGAGTAACTTGTACCCATTACTCCTTGTCTTTTCCATGTGACTCCTTGTAAAAAGGGAGTCTCCATCTTCTTTGTAGCCACCCTTTAAATACTGGAACATGGTGATAAGGTCTCCCCTAAGCCTTCTTTTCTCCAGGCTGAACAAACCCAGTTCTCTCAGCCTTTCCTCATATGGCAGGCTTCCCAGTCCTTTGATCATCTTTGTGGCCCTCCTCTGGACCCTCTCCAGCCTGTCCACATCTCTTTTTGTATAGGTCACTTGTAGCTAACCAGAAAGAAAAGGATTTGGATTGCATAAGGAACTTCTATGTTGCTAGCTTGATACGTCTGGTAGACAGCTGTGGTGCGCGCAACTAAACCACAACTATGGAGTGATCTCACTGAACTCTCTACTCTGATTCCTGAGGGGCGTTCTGCTGTGTGTCCTCTATCTTCTGTCACTTGTGTTCCTCCTGTCTGCTATCATCCTGTCCTTTGGTTTGATTTCAGGTGGAGGAATTGATTCGCAAGACAAGCCAGACACTTCAGCTGTTGATAGAACATGACCCCGTCTCGCAGCGCTTAGACAGGCTTCGTTTGGACTCCCGCCTTCCCACCCACATAAAGCCGCCCATTTCCCCACGCTCCCTCTCTCCACTGGACATCAAGGAGAATCTGGAAGGAACGCTCCGACGGCGCTCCCTCAGGTAAAGACTTGGAAGCGCTGCCTCTGACCTAGCTTGCCTTTGCCCTATGCTACCTGGCTGGGCTGCTCTGTGCCTAGGCCTCGCAATTGCAAATGACTGCAGAGACATGACTCAGCTCTGATACCAGCCTTGGTATGAACCACTGGCTAAGCAGTTGAGAGCTTTAGATCCTGCTATTGACATGTACTCTCTCCATTCCCTTTCAGGATGGCAAACTTTCCTTAATAAAAATAAGGAGCTCTGCTTTTAACATAGAAAAGCTACTAAGTTTTAGTTAGAAAATGTAAAGGTTAGATTTTTACCATCCTTAAATGGCTGGGGAAGAATGTGTCCTTAAAGGGAATAAGGCTGAGACCTGGGACTCGTGAAGAATCTTGTCTTCCTAGACTGGGGCACTCAGTTGCTCATTTAGTCATTTACCAGTATTTTAATCTTGGTTTAGAAATAGCAAGTGCTGCAACTTCACAGCTTCCTTCTCCTGTTCACAGAGCTCCACCTCTGACTGACAGTGCAGGAGAGGTGTTGTTGTTAGGCAGCTCTGATTTGGAAGCTGCTCTAGGTTTGTAAAGAGCTTCCATGGTGCTGGGAGAGCATCTGGCTTTTGAGATAATGTAGAGCACTGAAGTACATCTAGAAACTGGTCCCTTAGGAGCTAATGACGGGACATGTTGGACCAAAAGTTTCCTAGCAGCTTCCCTGATCTTCCTGTCTCCTTTGTTTTCTAGGCGAAGTAACAGTATTTCGAAGTCTCCTGGCCCCAGTTCTCCAAAGGAGCCACTCCTTCTAAGCCGTGACATCAGTCGTTCTGAATCCCTACGTTCCTCTTCTAGCTGCTCCCAGCAAATCTTCCGGCCCTGTGACCTGATTCATGGTGAAGTACTAGGAAAAGGATTTTTTGGACAAGCAATCAAGGTGAGGGAGGTCCTCAAACATTCATAATTTACTTTGATTACAGCAGTGTCTGCCTATCTCGGGATCCTTCGCCACTGTCTCAGTGGCCTTTGCCCTGCTGATAGTAATCGGTGTTGGACTCGCCTGGTTTGCTCAGTGAGATCCATTTCTTTGTTTTCATTCTTTGACCATGAATGTCTCTGGCTGCAGGCGGTTTTGAGTTT
Source organism: Sagittarius serpentarius (assembly GCA_034782735.1). NCBI lineage: Eukaryota > Metazoa > Chordata > Aves > Accipitriformes > Sagittariidae > Sagittarius > Sagittarius serpentarius. The sequence continues at coordinate 4,758,460 of JAVKLA010000088.1, forward strand.
GTCCCCTTTGAATGTCAAACTTGGCCATGCATAACTCGTCTCCCGAGTTAAGAGTTAGAGCTCCAGAGTGCCTGTGACACAGCAACCACCTGGGTGAGGTGGGGAGAACGGGGAACAAGCCACACTTTCTCTTATGAGCATCTTTCTTATGAAGAGGTGCATTCAACTCCCCAGTATAGCATTTCTCACCCACCCTTAGTGTGGTATGCTTGGGGGTTGCCAGCCTGTTGTAGATACCATCTCTGAACGCCCAGCAGAGCCTAAATGGCTTGTCAGTGTGGTGGTAGTGGTCAGGTCTTGCATGACTCTCACAACTAAAATCTCCATTAATAGCAGTTCTCTTGTATTTAAGCGCTCTGGTCTTGACTGGGGGTGCTTCAGCAGCTCCTATCCTGGCATCCCTCACAGCATCAGGGGGCAGCTTCTTCTGCCTTATTAAGGTGCTGTGAGCTGCTCAGTACTCGCATTGCTATTCACCATATTATGGGACTTCTCTCCTTACACCTGTATAAACTTCAGGTGTCCAGCCACCACATTCATCTCATGCTTCCATGGGAGGTGGTGAGTCAGTACTACAAACCCAATGCTTTTGATCCATACTAATGAGCATATTTCTCTTCTCCTCTGCTCATAGAGAAATAACAGGTCCAGGTAAGCAGAATCTTTCCTCTGTCGCATGCTTTTGTCATCTGCGTCCCCACAGTTAATGGCACAAAGGCATTTCTTTTCTGCTCAAATTACCCAATAGCCATCCTGTTCTGGTGCATGCTCTGGGTGTTAAAATCACCCTCTTGGAGTTTCATGATGACACGTGTTTCAGTTTTCCTGGTATGTCAGCTTAAGAATTCCACTTAGCCTTGTCTTGTCTTTGTCTCTTCACTTCCCTTTATCTCTGGGTATTAGATGTCCCTGGCTTTCATGTCCCTGGCTGAAATGTGTAGTGTTCCCTGGCTCGCTACTTGTATATGGATGCTTGATTTCAGATGGGAGCAGAAGAATATTGTACTCTTGCTTCTGTTGTGTTTATTCCATGCATTTGTATTCCACCTATATCAGCCTTGCTATGTCCCGTGGTTCCAAACAGAACTAGTGTGCCACAGTGTCTGCAAGAGCTCTTAAACTTCCTAAATACTATAACTGGGTCTTGTGTTCTGGTCTGCAGTTCTGGAGTTTTTCTGAAAGGCTTTTTATTTTAAAGGGTATGAGGCAAAAAAGTGACACCTTTCTTGAGTTTCAGATTGACTGTTTTTGACGCAACAAGTACTGTATCTGGTCAGAATAGTACCCTTCTGTTCCTAGAGAGAAAGTGGTTGTTTAATTACCTGGAGATCTTAGGGAGACTGAGCTGTCCAAGTTAAGCAACTGAAGGGGACAGGATTTCCAGGAAAACCTGCTCATCAGAATTTGGACCCTTTCTACTCACTCATGCACCCCATGCAAGCAAGGCAGAGCTGGTTAAAAGAAACCTCTAGAACACAGCAAAATGCTAGGAACTAGTTGGATACAGACAAACAGCTCTTGAGGAAACGGAAACATTTTCCATGTCGAAAGACAGGAAATTCATTACCTGATGTTTATGGTGGATTTGTGTTTGCCACCATTCTGGGACATTCCTTGCAGGTAGCAATACATTGCTCCCAAGGAGCATGGTAAAATAACCGCTTCCTGCCTTAACTGAACAGCCTGTACCCCCCAGTTCCGCTTGCACATGAGTGAGTTTGATAAGCTCATCAGAAACCATCAGGCTTCAGAGTCCCATGAAACAAAAGCATGTAGTTATGTAGTTTTGGGTTGTTTGGTTTGGTTTCTGATGCTAGTGAATGTCGATTCCTTTGCTGATACAGAATGTCATTGTTAGGGTCTGTGTACAAAATGTGAGCATCGTACTGGGCAAATACTTTCTGTAAGGCAACTTGAGGCACGCACAAGTATGGAACTGATGCCTTCAGAGGCTTTGACGGCCTGTATGCATGGTCAGCCCTATGCTACCTAAAATGGGAGACTTCAGCTCTGGTTCTTGGGATTCTGTTGATCTCTTGGTATGATCCTCTGTCAGCTTTAGGTAGTTTCTATTTCATGTACAGAATCTTTGCTGAATTCTGAAAGGAGAAATTTTTTGCAGTTTTCTGCAGATCCCTGGGCTCTGAATTTTCTCCCATCTATATTCCTCTCTGGATGGAGGGGAACGTTACCTTCTCTTTCAGAAGAGTTGCAAGAGCGTTGGAGCCATGTATTCTTGAACCTTGCCTGTAGTTGTCATTTCTGTTTCCACCAGGTGACTCACAAAGCAACAGGAAAGGTGATGGTGATGAAGGAGCTGATTCGCTGTGATGAGGAAACACAGAAGACTTTCTTGACAGAGGTAGGAGCAAGATTTCAAAAAGCTTCTGAGCCAGTAGTGTGGTGGAACTCTCTTCCATCTTCTCCAGAGAGACAGCGATCATGCCAGCAACCTGGCAGGAATCAAGGTGCTGAGGAGGGAGACATCAAACAGGGAAAAGCTGATATGAGCTGAATGTTTGCTGCAGTGAAGTGTGACTCATACTGAGCAATAGACATGGCTTCAGCTCCCAGTTCATTAATTTTTCAGTGATAAAAAGCAGCCTGAGTCTGAGGCAAATTGAGCTGTGCAATACATAAAGGATTTATCCCTTTAGCCTTGTGCATAAATAAAAATGATGAGGGCCAATATCTGTAAGATATTTAAGATACCTGCTGTATTTAAGCTAAACTATTTTCTTGGCTGCCTACCATGTTTTTCAAAGTCAGATATAGCTTAAAGGCAGCTCCTAAACACCTGACGCTGCTATTCCGGCCCTGACACATGCAGTACAGACCAGATAGCTGCCCTGGAGAGGTCCTGTGTCTTAAAAGTTAGCCAAACTCAAGGGTGCTCTCCTTAAAGACTAAGATCAGGTTAATTGCACAGCATGAAAATGAAGAGGCCACAGTTAATTGACTGCCTTGATGTTGGGGTTTGAGTGCTAGAAGGGACCTCTAGCATTGGACTGCTTGTCACCACAGAGTGGATCTGTCAGGACTTGTTCCATTCTCTTCTTTGGGGTGGGATGTCTCTGCTTCCCAGGTGAAAGTGATGCGCAGCCTGGATCACCCCAATGTGCTAAAGTTCATCGGTGTACTGTACAAGGACAAGAAGCTGAACCTCCTCACTGAGTACATTGAGGGGGGCACCCTGAAGGACTTCCTCCGCAATGCGGTGAGTATGGAAGCCTGGTAGACCTCTACTCAACGAGGCTGACGGCGTGTTGTTGGTTGTACCAGCCTTATGGTGCTTGCTGGCAGTCTTCTCCTTTGGAGCTGTGTGAAAAAGCTGCTTAGCTGTGGGTGGCCTGCGGCAGGAAGCACCTTCTTCCTGGGGCTCTATCATCTTTCTCTGACTGCTCTAAGAGTCCCTGTTGCAGAGGAATTTTGGTCACCAGCTGGCTGGTAAGATAGCCCCTGACCATGGAGGACTTGTCTTTCAGGACCCGTTTCCCTGGCAGCAGAAGGTCAGCTTTGCCAAAGGAATTGCCTCTGGAATGGTGAGTCAGACTGTCCCTTCGACACAGGGCAAACCTCCAGGGTCAGGGTTAGCTGCTTCAGCAGGGTGATGTATGAGGGGTTGTGGATGCTGCCTGACTACTAGCATCTGGTTCTTGAGGTCTGTAAATGTGAAGGGACATATTCGCCTGGGAACCCCTAACAAGTTTTCTCCCTCTGTTCCAGGCTTACTTGCACTCTATGTGCATCATTCACAGAGACCTGAATTCACACAACTGCCTAATCAAGTTGGTGAGTTACACCTCTCTTCCTCACAGCATGCTGCTCCCCTCCTTGTCATCCTCCTCCCTTGGTTTTCTCCACATGGTGTTCCTTCTTTTGTCAGGGTGGAACTGATTTCAGAGAGGCTTTTAGTGCCCTAAACAAGGGGGCTTCATCTTCATACAGGATTTTCCAGACTGATCTATCTTTCACCATGTCATCATTCTATTCTCTTACTCCCTTTCCTGTGGTAGCATCTCTGATTAATAGTCACATTATCAGAGTTAGTACAGCTCTGTTCCTTATCTGAACTATGAAACGTTCTCTACAGCTGCTTCTGTTCTTTTAGCCACTTGATTACTTTTCTCATTGGCCTCAGGATTCAGACAAGTGTGCAGGTGTGTGCACATGTGTGCGCTGTCTCTTTCTGAAATGCTAGGTCACAAGATTTTTGTGTAGTTTCATTCCCTCAAGCCTTGCCCTTGTTCACTTGGCTGGAATATGGGATTAGCATGTGGGCTTTGAAAGACCCAGGATGAAAGTCTAAATTAATTCCTGGCCAGGTAGAATAGGAAGGTCTGAAAGGAAAGGTTCAGGTTTGCCCTGGCACGTGTCGCCAAACCGATGGGATTAGTGTTAGCGACCACACAGGAAAGAAGACAATGAAGAGAGGAAATTATGAGTTGGGATTGTGAAATGGGTGTCTTACATCTGTCTAGACAGCTTGCTACACTTAACCTTAGTTGATAGTGAACAGGAATTGCAGCCTCTTTGCTCCTGAAAGGAGCTGAGAGGAATCAGTGGCGTGTACTAAACCCCTTGTGTAGGATAAGACGGTGGTGGTGGCTGACTTCGGTCTGTCTCGGCTGATTGTGGAGGAAAGAAAAAAGCCCACTTTGGAGAAGCCATCTGCCAAGAAACGAACCCTACGCAAGAGTGACAGGAAGAAGCGTTACACGGTGGTTGGCAACCCATACTGGATGGCCCCAGAGATGCTAAATGGTAAGATACTGATATTAGGGTGCAGATGAGGAAACAGCCTGTGACAAGGTATAGGGATGACAGGATTACTGAAAGCTTCTGGGCCCTAGTAACAATCAAACCTATTAGAGCCTATGGTTTTAGACCCGCTAATATGCAAGCTTATTTATACACATAGGTACCCTATCTGCACTTCTTTTGCAGTACATGGCCTGATAAGCCTTTGTACCAGCCGAGGTAATGTTTCTGGCTTGACAGCAGGATTCTTCACAAGGGCAACAGACCTAAACTTGCTATGATCCAGATAACAGGGAAGACAAAAGACGCCTGAAATAAGACTGAACCTGAGACCAGTTTCTGTTACAGCCTCATGCTTTGGAACTGCCCCTTGAGACGGGGAATCATTAAACTGCAGGATGAGGCTTATGTGTGCTGTTGTGTAGATCCAGGGAGAAGCCGTCTGCTGCCAGGTTTGCTGAAGCATCAGGACTGGGGTGGGAGTTGTCCAAGTGCAGGGAAATCTGTTTTTTGGCATGTGGCCCTCAGTTGCATTAAGGATGAACTATGTCCCTTAGGGGGAAAATTGCCGCTGCAGGAGTTGAGGTAAGGGTGAAGTACAATTTCTTCCTAACGAGCAGATCGGTCTGACCAGGTTGGGCAGTTTGGCTGGCTGTGTTACCAGTATTGTCCAACATAGTCCACCAGGGAAGGGAGTACTGGCCTCTTCTCCCCCAGCTCAACTCTTCTCCATGTTGCTTTCTTGTGTGCTGTTCTGTTTTCCTTCTCTCAAGGCCTACAGGCCCTACTGGAGTCTGAGGCTGCTTCTCAGAGCCTGTCTCAGACCTGGCATTTGTCAAGAGAACAGCAAGAGCATAGTCTGACATCACCTCTGAAAGCAAGGCTGTTTACCAGATACTGGCTTGCGAGGGGCGTGTCTGTAAGCAGAGAATGGCATGCTGGAGCCAGTCTGCTTTCCCAGATTCAAAGTGCTGCTAGTGCGTAATTTATTATCTCTGCAGTCACTGCAGCAGGGACTGGGCACTCACTGGCTGCCGAGGAAGCTGAACACTGACTCAGTGCGCTGTAGAGATGCACTAGAACAGCAATCAATGGGAATGGGCAGAAGCTTTCCATAGTTATCCTTAGCATTTGCTCAGACCTCTGATACCCAAGGCTTCCCTGTGTTGTCCTGTAATTCCCTAGTAGAAGAAAGAAGGGGATAAAATATGTGATGGCAGTGTATAGGAAGATGCAGTTGGTATACCTGTCTTGGGGCAACTGATCCTGCTCAGATTTAAGCCTTGCTTTGTTTCCTGTTTTAGGGCCCTCCAGGGAATAGGCTTAGTTAAGCTTTGGACTGGCAGCTCCTGGAATAGCTGGATGAGGAACTGTCTGTCACAGAGCTGAATGTCTTATGTTTCCTGCAGGACAGAGCTACGATGAGACAGTGGACATCTTTTCATTTGGGATTGTTCTCTGTGAGGTAAGACCAGGACGTTATATGGCATCTTTAATGGACTTCTTTCCCATTGCCGTCTCCTTGCACATACTGTATCAGCCAGCCCTCTGCGTCTGAGAGTGCAGTCTGTCACCTAACAGCACTGTGAATTAGGCTGGGAATACAAGATGACCCTACCTCTGTTCCCTCAAGGAAGATAAGAGTCTTGTAACTTTTTGGTCCCAGAAAGAGTTCCTCCTGGACTGAAAGCACCTGTAAAAAAGTCTGACAAGTTCTGCCTGAGCCCTGGTATCCATTTGAAAGCAGACATACTCCCTAAAACTGTGATACTTTTTTCTTTTTCTGCTGCCTCATTAAAAGAACAATCAGCTATATAATCTCAGCAAATTCAGAGCCTCCACTGGGGATGGCATTTCATTTCAAAGAAGGGGACAATGAAACCTTTTGCAGGTCGATTAATGAAGCTTGCACCCTGAAGTCTGTTGGCTTAGTTTATCTCTGAGCCAATGCACAGACTTACTCTTGTATCAGGCTTTTCTGTCTGCAGAGCAAAGAGCACCACTCAAAAGCTGCAAGGTATTTTCAGTTTAAAAGGTCCGTAAGACTGGAAATACAGATGAAAGGCAGGGTGTTATGTGTACAGATAACAGAGCAGTTACAGGAACACTGGGGGAGACCAGCACAGTTTCATCTTCAGCGTTTGGATGAAGGGGACAAAGAAAATATCTGTGCATAAATCTTTGTGGCCTCATCTGGAGCTCTGTTTACACTGGGCCCTCCTCTTAGAGAATGTTGTGGTTGTGAGTGATAGATTTAGGAACTTGAAAAATCTGTATGTGGGATTAAAACAATTGTTTCAACTAGAAAAAAGACAAATAAAGTGGTAGTAGCATACGAACATTTGTCACCAAAATAAAGATGCTAAAAAAAGAAGTTAAATGCACAAACAGATAAGGAAATAACCCTGCCAAAATACATAATGGGCGTTCCACTGTCTAGTTACAGGATGTGGTTGTCCTGCTGAGTTATTGGCATAGAAAAGCCTGGCTGCTTATAAATAACACCCTTTTTGTGATACCCGATGAGGCTTTAAACCTAATACTTTTCCCCATGTGAGAGTCTGTGTTGACATTGACCTTGTCTGAGCCCAGGTCACCCCACAGCTCTTGGCTGTGGGTTCCTTCCCTCTTACTACACTTTGAGTCCCCTAGTGCTGGAGGTTGTGAGCACTGGGACTTCTGCGTGCTGGGGCAAGGCTTCTCTCTGTTCCACCCAGCCCTTTCCTCTACCAGCTCTCAACTTCCTGGGCACTGGTTATGATTGTTCTCTCCGCCCCTACCCTCTGGCTGTGGGTGGGATTGAATCTGCTAGTAACAGAGCAAATCAGAATTTGTGGTGCTGCTGATTTTGAAGCATGGTTTCGGATAGGCTTTGTAGACAGAGGAGCTTTGCTGGTGGTGTGAGAAGGGAGAGATGGGATGGTGATGCAGGTTATATTGATTACCTGTGATCAGGAGGGGCTGCATCATCCCCAGCAGCATACAGCACAGTAGCTGACCCAGCAGCGAGACACTGTCAAGCTCTCTGGGAGGTGCACATCATCCTCTATCTTCTAGCAGAGAGACCCTGGGGAGAAAGAGAAGGCGTCTGGGCCTTCCTTCACAATAGCTGCCACATCACCAGGTCTTGGAAAAGTTCCACATGAAGTTTGTCTGTATGCAGTGCCTTGCTCATTCCCTTGTGCAACTAGCCCTATTGGAAAGGAGGAACAGTGTTTCTGCTCTTTCCCTTTCACCCTAATACTTTGAAGGAGCCTCTGCCTGATGCTGAAGTTCCCTTTTTATTAACACTTGAAGTGTTTCTGTACTTAAGCGCTCCTCTCATTTTTCCCTAGATCATAGGCCAGGTTTACGCTGACCCAGACTGTCTCCCACGCACACTGGATTTTGGCCTTAATGTCAAGCTGTTCTGGGAGAAGTTTGTTCCTGCTGACTGTCCTCCAGCCTTTTTCCCTCTGGCTGCTATTTGCTGCAGACTGGAACCAGAGAGCAGGTAGGTTTGGGGTCTGGAGGACTCTTTGTAAGCCTGGAGGATGTGTCTGTATCCCCTTAGTGGAAGGATTGCTCTGCACAGAGTGGAAGAGGGCTGTGTTCCAGCCCTCTGTGGGAATGCTCAAAGGCTTCCACCTGAGGAGAGACTGATGACTCATCAGCTTGGGAGAGAGACCGCTGTATATGGTGGAGGTCTCTGAAACAATTTCCAAGACAGAGAGGGTAAGGGAGGAGCGATTGTTCAGGGTTTCTCATGTACAAAAAGTAGGGGCAGACCTTGGCAGCAGCTCTGAAAGGTGGATACTTCATTTGATTTCAGTTGTGAAACTTTTAGCTTCAGAACAGTGTTGATGCCAAGTGGGTTCCAAAAAGGCCAGACCTCCCTGGTCACTGGCTTTAAAAACGAGTAGCCCAGACAGATGGGATCTTTGCAATCTCAGAAGCTGAATGGAGAGGGATCATGTCCCTGCTCACACCTCTGTGCATGGGATAGTGGCCTGGATGGATGACTGGCTCAGCCTTTCCAGATGCTGTTCTGCTTCCTCTTTCCCACTCACATTTCCTCACTGCTGCTTCTAGGCCCCCTTTTTCCAAGCTGGAAGATTCCTTTGAAGCTCTCTCTCTCTACCTGGGAGAACTTGCCATCCCCCTTCCATCTGAGCTGGAGGAGCTGGACCACAATGTGGGTGTGCAGTATGGACTGAACCGTGACAAGCTACCTGAAAGCACAACCTAGTCAGCTCATCCTGCTGCCTGCACCACTTCTGTTGGCATTGAGATGAGTGACAGGGAGGGAGATGCACTTCAGCCACTTCCAGGGCATTAATGGGGCACCACGCTGTGTGTTTGCTGCATTGCCTCTCTCTCCCCACCCAACACCCCTCTTCTTGGACATCCTGATTCACTGTGGATTTCTGGCATGTTTCAGAAGCAAAAAGGGCTGTTTTCTGCCAGCTGCACCTAGGAAAGCTGCTCAACACTATTTTTCTGGCTTGAGAAATGTTTCTCTGGCCCTTTCAGGCTTCTTTACTGTGGTGCCTTAGAACTTGGCTGCAAGCTGTGAAGCCACCCTGGCCTGTCTGCCAGGGAGGGGAATTGCTATAGGAGACTCTCCTGGGCAAGGACCAGCACTTCTGGAACTGCTTCTCCCACTGACTACCCTGCTCAGAAAGCTGGGGAAATTGGACATCCAGCAAAAGGCCCCCACCAGGACAGCGTGTGTGTGTATGTGCATGTGTTTTCCAGAACAACTCACTGAGATTTTTGGCCTCCAATGTGCATCAGGGGAGGGAGTGAAAAGCCCCAGGAACTGGGTAGCTCTCCCGAGATACCTTGTCTGTGGGGGAAGAGTGTATGAATTTTTGTTTTGGTTTTGTGGGTTTTTCCCTCCCCTGTCTCTGAATACCTCCAAAAGCCTGCCTAGAAACACTAAGACTGAGCTCTGCTTGCCCTTCCTGATGGTGAACAAGGCAGGCAGCAAATGAGCCACTTTTGAGCATCTTGAGACCCTGAGCCTGCACAGTGAGTTTGCCTGCCCAAGAACCTTAACCTTGGTGAACGTATTTGAACCTGCATGTGTAGAACTGCACTAGGCACTGGCTGTGGACATCCCTCGAGTGCTGAAGCTGCTTGAGCTCTTGACCTGTGGACATGAGGTGATGGAAAGAGTGGTAGAAAGTGCTCTTCAGAAAACTGAAGGTCTGAAGTGGCTCAGACTTTGTGCATGGACAATGGCAAAGGGGGACAAGCCCAAGGTTATTTAAATGATGGACTTGTCATGAACAGAGAAGTGCTGAAGACTGTCCCATCCTCCCAGGAGTGGCAGCTGGAGAACTAATAATTCAGTTGCCATTACCTCATCCTTTCCTGCAGGCTGTGGAAGTTGCTCCCTTTGAAGGTCCTTCTTGCAGCTGGTGCTGCAGCACCTGAGCTGATTCTCCAAGCAGAAACTTTCCTCAGGGTTATTCCCTGCTTTTGGGGAGAAAAAAGGACTTGGAGCCATTGGGAGGTGGGTGGGGGTGTACTTCCTTCCAGCACTTCTCTTCTTCCTCCCTCGGTGGGAGAAGGAAGAAAGCTACTGCTGTAGTAGTAGCTCATGTGGTTGGCAGAATGGAACAAAAAGCTGGCTCAATTCCTAATCTTAAGTTTCACAAACATCTTGGTTTAACTGGATTTTTAGTGCGCTCCTTTCTCCCCTCCTCCCTTCGGTATTGAATGGTGGGGAATGGGTGTTAAGTCTTTGCTGTTACTTTGATTTCCTCCCCCTACCCATGAGTTTAAAGTATTATGTAAAATAACATGGGACCAGCCATCACCTCAGAAAAGGCGTGTGTGGGGCAGGGTGGTTTCAGTCTGTGTAGCGGTGTTTGAGAAACACTGGGGCTTCCCTGTGCTGTGAGTCAGTGAAGGAGCCTCTCTAAACTGGGTCCAGTGGATTCAGGATTGTTAATAGGATTTGCTGTTTCTTTTCCCCCTCCCAGGCTGGTTTGTGAGGGGACCCCTGAAGGGGAGAGTCCTGGGTGATGTGTGGGTGGGGTTTATGAACTGTGATTTGCACAGCTCCATGTTCTAACTAAATTAAAAAGCAGTAAATGTATGGTATGAAAACAAGACTTTGTTGTCTCTGTGCTACATAAAGCAGGAAGTTGTAGTTTTTTTTCAGTTTCTACTGTTGCAACAAAATGGCAACACCAAACTGCACAGATCAGGTATCATCTAGAACTCCCTTTCTCAAGTCAAAGGGCTCTGCCACATTTCCAGAACTAGAGATGCAGTGCAAGTGTTCTATAGTACTATTTACCTGGAGCGATGGAAGAAGTTGTCAAGTTTTGTTGGTTGGTGGTGGTTGTATTTTTTTTAAGGGTGGACAGGAGTCAGCAGAACATGGAGCCTCTCTCCATTTCCCTTTTCTGATCCAGGGGTAAAAATACAGCCTGTTCTTGGAAACCTCTTACTCTGAAATATGTAGTTCAAGGGGCATTTGTTAAGGCAACAACTGAACGAAAATGCTAGCTCTGCCAGTGCCCCCTGTAACCTGCTCTGCTCTGTCTCCATCATGCTTTCCAATGCAAGGCCCCAAGGGATGGAGCTGCTGCTGAGCAGCACCAAAGCAGAACTGACCTGTGTCAGTGCAGGAAGGGGCTGTAACTGAGAGTGTCTTCTCATGAGCCAGCCTGCTTAGTCAGCACAGCTCACACACCCACAGCTGCTGTTCAGGAACAGTGTCCCCATCTAAGACTAGCTGCTGGCAGTAAGGCAATAAGCTCCATACCCCTTGTTAGTGCTGGTGAGTAGAGGCACTGCTAGTAGGGATTTACCTTTGGGCCTAGCAAACTGAAGTGGCATCTTCCCTTCTCCTCAACTTGAAGTCTGCAACAAGCAAAAGGATGCTGCTCTGGCAGGAGGAATGTACAGATGAGCCACAGTCCGCACAGGTCTATAGAGCATCTTTCTTTTAAGCTTTAATACAAGGTAGCACAATCTGCACCTTCTCATAATGAGGTATTTAAAACATTTTACAAAGAAATGGTATTCAAAGGCATTTAAAAATAAAATGTTTCCCTTTTCTGAATCAAACATTAACGCTAAAACCCCTGCTGCCAAGTGCTGCTCCCTGTTAGGCCCACAGCTATAAAGCAGATGGCTAGAAAACTTACTTGAATGGCTTGAATCCCCAGAGGCGGGGATGGATGTTTCCCTGAACTGGCCTTGCCTTGGTGCTGTTTGGGAGACACTGGAGCAACCATCCCTTCCAAACCCCCTGAAATGCTAACAAAAGTTGTTACAAAACCGCTCTAGTAGGGCCAGGCTCCATAAGCAAGTCTTGCTGCACAAGCTGAGTGTGTGTGAAGGAGGGTGGGCCAGGAGCCACGCTGTAACTCTGGGATCTTGAAAGAGCAGCTGCCCTGTCCTGCCCTTAGAGCAAGAGCTGCTGTATCATGGTCAGGGTGACCTCCACAGCTGGCTTGGCCACTCTGTCCAGAGCTGGCTCTGTAGAAAGCCAAGGGAAGTCAGAAGAGGATGTTATCTATCCTCCCCACAACTATCTACTGCTGGCCTTTGGTCTCCTGATCTGTGTAAGTAAGTGAGAAGGAGGCACAGACCACCTGGACACCTACAACTGTGGCTGTGCATGTAGCACCACAGGGGATGGAGGTGTGGCCGCAGCCCTGGAAGACCTAGATTTGGCAAGAGCTTGAGAAGAGCTTTTCCAAATTGACACTGGGTATAAACATACTGCTCCTGGTCAAAGCCATCCCTCAAATAAACTCTTCCTTGGAATAAAAACTGATCCAGTAGCAGGATTCTGGACAGTGTCTCCAGCTCTCAGCCACTAAAGCAAAAAGGCAGGAACTATAATCAGAGTGTAATTATCTAGCTAAGTCTGACGTGAAGCTCCCCTCAGTCCCTGCAGTACTGCTCCCTCCTGGGGTTCCAGGCTGAAACTTAAGTAACAGTGCACACCATTAAATAGGAAAGGAACAGAAAAAGAGGAAGCCAAGACCACACTCTGGGCTATGGGATCTGTGGCCAGTTGTGAGCCTGGCCCATCATCCCCCCCAGCTCCTTGGCACACCATGGAGACAGGTGGGAGGAAGTGGCAGGGTCCACCACACCAGTCCCTGGCTGGTCATGCACTGAAGGGTGCCCCTCAAACAGATCGTGATGAATAGCCCATTGTTCTGTCCCTCTGCATCACCTTCATCTGGCTTTCATCAAAAAGAAAACAAAACAGAAATGAACACACACAACCCCTGCACTCACAGTGGGAAGCTGGAGGCTTTGCTCAGCCTGTATTGCTCCCGCCTGAGCTGCTCAGGCACCAGGAGTACCCGCCTGCCCCATGAGCGGGCCACTACCATCATGCGTGTCCTCCACAGGTGTCTGGTTGGTGTGTACCACAATTGTGTTCTCATCTACAAGCTCGCAGGCAGGATTGGTGAACGCTGAGAGTGGCAGTGTGATGCGCTGCATTTCACGCTCATAAACTTTCTGTTCATGCTTTTCCTTCAGGTCTTTCCCCCTAGATTAAAAAAAAAAACAAACACGTATGTGCATGGGATGAGTGCCACTGCTTGGAGGCAGTCTCCATAAAGGTGATATAGCAGAAAAGAAGGGACTCTTTAAGAAACAGATGTTTCAGCTACATACAGAGGGCCAGAAACATTCCCTACCGTAAGCAGAGGACCCCATCTGAGCATCTTTAAAAAACAAGCAGCCAAGTGAAGTCTGTCCCTCCCTCATAAACTGGCTTATTCACTGACATTGCTATTGCTAAATGATGACTCTAAAGCTAGGCTTCCCCTTCAAACCATGGAGCTGACAAATGTTTCCTTATACCTTATAGTCCCAGAGCACTGCCTGGTGCAGGCCCAGGGGAGCAGTGAGACAGCGCGGAGCCCACTGCTGTGGAAAAGAGCTTCTGTCACATGCTTCATCCAATAGAAACAAATACGGGACAGAGGTGATGACAGATTCTGCCTTTTGTTGCAGCAAACAAACCTGTGTAGCAAATTAAGCTGTTTCTGACAGTATTAAAGCTTACTTCAGAGCAGGCCCTACCTTCTGCCGCTGCAGCTAACAACAGCTTAATACCACAACCAGCCACTCAAACCTACCTCAGTCTTCAGCCTGTTGCTAAGGGAGGCGACACCTCTGTAATTTGCACTGAGGAAGAACTGCCTTGCTTTAAAAATGGATGGCATTAATAGCATGTTGTCTCCAGAAAAGCTATGTATACCAAAAGCTACTAAACCTATTAAAGGTTTCTCACCACACCTACCCAAACCTGCCAGCTTGCACAGGCAATTTTGAGAGCAAGGCAAGAAGAGAGAGAGTAAACCTGCACTGCAGCCCTGCTGCGAGCTCTCTGGGACTGAAGAAGCAGAGCTGCACTTGGACAGAGCTCACCATTGGTCTATTGCTTCTTCTGCTGAAGACAGGAGTGAGGTGGGACAGGTACCACTCACTCCTCCTGGGGCTTGTGATCCCAACCAGGCAGAGCTGCTGGGGTTTCCTGTGAGCACATAAGCATTTTGGCTGCTTTTCAAAGCTGCCTACGAGCGTGCAGCAGTGGCTGCTGTTGCTGCCAGCACACGAGACAGCATTCTCTGAAGTGACACCTCAAATCAGATTCCTCGACAAGCAGCACTCTGTGTTTTGCCCCTTATGTAACACTCCTCCCTCTGTTTTTTTTTTTCTGTCGGCATTTATTATAAACACTTACATAAGGACATGTCCCAGCTTGGGAAAGGGCTCCTTCTGCTTGGTTGTGTCAGACTGCTGTCAAACAGCCAAAATACAGAACAAACCCTCCCAGAGAAGGGAGCCTGGGCCTTTCTTTGCTGCAGCAACATTCACTGCTATTTGTTAATCCTGCCCTGTCTCTTACAACTATGCTGCTTGCTATTACCACTAACTTCAAATGCTGCTGAGCTAGAAACGTTTCTGTCCAACACAGTGAAGTGGCTGAACAAATCATAACTTAAGTGTGAATCAAAGCTGACCTTAAAGTATACAGGAGCCTTGGTAAAATGAACTTTGACAAAAAAAAGTGCTACCTGATATTCAGCTTCATAGGCTACAATACACAAGTGGCAAAGAATTTGCCAGTTGTTTGTCTTCTAAAGCTAGCTAGACTACAGAAACCAGGGGAACAGGTGGCCTGCTAGAAGAATTGTTCTTTTTCTGATCACAAAAGAAACTTCTGTGTGGGCTCCTGGGATCTGCTCTCTCCAGCTCTTACATAAAATTCAGCTCCCTGGATGTATCTGAGAAAGCCACATCAAGGTGTGTGTGCACACACACAGAGAACCAAAAAATAAAGAGGGCAATTTGAAACTTTAAATGGGACAAAATACCACATTGACGGGTGAAATGGAGAAGAATGGGATTAACTCTAAAATAGTTCCTTTTCTCAGTGCGACAAGCAAAACTCTTGCACAATGTGCCATATCAAAACATATGCTTCTATCTGCCTTTTCACTGCGATCTGGTTGGGTCTGCAGGTACTCAGACATTCCTGCTCTATATACGTTGCTTCATGCCTACACCAGCTTTTGGACAAAGAATAGCCACTGACCTCTTATAGATGTACCCCAGGACAATGCCAGCTCCGATAGCAATGATTATCACCATCATGATCAAGCCCAGCACATACCCTGTGAAGAGAGAAACCAAAGAGGCAAAATTAGAGGCAGTAGATCCAGCTATGGCATTGCTTCCAGAGCCTCAAAACAAATCCATCCTGCCAGGATCACAGGAATGGATCCATCACATGATCCTGGGTTTGTACCTAGTGTCCCTAAGTCCTTCTTTTCTTTGGAGTTCATCTGCACTCTCTGACTGATCCCAATAACAGGCTGCACAGCAGCTGCCTCGTTCCGGGAGGGCAAGGTATCCGCCGGTTCAAACACCTGGTCAGCCTCCTGAGAAGTACCAACTTCTGCTGTAGGGACTGGGGCTGTGGCAGCTGTAGTATCTGTTGAGAGCAAAAAGAGACATACAAAATACCAAGCATTGATGACTACTTCAAAACAACACATGCCTTGTGAGTGGGACAGATCTAGACTGGTATCACTGAACCGCTTTCAAAGTACACTAACAAACACTTGTTCCCTCTTAAATTGTTGCCAGAAGTCCTACCAAGGCAGACAAGAAACATACTCCTTCTCCCACTTCCCTTTGACATGAACCTGTTTAACTAAGAGTGCAAGGCACTGCCACAGATGAGACAGAAGTCAGACAGCAGAATGAAACCCAGGTTCAGGGCACGAGTCCAGGGGATGCACAATGACTTCATTTAGAGCATAGATCGATACACAGGCTGCAGCTTCAATTGTGCTGAACAGACATGAACAAGATTATGAGAATCTCCATCCCAAATCTCCCAGGAGCCTATTTATCTCTCTTCTGCCTCAATCTTCCTGACACAGGAAGGTTTGACGGAAGGAAGACTCCAGCTGGTGTGAAAACAACCTGGGGACATTCTTCTTACGCAGCCCCTCTTCGCAGCTGTGTAGCAAACTCCTTTAGCATGATGCACAGGCTAAGTCAGAGCAACACTTCAGGCAGCACAGCCACTGACTAGTGCAAGTTCTTGCTCAGCCAGAGCCCAAATAAAGGTGCGTAAGGGTGGATGCTCACAGCACAGGCTCCTTCCCAGCTCTATGGACTTTTTATCAACAGCACTGAAAGATTTTCAAGGTAGCTCCTTCTTTCATGACACAGTTAAAATGGAAGCTGTAGCACAGTAACAGCTGTAACAGTGGAAAGTAGGTATCTAGTACCTGTCCTAAACAAAAAAACCCGACTTTTGCAAATGCTATGCACAGTATGCATCCACACCTGAAAACTCTCTCCACCTGGCTCTCACCCCACAACTGGCAATAACTCCATGTGGATTGCCTGTCTGCAGCCATTTTGAGTCATCAGTGGAATGTGAAATGGAAGTACAGAAGGGGAGTTAGTGACAGGAAATCAGGGTCTCCTGCACCGCACAGCAACTTTACGTAGCGTCAGCCAGAGAAGCTGAACTAAGGGGAGCTGCAGGACACAACTATAATAAAAAGGTGCCCACTCTGAGACACAAAAATAGCCAAACCCCTTAAACATGCAAATGGTGTACTGGCTAAACGGTCAGGCCAATCTCCTGATCCCAAAGCTGCAGGACTGTTTCGAGTAAGGGTCTTGGCAGCAGAACATTTGTTTTGCTTCATCTTTAGGGAAAAGCAGGCAAAAAATAAGCAAAGCGAAGAAAAGGGGAGGGCATATGCATGGGGGAACATGTTTACACATGAGGAGAGAAATCCCAAGGGACAGTGGAGTGCATAAATCTTGAGGGGCTCAGAAATAAACAAACAGTTCAAAAAAGCCAAGTGGTTACTTTGGCCTCAGTCAATACAGGCTTCAGCTACAGTTCTTCTCTTGGCAAACTGTTTCCCACCCTGACTGTCCAGGAGGAATCCAGTGTTTGGGGTTTTCCATTTCTTACTGTCCTCCTTTCAGTTCTTATTTTCTCCAAGTTCTTTCCCCCCACCTGTACCCGAATTCGCGTGGGTGCTCGTTTAGCAGGACACTTGTTTAGACAGCAGTAACATGCCCCACAGTAATGGTCGACCAACATCTCTGTAGTTCCTAGTTGCTAAAGAGCCCTATAGTGACTGGTGAAGGGGGGGGGAGGCAAGACTTTGCACAGGCCTTTTTCTGGCACTAATGGAAAAGCTCTAGGGGCGGAGCAAGGCACAGCTGGGAAGCAGATGTGCACACACAGGCGAGGGCTGGAGGGCAGCCCCGGGTACACTCCGTTCCTGGGGGAGGGCAGTGGGCGCTGCCAGAGCCCGGGGTTGTTTGTGCGCAGGGGGCACCCCACCCTGGTGACAAACCCAGCCCCCAGCGGCCGGAGGCGGGCCGGCGAGGGCAATGACCCGGGGAGGACAAGGGGGGATTGGCTGGGGCCGCTCCTACCTGAGCACCGGGGGATGTCGCAGGGGCTGCGCTCGGGGACCCCGGCAGCTCCTCGGATGTAGCACCAGGGCGCGGCGTCGCCGTCCGGGTTTCTGCAGCTGTTATGGTCCTCGGCGACTGCTGGAGGGCACAGGCCTGTCAGCGCGGGTACCGCCACGGCCCCGGCGCCCCCAGCACCCGATAACACCCCACCGCCGGCTCTCCCGGCCCCCCCCCCGGCCCCCCCCAACCCCCGAACCCACCTGCCAGGAGCGCGGCGCCGGGGCCGCTCCGCACCGCCAGCCAGTTGAGGCACGGGGCGCCGCCGGAGCCCACTCGCCGGCTTCCGCGGTAGGACGCGCCGTTGCCGCGGAGGCATTCTGCGGAGAGAGGAGGCCAAGCCATGCGGGCGTGCCGGGCAGCCCCCCCTCTCCCCCCCGAGACCGGCCTTTGTCCCCCACAACAAAGCCGGGCCGGGCCCCCCGGCACTCACCCTCGGCGCCCCGGGCGGCCGCCCGCAGCAGCGAGCCCAGCAGCACGGCGCCCAGCGCCGCCGCCCGCCGCGGGCCCCCGCGCAGCATCCTCGGCGCGGAGGGCGAGGAGCCGCCGCCAGCCCGGCCGCACAGCTCGGCTCCGCTCAGCGCAGCGGCGAGACCTGCTCCGGCTCTCCCCTCCCCGGTAAACACCCGCCGGGCTGCGCGGGGGGGGGGGGGGGGGGGGGGGGGGGGGGGGGGGGGGGGGGGGGGGGGGGGGGGGGGGGGGGGGGGGGGGG
>JAVKLA010000088.1:4777028-4795018 GCA_034782735.1 Sagittarius serpentarius
CTCCGGCACTCCCCGCCCCGCCAAACACCCGCCGGGCGGCGCTTCCCCCCCCCCTACCACCCCACCCCACACCCCCCCCCGCAGCAGCCGCCGCCGGGTCCTAACGCTGCCTGTGCTGCTGCCGCCGCCCGCCCCCGGGCGGCTCCCGGCCACGCCGGGGAACCCCGGGAGGGGAAGGGGCAGCCGGGAGCCCGAGGCCCCTCTGTCGCGTCCGCAGAGGGTGCCCCGCTCCGGAGCCCCGGGACCGGGCGCAGCGATGTGTGCCCGGTACCGCCGGGGCCGTTTGGCTCGGGCGGAACACAGGGAAACGTTCCCGAAGTGCAGCTGCACGGCCCCGGGCCCGTCCCCTACAGCCGCAGGAACTTCTTGGGCCAGAGGAGCGAGGCTCCCAACACGGCACTAGGCTTGAACCGCTGACTGCGGCAGGGAACGTGTTTGTCTTCAGGGACCTAAAACTGCCCTCCCCCACTAGGGAACTCCCAACGAAGGACTCAGTTCTCCTGCCCTGATTCTCCCTTTGGGTTCCCTTGGCTCTATAGAGAGAGACCGTGCGTGGGGGCGTACACACTACCGCAGAAGCTGTGCACCTCCCTCCAAAGGTTTACATTCTCACCTCTGCTAATGGATTGTTTTCCTTTGACTCCACATACTCTTTAAGAGCTGTGCCTCCTTATAGAAAAACAAAGTAAACAGCCTGAAAATGCTTTAGAGTAATTATATTGCACGCATCCCGCCACTATGATAAAGCCTCTCTGCAGACATTTCAAATGGGCTACAATAGACACTTCTGTTTCCAAACAGGCAGAGGTATTCAGATACTGCAATGCCAGTGACTGTACGCGAGCATCTGGAGTCATCAGCAATGTTTCTGGTTTATACCAGTGAAAAACAAGTAGCTGAATACTTGGTCGTGTTCGACAACAAGCTCTCAAAGGTGGCCTGGGCCAACTGATGGATTTGCAGCCAAGGCACAGGCCTGCAGGTGCTATTTCTGGCTTTCCCACAGAGCTCCTTCTGACCTTGGCCAATCTGCCTGCTTGACTTCTTTGCACTTTCCCTTCCTTTCTGTTACATGAGGTACAATCAAGCCTTCCTCTGAGAAGAGGACAGGGAAGTTCCCTTCTTTTAAAGTGCTTTGAAATCACATGGAAACCATTGAACACATAAGAAGTGTTTCTATGCCAGGAAGCTTCATGTTGTATTCAGTGTCTGATGAATCACTTTTCGGGGCAGTACTGGCTGGAGCAGCAGTCCTTCCCTTCCCTTCCCTTCCCCTCCCAGATGTTTCCATCCAGGCAGTGCTCTCTGTCAGGCTGCTACAGGTACTTGTATGACAAGCAGGCTCAAGGTGCTGATCCAACCCAACTTTTGTTCTTTTCTTACCAAGTCACGCACTACTTTAACCCTTTACAGCCAGGTTGCCTGCTGCATCCAGTCCACAATGGAGCCACAAAACCCCAGATGCACCAGCATGACAGAGGGGTAATGAGGAAAACAGGTCAATTAAGCAGCACTACCACTAAACATGAAACCATAAGCCTTAGCACTTGTGTGTGATTCATGCTTTAACAATATGATTTACCACTAAAGTAAATTTAGTTTAATAATGCCAGATGAAAAAAACCTGCAGCCAGGTTGTAAAAAGAAAAAAACCCCAACCAACCTATGTGTGTCAGTCCTGACCGACATCACCAGCTAAGATGTCTGCCTTATGGCATTACGCTCATTGTCTGCACGGACACTTAGTTACCACATTCCTTATGCTCTCCAGTTACTCTCTGTGAAGGCAAGGCTAACTGGAGTAAGCAAGAATTTTTAATAAGGGCTACTGAATCAAGCCTTCTGATTGTAATAGCTATTCATAAGAGATTTTATGGGACAAATTCCATTCAGTCAGAAACTGCAGGGACACGCATGCATCCAGAGGCACAGTCTGTCCAAAAGAGTTTGCAGAGGGTTGCCAACCTGTGCAATTAATTTCTTTTAGCTCATTTCATGAGACTAACTAACACTTCCATGCCATCTTGCACAGAAAGCACCTCCTCCTGCACATCCTGATCCAGGAACTGCAGGCTGGGCAGTAGTCTCTGTGGAAACAACTCTCAGACCTTCCCTGCTCTCTCTCCTGTTATGTAACAGGATAAATTCGCACTTCTCATTACACCCAGCCAAGTTCCAGCAAACAATTCGAGTTTCTAGTCCACAGAAGGACAATGGAGAATCTGGGAGAAATGCAAAAACTTTCATATTCATGGTAAAGATCAAAGTCTTTTCCACAACTGACTTCTAAGCACAATTTTTTCTCTTTCATCTCTAGCTTTCTCCAGGATGAGGGAAGATTTATGCCTGGCAGTTTCACAGAGTTAAGTTTAATAGGATGCGAGGTGGCAGCTGTCAAAGGCAGACTCAATTGCTCTTTCTGCTGTTTGGCAATAGGTTTGCTCTTGCTACACTTTTAGAGATTAAACCTGACATTACTTCCTTGGAAGTGACTTTAAAGTAACTACCCAAACTGTAAGTAAGCTAATAGCTCTGCAACTACATCCTCACACAGTTTACATGTAAAAGTCTGTAGGTATATGCACATACATGTACCACAACACATACATCCACAAACACTTCACAGGAGAATCTATATGTTGTTTTTAGGAATGAGGGATGTTAAGCATCCTCTCTAAACTCAGTGTGAACCAGTTTCAGCTGTGAGCTGGTACCTTTCTGCTGTTTACTTTATATAGATTCCAGAACGAACAATGTCTGCTGCTTCTCTCTCCTGTCTGTCAACTGCTCTTTCTTGTTTGTTTGTTCTACTTTTTCACCTGTGGAAAAATTCAAAGTGTATGGAGAGTTTTCTTACATAAGAAAAATAAAAGAAAGCTAACATATAGCACAGTAGGCTGTGCACAGCGAGGCAACCACAGCTGTATAGCTCTGGAAGGACTCCACAAGAAGCTGTCAAACCCACCCTCTGGCCACAGCCAAGTATGTTCAGATCTTCCCAGGCAAAAGTTCATCTAACCTCCTATGAAGGAACTAATATGCTTTATTAGTTAATCTTACTAAATAAGATACTGGGGGGAGTAAGCAAAATCGACTTTCTAATCTAAGTATTCTTTCCTAGTCAAATTAACATGGATTGCTTAAAATGGAAAAAGTTGACCATTGCCCTCCTTGTAACAGGGCATATGTCATGTTCCGATAACTTTCCCTTTCTAGGCAAACCAAAATAATTCTTCCAACTTTTCCTCAAAACCAGTTTTTCTCAACCATTTTCTGTTCCCTTCATAAATTGTGATGCCCAAGAATGAAGATAGTACACTCTGAGGCCTCACCCACCACAAGCAGAGTATTAGAGCAATTTGTGCTTAAAGCTTAAAAAACTGTAAAGCACCAAATGTTACTAACCACTATGAAGTACTTGCAACTACAACAAAAGCAGGTTTTTTTACTCCTTTGTTGCCTCTGTCTGGATCATGAAAGTAACTGCGGGTCTCACCTGTAAAAAGCCTTCTGTAAGCAATGATGTAGGAGTCAAAACCAAACACGTTTTACTCCTAATCTAGAAACAATCTCAACAGAAGAAAAAAAACATCAGGGCTGCAACAAAAGGATCAGATGTTGAGTTTATGAAACTGAGCTGAATATAACAAAAAATCAAGACAGAGACAGTCACTACAAAGGAGTCAGTGTGGAGCAATAGAAAGAAATATCTGACTGCACTGTTGCATCCCCCTGCTGACATGTTCAAGGAGAGGCTTCCCCTCCCCCTTCAATCTGACAGCATGAGCTATTGCTAAGTAAATGCCAGCCACAGCCTCCAAGGACTAACAAGGAAGTCTGCAGAAGCAAAACAACCATATGTGATACTTGAACTGGTTCAGACTGGTTCAGAGTTTGCTCTACTAACTCAAAGTGCCTTCTCAGATGAGCTTTCTGTGTGGGCTGTAATAAAAGGATAGAGGCCTCAAGAGGGCAATCTGGGTCTTATTGTTTACTGGGGGAGAAGCACTGCCGCTACACTTTTCTAGCATTAAGAGATTAGCACTAAATACTCTCGGCAATCACTGACTTAAGAAATCTCACACACGGAGTCCTCTCTAACAGCAACACTTCCTTGTCCTTTTTGTCACAAACTGCCCAGTGCCTTTCCACAATTCCCTCAGCAGTTCTGATGGGCCCAACTGCCCATAAACATTTGTGTTCACACTGGCCCATTGTGGCTGTTGTAAAGGGCTTGGCTTGGATCATGGCCTTTAGCTCTTTCCACTGCTGGAGCGTTCTGAAATCGGTATTGGGATCACAGACACTGCTTTTACCTCCTATCCAATGGGTCTGTCTCCTAGAAAGATACCATAAAACCGTAGCAGTATTGTAAGGAATAAGGTACAGCTGTCTAAAGATGTTTCAGCCCCCACTTGCACTGTTTTTTGTTTTTTTTTGACAAAAACCAGAGCATGCATTTTTAAGGGTGGAGGAAGGGAAGCTATTTTGAAAGATACTGTGATGTACTTGGAGAACACACAGGTCTTTGGATCAAGAACAGGAGCCTTACTCTGAATTTTGTTACTGATTTGTTGGTTGATCTTAGGCAAGCTTCTGTCTCAGTTTCCCATGTTAATACTACTTACGTCACAGAGGCAGAAAGGATTAATGTCTGCAAAGTGCTTTGAAAGCTTCAGACATGCAATACATACCTTATGAAATGGTATTCAAGGGGAAGGAATTCATGAAGAGAAATATGCATGGAAGGTCTTAAGATGTTCTCAAGTTCTACATGTGTAGTGCTGACTTAGATGAAAAGTACAAATAAGCATTAATGCAGGAAGAAAAATAGGAGAATCTGTTGTGTAGTTTGTTTGGGTTTTTTAAGGTATAGAAGTACTTTTGTAGTTTTCTTGTTTCTTAATTCACTGTTGTGCACAGCAGTAACTAGCAAAGCTAAGCTGTCAGATAAACCAACATTCATTCTCTTTAGAAATGCCACTCTAAAAATAACGGTTAATCTGCACATAAGAAACAGGAAAAAGGCAGCACCAAAACATCTAGAGATTTGAGCCAAAGGGAATAAAGACTTCTGTTCTGGTACCTGTTCAAATTAACCTCCAGTGAATTGGATGGCATTATTAAATATCCTTCTACCAGTCTTTCACTCACCATGGAAGCTGTAGTCAAACAGAAGTGATAGTCCAAAACTCTGCTGTTTAAATTTCAATAATCATGGAATATTATCAAAGTAAAAGTTAGATTCCATTGTGGAAAGCATGAGGTTACAGAGTTGCACTTAAAATACACAAAACTTCCAGTTCCTGTGGAAAATACACCACATCTAA
This sequence comes from Sagittarius serpentarius, assembly GCA_034782735.1. Taxonomy (NCBI): domain Eukaryota; kingdom Metazoa; phylum Chordata; class Aves; order Accipitriformes; family Sagittariidae; genus Sagittarius; species Sagittarius serpentarius. The sequence continues at coordinate 4,782,359 of JAVKLA010000088.1, forward strand.
ATAACACAACCATTCATTATAAGCAAGCAACCCATATCCCATGCAAACAGAAAGGCTTACAGTAAGGTTATAAACTTGCACACATAAAAAAAACCCCAAACATATATTTTCTTATTTATCTAGGATTTTGGGACTAGGATTGGAGTCATCAACACAAGAGCAGGGCAGAGACCCATTTTGTAAGGCATCTCTTTGTAATTCAACATTTTAGCAGAGAAGCAGAGACCAAACCTTTCAGTAGAGCTACTAGTGTTTCCTCATAAAAGCACAGGATTCATGGACATTTACAATGCATCTCACCTCTGCATTTTATTTTCTTAGCTGACCTGAAAGCAGATAAAGCCATTGGCACATAGGTACTGTGAAAGACCTCCCTCTCCACAGGTGTTTGCCTGAAGGCTGTGGGAGGAGTTATTTTGGGAAGTTGCCCTTTCTCTCCTGTGTAGAAAGGCAAACCTCTTTGGGTTGCACACATGCCATAAGCATGCAGAGAGCCTTTTTTGTAACTCTCATATATGCATGTGGGCTTTTTTACATCTATCTACAAAAGCAAAGACTCTGTCCCTTATGTATGTTTACAGAATAGGGCAAACCTCTGTTGTTATTCTGGTGAGTTTGCCATTCTTTTAGAAAGTTAGGGCTCAAACTGGTAGCACCACAAGGAAGCAAAAAGACCAGGAAGGAACAAAGGCTTACTAAAGTTTCACCTCATACTTCACTTATTTCTTTAGAATATAACAGTGCTGAGTTAGCACACAGTGCATTTGACTAATGACCTAGCACCTGAGATAGGCAGGCCAGAAGCATTGCAAAAATGTATTTATATATTCTGTCTTATTTTTATTTTCACTGCCTTCCAGGTATTCAATGAGGACAATACGTAATTTCACATAGATACTTCATGACTCCATCCACTTACGCTAAAAGAAAATAAGAAATCTCATCGCACAGTGCCAGAGGAAGGATTTCCTAGTCAAAATAAGGCCATCCTGATACACAATGTTGCAACCTGCCCACCACACTAGCGGTTTTCATATAGAGCTGCGGAAATGGGCAAAGGCAGGAACTACCTCTGAAAAGAGGAAGATTTCGAGATACAAGAAATGCAGGCTGTCTCTCTGTGCACTCATGGTCTCTACTCTCTGTCTCCAGGAAATGAATGCATGCAGCCTGCAGAGTTTAATTCTCTTTTGGTTTATTACTATTTAAAAATCAGGTTTTGTATCCCCTTCTACAGAGGCTTCACCTTCCAACAGAACATACAAAAAATACACACAATAGAAAAAAAAAAAAGAAGATAGGTAGGTAAGTTGCTTTATACAAACAGGTCCCTAAGAACCCAAAAAGGCTAAAACAGGCTCGGTTTCAATAGAAGCAGGCCCATAAATAGGCAAGAGACTTCATTCAAGTAGGGAAAGAGCCATCCATCCTCACCTAAAATCCTTTCTTGCTCACACTGAAGACAATGGGAGGATTCCCAACAACTTCAGTAGAAGCAGGATTGGGATTCATCAGAGCCAATGGCAAACTTTTCTGCTCCTTCCCTTCCAAGGCACTGTCTCTTCCATATGGTGTGCAGCCAGGGAAAAATGCCAGTTTTCCTGGCTCATCCCACATCGTTTCAGTTGTTCACTCTACAGGACATCTGAGAACAGCCTTTTATTTTCTCTCTTACACTGTGTATTTGCACTAATTGCAGCAAACTTTCAGATTACAACAGTACTGAAGAGAAATTCTGAGCTCAAGAGCAAGGCTTGGTTGATTCTTTAAGAGCCAGCATTCAGTCTGACAACTTTGCAGAGGGCATGTAAAAATTGCCTGGAGAAGGCACCAGTTTGTAGACACAGCAGCCAAAAAGCTATTAGCAAGCATAAGACTGATTTATTATAAAAGCACTTACCCAAGCTCACTATGTGACTGCAGGAAACTCAAGAGCATTTATGGCTGCCAGTGGCTGTGTGAAGTGACCCCATGGTCCACATGGAACCTAGGAGCTGGGAGGGAGTCACTGGAACATCAGTGAGACACCAGTTACCTCCTTCCTTCAGCACATCTCAGATCAGAGCACTTCCAGGTCTCCAAAATTGCAGTACAAGTAGAGAGGCCACTCAGGAAAAGCTCCATTCACATAAACCCTGAGAGCAGATCAATAGTGCCAGGCAGTCTTTAAATTAATTTAAATATTTCACCTTTCAGGAAAAATGTGGCCAAATGTTTCTTTAACTGTGCATTACACCTGAAGTCAGTGAGGCCAAATGTTTGTAGCAGAGTTCAGCAGCACAATTCTGCAGTACAACTTGGCACGTCAATCAAATCTTGAAACAGTCTTACCCAAGGGTTATCATCATCTCATTTTATAGATGGGAACAAAACACAGGAAGAGGCTAGAGATGACACAAGGTGTTAATTCTTTACAAACAAGCAGTCATTATCCACTACCACAGAGCAGACAACTGTGTTTTTTCACTAACACACTTTAACCATTCCAGCCATCGCCACAACCCCTTACAGCCAGCGTTCCTGCTCCTGTTCTGCACCACTTTGCAGTTATGCCACATAACTATTTTTAAGTTGTTTTTTTTTTTTAATTTTTAGCCAAATAGTTCTCTGCTTTGTTTTATAGCCAACACAGTTATTCACAGAGCTGTATACATCTGAGTAGGTACCATACGGGAATAGGAATGTGTGGAGGGTGAAGGTGTCAAGGAAGTAGGCAGGAAGACATTATGCCAATGTTGCTGCTGCTGCTGACTCTGCAACAGTAAATGTGGCCTCAGGCTGCAGCCCAGGAGCACTGCCTCCCTCCAGGTCCCACGCTCAGTGCTACAGAACACACAGCCTTCTTACAGGGACAGAGAGCAGCAGGTTGGGCTGAAAGCCAGATCTGTTCCCAAAGGCTCATTCACAACAGCTGAAGGATCTTGTTTTGAAAAGGATGTTCAGGATAAAAAACGGGACTCTCTCAGGAGACATGGGAATCTTCCAGAATCTGTTTTCCCTTTCTCCTCTTTGCTCATCTGTTTTCTCTCGGGGTGGAACTGAGAGCATAAGCTCAGAGATTCGCTGTGAGCTAACATTCCATTCAATTAAAACTCAGGTACTGTGCCCAAGCAAAAGGTGAATGGTACAAAGCTGGCTTAATTTACATTAAAATATTCATAATGCTGTTAAGGTATATTCATAATGCTGAAAAAGCCAACACATTCCATGGTTTTGTTTGGCACTTGCTCTCAGAGTTTCTGCCACGCTGAACAATTGAAAATATCTTATTATTTTTATGGGTGATAAACAAAAGCCTTTCCTGTTTCATTACGTAAAATTTTGGTAGCTGTTTTTTACTTTGTCCATTTATCTCTCATGAAACCCAAAGAGAGATCTTGCTCTCCATTCAATCTTCCAACATTGAAGTCTGGAGTTCCTTTGAAGTTTACTTTGGCATCTACTTCCTCAAGCAAGCACCTTAAAAAAAAATTAAAGCTGAAAGTGGTACCCCACTCCAGACTCGAGACATAAGTTCAGATATTGATTTCTAGGAACAAAGATTTAGTGAAAAAACAAGACACTAAAGTTACAACAGAGCCTACAAAATCTAGGTTAGCTTTCATACTATCAATTCAATTAGTTGAGTTAGATAGACATTCAGTTACACAGCTCTTCTATTCAAGTCATTCCTTACTGCTGACAGCAGTTGAGGGAGGAACAATAATTTCAGGGAATACGTGGGAAATAACAAATACTCCCTAAGTCACTGGCACTCAAACAGGTCTAAAATTGTGACTGGGCATTTGGAATTATTCAAAAGATTGGTAGGAAGACCAACTCCACACCATCTTATAGTCCTAGGCTTTAACAAGCAAACAAAACAATCATCCCCCTCAACATATAATACTTTGCCCTACTATAGTTAAGGCACTGGATTGAGAGAAGGAAAAATCTGTGTTCAATTTCTGGTTCTGCTATCAATTTCCCACGTCATCATGGGCAAATCACTTAAGATTGAGAGCTCACACGCACCACATTGCCATACATCAGGGGAGCCACACTAGTAAGTCTGTTTGCACACATCTAACACATGACAAATGCAAGGTAACGTCATATAATTTAACTCAGTATGGAATAAATTCACATTAAATTGCTTTACCTTGCATTTGTTGTGGATTAACAGTACAAAAAAACCTCAAACAACAAAAGAAGCCTGGTAAGTCTGTGCCCCTACATTCAACACAACACTTAAGCATGCATGCAAGTGGTTTTCAGTCCTTCATCTTTATTTCACTCATTCACCTATAAGCATCTATTCCTTTCTTGTCTATCTTTAATGTTTAGATTATAAATGGCTAAAGATATTTTCATCCTAGCTAATACACAAGGGCCTGAGTCTCAGCTGAGGGGTTTAGGGACTCCTATAATACAAAGAAATACTACAACTTTGATTATCTAAATTTGTATGAACTGAAGTTCCCTTCTTGGCAGAAAAGTGCACAAACATTGGATTGCAGTCCCACCAAAGAAGATGATAAGGAAAGGAGGGCTGGCCCAAAATGAGAACTATCACCTATACATTGATATGCCAATTAAAAATGTAATAGAAATAAGTGAAGTTGCAGATCAGGCCATGTTAAGTACTTCCCTTTGAACTCTAAACTTACGAGGCTGAGTTTTCTGTTTGGCTTTGTCTTCTGTTCTATGAGAAACAGACATTTCCCAAAGTACAGAATATAAAGAATTTGCATGTAGATTAAATTACTATCCACAGCAGAACAATATGCCCCCAAAGAAGCAAAAAGCTCTGAAAACACACCACTGCTAAAGACCTGCCCAGCCTACTGCTGGCACTAGTCTGCACCAGTCTCTTGTGTTGGTGCAAATCTCTCCCATTTACACTAGGATGATCTAGAACTGTCATTTCAGGATTGTTAACTTCCTGCCTAATTGTTACCCTGTCCACTAGACTGAGAAGTAAGTAGCTTTCATTCAATGTATTCATTGACAACTTAGTAAGCATTTTCTTTGACAAGCAAAATGCACAGTTAGTGTTTTAGAAGGCTTTGTTTTTAGTTCAAGGCTTTTCATTTGTTTCATCAGGTCAAATTCTGTAGTGCTCAAAATTAAATTGATACACATGGCCAAAATTCAACCCACTAGTAACACTAAAGTCAGTGGAGCTAAGTGTAGGATGAAAATATCCTATATTCTGGACTTGACTTTTGGGGTTGAATTTTGTGACTAGTGCACCCTCTTTGAGTGCATATAGGAACATCAGGGACACAAACTTCTTATATCTTTCAGAACACAGCCTCAATTCAACAGAAATTTTCCTGCTGGCTTAAATACAAGCTATTAAGGAATCAGTGACTGCAGCTGCATTTGCTAATCCCAATGAATTGTTATGCTGACTGGAAAGCCTGCTCTATCTTGACTTGCTTGGCAGTTTACAAGGTCTCAGCATGGTCTAGATTTGTAAGGTATTTTAAAATGTTTTGTTACCTTTCCAAAATGTCCTGTTTCTACTTGTCAACTAAGCTTACCAATACAGCAATAGCAATTCCATGACGCTTTAGTTTGAAGGTGGGTTGGTTTGGTTTTGGTGTTGGTTTTTTTTCCCCTTTTAAATGAGACTCATACCTATTCCAGGGATTCTAGGGGAAGATGAATGAAGAAGAACATGTCCTTCAGTCTCCCAACACAGATTAATAGCAAAACATCAAGTCCACTGCAACACGCTCTCAATTTAGAAAGTGCTGGTGCTATAAAGAGAAAGCCATTGATTATTCATCCTTGGTTTATAATACTCGAGAGCAAGTACAAAAAAGTAGCTTCTTACAAAAGAGAAGCTGGGGCTTCTAAGTCTGTAGAATTTAGAATGTCATTCCAAAATCCATACACTTACAAAAGGCTCTATAATTCTAACATAAAAACAAAACAGGAATGTGTCTTATTTCAGTTATGCATTAGCTGCACAGTTTGGATTAGGAGCACCTGGGCAACACAACTTGTGGCGCAACAGCAGTTTGTGGCTACGTTCACATTTAATACAGACACATCTCCTGCAGAGGATGTAGGTCCTGGTCTGAGGTGGTCTATCCTGCTCCAGCACTGTATTAATGATGGAGACAGCTATTGTTTCATAGAATGCAAGTCTGGTGTGGGACTTGGGCTCTTCAGAGTGGCCTTTCTAGAAACATTCAGCAACTTAGTTCACCAAATCACTGCTTAAACCTTTGCTCATTAACCCTCACAGCAATTGTGATGTAGAGAAAACTCTTCACAGATGGGAAATTAAGGAATAAATTCAGGGAGCTGTCCTATGTGACCTTGAGCATCAACAGCAGAACCATAATTATAACTCAGAGTATTCCTAACTCCTAACCCTGTGTTAAACAACATTTATACCTGGATTTGGTACATAAGACCTTGACAAGTTACATGGGAGGAAAGGGAGGGTTCAAGAAAGGACATTATTTCTGCACAAGTAATATTTTCAGATTAAATGGAACCTCCACCAGCCTAAAGCCCAGCTTCTTTGCGTTTTGTAATCAATTCTTTTTCAGAGATAATGCTATTTGCAATTCCCATCTCTTATAGTAGAAACCCTTCTTCTTTGGAAAAGAAAGGAGTAAGACTGGCTTTTGCAAACCTGACTACAGGCAGATCAGGAGAGCATGACTGTAGCCAAAAAGCCCAGCTCACTAAGAATACAGTACAGTGTAGAGTGGGATTAATGTCTTATTTACTGGTTCTCATTTGCACACCTTTTGGACAGGTGGCTAAATTGTTCAAAAACCAGACAAAACGAGGGGATGCAAAGTAACATACTAACTTCTTTAATAGAGTCCAATCCAATTAAACCAAAATCACTCTGTGAACCCCTGGGTTTATTCACACTAAACAAGTCAGTGGTACATAGTGTTAACCCGATAGCTGATCATGTTTATACCCTAGGTCCCCATGTGAAAAATGAGCACCAGTCAACCAGACTGCAATGGTATTTTTCCTTCCTTTTTTTTTTCTTTTTTTTTTTTTCATAAAACTATTTCTTTCATAGACTTAAAACAATCAACTAGCCAAGTTATTAATTATGGTACATCTAAAAAAAAATAATACTAACCCTAATGTGACTGCTGCTTTAAGAGTGCTCTGTGTATCGCCTTAGACTGGCTTTTCAGTAGCAATTCACTACAACAGGTCCTAAAATAATAATAATAATTAAAAACCTGACAGCAAGTTTAATGGTTAAAAGTAACAAAAACAACCTGTTCTGAATGGTGATTTTTCTCAGCAGTTCAGTCCTGCTGCAGCACTCACAGCCTCACAAATGGCAGAAGGGGTTCAAATTCTCTCACCTTCTTTAAATTTTTGTTTTTAAAAGGACAACTGCATTGTAACCTGCTAGGTACCACGGGGCATTTTACTTAATGTTATATTCAATAATGGGTCAATAATGGGTCTGTTTTTCAAACTTACTGTTTTTCTGGGGTAGGTCAGGGAAGGTGGGGAAGAGAGAGAACAAAAGCATAGCTCCCTGTAGCTGTAACTCCCCAGGTGCCTTCGTCACTACATCTGTCTAATTCTCAGATCAGTCCTGGCAACTTTTATTTATTTTAGAAGATCATGACGAAATACCAGCAGCAGCCTCTAAAGCTCCATTTGGTGTTTTAGGTCATGTCTCCTATTCAAGGTCACCATCTTCTGTAATTTATCAGCTAAGAAGCATTTTCTCCCTCTCCCCAGTGAGGTTTAAAGGTGGGGTAGGGCATGAGACAAAGAGGGAAGCTAAAATGATTAAAAAATTCTCAGCTATAGAACCAAATTTCATTATTTCCTCTTTCATTCACAGCATCTTATCATTATAGCCAGACTGCTGCTTTTCTTTGTTAAGATCAAACTGATCTCATTTCCCCTCTGGCCCCATTGGTTGCTGGTCGACCTCTGGATCCACTAGGGATGATGCAAATGCTGACTGGACGATCTGAAACCCAAATGACTCCAGGAGAGACATGTTCTGTTGGGGTGAAAAGGGGGATCCTAGAGCAGGACCGAGGTCTCCCAGTGGGCCACCAAGGGCCCTGACGTGAACTTTCTGTATGTGTTTGTTCAGGTAAGACTTTGATCTGAAGAAGCTGCCACATTCAGGGCAAGGGTACTTCTTCTCTCCTTCCGTCTCCATTTTGTTTTTGCTGACTGCCATGTCACACGAGAAGGACCCATTGGTGCTCTGTTTCTCAGGAGTCTTGAGGTCACTGGTGTCAGACAGGTCTCCGTATGAATCAGAACTCTCAATCGGGTCCGAATGTGAACATTTCTGGCCTTCTACGGGAAAAAGAAAAGAGAGAAGTTTTCAGAATCTTACCTCCCCCAAAAAGTATTTAACATGCATTAAAATAGACTATATTGGTTACCACCTGATTTCATTAATGCCTGTCATGACAGAATGATATGCACTTAACATCACAGTCCCTCATATTCTAAAGCCTTTGACCATACGTCCTCTTTACAAACCACCGAGCTGCTATCAGAGCAACATCCAGGTTTTTATTATGGATTTGTCATGATACTGATGCAACCATAAAGGGTCTCTGGTTTATGTAATACTTTTTTGAATCCCAAAGATGTCTCAGAATGTTTACACCTCAGGCACTACAAAAAGATGGACACAATGATGAGTTTTTAACTGTACAATTCACTCCCACACTTCTGAATTATTGTTGATACTTTGGGGGAAAGCCTAGAAACCTAATAAAGTATAACAGGCTGCAGCAAGATGTGAAGAAACCTGAAAATACTCAGCAAAACAGCAGCGAGCTACTGCAATTTAAGAAGTACAATTCCATTTAGTCTTGAGGAACTCTTTTTTACAAGCACAATGCTGTTAGAAGTGAACTTTATAATCTAAAATTGTTCCATCTTTAAATACTGTAGTGTGAAAAAGGAGAGGTTAGGGACACTATTTTAAGTTATTTGGACACATATCCTGGCAAAGCTGTTGGTATGTTTGGAGTGTTCCCCATTCTCCGCTGGCAGTACGCCAAGAAAGTTTGTCCACACTTTTGCTCAGCGCATATGAATGAGTGTGGGAAACCCAGACATACTCCCTAAACAAGTCTCTGAATACAAATAAGCTGTATCTACTATTAACTCCAAAAGACCAAAGAACCACTTGGCACAACCCAAAAGACAGATTTGCTCTGGACTCGGCATTACAAACCAAACAGGATATGCATGAAATCAATACATCACTGAGCTGGAGTAAATCTCTTGTTAAGTCAGCAAACCATCCAAAACCAAAGGGCTTCTGTAGTAATTCTATCAGGACTTCAACAGAAAAAAAATTACACAACTGTAGCTTTCTGCTGGCACAGACTTTGTTTAATCCAGCCTGCTGTGTTCTCCTGGGCAAGAAAAAAAGTAACTTTTTGGGACAACCATAGTTTTGAAGAATTTTCTGATGTTTCAGCTTCACCAGGAATACTGACAGCTCAAACCAAGAAGCAAAAAGCAAGCTATTCTACATAGATTAACACACAGCTTTACATACTCAAAAGTTAAATACTCTTTAGCTATTCTTATAATACTATCTTTTTTCTTTTTTTTTTTTTTCTCCCAGAAGTTAGATGCAGGTTAAAAACCAAAAGAAGTAACAGTACTATTATCACCTTCTACCTCTCCTCCCCAACAACAGCATTAAAAAGTGTAAGTTGAACTACAGATGATTGCACGGCTCCTCATCAACCTGAGGACGAACAATGCTTTCACTGCTCAAGAATTTTTATGAGCTGCGTTTTGTGGCTCCCCCTTCCTTCACCAGAAATCAGAAACGTGGTTTGACTGACACGAGATTCAAGTATAGTGGGACTAAGGAACCGTCAAGGATCTGCACCCCTCAGACAAAATTCAAATACTGACTGCCCCTAGGAAGATAGTCAAGATGAACTAACATGGCTTTTTCAATCTCTAAAATCAAAGAAGCTGCCAAAAATTCACGTACCCTTATGTGTCCATCTCCTTCCCCCAGACTTGTTAAATCGGCTATCCAAGGACACAGTTTACATACTATGTGATGCTATGTAATTTCTCTGCATCCCCCTAAACTTCTCTCCAGTATTTCTCCCTGTCCTTCCTCCCTCCCCTTTCTCATGCCCAGCCCAACATCCCACAACACAAAGTTCTGCACAGAGCAGCAAGGTGCAGAGCAGCGAGTCGCTTGCCTTTGATGCCATAGGTCCTGACGCAGTGGAACGCTGCTCCCCCATTCGGGATGGACTCCTGGTGCCTGGAGACCTGGGGAAGGGGAACACCGTGGTGGGTTTTAACATGGACCTTTAAGTAGGAGGCAGAGGAGAAACCTAAACAAGATAAAAGGAGATGAGATCCTGCCACCAGCAAAGACACACATCTGCCTTCCCTGTGCTTTTAATCTTTCTCTTGCTCCCACTCCCTATTACAAAGTTGCCATTATACTAGCTTGATTTCTGGTTACCTACAACATGCTCTAGTAGAATTCCTAGACATAATCAAGCAATGAATGCAATGCATACCTTTCATTAGACTTCATTTGCTTTTTTGAAGTCATGATGAAAGAACAGCCTCTTTGAGAAACAAATCCTATGTAAGCAAACCCAGCAGATGACATGAACCTTTCTGGAAAGAAAGGCAGAAGAGACATGATACAAAAAGGCACCCATGTCACTTCACCATTTTTGTGCTGTTTTATTTATTTTAATGAAAAATGCCTTCATCATCTGATAATACTTTGGAAGATAGTTCAAATTACTTTATTTTATGCTGTTCAGACTTGAAGGAATGCCATTTAGTAACACCCCTTTTTGGTATTTAGTGTGCTTTCCCCTTAGGTTTCTAGCATTTAGAGACTCATAGAAGGCAGAAAGCTAAAACTACTGAGTTTTTAAGGTATACTATTTTGTTCTATAGTAATTTTTAAAAAACATTTCCTCCATTCAGCTCATCCTGAGTTTTAAAAAACATACTAAAACTCATATTTTGTCTGCAGTTAACAAAAAAAACTAAAATGAAATTTCTATATTTCTATTAGCCCTGATCTGTAAGCCCAAACCACTGAAATTAAAAAGATGTCTTTCACTCAGCTGATTTCTGAATAAAACTGTTTTTTACATTTGTGCATGTGCTTTTTAAAATTATTTTTGAAGTCTCACAAATATGGCCTTTTCCTTTAATGCAATAAATTATCTCACATATACTTTGGAATGTTTTTAAATTCAATTTTAGTAAGATTTGCAACTAGTACTAGCACATTTGGACCATATATGAGGCACAAGGAGGACAGAGTTTTAAAGACTTCCTACACAGATAAGCCTATCAAAAACCATCTTAATTTTCTATTATATTTTGAACAGAATATTATGGCACTTTCATGTTAGAAACATTTTCCTTTAACAACCAAGAACACAACACAAGTTTCACCATCACAGAGTTCCAGGTTCCCTTTCTGGATAAAGAAAACCCAAGACCTAGATTTTTTTTAAACCGATACAGCATTTACAGCACAAGCCCTTGCAAGAAAACTTTCATACCAATGCTTCACTTCAAATATGAATAGATATACTACTGTAAAGCCATTATTATAGTGATATAACTGCATTTACATTTGATGATATATAATAATATATTAGGAAGGATGCAAAACCAATACTGGCATACCTCTCTGGGGTGGATTTTGTGACAGCAGCTGTTAGTTTCACGTGCTGAATTTAATAATGAATGTGGCTTTACAAAAGAATTCCCTGTGCCTACCCAACAGAACATCCCTCTACCCAGACTTAAAAGCCAGGATCAAAGACTGTTCAGGGCTTATCAAGAATTGTATGTACAGGACCTGCAGAGCAAGACAAAACTCCACAGCAATGTGTTGAAGGGGAAAAAGGGCAGGTTGCTGAGGGTGAACAAGAGAGAAGTTACTGTAGACCCCCAAGTTGAAGATAAAAGTACAGAAAAGTAGATACATCACAACTGAAGAAACCAAGAACATACAACTCTCAAAACACAATGGAGCAGAACCACCTAGGCCAAGTCATCCAGGGAATTAATGTAAGGATATTATCCTCCGAAATAATGCAAGACCTACCCTCAGACACAAAATGCTGAACTGAATATATCACTGGGTCACACGAGAATGTGTTTTTCCAAATACCAAAAAGTCACTGTAGACATGGAAAGAACCAGTGTTTCACTGGTAGAGAAAAGGACACAATGTACACATATAATGGTGATACTTCCAGCTACAAGATACTTCCCTTATTTTATACATGTGTCTAATAACCACATGCACACTGAGATGAGCCTCTTTATGTAGCAATGCATTAAAATCTCACTGTCAACCATTAAAAAGGACTACATACAGGTATTCAGTGTTTTTCTAGACTACAACTGACACAGGAAAATCTGAAGTTGTAATCTCTGCTATACAATATTTTTTCTGAACTCTGCAATTCTATTTGTAGAGTACATTGTTTTATATAACGAAAACTGCCTGCAAAGTGTGTTAGCTCCCCTTTATGTACTCGGCAGATGAACATGTGAGTCATCAACTTCCATCAAAGCAGAAAAATGCCAACCGCTTCATACGAAACTGTTTAAAGTGAGATTTTTTTTTTCGTCTAGTAGGCTAAAAGGAAAAGAGAGATA
>JAVKLA010000088.1:4796541-4808663 GCA_034782735.1 Sagittarius serpentarius
GTTCTTGTTTTTTTTGTTGTTGTTTTTTTTTGTTGTTGTTTTTTTTTGTTTTTGTTTTTTTTTTTTTTTGTTTTTTTTTTTTTTTTTTTTTTTTTTGTGGGCCAACATCCAAAATTCTCTTTACAAGCAGCTTGAGCATTCTTGCTTGACAATTACTATATCCAGAGCTTGACAATTACTATGTCCAGAACTAGCTAAGTTCCAATTAAAAAATACACCAGCACATTAGCTGAGGGAAGAATAAAAGAAAATCCCACTGCACAAACACCATAGCCACGGAACAACTGCAGTCAGGGGGACAGTGTGTAGCTTCTGACTGCACTAATTACTGTCGAATAGATGTTTCTAATCCAGAAATTTTCCACTATACTTCATCTTGCCAGGCTCTACAATTTAAAAGATATCTATTTAAAACAATGAGTATTATAATTTGATTCTAGAACACTTTGGATTAAAAATTCTGCTGTCACAAATCATAAATCTGTAATCAAAATTCACAGCATATAACAATGAGTTCATAACACAGTTGTTTGACAAATCCAGTCTGTAACTTCCCTTTCCTATGAATTTTAACACTGGGTAGATATTTAACAATAATTCACCAGATTAATTACATTTTCTAAGTGCTGATATAAACTGAAATTCACAGCAGACTAAATTCTGACAACACATATGAAACACACAAACTGTAAGAAGAAAGTAGTTGCTTAAAGTTTGTTGTACAACAGGTTCCCTTCTACAGAGAAGTGTATATTTTATTTAAATTTCCACTGTACATTTAAGCCTGTAAAATGTGAATAAACCATTTAGTCATTTCATTGTTTGAAGGCCAGATCTGTCTTTGTCATGCCGGCTGAATTTCGAAAGAGCTGCAGTGACATCCAGTGGTAGTTAAGTTGAAACTCAAGCTTACAAATCTTTTAAACAAGACAATTTCTGTTTGGCACCATGTTCAACTGAAGGAGAACAGGATAGCACCTCATCGTGGATGACGTCTTCTATGTTGTTACCACAAAAAGAATCAAGGTAAGCTTAAGCAGCTTTTCAGAAGATAGGCTTTCATCTGAAAAGGAGGCCAAGCTTCATTTCATACCATCTACCTGGAGCTTCAGAATCTGAGGAAGATTTTCAATCCACATGCCTTTTCCACTCAAATTGTTAACATCACTTTCAGGACCTAACAGACTGTTCAACTACTGGAAATACCTCCCTTGCAATTTAATGACTCTCATTACCCATCAACTCCTAGTCATCCAAAAGCTCCCTGTACAGTCCTCACAACAGCTTTACTCTCTCAAAAGATTTAACCTCTCTTAAATTGGAAAAGGGAATACCCATCATAAAAAAAAAGGCTCATCAGAAAAAAAAAGATCCCAAAACACAGCAGCAACCTCTTCCTGCACTTACTAGGTATCTATGCCTATGTGAGCCAACAATATATTTAAGTTGTGTATTAATCATTCAAAACAAACAAACAAAAAAGACACCAATAAGTCAAAATTATTTTTCCAGCTTGCCTTACATCCCACAAAGCCTAAATTTACAACTCTCTCCAACTGAAGAGTACCACAAACAGATGGAAAAGCTTCAAAAGCTCTTAGTCATATGGTTTAGTTTTAGGTAGTCCTGCGAGGAGTAGGGAGTTGGACTTGATGATCTTTATGGGTCCCTTCCAACTTGAGACAGTCTATGATCCTATGAAAAGCTGTATTTGTACAAATAAAGGTAAAGCACATTCTAGTGCTCTTTACAAAATTTAGTTTAGAAACATACGTTAATACAAAGCAATTTCTTGGGTTAAGAGGGAGAAGCAGCTTGACTCTACTGCTGCACCAGGAGGTTAAGCAAGACTGATAACTTAATGTAGATTTTTTTTACGTACAGTGTATAATTTTCAACTTGGTGTGTATTTCAAAGATTCTTCTTCCAAACTGATTGCAAGGACTCAAGTCTAACCAGGTATAGAAAAAAAAGGGGTATGATGAATAGTGGCAAGGCAACATATCATGGTTATTTTATAAGCATCTGGCTATTTAGCAAATAAAATTCTTAAAACTGTCTAGAAACAACTTGCTTCAGGTTTAAACTGAGTTTCTTCAGGAGCTATCAGCCATGTAAAAAGGCCAGACCTATAGCTCCATTAGCTTCAACGTTAAGTATTCAATAAGAAATACATAAATGGTATAACCTCCTCCTGTTGCAGTCAGTCACACAGCCTTACAACTTCCCTCAAGTGTTGTCCCATCCCACTGAAATAAAAAAATACTTTCTTCATTACCTCGGTTACAGATAGTGCAGAAATTGCTTGGTCCTTCACTATGTTTCTTCAAATGATCTGCCATGTATGCTGCTCGCAAGTACTTCCCACACACTTGGCATGGAACTTTGTCTTCATGACATGCTAGGTGTGAGCGCAGTCGGTCACGTGTGGCAAAGGAAGCATTACAAGTCTGCAGGTATAATGAGAACCATGTGACTCATCAACTCTGCTAAAAACACTGATATTGTTGAATATATTTAGTATTCTTTAGAGTAAATACCTTGGATCCTGTGCAAACACACAAATGACATGATGCACAAGCTATTTTCCCTCAAATAAAAAATTCACATCATCAACATGCTGCACAAGATGCAACGTTACTACTCAAAAGAATTAAGAAAGCAAAAAACCAGCTCTAACATACTACAGACAGTGAAACTTAAATCAAGATAGAGTTGTAAGGCCTTAGCTCCTCTCTGAGGCTGAAGGTACTAAAGCTTTAAGTAATATTTAACAAAAGAAATAGCACAAACCACTTCATTCCATTTACAGTAAGTTCTGCCATTTCACTGAGCCAATCACTTTACACCACTCAAAATGTCCTCTCTGTCATTTTCCTAAATTTTACTCTTTGATCTGATCAATCTAACTTCAGTACGCAGAATCCCTTTGGAGTACAAAGACATACAAAGCATCAAAGAATTGGCTGGGATGCGAATATGATGAAAGACAATGAAAGAGCCATCCTGGTATCCACAGTAGCAGTACAGACAAATGGTGGAAGTGAAGCCTCAGAACTGAGCAGGTATCAAAATAACTGCATGACATTGTAATCTGTTTATAACTTACCCCTGATCAAGGTATCATATTGCACTTACTACTATGAAAGAAGCTTGATTTGGCATAAGATAATATTGATTCTACTTGCCCACTTCTCAGACATAATCCATATGATGGCTCCCTCCCATTTTTATAATCACAGCAATTGGCAGGCATGCAGACTATGTATATAGCCTATTACAACAGCCTGCCAGTTCTGAAAGGCTCGCTCTACCTCTAACGTGAAGGAAAACAAATCACCAGCAATACACTGTACGAGTTATTAAAGATACAGTCTGAAACCACTGCTCACAAGTGCGAGAAGAAAAACAAAAGCAAACATACGTTAGAATGACCAGACCAAGCGGGCAACAGTGACATTCAAGAATGTACAGTGTTTTGTTTATACCACCTTTATATAAAATAACGCAGTTTTAAGACGTATAACCAGAAACCCCAAGAGATAATATGAGGCTATCAGGTGACTTGGGAACTGGATATAGTCTATCTTTTCAAGTATCAGTGTGTAATTAAACAACTGTTTCAATAGAGATAGACTTGTTAAAGTAGCAATCCCAGTAAAATTCCAAAATTATAACTTCAGATAAGTGAAATTGATAATACAGAAGAGGAAAACCCATATAATTTTACATAATTTAGTTAATCAAGAGCTTAATCGAAAAAACATTGAAGGCAACTGAAAAGCACCTATCAATTTCAACAGGCTTTACACTCATTCAATCCTATGAGATGCTTAAGTATGGTAAACTCCCACAGAGCTGAGGCTACTCTGCAGCAAGCACAAGACTTAACACCTCAGAGGATCAGGACTTAATGAACTTAAAAAGACAACAGTAACATTATCTGGATTTCTGCAATACACACAGTTTAACTAAGCTCACCAGACAAAGATTCATAAATTACCAGTAGTGAAGATAAAGAGGCAAATTCTTGAACATGGAAGATTTCTCTTCATTTGAAATCTCAGTACACAGCACTGAGCAAAACAGGTACAGCTTTCACTTACTAAAATGTTCTTAGAGGTAAACATTTAAGGCAGGATTCCAGCACTGATACTAATCAATCTGTTGGATATCAACTAAAGATACATAACTAGACAATCAAGGATGACAGCCAAGAGATCTGTCATGAGTAAGTCTAAAAATACTGAGCCACAGTAAGCATCCATACAAAAGCACTGGAAATGCATTAGCTGATGAAGCAGACCAGAGACAAATCACATAAATACAGGGATGCCAGAAGTAAAACCATCTCTGTCCCAAATGGAACTTATCAAGTTGAAAGCTTAGGGAAAGGCAATATAATAATTTCTGTGTTTGATTTCTCCCTCTTGCTGCTGAGCTCTGCAAAGTTCACCTTTGGATAAGCTATATAGTAAATATATCTGCGAAGAAGCTTAAAAAAAAAGTAAAAATTAAGTCCAGTGGAGAAAGCAAGAACCAGTTTAGCTGAATCATAACAATGGGAGACAGGACTAGGTTTAAAGAAAACCCCAAAGTTAATATTCAAATAGTTAATATTTATAAAAGGTATAGAGAAAAAAAAAAAGTTTTATTTTACAAAAGATGTGAAGTGCTAAATGAGTGCTAAGTATTTATCATTAATGGTTAATCATAGAAGAAAACTCTCCAGTGCTTTCCTATCAAACATTGCACAGGTATATAAATAGATCGAAAAGAATATATATAAAGTTTAAAAAACATTGTTTAAGAAATACCTCTTGAAGTTTCAACTTTTCTATGGATGTGGATGTCTCTGAGCTTATTCCATGGTGGCTGCCATTTTCCTGCTAATAGGCAGGAAGTAAGAGAAATTAGGACAGGAAGAAACTCATTCTGCATTGAAATCAATGGGAAAAGCACTGGACTTGGGATGCCAATTTTAGGTTTACTTTAATAAATAGATCTTTTTCTTTGTCAAAAGTTGTGCTTTAATTTAACCTGCATTTTTCTCTTTTTTTATTTAAACTGCCAGAATAACAACCTATGTCTGAGAAGGAGCAAACTTCTGTTTTCTCCCCTTGTTCGTTCGTGTCCACAGATTTTCAGATCACCATTTCTTCCCAAACTGCAGTCTAACTTTCATACCATTCACACTCAAAAGCTGACAACCCAGCTTCACCCCTTCCCATATGACAAGTCAGCAAACTGAGCTATCCCATTATGGCCAGCAAACTGACTTACCCCTTCTACATCCAGAACTCAACTGTCAGTTAAAAAAAAAAAAAACAAACAACAGAAAAAAAACAAAACAAAACACCAGCGCAACAATCCAGGGCAGAAGATTCAGAGTGCCATTTGGTGTCTTATCTGGACACCAAAGCAACTTCCTGGATCCAATTTCTCAGCTGCCTTGGCTCTGTGGAGGCCTCCCCTATTCTGAGTCTATTTTAACAGTAATGAAAAGGCTGGAATCAGGTCTTTGTCCGGCATCAGGTGCTACAGGTGCTGGAACTTAGGATAGTTTTTCAAAGATCTGTGAAGCACAGCTGTTATTTTAGGTGGATGAGTCCAGGATTACATGCTGAGCACTGAAAACTATAGCTGTTGCAGTGATGTTCAGCTTACAATTGTCCTGCTTCTCACAGTTTCATTTTATTTATTCTGAAGTTGGGCTGACACCTTCATGCTTTTGTTTTGGTAGTCCAAAATGTACCACGACGTCACATCAACAAAACATTAGACACCCACTGGTTTGCAAAGATACACGAGGGCTCAGGTAAATGGCCAGTGGATTTTGGTTAAATCATGACAGAGCACAACTTCCAAGAATGCCATTATGATAGAGGATTCTGGAAAGCTTTTCTGTTTACTGACAGAGTACTTCTCTTTTGCAGTAAACATAAACAAAGCATGACAGTAACAGGAATTTTCAACAGGAACTCAACAGATTCAAAAAGGGCACTCAATGCTCTTCAGGCTACTCTCATGGAGAGCTAATGTGCCAAACAACCAGTGGGAAAAGAGAATGAAAAATGGGAAAATAACATGCCAGTATTAAGCTATTTTCCTTCTTAGTGGCCATATTCTGTGTTTAAATACATGTCATGGAACAGAAGCGTCACTGGTTACGAGATAATCACAAGGAGAACTTTATCAGTTTACATATCAGCTTTCAGATTTGAAACAAATTTTCAGCATGATAGCATCCCTTCCGTGATTTGTACCATGTATGTCAGCTCTGCACATATTTAAGAAGACTTTCCAAATCTGACAGGATTTTATGAAGTATTTTTTGCAAAGAAACACAACAGCTCTTTAACAAATTTTCTACACTTTAAGATTCATGAAAAATTAACTTTGCAGGGTTAAGCAGTCAAAAATCAAGAACAAACCAAGCCTGAATGACCACCTCAACTCTGTCCTGATGTCTGTAACCTATAGCCTATACCTTTTAACTGAAAAGAACAGTGCATACACTATTATGGCACTTTAGACAACACACAATGAGAAAGACTGTTCTTAGAAATTGCTATCACAAAATACATGTGTGCAAGGAGCTGGAGTAGAGCTTGGCTGTACAATCTGAGCTTCCTTATTTCTTTACTTTCTAGCTCTTAGTATATCCTCTGATTCACACTTACAGAGTTTGTATTTAATATTCTTAAATCAATCAGGAAATTATACAAAAATTATCAGGCATCAGCTGGAAAAGGACAATTCATGTCTATCAACCTTATTCATAAACTGTGTTTGTTCAGTAACCTTGATATGAACTGGCAAAAGAATGATGAGTTTCTCTTTATGTTGGGACCTAAACATTCATTTTCGTACTTGCACACAACTACATGCTTATGAAAAAAATTTGTCGTCATCTTCAGTTCATGCACCCAGACCCCTTGCTATCCCCAAATTGTGGTCTTTTTATAAGTGGAATTTTCCAATTTATATAAATCTGTAACACCTAAATCATCTTAAGAAGCTTAAACCAATCTAAGGCTTTATATAGGATATGCAATTAAATCAATGTTAAGGCTCTATGGCCTGATTTTCAAAGGTGTTGGGCTTCCACAGATCATACGGAGGTCAACAGAAACCTTTAGATTGCTCTACATGTCTGAAAAACTGTTCACTGGATTATTAAAAGTTGCAAAATGTTTCAAAACTCTCACAATTTGCAGGAAACATAGGAGAGGTGTGTCAAGAGATGGGAAAAATGCACAGATCAGGAGGCAGCAGCCATGCAGGACTGACTAGGTTCATAAAGTGTAGTTAAAAAATTTTAGAAGAAAAAAAATCCTCTAACCTTCAGTCTTCAAAGAAAATTAAAATTACCTTGGTCCAACTTTCTTTAAATAATTAAATAAATCTTTCTTCAGAGACCAAGCATGGAGACTGTTAGCCCAACAAACGTTTTAGAAGTATGCCCAACAACTATGTGAAGGCAGCTGGTGATAGTGGAAGCTGATTCTCAGCTTTGGTTTTAATTGACACTTCCAGGCACCTTTTAAATCTCGCTGCAAATGAATTACAAAATATCTTTCTTGATTTATCTTTCAAACACTAATGAATAATTTATTAACTGTAAAAAACTATACACAACATTATGACATTGTATTACAAAGGATATTGTGATGCTGTTATTTATATTCTCCCCAGGATAAAAAAAAGCTTCCAATTTTGCTCAGTGCAGTGTTCTGAAGGCTATGTGATTAAAAAAAGAAAAAAAAAAAAAAAGAGTATCTTGGCAAGTTATGATAATTTACCAATTTTATTTGAAATTATTCTAAAAAAAATTTAAAAATGAAGTCAGCATTGGAGCCTCCTGTTGGCAACAACTGCAACCAAAAAAAGGGGGCGGGGCACAGAGGGAATCATAGGTGACACTGACTTTAAGCCCATCGACAAGGTGGCTGGGTAGGAGATCCAGGGGGAGACTGGGATAAAGCAGTAGGGAAAAACATCTGGTAGAAATGGAGGGAGGCAGGAGGACCAAAGCTGTACATGACACCAGGGGCTGGGGGACGGGAGGGATGTAAAGCAGCTGTCACTGTTGAACACTTGTTTACAAACATTTATCCCAACTCACATATATATGGTATTTTTACTGATACTTCATAATTGTCTGCACACATAAATGCAATGCCAAAGACTACCCATACATCAGTCTAAACTCCTCCAGCTCCTACCTGACACTTGTGAGGTCTCTCTGAGGTGTGCACCTGTTTGATGTGTCCATTCAAGTGGTCTGGCCTTAAAAGAAAATACACACAAGCACACTTAAAACGAATACTAAAAATAAACTTACAATTTTAACAAAAAAAAAAAAAAAAGAAAGAAAAAAAAGAGGGAGATAAGATCCCAGTGGTGGATCTATTACAAACGTAGTGATATTTAACTTTCCAAGAACCACATCACCAACAACTGGGACTCTACCTTGATAAGTACCCTCTCCAACTTACTAAAAAAGCTGCATTTTCTCAGGAATTACAATTGAATGATCAGAGAAAACAGGAAATACAAGCTACAGTTTTCAAGCCTGCATGTCCCCTTCCAAAATCCTATTTAGATCTTGACAATCAGGGCACTTTGATTTACAGTTGCTGAGTATTTGAAAATCAGACCCATTTGGTTTAAGTCCCAAACACAGATATAAGAAGCCAACTTTAAGCACCTCTGTGCAAAAAGACTGACTAAATTCTGTTGCTGTGACACGTTTTCCACCAGCAAGATGAAAAAATACTGTCCTAGCTCACAACTTGGTGGGGAGACTGCATTAATACAAATAAAGTGCTCTGAAGGTCCCAACTAGAAGGTGCAATGGAAGAGCAAATTATTACAGAAAAGAAGTTAGACGATTCTTCACAATCGGTAAAGCCTACTTTGAAGAAGAGAGGACCGAATAGCTGCAGATTCTCCTGGTGGGAGTTTCTCTCCTAGTGGGAAGAAAGCTTTTCATTGTGTGAGGTCAAAACTGCTTGGAAACAAGTTCTCCACCCTCTCCTCCCCCAACTTTCCAGCTGTGCCAATGAGAGGGCTCGGGATGGAATTCACACACTGCAGACAGAAAATAGACTGAACTTTGCAGTCTCGCTGTTAAACCTGATGCTCCAGAAAGTGGGCTGGAGCGGTGTAACCGGAAAGACTGGTTGGGGGTCCTTCTACTAGGCACCTCAAGCCTAGCAACCTCACCTCACGTGCTGCACTACTGAATGAAGGAAAGGACACTAAAACTAGACATCACGCTTCCAACTTCCTTTGGCTGCTCCTACGACTGAATACTGAAACTTAAGAGTCTCTACTTTGCATTCATACTTCGATTTTACAAATATGTGTAGACATTTTTGTTGTTTACTTTTATAACAGCATTCCTGCCTGTTCACATTAACTTACTGGGAAAAATGAAAACTCAACATGTATCTTTCAATTTCCCTTGTTGACAAAAACCTTTCACACAGCAACAGCAGAAATCTTTAAGTGTGAATAAAAGTAATAAAAATTGGCAGATGATCCCACGTAGTACTATAATAAGAAATATACTTTCACTTCCAGCCACAGATGAAATTCTGATTTTATGACTTTCCATCACTAAATCTGCAGTCCTTATGAACATGCATGCCTAATTATTGCTGATTTAGGAAAAAAAAAAAAGTCTACATTTTCTTAATTTATTTCAGTAACAAGAAGTCCCTCTATCAAAAAGAGCTAGCAGGGGCATAATTCCTACATTTATATAGCTGGGACAATTCTAGCCCTAGTAGCCTTCCAATTTGAGTATCTCAATTCTTTCCCTCCTGTTGGAGCAAATCAACTGGTCAAGAAAACCGACTGCTGCTACAAAAGTAACAATGTACGCATCCCCCTCCCCCCACTACTTCTAGTCTCAAAGTGAGCATCAAACTTCCAAAGAAGTTTCAAATTCATTAACTCAGACTATAAGATACCACTAACACGACTACGTGTATCAAACTACTTATTAAATTAACTCCCACAAACAGCGACAACAAAAAATCAGCAACATTAAATGCACAGATCTTACGTATGTTGCAGGGCAGAAACAGGATCCCCTTCAGAAGGATGTAAACCCAAAGGACACAAAGATCATGTATTAAAAGATACTTGATGCTGCAGCCTTTGAAATCTCACCTCTTCCTTCACATTTGGGTGATAAAAAACATTACGAACTAAGAGAAATGAAGGGAAGTTAAGAAAAAGAAAATTTAAAATGGATACGAGAAAAATTATTATCTTGAGATGTATTAATATTTTGCACTTCAACAGCACCTTCAAACTACCTACAAATCAGTAGTCTCAAGACACTTATGTGAGGTAGGTAATTATTTCAATACCCATTTCACAGAAGAGTCATTTGAGGGAGAGACTAACTGATTTGCCCAAGGACACGCATACACCAAGCCTGGGACAAAGCTGGGAATGTTACCCAGAAGCCAGCTGACTCCCAGTTCTATGTCTTAATTACTTTTAAACCCTTTCAAGAGACTGTAGAATAGCGTCCCAGCAGAAATGATGGAAGTTCTCATTTCTCGAGACATTTCAAAGTGGAACAGTCAAACTATCCTAAGTACAAATTGTTCTTGTTTCCCAAGGGATAGGAAAGACAATTTCCTAGGTCTCCATTTGTGTCTATGGTCCTTATAAGTACTCCCTTACCTGGAGAAGCCTTTTCCACAGCTCTGGCAGATGTACGGCTTTCCCACAGAGCCATCGTGAGATCGAACATGATAGGACATCCTGTCTTTCCGCTTGAACCGTAAGCCACACACTGGACAAGAGTAAGGCTTCTCGCCAGAGTGTGACAGCTTGTGCCGATTCAGGTGGTACACGTCCCGAAAAATCTTGCCACAGATCTCACAGGCCACCTGTTTCCTCGTCCTGCTTCTTTTTCGGGGTGCATCAGGGTCATCCTGACCAGGGACACCATTTTCACCCAGTCTTGGGGGTGGGATGTCTATGTAGCCCAGCTGTAAGCTTGTCACCCCATGTTGAGCCTCATGCTGGCGAAGACGATTAGCATCCGTAAATACTTTCCCACAGAGGCCACAAGGCAGGATACCAGCCTCTCGCAGGCCCCCCGGGGTACCAAACATCATGGAGTCCAAGAGGTTGGCTTTACGGGGACGCCCTCTGCCCCTCTTGGTGCTTAAAGTGGGGGCACTAGCAGCAACATTCTGGAAGGGCGAGGCCAGCAGTGGTGGGGATAGAGGTCCTGCCACCATGGGCAGGCGGTCCACACCCTGCAGAACAGGCAGGGAGGACTGCGCAGCAGTGAGCGCAGCCCGTGTGGCCTCATCTTCAGGCATGCCAGCAATGCCATTGCCATTGGGTGCCAAAGTGGCACCGTTGGTCATGTCAAGAGGGAAGCCAAGGTCAGCAGCCCCCGGACGGAAGAGCATAATG
Source organism: Sagittarius serpentarius (assembly GCA_034782735.1). NCBI lineage: Eukaryota > Metazoa > Chordata > Aves > Accipitriformes > Sagittariidae > Sagittarius > Sagittarius serpentarius. The sequence goes on from JAVKLA010000088.1 coordinate 4,807,999, forward strand.
TCGGGGCGTGCAGGGGGCACGAGGATCTGCACATTGGACTGCTTGATGACCTCCTGGCAGATGTCAATCACAGAGCGCATCAGCAGGAACTTGGCGGCCGTCATGAGCTCCGGGAAGCTCTCCAGCCGCACCACGATGCGGGACGTGTAGGCGAAGTCCAGGATGTCTCCGAACACCTTGGAGCTGATGGTGTGCATCTCCAGCTCCCGCCCGCCCCCGGGGGCCCCGCCGGCCGCCGCTGCGGCCCCGCTGGCCGCTGCCGCCTCCGTTGCTCCCCCCTCCGCGCTGCCGCCGCCACCACCTGCCCCGTCGCCCAGCTGCGCGCTGAACACCGACTCGAAGTACTCGCTGCAAGCGGCCAGTACCGCCCGGTGCGCCGGGAAGCTCTCGTCGCCCACGCGCAGGAGCACGTCGCAGAAGCGGCCGCCGTTCTTGCGCTGCTGGTTGAGGCTGTGCAGCATGTCGGCGCTGTGCCGGCTCACCTGGTACGTGTAGCAGCCCGACGAGGGGCCGCAGGCGGCGGCCTCGCTCACCCGCTCCATGGGGCTGCGCCGCCCCGCTGGCGCCCGCAGGGGGCGCGCGCTCTCAGGCCGCCCGGCGGCGCGCGCCGCCTCCTCCTCCCCGCCCCTGTCCGGGCCGACGGCGGCGGCGCGCGCTGCGCTCCC
>JAVKLA010000088.1:4818410-4841049 GCA_034782735.1 Sagittarius serpentarius
GGGCGCACCACGAGCTCTTTCCCGCCTGCCTTTGAGGCGCGCTCCCGCGGCTTCTCGCGAGCGCTGGCCTCGCTCCCGCGAGAGGCCGCTGTGCGCCTGCGCGCTGCTGGGCTGGGCCGGGCCGGGCCGGGCCTGAGGAGGGCAGCTGCGGTGGTGGCTGCGGGTCGGGGCCGAGACCTGTCGCCAAGATGAGCGGCACGCTGGCCAAGATCGCGGAGATCGAGGCTGAGGTAACGCGCCGGCCGGGGAGGGCCAGGCGGGAAGCGCTAGACGGGGCGGCCGCGGTGCCGCTCCCTGAAAGGATGACAGGGCCCTGCCGGTGCCGTTGGGGTCGTGAGGCGCCGGGCCGGAGCGGAGGGGTGGTGCGGCCCGGCAGAGCCTCTCCCGGTGCCGAGTCCTCTGTTCCGTGCTTTTTGCAGATGGCCCGGACGCAGAAGAACAAGGCCACGGCTCACCACCTGGGGCTGCTGAAGGCCCGCTTGGCCAAGCTACGCCGGGAGCTCATCACCCCCAAGGGAGGCGGCGGAGGCGGCCCCGGGGAAGGTGCGTTGTTCTGCGAGAAGGCTCCGGCCGCCTCGGCAGCCTCTGCAGAAGTGGCCGCTCCTCACTGCCGAAGTGTGGGGTGTGTGACGGAAATCGATCTAACGGGGGTGACTCTGGTCCGCTTAAATCGTGTCAGACTGCTGAGTAAATCGGAGCAACCTTCTTCTCTCTCTCTTGTCCTTCCCCGTACAGGACCTTAGCCGTGGTTTGGGGCCCTTTGTAAGGTGGAGCCCTTGTTGTAAATGTAAGTGTAAATGAAAGGGCTTCTGCATTTTGGCTAATGTAGTCTTGTATTTGCAGAAGTTGAAGGGGTTTTTCATGAAGACACATCTTGCGGCAGCCACCTTTTTTTATATATGAAGGTGTGAACAGTCTAAGCTGCAGTGCTTAAAGGGAATGCTCCACCTACACTCGAGTTGAGTATAGCCCACTGGGAAGCCTTGTAGCCTACACTTTTTTGACAAGTACATGCCATGGAGTGTTATACAAAGTGGTGGAAGGCAATATAGATTGTGAACTCTCTGTTTCATACTCTTATCCTCCTTGTAGGGAAGCTTACTTGGCTTTCACTCAGGCAATATTAAAAGTAGTAGTGGTACTGCTGTCCAGAACCTTGGAAGACAGAAAATGTCAGTCTTTAAATGAATATTTTTACTCCTTATTTGCAGGTTTTGATGTTGCAAAGACAGGTGATGCCCGGATTGGGTTTGTGGGTTTTCCATCAGTGGGGAAATCTACTCTTCTAAGTAATCTTGCTGGTGTATACTCTGAAGTGGCAGCATATGAATTCACTACACTAACTACTGTGCCTGGAGTCATTAGATACAAAGGAGCAAAGATACAGGTGAGATCGTTTTGTGTCTGTGAGGATAAGTTGGTATATATAGATGCCGTGTTAATGGCTGAATGGTCTAGCCTGACATTAGCAGGTTAGAAGTGACATGTGGAAGTGCTTGAGAATACATTGGAAATGCTTCCATGAGGTACTGATTTTACCCTGCTTTTCACTTTGTTCTGGGGACAAGTTCCTGTAGTAGTTCTCATTCTCTATGAGATGATCTGTTCTGTTGTACCAATAGGGTACATGGGGTAATAAAATGTATAAGAATCAAAGGGGAAAGAATTTTGCTATATGCTATTCGGATTTGCAGTAGAGTCAGCTGGTTTAGGAGAAAGGTAAAAGTAGGATTTGTTTTCTCCGTGAAGAAGAATATTTTTCTCATGAGTTACTTTCCTTCCTCTGAACAAATAGCTACTTGATCTCCCAGGAATTATTGAAGGTGCCAAGGATGGTAAAGGCAGAGGACGGCAAGTCATTGCAGGTGAGTATGTTAGAGCTGGAGGCAGCGTCCTATCGCTGGTTCAGTTGGTACAGCTTATGAGAATGAAGGGTTGAATATCTGTTTCTGATGTCTTTAAAAAGCTGAATTGTATGCTGGAATTGAGCTGCCTACTGTGAAGCAGTAGCCATTTTCATTTCGGTCTGTTTTCAGTTCTGGCTTTATGTGTTTGCTGAGTTCGTGCTCTGTGTTGACACTGCAGTGAAAGTATATTACCAATTTTGAAGGCAGATGTGATCCCACGTTAAAGGACATGCTGTCTTCATTTCTTTACCTAGCTTATTATCATCAATCAGGGGTCTGAATGTAGACAGGAAGGAAGATTCTTTCAGCCTCTGTGATTCTTATAATATGTAAAGATCTATGTATCAGTGATGCTTGGCCAGCACTACAAACTTCAGTCTTATACTGGAGTTTAAAAATAAGCAATATACTGGCCTTCAGGGCTTTAATATTGTCATCAGTCCACTGAGCCATATTTTCTGTTATTTTGTCTTAGGTAGTGTGAGCATACTTTTTTGAGAGATTACTTTCTTTTTCTGATTCTTAGTTGCTCGAACCTGTAATCTCATTCTGATTGTTCTGGATGTGCTGAAACCCCTTGGTCACAAGAAAATAATTGAGAATGAACTGGAGGGATTTGGAATTCGTCTGAATAGTAAGCCCCCTAATATCGGCTTTAAAAAAAAGGATAAAGGAGGCATTAACCTTACAGCCACAGTAAGTTGGAAGTTTTCTTTAACCAAAATAAAAAATTGCTTGAAGAAAGAGGCATTTGCAGTTAATGTTATGCCTGGGACCGTTCCTGTGGTATGACTTCTTTAGAAGCTGAACTGCTGTACTGTGCTGTATTCAGTTACTTTTCTTGGAGGGCATCCGTACCTGTCTTAGGAGCCTGATCACCTCCTTACACCCAAATGAGAGGCTTTGTCACTTTCCAACAGTTAGAAGTTCTGAGGCCCGAAGGAATGTGCAGAAAACTGCCTCTCACTTGATGGCTACAACATTCTTCTGGAGAAGACAGCTCAGAGTTTCAGGCCTTGCAACCTGGACTACTGCTCATTTCCCAGTTACCACTGAATCTTTAAAAGCATAGAAGTAGCCAGAGATGCCAAAAATCAGAACTCTGCTCTGGGATATAAGTACCTAACGTGTAGTTGTCTGGGCACTGACCTAGTAGATATAAGGGTTTGTATTGCAACTGGCCATGGATTGACAGGAAACACTACTGAAATGTCTGATTGCAGCTATTAGTGGGGCATTAATATAAAGCTGTTATGATTTAAATCTTTTTTCCGCTGTCCTGAGGCTGACTATGGTAAAGTCATGGTCAACTCCAGTTAACTTACAATGCAGCTATTATTGCAAGTAATCTATGTGCAGCGATTGCTAGGTGATAGCATTATTAATTGTAATACTTGATTTGACTGTAAACTCTTCCATTCATTAATACCATGTCTATGTTCAGTGTCCTCAGAGTGAGCTGGATACTGAAACAGTGAAGAGCATCTTAGCAGAGTATAAAATTCACAATGCTGATGTGACACTGCGCAGCGATGCCACTGCTGATGACCTTATTGACGTTGTTGAAGGAAACAGGTACTGTTGGGACCCTGGCTTTGGCATACCTGCACTTTATATTACAGAGAAAAGAATTGTCTCTCAGGGTTGCTTCCCACAGAAGCTAAGCTAGAGATGTGGTATCAACCTAAGGATATCCTTTTAAAAAAATGAAGTTTTTTCTTTCCAATGAAGGTAGCAGTATACTGCTGCTAGGCTGCTGTAACGGTATGTCCTTCTCTTTGCAGGGTTTACATCCCATGCATTTACGTACTAAATAAAATTGACCAAATTTCCATTGAGGAACTAGATATTATTTACAAAGTACCCCACTGTGTACCAATATCTGCTCATCATCGCTGGAACTTTGATGATCTGCTGGAGAAAATTTGGGACTACTTGAAGCTAGTACGAATGTGAGTCCCAGTTGCTGCCTTCTGTGGAGTTAAGTGTAAGGCTGAGACCGAAGAATGTCTCAAGAATGGATGAATGATGATGATTTGGTTTTCTGCTAGCTTAGAACTCTGGCTTTCAAATGATGATGTCTTTTGTCACTGAAGCATGTTTACTCTGTAAATTGGAAATTGTGCTCCTCTTGTCTGTTGCAGGATGGACGGAGTTTCTTAGTAGTCACAAGTGCTGTGTTTTGAAATTGTACGGGAATTAACCAAGTCCAAAGTACATCTTAAAAAACTCCTGAAAACATGGGATTCTAATCAAACTTAGTAAAAAGCTGTAAATTTCAGAGGTAGTCATCTTTTCAGGCTGTCCTACATTCAGCTATCTTAACAGAACTGAATTTAGTTCTTCTTCTAGCATTTCAGATATTTTTTACTATAAATTATTCCAGGTTTACCTCATACTTCTAATGCATTTCTTTGGATGAATTTATGAATGAATCTATTAATAATACAGTAACTAATCTTTTAAACTTGTATCTATCTTCCTGTGACAATATAAAATCTACTGTAAAAAGGGATTTAGTATGTCTAAGTATCTGGGCTATAGACTTTGTCAGGTTTTTGCCTAATATATGTTGAGTTTTTCACAGAAAAAAAAAATCACAAGACAGAACCATAATACTGAAGATACTCTTTTCCAGCAACTATTCCTGTTCATCTTTTAAGCAACTACAGAAAGCTCAATAGTGATAAACCTTTGCAGTTACAAGGGAGAACCTGCTGCAGCCGTTGGCTACCCAGATGCATTTTCAGCTTACAAACACCAAACAATTTACAGAGTATCCATTGTCACCACTGAAATAGTGGAACTCGGCACAAGTGCCTAGGATGACAGAGCAAACGACCTATGAAATTTTGTGATGGGTTGAAAGAGGTAAGGAGGTTTTGGTTTTGACTTGACTGTTCCATCTGCATTACAGCTACACCAAACCTAAAGGACAGCTCCCAGACTACACCTCTCCCGTGGTGCTACCTTACTGCAAGACCACAGTGGAGGATTTTTGCATGAAGATCCACAAAAATCTCATTAAAGACTTTAAATAGTAAGTAGTATTGTAAAAGAATAATTTACAGACACTAGAAAATAATCTGCCTCTTGGTATATTCTTTCATTCTCTTGTAAACTAGAAGGGAAAACAGGATTTGATGTTTTTTCATATTGAATGGAATAATTTGCCTATAACAATTAATGCTTAAATTACTATATTTTATGTTCCTCTGCTCTTTCCTGGATAAATTTCCTCTGTGGGGAAGATGTTTTTCTTTATATTTGAAAGTAGGGCTAGCTGCAGCATTACAGGCTATCATCCTGTATGCACAAGTATTTTGGATGACTTCATACTTGGTTTTGATCTGCTTGCTTGTACTCTGGTTCACACAGACCATTCATCCAGGTACTTGCAAGAGAATAAAAATAGCTCTTAAGCATAGCTTTCTGTATTAGCTTTGTGACAGAAACAGCTGTTGTTCTGCTGTTTGCATATTATACTTCTAAGCCTTCTAAATTTGATTTCTCTTCTCCTTTCAGTGCACTGGTCTGGGGTTCATCTGTTAAACACAACCCTCAAAAAGTTGGTAAAGATCATACTCTGGAAGATGAGGATGTTATTCAGATTGTGAAGAAATAAAGTTGTTTTTGCATGGTTTGCCACTGTGCCTGAAATTTGTCATTAGTTGTAAGTGGCAAAAAACAGGCCGTTTCTATCAAATCTGTAACAAATGCATATTGGTGTTTTTATGGTAGTACCCTACTGCATGGTAAAATTGATGTTTCTGGCCAACTCATACTGCAGTGTCCCAGTCTGGGAGACCTTAACAGAGTAACTCACATTAAGTCACTTTCACAAGGGCAAAATCTTACAAGGAAGCCTTGACTGGGGTATCTTTCTGCAGTGTGTATGTGTCTTTCCAATTTAGAAAAAAGCTCACACATCAGAAATTGTTTTGTTCCAGTTCAGAACAAAAGATGAAAAGCAGAGGCTGGAGAACTGTATCTTACGAAACAGTGCTAGAGGGCAGAGTTCTAGCTGCCTTGATCTGAAATGTTCTTGTTTGAATACTTCAATGCTAGTAGCAGTCCTGCAGTTATAGAAAAGACGGTAGGTTCTGCTCATGAGCAGTCACTTTTTCAGTTGTTTATACTAGTGGAAGTAAACTAAAATCTTGTGTTCTACTGTTAGTGAGGGGAAGCTTTTAAACTTTTTTAAAAGAAGTTCCTGCTTAGGTTAGAGAAGTCAACTAAGTTGCACAAGAAAAGCAAGCTGCTCTAAAACCAGTAGCATGTTGTTTAACAGAAATTCATAAAGTTAGAGCTCTAGCACTTGCTCTCCTACAAAAAGGAAGTAGGGGTGTTTACTTAATGTGTCAAAAGTGCTCCCTCTCATGTTATGGCACATAAAGAGAAGTACAGTGATGTCAGACACCCATTCAAGCACTAAATCCCTTGCAACAGGGGTTGCTACTCAGCCTGGTAAGAAAACATTCAAGCCTTGATTCTGCTCCAAGCATTTTCCCTAATATTTTTTCTAAGCTTAGAAGTAGATTCCTGCATAAGCAAGTTGAACTACTGCAGCTGGGCTGGGGTTATCAGCCTTGACAGGAGGGGGGCAGAGTCAAAGCTATGAACCGTGAACCTCATTCACCCTTTCTTTAGAGCTAGTTAGTTTTACAAGTTCTTCTAGTACACAGGAATCTCATTCCTTACCCTTAACCAAGGCTGTACACAAAAACATTTAAACGCATCAATCCACTGTATGTCTTCAGTGAGGCCAGTAACCTTCAAAGCAACCTAGTCTATCTTCCATGGGGGGAAGAGGAACAAAGTTGAAGTTTTCCACAGATTCAGCTCAAAGCATGGTTTTAGCTTACACACAAGAAAAACACTAAAAATTAATCAATACAGCAACATTACAGTTCAGTTCAAGAGCAGTTGATACAGACAGCTGGTAGAATCAACTTTATTTACAGAATGTTACTGGGAAAGTGTCAAGTTAAAAAAGTATGAAAACAATCTTACAAGGACAAGCTGGTGATTGCATGTTTTACACAGATTGTTGTAGGAACAACCACTACAAGTATAGGTGACCCCCAACAGATTCCACATTGGAGATTTCAGCTTGCTATTTCTGTACAACGTTGTCTCTGCTGGACTGAAACCCACCACAGCATGCTGGCAATTGTTAGAATATAGTCAAGTGATTGTTTTTTTTTTTTTCTGCTGCTGGTTTTGCATTCAGTGAGACATAAGAAAGAGCAAGTCTGTGAGAATTCTGGTTTTGCTTTCACCTTTTTTAAAAGAGCACAATGGCCTAAGCTAGATAGAGGACATGACAGCAGTACTAGACTCAACACAAGTGAGAAAGTGAAGTGAGGAACCATGCAGTAGGAGAATGGAAGAGAACACTTAACTTCAGGAAAGAGGCTTAAAAGGAACATAGTACTTTAAAACCAAATATACACAGTAAGATCACAAAACTACCCCATCCTCCCCCTTTCAAGCCACAGAACAAGACTCCAGAGGCAAGCTTCACAGTAACTGCATCAGTAGATGCACACTAGATTGAGGACAGTTCTTGGGACTCCCTTCTATAAATAGAACTGAAGGCAGTACAGAACATACCACAGCTATGACTGAGGAGTTGAAGGGTGAGGATTCAAAGGCTCCATTTTGATGACCTTTAGGAATTGGTTTGAAAGATTAAAACAAAGAAAATACTGCAGCTAAACAAGGACCAGCACCAGCCCTCTTGAAAGAACTACAACCAGTAGGAACCTAGTCTCTTCACTTACAGTAGACTGAAGATCTGGCTTTATCATTACTGTACCAGGTCTCATCCTCAGGGCTGTTTGAAGACTAAACAATTCTCTCATTTGGTGGCAGGACTCAATACACACAAGGAATCAGACCTTTATAACACAGACAGCAAGATGTGGGCTTTTTACTTTGACACTTTAGCTACACTGAGTGCACAGTACATGACAGAAGAATGTGAGAAGGAGACCTAGAAGAGATGAGCAGCAAGAAAAGGCAAAGCAACTTTATCCTGTTCACTCACGCTTAGGATATGCAACTTTAATCTTAAAGAAAGTCCCACACATACAATGGAGAAAGATCCAAACCATAGGCACAACTAAAGCTCAACTGTTATCAGCTACTCTTATGTACAGCTGTATAGATTCAAAAAGGCTATTCTATGTGTATATATACAAAAGATTGTTTATACACAAGTCTGTACACAAGGGTCTATACACTTAGTTTTCTGCAGGAGGAATCCATAGCTGCTACCTCTACACTAGAGAATATCAGCACTTCATTCACATATCTTACAAAAACAAACAAACAAAAAAAAAAGACACTTCCAGGATTAAACTGGCTTTGTCTTGCATCTAAATTTCTTCAGGCTTCACTATTCAAGCCATAATGGATCCTTTAGTCTTGATGCAGACATGAGACCAGGACAGGTGCCATGTGCTTTAGTCTCTCAAAAAGAAATTTTGCACAGAGTGCTAAAAATAAAAGCCCAAAAAAACCAAACAGAGGTGAAGTCCTGACTATGGACATTTTTATCCAGTCTAAAGAATCACAAGTGTTCCACCCAGTGGTCACTGTTCACTGCCGGTATTCCAGTTCATCTACACTGATGACTTTGGATGGCATGGAAGGGAGAGGCTGCTGCAAGACATCTGAACCAAACCATTTTGCAAGGCCAATGGGAGAGCCACTTCTCTGGCTGGGGCGATGGTCAAGCTGTGTGTGCCCATGAGATAATCCAGTCCGAGGCAGCACATTTTGAGGGGTGGTTTGTGCACCAGCGGCTGATCCCTGTGCTCCAGTGCCTGTGAAATGTAAAGCTATTAGAGGCGGAGTAGTATGTTCACCCAATACTGAGATTTGCCCTAAAGCAAACCACCAGATAAGGCATGTGAGCTGAATGTGGCTTTTACTCATTGTATTAGCCCTGGGAAATGCAGGCCCCGCATGTTTATTCTCTTGCTAGTACTCCCATAAACTGCCTGACACTGCCAGTTCTGGACACAGTATCATGCAGGTTTTAACCTGAAGACCAGCATCAAAGAGCATTTTATTTGAGATAGGTGGGGGGCCTCTCACCCTGCAAGGAAGGAAAGACAGCACACATGCTGCAAAAAGGCAGATCTGTCAATAGCAACATCTGTCTTGAAACTAAATGCTTCACTTGTACTTTCTTCTGGCATAAGAGCCTGCAGTGGCCAAAACTGCTCCAATATACACACAAGATTAGTGATTATGAACATCTAAATTAAAAAAGTAGCTTCCTGTTAGTACAGCATACTGAAACAGGCCAACGAGTACAGTACCTGGAGCAGGCTACTCAGTGTTCTAAAACTCACACTCCTGTTTTATGTTTTAGCCTACCTGATCGTTGTAGTTGCTGTTGCATCATCGCTAGCTGCAGAGGTGTCCCAGAGCGTGGATTTAAGATGTGATGGCTTGTTGCTGGGAGCGGATAGAAAGGTTGGCCAAGGATAGGAGCAGATATTCCCTGCAAGTGAGACAGGTCCACTCCAGGAGGAAGCATACCTGTTGAACAAGAGTGAGGAAACTTCTCACCTAAGCAGCATAATTAACTTAAAGCAAAACAAACATTTATGTATTTAGACAGGTTGGAATTTATTGCCTGGTTTTAAAAGTAACTTGATGTAAGAAACATTACCAGTAATGACTATCCGTTTGTGCTGTTCCTAACACAAAGTCAGTCTTACAGAGAACATGCATTAACTTAAGGGGAAAAAGTACGGATTACCTGCTTGCAGTAGAGGAAGATGTTGCGGATGAACCCCCTGTGCCAGCATTCTCTGGACCAATCCTGGATGCAGTTGATGAGCAGGTCGTACAATTGGTACATGGGGAACAAGGGGTACTTGATGAACAGGACGAAGAAAAGGGCCTCCTGGTACTGGGGAGGCCATCGTAGGAGTCTTTCTACCAGTTGATTTAGGCCTGTAGTCTTGCTCTTTGGTGCAACGATTTGCTTGGGTAAGAGGTGTGGAACACGCAGAGCGTTGCAGTGCAGGTAGTTTGGTACCTAAGGTGGGCAAAGTTTCTTGATCTGCATTCTCCACAGAACTAGACAGTAGGTTATCTGTAGCTAGAATCGAATACAACTATTATAGTCCACAGCTAGAGATGACACCTAAGGAAAATTAAAGCCAACGACTGGATTTGATAGCTAGATTCCAGGACTAGCTGAACTTTAGTCATAAATATATTTAATAGTAAGTATCTGTCTTTCCTGGCTGCTTTTGGCCAAATTATTTCAAAACAGTAATGAGAAGGAGTATGTTCCACAAATCTCTTGACAGCAAGCTTAAATTAGGTCAGAATCAGCACTAACTCCACCTTTAATTCTTATTTTTCCTTTTTCCTAGAAATTTTGAACTGGCAGCACGGATGAGTCAGTCCCAAAGGCAACAGGAGGCACAAGGGATCCTCCCTAGGCAAGATTATAATACAGATTTGTGCCAGACATCTAGCCCAAAGAGGTTCAAGTTTAAATGTGTCTGGGGGTTAGCAGCAGCCTTGTGTCTGACATCTGCTTAGCAAGATTTGGAACACTAAAGCACCACAGACCATCTAGATCAGTTAGACAAGGCCTAAAATACCTTAGGATCATCTGCTACCAGCTGAGGTAGCAGTAATAGTTGGAATGCTAAAAGGAAAAACGTCAACTGTATAATAGGAACTGCAAACTACCTCTGTAGTTACCAGTATTGAAGGCAATGACATAGCAATTAGGCAGATTAGTATTACTGGGTCAGGCAACTGATATCAAGCATTTCCTTTTAATAGCCACTTACATCAGTTAGGGTGACAAAATGCTTCCTTGATCTGTTACACTTAACTTAATTGGTCTCAGCTTTGTTCAGTTAAGATGTCTCAAGAGAGCCACAAGTTGCTTGTATTCAATTACTGATGCAAAGATGTGGAAGCATTATTGTTAATATGGCTGTTCATGAAGACCAGATGCAAAGACACAGTTTTGTTCCAGGCCCCTTAGTGTCACTATGGCTCACAAACTGACAGGTAAGGAAAAAATGGGTTTAAACCCAACACTGCTGGAAGACTGCACTTAGAAGCGTATCCTCTCCATAGCTCTAACCCTTCCTCTCACTATAGGCTCATTTCTACACCCTCCTCATCTCCATGAATCAGGAATATCTAAAGTTAGCCTGGGCATATTATGTGCTAAAGCTGTTTGATTCTATTCCAAATCTCTTTTGTGTGTGTTATTTTAAAGCCATTACAATACCTTCATTTGGCCTCTGATTTTCATCTTTACCGTCACTGACTTTCATTTTCCCAGAAACTGGCTCCTCTTTGCTTTTCTCCTTGCTCTCATACATCTTGCGAATCACCGAGGTAGGTGTAAAGGAAGGAGACAGCTGCAGAGAACATAGTAAGAAGCAACACCTTACTCAGTGCTCATTATCTAGGCCACACTTAGTTGTAGGCAGACACCAAATCTAGCACATTCTTTCCACTTAAAGCCCTTTTGAATCAGCCACATGTGCCCATGATTTTACTTCATCTCATTTATTAGCTTTATTCTATAGCTTAAGCACCCTCTTTGGCTTTTGCAGAAGTCCATACCTATATTAACACCAGCAGATGTTCTCAAAGTTAAATGTACCTTAACAGGCTTGAAACAAAATAGATGAGTTGTATTTTAAATTACAGCTGTTTCCTCTCTGCCATTGGTTCAGAACACCAGCTCAACAGGAGTTCCTACAGAGCAGCCTTGTCTGTATTAACTCAGGGCTGATGGACCTGCAGAAAACTATTGCCTCATTTATATTTTTCTGCCAAAGTTACATAGCATCTATGGAAGCCACTCATTTGGTATACAAACAGAAGTACTTGTTTGATTTAGCAGCTGATAGTTTGTGTTAGTCCTGAGCTGCAAGCAAGTACTTGGCTGATTAATTGCAAAATTTAGACCAAAGCAGCCTTCTACGTAGTACTGAAGGCAGTGAGGCAACAGCTTGGCTTTGAGATTTATTTTCAAAGTGACCCTGAAGCTCCTAGGTAATATTTCAACCTACAAACACTTAGGTCAGTCACTTCATACCCAAAGACCAGTGTTCTCTTAAGTGGCTAATGGCTTTCACCACTTGTCTTCTGAAAAAACTTAAGTACCAAAACATGAGGGCCTGAGTTTTCATAGCTATCCTCCTTTGGTTTCAAGAAACCAGGTCAAGGTAATATTAATGGTGCTCCTTCAGTTTTAGGTAAGATAGTGGTTGGAAAAGGCTGTTTCCCAAAGTAAAGACATTAAGTATGAAGTATTAAGAAGTATTATTAAGTATTCATTCTTGTATCATGTGGCCACTGATATAATGCAAATGATTAACTCTTCTATGGCCTCCCTTTCTCCCATCAATTACAACTGCTATAATCTAGTTACCGCAGACACTTTTACAGCTTTTCCTATAATCATTATAAATTAGGTACTGACCATGCTAGTAATGGATGCTGTAGGGGCTGGAGAAGATGCATTCCCTCTGTGTCCTGGTGCAGGTGACTTAGTCACTCGCTGCTGCCTGTTAATGGACAGGAAGTTAGTAAGAAGCAGCTCTACTCTTGGCACAGAATGAAAGGCAGGATTGCCAAGAACCAGTACGAGCTTGAGTGACTAGTACTAATATCTAGTGAAAGACAATACTCACATTAAAAATCAGTTGGCAGTGTACCCCTCAAATTTCACAGGTACTCACCTGTTTCTGTAGCCATCTCTGCTTTTGTCCATTTGTGGTTTACCAAAGCCATGCTGATAGAAGTTTGCTGCCTGTATGGCCAAGTCATGTGGTAACGCTAGTCCCTCTAACGCAGCTTGCTGTATTTCCAAGGGACTCATCTAAAGTAGAGTTGTATAAAAAAAAAAAAACCACACAAATCAATGCTTGTATTTGGTTGGGGATTTTTTAAGATACTGAAGATTTACTGCTATAGCTACTAACCATCTTCACAAAGTGTCTGTCCACCAACAGCTGTGTTATTGGCAGACAACAAGTTTCAAAAAATCTTGTACTCGAGGTACTCTAAGATGGGTCCAATTGCAGTGAGGTTGAGACTATACTAAATTAGACTATGCACCCTCACACTCGAGAGTGAACTTAATTAAGCACAAACATCTGAATCCAACAGCTAACTACGTGTTTCCACAAGTTAGTTCTAGACCACACAACATAAAGAGAGATGAATTCACATTAAGCAAAAATCATTTACTCTAACCTGTGCAGCAACTGGACTCATGGGCTTCCTTACACCTGGAAATGGATCACCAAGCAATTGCTGAGAACCTTGTCCGAAACCTAAAGAACATTCAGCAGTTGTATTTAAAAGGACTAACAGTTTCTTTCAATATATAAAATATACATCCCTAAGTTAAACAATTCTACATGAATTAAGGATTCCTTCTGAAGTCTCTCAGCTCATCCCTTAAGTCTACACAGAGCTATGTCTCTTCCCTGTCACTAGGCTGGAGAGCTACAGGAATGCCACAGTAGTGTTTTGCAATACAAATGGCCAAGTAGTCCCTGAAAATTAAGTTTCTTATACAGTAACCAAGCACATTACTCCACACCAAAATTTCCTGTGAGGTTTAGTTGATCTGTCACAGACATCCACTTTTTTTGGAAATTAACATTAGAGACTAGTAAGTAAAAAGGCATCTTGCACTCCAGGTAGACACTGACCTGGTTACCCACCAAATGCCAGGAAGTTTTTATTGTTCCGTAAAGCATTCTTTAAAACAAACTCAAGTAATAAAAAAACCCAACCCAAAAACAAAACCAAAACTGTTTTGCAACCAGTCTCACCAATGGGTGAAGATATTCTATGGCGCAGGTAATCCGCAGAAGCAGCTCTAGTTGGAAACACAGGTGGAATAGGGGGAGAAGGTGCCCTTTGTGTCAGTAAGGAGGCTGCAGGTTCCAAACCACCTATGAGGCCACTTAAGACATTTGATGAAGCAGGTCTGGTAATGGGTGGACCAAGAAGTTCCTAAGAATAAGTAATGGAAGAATCTTCAGAGTATGATCAATTTGTACAAATGAGCTCATTTTACTACACTACAGGCTATACTATTTATAGCAAGTCAAAAAGACAAGGTGGACTTGTACAACTAGATACTCCAATTCTGGATTGTCCTTAGAATTAGGCACTTGTCCAGGTTTTTCACTTTCAAGTTGTAATCATGGGAAATGGCATGACAAGACAAATTTCTAAGTAAACTGAACTAGTGACTAGTTCTCCTTCCTCTCTATAGAGCCCTGTTTGACTACTGATCCTATAATTGCCTTAAATGTCTTATTTTCAAATAAAAGTGTATCCCCAATGGGGAAAAAAAGTTAAGTACTTCCCCCCCAATAAGAAGTACCTGCAGAATATTCTTTGATAGAGGCTGGCCTGGCATCTCTGGAGGTGACATTAAGTGGCTCTCGAGGCTCTGCTAAGAAAAAGAAATAATTGTAAATTAGATGTAAATACCACAAACTCATTAAGAGACAATCCACATTTGTCTCAGTAACAGAAATAATTTCACCTGTTCTGTTAGAACCATAGTTTATGCACCAGCCAAATAAAAATCCAGCAAAGTTAAGGGCTGAGCTGGCTCACAGATCTTCCCTAGCTAAGAAAGTGCCTGGTGCTAGCTTGCACACAGGTAGTTCAATATGCCTTATTCAAGTTTGGGTAAGATGTATGAATTTATGTAACTGTGTAAACTGAAGATGAAACATTGGGCCAAGTGGCCAACTGAAACCATGCACAAACCAAAAAGTGTTCATATATTAGAGAAATTAAAGATATTCTTCCATGCATCAAAATTACATGTCAATGTAAAGGGACAGCCAGAAGTGAGTCTCAATTTAAGTGTGAAATCAGTCTGCAAATTCTTCACAGGGAAAATTTACATTCTTCACTCTTTTAGTGAAATGGGATGAGGCTACAAGTCCTTGGTATAGTTTTGCAGGAAAAAAAGATGCTTTAGACTTACTCAGTTGCTGGAAGTATTTTATGGTGCCAGAAGTAGTTATTCACAGCTTCTGGGTCAAGCATACTGTTTAGGCAGTTAGTGGCAGGATGAAGTTTCATACTACAATCTCTCCCAGTCTAAAGCTTAGTATTATCAGTTGTTTAATATTAATCTTTCAGCTAACAAGTATTCAGCTTAGCTTTATCTTAGTACAAATAATTTTAAAATCCCAGTTTAAAATATTAGACTGTGCACTGACATACCTCTATAAAACAAAAGTCACTAAAGCAAGACATCTGAACTTCAGGTAAGTGTTAGCTGTACCTGTAACTACAAGCATTTTAACAGAGATGCCTTTTAATAGCAGTGCTAAGGCAACCATTAAACTAACACTCTTCCATAAAGAGCAGACTGATGATGTCTGTTATACAGACAGTACCTTTTGTACTCACGTATTTGTTTTTGTTAAATAAGGTTCAGACAGGATGAGTTCAAATGCAGGAGAATCTTAAGACACTAATCAAAGTGCCTTCTATAGTAGAAGATTCAGCCTTTTCATCATACAGGATCTTTTGGGGGGCAAGTATTTATAGTCTTCAAGTCCAGATATTAATCAGTTGGATTAGACATTCACATAGGTCCACTTTCAAGGTGGCAATTACTAGGCTTCTCACATAGTACTTAGAGTTCTGGGGCTTTCAGAAACTGAACATGAGATCAACTCTGTGAACTCTGAACTGAAAAAAGCCGCACTTTTAATTACTTTGGCTAGGGAAAAATGACCAAAGCACCTTCCTTACTTTCCCCTCCAAGCAACAATATTCTAAATGTAAGCCCTTGTTGTATCCTGCTGCTGTATCCAGTCATGGCTCCCATGTTATCAGAAGGGTCACATAAGGGGTTTCCACTTCATAACCCATGTCTTAGCACAGTTCAGAAAAGCAAGATGTCTGCTACTTACATTGACTTTGGGCTGTGAAGGTAGAGTCCCACTTGCCTTCATAGTGCTGACTAGTTTGTTAAACGCAGTCATATCTCCATCTTTCTTGATCTGTCTGGAGCCAGCAACATTCAGTGCTTCCTCCATTTGCTCAGCCATAAATGGAGTAGCAATTTTTCCCTCCTGATCCACTTTCAGGCCTTTTAGCCCAGCTTCAACTTCTTCCACTGAAAGTACAACCCCTGAATGTGCTGAGAAACACAGGAGAAATACTGGTAAACCATGGTTCTCTGTTTACAATTGAGCTAGTAATTCCTGTGCAGGTGTTGAATACAAGTTGTTTGAAATAAGGAAGAGCCAAAAACTTATCTTCTGATATTCATACTAGCTGTCAAACCATGTCTGACCCATGTTTAGACTGGTACTCTAATATCCACATTAGGAGTATTGCCATGCACAACTACAGGCACATAAGACTCCACCAGAACCTGTTGTAGGTTTCAACTGATAAGTTCTCACGAGCTTTCATTTATCCTGCAAGACGTTGTTAATACATTTTACAACTTCACATGTTGTTAATACATTTTACTACTTCACCTGCTTTTAATAGAAAATATTCATCTGACAACCGAGTTTGTTCTTTTCCAATTAGGAAAGTTCCATTTATCTTACACTCCAGGAGACCAGATGGTCTTACAGCCACAGCATAAGCAATGTCTGAAGCTATCGTAGAGAGAATACATACCTGGAAAATTTAGATACTTTGGAGACTTGGTTACACACTTAAGTTTGGTGTGCATAAAGTTTGAAGTACATTTTTTGCTCAGAAATGAAAGCCACTATAGAAAGATTTCACTGGCATAACCAGAATAAGGTACAAGTGTTATTAAGCAGTACTTTTTTCTTGTGTATGCGTATATAAATATCTATCGGTGCCCGACATCAAGGCTAGACACACTTTATGGACCAGCTAACACACATCACAAGGTATGACACCTTAAGAGAAAAGGCAGAAGAGACAGGAGCATGCCATGGGTTGCTGTAGCAGATGTTGGCCCAAAGAAATAAGGTTTACTAGAAATTTGGGCAAGAAGGTGGCGAAAAGAAACAATGATGCAGACATGCATTATGGAACATGAGGAAAAATATGATGTTGGTGGAGAGGAATTGACCTGAGAACTCCACAACACTTGAAGAACTCTACAGCATTTTATGGGAATACAGAACCCACATCAGGTACTTTTCAGCGAACGGAAGATTCCCCACAATCTTTTGTTCTTTCATACTTGGTTTGTGAGGATCAAAGTTTAAAAAGCTTTTAGTAGGAAAGTCAGGCTCGGCAGAACACAGAAAGGACTTGTAGTTCTATTTAAGTCAAATTATGAAAAAGTTCTCCACACGTTAGCTGACACTCCCTACTCCCAGACTGGATGCTTAAGAATATCTGCAGTGCTTGGATGCTTTCCTTTCTAGCTACTTCACACAAATCACACAGTAGCATTACTTCTTGTTCAGTCCAGTTTACATGGCAATACATGCTGCTTGCCAAAGATAAAACAATTTGGAATTAGACCTTGAGATTTCACAGAACACATGCATTTTGTACCCTCCATGCACACTGTGGGCCCAAACATGCAAATCCCTAACTTGGCAGTACCCTTGAACATTAAGTTTAAAGTCAGCCCTGAACACCGTCTAGAACAGCTGATGCTAGCAAAAGCTAATTCTAACAGACTAAGTTCCCTGGAACGCTGTGATTCTAGCCAAGTTCACACAACCAAGACAAATCTGTTCCTATGTTGTAGCTCTATATTGTTTAATTACTGCACTGAACAGTGAGCACAGACCACTGTGCTTCAAGTGCTAGCAACAGTCTTGAGAAGTTCAAGTTTACAGTATGCACCTGAAAAAACTGACATCCTCAAGCCACTGTTCGTCTTTTTAGATACTGATATTTAATGGATCAACGTGATCCATTATAGATGCTTGCAAGAATGACTTACACTAAGTTTTTGGTAAAGCCAGAGTTTAAACGCCACAGTTTCAGACCTGACATTACCAGTCTCCAGCATGAAAAACTTGTAAATGCCATAGACAATGCTGGAAACTCAGATCAAGACATGCATCGTCTTAACTTATGATTATTACTGGCCAGTAAAGCAGTCCGATAGAGTCCTGATGTCATCCTGTGATTAGGATGAAAAGAATCAGTGATGACAATGACACAACTGAGATCTGTTGAATACTGGGTTTTCAGTAGTATAAGTAAACCTATAATACTTCCTACTCCTCGACTTGGTGGCTGAGGTTTCCAAAATACCAAGCCTCTTGCCTTGAGATACTGCATCACAAGAACTTGACAATATCTGAAGAGGCACTTACTGCTCTCTCTAAGCTTTTCCTTGTTGGCTGAAAGACTTGAGAGAAGAGGTTTTAAGTCCACTTTGGCTTTCTGTAGCATTTCTAGGATGTCCACTTTGTTTTCAGAGTGGTCTTCCAATGGAATGGGAGCAAAGTAGTTTCCAGAGTTCTGGCCAGGGGAGAGAATGGCTTGCTCTAGACCTGAAACAGCAAAACCAGGAGCACTGCGACATCAGTTTACCAACCCAATGTCTCAAGATGAATATACACTGGTAACCAACTTCAATACATCACTGAAAAGTTATGCCTCACACCCCTTGCCCAAGATCAGCTGGGAAGTCATCAGGAAGCATGACAAGAGCATTTATAAAAAAAGAACTTACAGCTGCTTACTCCAAGAGCTTCCAAAAGAATGTCAAGTGCTTAAACTGTGGGAGGATTCACTATCCTAAAGCTGTATCTGCCATGTTCTTATTGAATGAGTAGGAAGGAATATGGAAGGAGGCTATCTGACCCTGCATTGTCCTGTAGTCTTACCTGCTAGCCTCTCTAGTTCCTCATGTGGTGTAGATCTCAAGCTGCTTGACCGACTTCCAGAACGACTAGGATTAGAAAACCACCTGCTGAACCTGCTGGCAGACACTGAACCTTCCCCAAGCACATCTTCTATCATCTAGATTATGGGGGAGAAAAAAAAGATACTCTTAACAGAAACAAGGTCAGCAACATGTCTGAGAAGCTTTACTGTGCAACCAAGATTCTTCCGCTACAGACAACTAGATGCTGCCCCCAGAGTTTAGAAGCTTTGAACTGCCTTTTTTTCCTTCCAATATGGCAGCATTTGTGTAGTCAGTTAGCATAACCCATCATACATCTTCTATTTATACCAAATATTTGTTTGGAGTAAAACTAACTGAAACAGCATAATCAAAGCATCCAAAGACCATTAACTATGCCATTTTAAAGTGGATGCGCCAAAAAAAGCGAGAAGCATTTGCCATGAGAATTAAAACAAATGATAGCAACTAGTAATTCTGACAGTCAGATGGCTCAAGGCTGGTCCCTATCACTGTACAGAAGGAGTACTCTGATCCATTGGATTTTCTGCAATCATGATTCAATTCTGTTCCAGCACTGGCCAACGACAGTGCCTGGAATGAAGTGCAAAGATTACTCCCTGACTTGGAAGCATCCCACAAGGACTGGGGAGAGAAGGCCAGCAGCTAAGTGCTACTTGCTTGCACTTCACATGCTGAACCATTCTGGAAATAAGAGGGTTGCATTCAAGTCAACAGAGTCTGCGTCATCAGCAAAGTACTGGCAGCTAACATCTTCTCCCTTCCTGGCAGAACTGAAGTCACCAAGCAGTACATCGTAAGAGTTAGTCTGTCAGAAGTCACTACAGTTTATAACACCTGTTTACTTCTTTGCTAATTATTACAAGTATTTAAAAAAGAGCACATTATAAAATTTAACTCAAACTAAAGCTTTTCCTATCTTCAAAGATAGTTAAAAGTCTCCTCAATAGGCACAGACGCAGTTTTACCAAGCAGCACATTTACTTTTAGACAAGAGAACAGCTTCCTTCTGCCAGAGAAGCTGTTTTCTCTGAAACAAGGGGCACTCAACACTCTTTACAGCAGCAAAAACAAGATAGCATTGATCCATTTGGCTTTGATTGTTTGAATCATGTCAGGAAATGTACAAATCTACTATAACATTTGTCACAGATATATTACTAATACAAAGAAAGAATATTACGATATGTTCTGGCTAGCCTGAAACTCTTTTGACAAGTGATAAGCATCCGCCCGCTAAAGTTTCATCAGCAGATATTTTGCTATTTGGGAATTCCCTGCTTTTGAAAGGATTCACCATCTTGCAGATATGCTGAAAATCAGATTGTCAAGTCTAAAGACACATCACTTGCATCTTCTGTACGGAGAACAAACACTCCACTATGTATGTATTATGAACCTTTTTTAATGCAAGCAGCTTTTCCACATTAAAGACTAGGTCAGGATTCTTTTTTTTTTTAAACCTTAACATTTCTAAACTGTATCAGGTCTGTTTCTTTGCTGTTAGAATATGGTGGTTTTTTTTTAAACGCATTTACCTTTCTACAACACTAAGCCCTTTTACTCAAATTCCATCTACTAGTCAGTTATACCATCTAGAATAGTCAAGAATAGTTTTTCTTCCTAGTGGTGTAGAGGTCAGAATAAAAACATCAGCAATTTATTAGTTAGGCCCATGCTTAGGCAGTACTTGCTGGACCTGCTTACCCCTTCTTGTGGTGAAGGGAAAAAAGCATGCTAAGGTAAGACCAGTTACAGCTTTCAGACTAAAACCAGTGAACACCAGCCATCTACTATTAGGTCTAGAGATCAGATGTTCAAGAACTGCACACTACCAACACAAGTACCAGAATCCTCATCAAATCATGGCTGGAGGTAAAAATCCACTATTGGAAGAAACTTGTAGTGCAAGTGTCAGTCTTTTTCTTCACAGTCTTGTTACTAGCTCCTAGGCATCAGTAGCATCCCACATATGACCTGGGCTACACAGAGTATCTACTAGTCACACAAATAACATTGTTTAAACATGCTTTTGACTGAATTGGTAGGCTATGTTTGTTTTTCCAACTCAGTAGTAATACTCCTAAATAATGAATTAACCACAACACAGAGGTTTAAGTAATAAAGATCCAAACCCTCTCAGACATACATCCTTTCAGCCACGTTACTGGTATTGATAGCAGTGCAACTACAACTGAGACAGTATTCATCAGGTGTCTCCAGGCTTACTGCCTTCCAGGAAGCTTGCACAAAACATCCATTTGAATGGATCTAAGTGAAACTTCTCTGAATATATCTGTAATACTTTCAAAGAAGATCCATCCAGGATGCTGATTTTGAGTCTTCAAGTAATGATCAAAAGCAAGGAAAAATAATCAGCTAGTTTGCCTCACATTTTCTTTGGAGATGGAGCCAGTCCCAGGGATAACACTTTAGAAGTAACATCCTAACACTCCAAAGCTAAATCTCTGCAATTTCATCTTAGACTTACACGCTGCATAAAGCAACTTTCACAAAGCAGGAAGTTTTAGCTTTCACTGAATGCAGCAGCAGCAAAAATGCTGTTTATGAATATAGCCAGTCTTAAAAAAACAACAAAAAAACACAAACACCTCACCGAAGCCAGGCCAGGAACACTTTTATCCAAGTTAAAGAACTCATTGAAGTCAAACTCTCCTGGAGCTGGGTCTTGTAAAACGGCTTCTCTAGGAACTTCTTGATCTGCTGGAGTTTCATTGGCAAGGACAGTTTGCACTTCATCCTCTTCTGCCACTCCACCATTGCATTCTATCCCTTAAAAAGAAAACCAAGTGATTGCTGAGTCACTGAACTTGACTATTTCCTATGGGAACAGTGCCTAACAGTCAATGCATTTGCCTAGGAATTGGAAGCATAGGACCAAAGTAATCCAGCCACCTATGTGATATTTCATCAGTTATATTGGGCTGACTGCAGCCTGCCACAACAGAAACTAGCACCCACTAGAACTCCTAGCACAGAGCTTCTAGTCTGTAATTAAGGCTATCTACTTCAAGAAAATAAGAACTGCCATTGAACCATGCGTAAACAACCGCATCCTGATCAACCCAGGAAGTACACAGAACAGATCAGACATTACATAACACCAAGCAGATACAGCTGTTGCAGTTAGTTAACAGCTGCTGCTGTTTTTCCATCAAGAATCCTTTGGCAGCTCCTGCCTTCTTCCTAGGTGCCCCAGAGAGCAGACTCCCTGAAAGCTCGTACTTGACACAAGTTCTTAATATTGTCAACACATGACAAATACTGCTCCTGCTCCTCCAGCAGGAGCAAAGCACATGTCATTTTAAAGACTCAACAAGCTTGCCCAGGTGCTGCAAAAAAGCAGTAACATGACTACAAACCTAGTATGCTTGAAACTGTACTACATTTTAGTTAAGCGAATACACAACTAAACCTGAACTCTTGCCTGGATCTGTAACAATCACCTCTATATCCAGCAATATGCCATACTAGCAGACAAGCAAAGCTTTTGTCAAATCTGCCATTACCTTCCTTTAGTGAGGCCGTGCGTCGTCTCGTACGTTTTCTCCCTTTGTGATCTTCCTCCAAAATTTTATCATCAAAGCCTGTGAGCTCAATGGTTTCAGACTGACTTGTAGGACCAGCAGAAAACCACTCAGGTTCCTCTTCAGTGTAAGAGTCATTCCTTCTTCGCTCGCCAAAGACACGCTTGCTGTCACCAAATTCCCTCTGAAGTGGGGTATTAAAAATATTAACCATAAAATACTGTTTCATAAGATTCCTCCCTGACCTTCAAAGCAAATTACAACTTTCACACCAGTTCTGATTTTTTTGGGTC
>JAVKLA010000088.1:4849606-4897351 GCA_034782735.1 Sagittarius serpentarius
GGCTGCGCCGCTGCCGCTGGGGGCGGGGCGGGAGGGCGCGGGGGCGGTGCTCCGGCCCCTCGTCGTGGTGGTGGGCGGGGCTCCTCTAGCTCCCGCTGTGAGGGCGGGCGGGGAGCGAGTGAGTGACGCGGCCGGCGCCGCCGCCCGGCTCGCGGCTGAGGTGCGCCGGGCCTGTGCCCCCCCCACCCTGCGGCCTCCCGGCGGGGCTGGGGTTGCCGCCCGGCCCCCCCTTAGAGGCGGCTTGCGAAGGCCAGACGGGGCTGTGCAGGCGTGTGCGGGGACGTCTCGGTTAGGGAGGGCAGAGCCCCCGGGTTCCCGCCGCCGAGGGGCGGGGTGCCGGTGCCCCCTGTGGCGCGGCCTTTGCCCAGCCGTTACGGCAGCCGGCCGGTCCCGCGGGGGAGGCCGCGCCTCTTTGGCTGCGGGGTCTGTAGCGCCTTCAGCGGGGCGGGAGCGGGGGTGGGGAACAGGATCCGTTGGGTGGCTGGGGAGGCTGGCACCGCGGCCATGGCCGCCAGCGCCTCAAGGCAGGGCTTTAGAGCAGCATCGTGTTGTTCTTGAGTGTTTGTCCCTAAGCACGAAAAGCGTTCGGGCTCCAATTCTCCTCTGCCGAAAGGAATTTCGCGCAGGCAAACTCTGATTGACTGCAGTAAGTTTTTGGTTTGGTTTTTTTTTTTTCTGTCACACCTTAAACTTTGCTTATAGAAATGTCCACTTTGGATCTCACGCTTACAAGGCGATGGTTGATCATAAGTCCAGGTGCTTTCACAGAGTCTTAACGCTCCCTGAGACCTTTGGAAGGTTCTGTGCATACAGAAGTGCTCGCTGGAACTGGGTGGAATTCACTAGTTTTTTTCATTTCTGCATGCTTGTGAAGTGAGAGAAGCTTAGTAGTTTAAAAAAAAAGTGAAAAGGAGTCAGATTGATTAGGTACTGATTTTGTCACCCTTGATTATTCATTTATTTCTGAGTAGGGGAACATAACAGGGTCATCTCCTTTCTATGGCATCTTTAGCACAGCTTTATTCAGGTAGGCACAGTTGCTGTCTTAGGATTCAAACAGTTATGACTTTATTACCAATAGATTATGTCAGCACAGTATCATTCAGGTCAGCAAGACTGTGAGTGTGCACGGATGCTTTTTATGTTAAACATCTAGAATTGCATTATGCTATTTGTATGCAGGTCGAGTGAGTGAAATTCCTGTCATTGTTAAGATACTGACTGCATTTAGCATAGATCCATTTGATGGATTCATCACAAGTAACAGGAACCAATTTATGCTTTGTCCAAAGCTAATATACAACATTGCAGTGCAGAGAGTGCATTTGTTTACTGCAGACTTGCAACTATAGCAAAATGGAGAAATCCAGAAGCAGGTAAGCAATCATAAGATGCTACCTTGCTAAAGACCTGAGCTATAATTTTTTTTTTTTTCATTATGACATCTTAGGCATTCCATGGGACAGAAGAAAGTTGAGTTATTCTCCTATGAGGGCTTATTGGTCTCTGTGGAATATTGTTAACCAGAAAGTGTTCCTCTGAAAAACAAAACAAAAACCAAGCAAACACACACACCCCGCCCCCAAACCCATCACAAAACACAGCTTTATGTGGGTTTCATTATTGTAATATTCAAAAATAAAAATGATGTTCTTGAGCTTGAGGTCTTAGACTGGAACATAAGATACTTGGATGTAGTTGTCGGCCCAACCACACATCTATTTTGTGATGTTAGTCAGTTCTCTTTTTCTTCCTCTGCTTTTATTTTCTAACTTTACAAGGGAGAAATGATCCTTCGTCAACTCATTTTTCATGGTTACTTGCCATAAATTATCATGGACATGGGCCGTCATCACTACATATGTGTAGCATATACAGTGTTTCAAATTTAGGAAAATCTGTTAAAAATTACATATGTTGGAAAATCATTAAGTATTCACATGCCTTTGACTTTTAATACAAAACTTTTACATGTTCTACCCAAGCTTGATTTTTTTTGGCTACTTTGTGTTACATTGTCATTGCATAAGGTCAGACTAGATTTACCTTTGGAACAGAGTAGAAGATTTTAAAGGGAATTAGGCCTAATAGATGTGTACAAGAACTTTTGCTGAAAACTATTTTGCATAATTTTAAAAGTGCCTGAAACTCTTTTCTTCAAAAGTACATACAGTTGCCTTAGCTGCACATCTTGACATGAACAGAATTCTTTCATCTGCCAGACAGGGCCCACTTCTTTCAGAAAACATTCAAATAATATTTTATAGGAAAACAAGAATTTCTGTCTCTCACACAGAAAATATAGGTCTTGTTTTCTTTCATTAGCTTTGTTTTAGCTCCTTGCAGCTTGCTGGAACAAGCCAAAAATATTGTATTTCCTCCTATGAGATTTTTTTTGGGGGGAGGGAGGGGTGTTGGGGGTCTTGGGTTTGGGTTTTGTTGTTGGGTTTTCCCCCCTGCCAATGATTTGTTCTTAATACTGTGAGCAGTTGTTCAGCTGAACTCCTGAAACTTAGTAGTATGGATTGTTCCAAAAACTTGTAGAACCAACGTTTTTTTTTTTCCTGGCTGCAGCCATGTTTTTCCTAGCTCAGTTCAGGTGATTATTAGGGTGAGACTTCAGACTATTCTCTTCTGTTGCCTGTTATGGAGTTCAAGAATGTGTTTGTGGTTCTAATGTGCAAATTTTCAGGGTGGTGGCAGTATTTGTTTTGGGAAAGAAGCTTCAATACAACTGGTTCAGCAAGTTTTATCTGGTTAGATTTTTTTTGTCATTGTTGTTTTCAGAAAATTACTGAGACAAAATACTTAGAATTCACAAAAACATACTTGTTATTTTTCAGATTAGAACTACATGTGAAAGTAAACTGTATGATGGAAAAATACACCTAACTTTGCTTTTTAACGATGAATGTAAAAACAGGAAGGGATTTTTATTTTTTTTAAAGAAGAAACAGTTATAATATGAGCAAAACTAAAAAAGAGTTCCTTGTGAAAGAACTGTATATGTAAGTGCATTTCATGTTAAAACAGAAAATTCTCACTTCAGTTCCCTGATCCTCAAGAGAATTTTTCAGCAATAGACAGAATACCTTGATATGCTTGAGAATAAAAGGCGGAAAAACATTCAAATCACCTCTGCAAAGGCATACTGCATGCACACACATGGTAGGGGAAGCACAAATGCATTTTAGTGCTTTTTCATTTCGACTTTAGAGGAGAACAGAATTGTCTGTGATGTGGTTGCAGAGAAATGTATCTTCCTGCTTGTCTTGGGGAAACAGCTTTAAAATTCGAGATAATGAAAAATGCCTGATAAAAAGATAAAAAATGTGTTTTTACATTTTGTAGCTGTCAACTTCTATATGTGATTGTATACCTTTGTTATAGATTAATTTATTGAAATAATGCAACTTCTTTGCAGTTAATGTAGTTTTACACAAAATATTTCTTCTTTCCTTTTAAGTTCAAAATCTCTGAAGATTCATGAAATCCAACAACTACCTAGGCATCCAATGCACGCAACTGGGTCGTCTGTTGCTCCCCCATCTGCCAGACATCAATTTCAGGACAGAGGTCGTGACAATCTTGATCAAGTTGGGTATACCTGGCATCACAGAAGAAGGTTAAAAGAATTCCAAATCAGGTGACAAGTACAAAACATAATTTTTGCTGAATGGAGCAGGGGGATCAGGCCTAAAGAAGTCTGTTTTTAGTAGTACAAGTGCAGGCTAAGGCAAAGGATTTTGTTCACAGGTGTGCCAGACAGTTCTGAAGATGTCTTGTGATAACTTGAGAACATGCATTGGCACCCTCAGATTTCATATATTTTTGATTTTTTGATGTAAAATTTAAAAATAGCTATTTAACAATATGCTTTGATGGGGACTGCCAGGTGTAATGATTTAGTCTTGCCCTCCTCTTGTGTTTCTTTACTTCTTTTGTTTGTTGAAGGAACCTTGACAAAGGTGGGAAGGTAATTGTTTAGAGATTAAAAGCCTAGTATTTGTTGAACAAGTGGAGCTGATCTAGCAACTCAGACTTGCTGAAAGAGGGAGGCCTTGTTCATGGCTGTGTGCTTTAATTAATTACCTTGTGATGTCTTTGGTGCTTATTGGGGCCCTCTGTGTGCCAATTAACTCTTAAATCCGTTTGAAAAAGAAAGCGGGGGAAGCGTGATAGTATCACAATCACATATTAGTGGGTTGAACTGGTACTAGAAGCTTGCTGAGAAGTGAACTGCTGTGGGGGAGGTAGGAAGAAAGATGTCCTGGTTTCAGGCAGGAATAAACATTAGATTGGCTCAAGTATTCTGGGAACAAGTCTGACTCAGCTGGTTGACTTCAGGAAAACAGTGATGTTACTGCTTCTAAAGCACAAAAAGGCTCCCCAGTTAATCAGCAGTCTGCTCATTAGTATCACTGGGTGTAAGCAGGCTGCTTGGAAGACATTTAAGCTGTCTAGGTTTCCTAAAGAAGTATGTCCTGATTCAAGTCTTGTAATGATGCTTGGACCTCTGTTTATGCTTGGTGAATAGTCCTGTTACAGGTACTAATTTAGGGTGTAAATATTTGGTATATGCATTGATCTCTGAAAACCAGACCTTTAGTTTTATTAGTGAAACTAGTGTAAAGATTCCTGTTTTTACTGCTGCCTGGGAATTAAGAGGAAGAGTACAAAGGCAACTAACCTTTCTTTATATTCCAGATACCTAGCAAGGAAGTTCTTCTACCTGTGGGCAAAAAAGACATTTGGACAAGTTCTCCCTTCCAAAGCCAGGTAGATAAAATTATAGAAATCAAGGGTGGGTTTTCTTGTGGGTTTGTTGTTTGTTTGGTTTTTTTATGGTTTAGTGCTGTACCATTGGACTTAAGAGAGTATTGGCTGCCAAGAAAATATTTGGATGTCTTTTGAGATTGCTTGAAGATTTCCTTTGAATACCCTTTTTGCTCCTGCTTTTTGTTTGTTTTTAATAATCATGGTTAAACTTTACTAACTAAATTCAGAGGAATTGTTGTCTTGCTGAAGTTAAACTGTACATGTATATAAATGATGGGGTATGATTGTGATACCTGTTTTAAATTTAATGGTTTTTCAAAGTTATAACTGGAGATCTTGAAATTCAGTTCACTTTACTGTTTTCGCTGTTGTTCTTAATGTATGTCTATATATGCTTTGTATCTGTCTGAAATACCTGTGGTGGATAATTTGTATCTGTTGTTAGTGTTCTGGCAGCTGCTGACAACTAACACTTTGATACTCTTTTCTTGTTTTGCTTTAATTTGCATGTTCATTCCTGTTTGACCACACCCTTGGGAACTGAAACAGTTCCCAGTGGAAAGACCTGCATTTGTTACAGTCAGAATAAGTTACCCAAATTCATCGCACTGTATCAAATATACTATTATACTATTATACAGACTATGTCTGCCTCAGTTGGTAAGCGGAAGTTGTCCTGTGAACCTTACCATTCTTGCTATCCCATATACTGAATTTGCACTACTTTGTGTGTAAATTCAGGACAATTTTTTTCTTTTTTTTTTTTTTTTAGGAGGATGAGTGAAAATACATTTTATAAAGTTCGTCAAGGAACATAAGGAATCATTAATTGCTTTTTAGATTTAAGAGTCCCCAGTTCTCCATAGCTTTTATTTGCAATGTTCTGTTAATGCAACAAGTAAAAAAAAAAAAAATTTTAGCTCATTTGTTTTTTTTTTTTTTTTTTTTTTTTTCTTTTCTGCTTGAGTGCTTGGAATGACTTAGCAACTTGACTTGGGGTAGGTAGCTATGAACTGCAACTTGTGAGAGGATCCATATGTGTTTCACTGGGGGGACCTCTAGGTATCCTGGGCCTAATCCTGTTATTACAGATATGACCGATTTCATTAAGCTAGTAGGGTAGTTGTGATCAAGGGTTGTGACCCTGGGCTTGTGTGCTCTTTGTTTGTTAGCTTGTATATTTTCATGGGTCCTTCTATTTTCCTTATTTCCACCACAAATACAAAGAGATGAGAAATATTTTGAAAGTGTTTGTACTCCAGTTGATGAGACTTTCTGGTTCTTAGGCTGCTGCCCAGGTCATCTTGGCTGCATGGAAAAATGTTTGAGAAAATATTTTAAAATAAAAAAAATTGCTTGAAGTAGTAGATTGACCATTATTTTTAGTTAGATGATCAAAATCCTAATTCCCTCATGCAGACCCTCCTCTATTTGAATTTTCAGTTGTTCACAATTCAGTTGCAATGTAGCATCACTTCTTACCTGCTCAGGTATGTGTTAATTAAATCTAGATATAAAAGCAGAGACTCTTCTACTGAGGTTAAAGAATGTGAAGGTTATATCTGACTTGAGAATCCATTTTGTGCATGGCTTAGCATCTATGGGAAGGAGAAGGTACATAAGCAGATGAATAGCTTCATTTTTAGCACAGATGATATGCGACTAGCTGAAGGAGTTCTTAAGCCTATTTAAGTGTTCTTTGGGAAGATTTTAAATTTGGGATGACTTAAGATCAGCACGCTATTTCTAAGAACACAATGGAAATATCAAAGCATTATAAAATCTGAAGTAGCTTTTGTATTTATTTCTATACATAAAATATTTTGTGTTAAAATAAAAAAGCACAAAATTATCAAGGAAAATACACGTATCATTATCAACTGTGTTGGTTGTTTGAATAAAACAGAACTGAGGATAAAAGATGCGAGTTATTCGTAGGCCAAAAGTCAACTGGCATTCTGATATTTGGCAAATTAGTTAACATCTGTCTGGCCTTCCTTGACTTAATGTGAAGTATTTACAGTCAGTAAGCTGATTGCTTCTTGTCATACTTCACAGAGTCTTGGAATAAAGTGTCACAGTAGGGTAGTGTTTTTTTAAATGCAATTAGATGCTGTTAGGCTAATCAGGCAAGACTGGAAAAGAGGTAGCCTAACCTTCATTAAAACTGATTTGTGGTCAACCTGGAAACCTGTATGAAGTTTCCCATGTCCAAATTTTTCAACTGTTTAGATGCTTTTATGACCAGAAGATTCTTCAAAAAACTTTTGGAGAGTGGAAGGAGCGGTGGACTGTTTGCAGAGAAAGGAAGCTCAGCCTCAGAGCAAGAAGCCATTACAGGTTTGTGAAATGACTTCCTATTATTGTGTGTATATAGCAGTATAAGAAATTTTCCTTAGGTTATGAAGGAGTTGTTAATGCCAGTAAGCAAGTTACATCAACAGTACGTCTAGGCTAAGAGCAATGTCTTCATTGCTTATTTTCATATTTTTCTTCCCCTCTTTTTTTTTGGTTGTCTTAGGATGAAGTGAAAATTTCCTATCCAACATATCTTTAGAGTGCAACTGAACTTGAAAGAAGCCTACTTCTAGGCATTGGTAGCCATTTCACTGAATAGCACTTGTTTCATTTTTCAGGCATTTAATCTATAATTTGGTATTCAAGGCTTGGAGAGCCTATGTATGCCAGCAACAAGGAAAGAAGAACAAATATTGTGTTGCAGAATCTCATGGTAAGTGAAGTGATGGTAACTACCTTTATTTGGGGACATACTGAGATGAGAGTTTCCAAAGGAAATATTTACACAGAATCTCTGTCTTCCTTGTACATGTTTGCACGTTGACCTCCCCCACCTTACGGAAGTGTAATGCTTTTACGTACAGATGTTTGTCTGTCTAAAGCTGGCAGGAGGGTTCTGTTTGATGCACTGCTGTGTAGCTATATAGTTATTTAGGGATGCCAGTGAATAAGCTTAAGGGCCTCTCCATCTGCTCTGCATTGCGTTGCTTGTTTTTGGAGGGGTGGTTTGGTTGTTTTGGGGAGTTATTTTGTTTGTTGGTGGTTATTTTTCTTTTATTTTATCACAGTATGTGTTCAAATAAATATTTTTTGTTAGAATTTGTTATTGGAATTCTCTTATCAACTGTGGCTGTAGAAATTAGATAATTCCCTGTGGTTTTAACTGCACATATTTCATCTGTATTCAGTATTCCTTCCAGCTTGTGTCTTGCACTTGAAAAGAAGCCCAAGCTTTTGAAGTGTCCCTTGTCTTATTGTGTAGATTCTTCATTCTGCAATGGATTTGTGCTGCTGATGACATTTGACTATATTGGTTGCAACTTCCTTTGGTTTCAGGGAATATGTTTCCCTGAAGGGGAGGATGACTCTGTTTTAAAGATGATACTGTGGTTTTGTTCTGTGGTGATTTGCGAAATAAGTTAACTGCTCTCTTTGCATATGAATGTAGACTCGGAATATTATATAGACTGGCACCTTTCAAAACAAATTGATAGGCTATCTAGATTTCCTTTCTTACTGAGTGAGGCCAGAGTACTTGCAGAAACAGCTGTGTGTTACTTAGTCAAAAAGATAGAAGAGTGACCTGTTTTAAGGCAGGTTAATACTTGATTCACCAGATCACAAGGAAATCTTAAAAAAAAAAAAATAAAGTGTGGTGGTTTTTTTTAGTTTAAGTGTGAGGTGACATAAAATCAAGGATGTTTTTTCTAATAACCGCTTCAATAGTATCAGTTCTGACAAGCCAGACTGTTGTGAGGAGAAAGTGCAGTGCACTGCATAAAGTGGTGAACTGGAATTTGCGACACCGCTTCGCTTTTGTTTTTAGCTGCGTGATCAACCTGCTAAATAAACTTGACTTGTTTCTGGTTGATTTCTCTGCTTGTAATAGAGAATAACTCTTGAAAAACCACTGATTAACCTGATGAACTTTTTTTTTTTTTTTTTTAAAATGAACCAAAGAAAATCCTGTAATTCTTACCCAATAAGGTTGTTATGCTGAATATTGTTATACAATTCTATACCCTGTAAGCACTGAAGACAAAGCAATGCCGTTGTCTGATAATTCACGCTGCTCTGAACAAGTGGCATGATGCTGTCAGTGTTTGGTCAGTGTGACACCCTTAGCCAGGGTGGATGGTCACAGCTGCAGCTCTGGTGGCTGTTGTTTCAGGGTTTCCCACGAGGTGTCACTGCGGATTGAGGGGACTGGAGGTCGGGGACAAGTGGTGTTACGGAGTGGTTAAAAAAAAATGCCAGATTCTTGCATGAACTTAAGATGCTGTAATTTTTTTGTTGTGCACAGCAAAGAAGAAAAAATTGCTCAGGACCTGGCAGCACTGGCTGGTTTATGTTGATATTCGAAGGACAAAACATGGGATGCAGTCTGTGGCACTGGCATTCAGGGAAAGAAACTCTTTGCGGTAAGAATGGAGTGGAAATGGGCAGAGAGGCACTGACCATAAGGGCCATGGTTTTTACCTGTGTTCTGTTATCCTTTCCTGCAGTGACTTTGTTCCATGTTCGTTTTTTTTTTTTTTTTTTTCCTTTGAGGTTTGTGTGTGTCTGAATTCTTCTGGTACGCCCATAGACCGTGAATTTAAAAGATTGTTGTTCATACCTTTTTTCAGTGAGAGGAAGGTGATTTCTTGCACCAAACTATGGAACCTGCGTTTGAACATGTCTGTAACGTTGTTTTGGCAGCATATCGTGGGCAGCGTGGAGAAGACGACAGTACCAGAACTGCAGTGGACATAAAATGAATATTTTAGCTCTGCAGCATTGGGCCCAGAGCCTGCAATTTCGAGTAAGTCCTAGGAGCTTCATGACTACCATTTCTAAACTTTAAGTTGCACACACATGTGATTGATGTTGCAGATTAATAAAAAACAGGCCTTATACTCTTTTGCTTTGCAAATTGCAGTACTTATGATGGAAGAAGATATTAGGACATGAGGAAATGGAATGGAGCTGCGTCAGGGGAGGTTCAGGTTGGACATTAGGAACAGGCTCTTCACTGAGAGGGTGGCTGGTCACTGGAACAGGCTCTCCAGGGAAGTGGTCACGGCACCAAGCCTGTCAGAGTTTCAGGGAGCATCTGGATGACGCTCTTAGATGATGTAGTCTTTAGTAGTCCTGCAAGGAGCAGGGAGTTGGACTCAGTGATCCTTATGGGTCCCTTCCAACTTGAGATATTCCATGAAGAAGGTCAAAACAATTTTTTTATAAGAAAAATTTCTTTACAAGCAATCTAGGCAAAGCAAGCTGGATCCATGTCTTATATTTGCTAGGAAGCAGACTGTCCAAAGGAATTGTTACCGTCTTATACAATGCTTGATGATAGTGAAAGCATCAGAATTCTCTCCACCAGAGAAACTAGCCGCAGGTAAATAAGAGGTAAAAGAAAACAGGTGTGTGAGTTCGCAGCTGTGGCATTTTGAGCAGGGCATGAAGGGTAGTTGCATCCAGCTGTCTAGAATGCCGAACTCCACAGAGGTCCAATCCACTATCCTGTTAGGAGGTAAGGTAGCACTGGTCATCTGTTTGATAGCACCTTGCCTCTTTCTAAGACATTTCTTATGTCCTAATGAATTTCTGTGAGCATATTTAACTCCATTTTGGGGTAAGAAAATACAGTCCAGTATTTAATATTTTTGAGAGGCTGTCAGCTCCTTCAGTAAATTGTTCATCTTAGCTGAAGTGAAAACAGTGTGGTTTTCTTTCTTTCACTGGAACTGTGGCTTTTTGTCCATTTCATTAAAAACAGGTGATGGCATTTAACTTGGCCTGTGCTGTAAGATGGCAACACTGCCTGTTTGAGGGCAGTATCCTACTAAGGAGATAACCTCGTGACTGGGGCAATCTTATCATATCTCAAGATGTGATTTTCTTTTATATGAAAATACTCTGAAACAAAGCCTGTTGTCCAAAAAGTATTATTTTGGCCTTTTAAGGGAAAAAGTGCGAAAGTGTCAAAAAAAAGGAAAAAAGAAGTTTGATATCGACATTCTTTGCCTTTGACTTTTTCTATGCTGACATTCCTTTGGCATTTGTTTGTTGGTTTTTCCCCCCTTTGTGGGGAGGGACCTCATTGCTCATTGCTTGAGATCTTACATAGAATTTTTGTATTGCCTGTGTGTTCTTCCTCTTCTCTTTGTTCTCTGTCCCTAATCTTGTCTGGTTTTTTTCCCCTTACTGCCCTGCCTCCTCAATTGTTCTGTCAGGCTTGGTTGCAGTGGCGAGAGCTGTATTTATACAGCCAGAATGACAAGCAGAAGGAGATTAGGGCAGTAACTCACCATCGGCACTGGGAATTGAAGAGATGCATGGAAGCATGGCTGGGATACTTAAACCTCCAGAGAGCAAAGAAATTTCAGAATGGTGAGTGAAAATGGTGAGTTAAGACAGAACAGGGCTCAGCCCCTTTGCTTAGGGCACAGTGATGTTTTCTGTTCTGGGAGATGCTGTAATGTTTCTGCTTGCTCAACAGATGATGAGATGCAGCTTGGACTGTACACTGTTACAGGCCTGGCTAGCTAGGGTTATATACTGAACTGTTGGGAAGATGACCTGCTTTCCATGTGATTTAAAAGAAGATGCTTTACAGTTCCCTTGACAAGAACTTGTACATTGCATATTATGTTCTGACTGAGAGATCCTGTGAGAAGGATGTATTCAGGACTATTATCAGTCAATCTGTGGATTTTCTTGATAATCAGACAACTCACAACTCATACAGGATGGTAAAGATTATTATACCAGTTCTTTTGTTTCTTCTCTTGAAGTCACTGGAATGAGTTCAGACAGTTGTGTGACTTGCCTGTTGATCGATGGTAGAGGAAAAGAATCCAGCTTGGATATCTGGGAACTAGTAATTGGAGTATGCTGAAATGTAAGCAAGCTTGTGTATGTTGAAAAAGTGATGCAGTGTCTTAACTTCCCCTTCTTAAGTTGTCAGTGCAGTATGTTCCTGCTTTAAAACTGCCTCTGTGATCAATAAGAATATAGTCCATAGCTGAGTATTACTGTGAATTCTGACCACTGTTTTTCAGTGTTAGAGCTGCTGTCACTTCCGAACCAGTAGCTTGAATGTCGTCATGGCCTCATCTGAGATAAACGAGCCCAGGATGGAACAAGTCATGAGTAATTTGTGTGTTTGTTTTCTAGAGCTGGCCCAAGAGCATTACCGAAGCAGGATAGTCCAACATTGTTTCTCTGATTGGCAGCTGTCATGGGAGTGCAGGAGAAGAATGCATGCTCACCGAAAGGACACTGAAAAACTAGCAGCAAGGATTTCCTTACGGAGAGTCTTTGCACGCTGGAAGCATTGTATCCAATCTGTATTCAGCCCCTAGGAAGGACAGGTTAAAAGCATTCCCACGGGGGAAAGATCTGGTTAATAAGCAGGAATGTTGTGCAGTAGCGTGGGTGACAACAAACACTATCATTAGAAAGATGTTTGTAAGGCTATACTAAAAATTGATAAAACCATTGCAATTACAGTATGTTAGCCTGTTGACAGCTAAGAGCCTGCAGAAGATAATTTAAGGTTGCAGAGGAATTCCTTACTTAACAGTGAATCAGAGATGTATTGTGATAAGCCAGCAAAATCTAAAAACTTGACTGTAATCAAAACTTGCGCAGGTAACAGTGCTGGAAATTCAAATATTGAAGCAAATTTAGATGGAGATCTAGTGCCCCTCTGTGGGAAAAAGTTGTATATATATCAGAATGGATGTTTCTGTGTAAAAGATACTTTAACTCAGTGACAGATGTTGTACTGTGTGTAGAAGAGGCTCAACAGTGTGAGCTGGCTGAAAAACACTACAAGCATCATCTGTTGGTAAGAGCACTGTTACGTGTCAGGTGGAAGAGGC
Organism: Sagittarius serpentarius; assembly: GCA_034782735.1. Taxonomy (NCBI): domain Eukaryota; kingdom Metazoa; phylum Chordata; class Aves; order Accipitriformes; family Sagittariidae; genus Sagittarius; species Sagittarius serpentarius. Next base: position 4,862,278 of record JAVKLA010000088.1, read on the forward strand.
TGTGGAGAGGGTTGGAATACTTCTGACTGGCAGTGTGTTTTTAATACTAACAGTGGTGTGTGGGTGTTAGGTGGGGAATGTACAATTTTCTGCCATGGTGAGTTTGGATCAGGCGTCAGATTTCTAAATTCCAGCTGTTCTGGAATCTGCTGGTTGATGTTGATTGATCTGCTGGGGAAACTGTGCTGCTCTCCAAAATAGTTATTCTTCCAACTGGGAAACTGGTGAAGTAGCATATTAACATTGATGGTATTGGGCTACTGTGCTCCCTGGCCATTTCACCATGAGATTGCATTTTTCCCTTGACTTTCCCGGATTTTTATTTTTTTTCTCCTCCACTGTACCCCAAATGTTTCTGTGCTTACACTCTTTTGCTACAAGAATTATTTTTTTTCCCCTCTGTAGTAATGCATACATGCTTCTTTTCACCCAAAGATAGCTTATTGCATATGCAGGTAGTTGAGTGTCTTGTGGGGTTTTGGGGGATTTTTTTTTGTTTGGTTTTTTTGTTTGTTTGTTTTGGTGTTTCTGGGTTTTTTTTGTTTGGTTGGTTTTTTTAAGAGAAATTCTTGAAGGCTGTCTGAAAGGTGGGCACAAGCAAGTCTCTAGCTTTTTTGGAACTGAATTATTTTCAAGTGTGGATCAGTACCAATCATCAAAAGAATGGCAGTAAACCTGTTTGGATCATAGACTGAAAACAGTGACTATAAGAGCACTTTAAGGCAGGGTGCTCTCGTAATGCTATTTACCATGTTCATCCCTGAATCAAGGTATTGTGGGATTGTGGACCAGAAGACCTTGTGCAGAGGAGATATAAAAGGGAAGTGGATCTTTTCTGTTTTTGATAAGGAGCGAGCTATGAGTCTCGAACTGAAGGAGGAGATAGATTGGGAAAGGACTTGCTGAATAAGGAGTTAGATGTCTCGCAATAAAACCCTGGGAAAGTGGAAGGGAGTTTTAGTTTAGCTGGAGAAGTGACAATTTGTGAGAGGAAATAGATGTGTGGCTTTGATGACAAGTTCATAAATCTTAGCTATTGCAAGGAGTAGTTATAAACATAGATTGTCTATAAGGAGCAGCCAGTTCTAAACTTATCAGTGCTTGCTGATTTTAGATTACATGAAAGTTATGCATGTTTCTTGTTGTTACAGAAACTTGGGTTTAAGGGTCTTTGGCAGAATGTCATGAACACTCGTCTTCAGCAAATGAGAAAAAATCTGTCATACCGTCAGCATCAAGTTACAGTGAGTTTGACTTTATTTTTGTTCCTGTGTTAGTTTTTTTTGAGCTGTCCTATTGGCTTCCACTTTCACCTACAAAATACTTTTTTATTAAATCAGTGGCTTTGTTCCTAAATACTAATAGCCACAGAAAATCTCCTGTGTAAGTCAACTGTCAGTCTTAGATACATTATTTTAGTTTTCTGTTTTCCTATGTTTATGGTGACTTTTTTCTTTTACCAGAAAAATTCATAGCAGGTTATAAAACAAGTCTGGTATATGAAGCAGTGCAGGAGGCAACCATTGCAGCATGCAGTTTCAGTAGGACATGCAATAATATTTTTCTTTGCATGCTTCTCCTCCCTCAATATCTATGTTTTTTCATGTCTTTGTTGTTTTGTTTCAGGTGCTGCAGAAGTTCTGGAACCGTTGGAAGTCCCGTTTAGAAGATGAGGAAGAACAACAGCAGCAGGCCTTAACATCAGTGGCTCATAGCCATTATAGGTAGGCAGAGAAATATTAATATAAATTTGTACAAATGAAGGATTTGTGGGCCTTTGGTTCTCTTAAAATCTGGTAATACCTTTGGGGGCATGACCATCCTGATGCCAATTGCTCTTACATTTTCTATGAGTAACGGACAGTTTACGTCTCCTGCTTCTCTGTGAAATGTGAGAGGGAGGTTGATTAAGGCTAGCTCTGAGGCTTGTTCAGATTTAAGAGCAGGATGTGTTACTGGTAAGAGCAGTAGGTTGCAGCATGAGCATGGACAAAGCTCAAAATGCTTACTGTCGCTTTACTTTGGGACGGAGCGGGGGGAGTTGATGGCTTGTGTATGCTACCTCCGCTGCTAGAGGTACTCCCAAGAGCGAAGGTAAGGCTTTTCTGTAGAAGCTAAATTTATTTAGTCCTAGGAATAAGTCAGCATTACCAAAGCAGCCAGAAGGCTTTCAAGTTTGATCACGTTTGTTATGATTAAGTTGAAAGGGTATATATTTGATTCTTCTACTTCCTTTGCCTATTGGTTCTTAATGCTGCTTTCAGTTGGTTCCAAAATTGCAGGATGTGCAAATATTCTAAACTTTGTTTCCTTAAACTTTCTTGATTTTTTTTGGGTGAAGCTTAGCTGGAGAGAATGAGACCTCTACGAGACAGGTCTGTGCTACTCAGTACAGCATGCTGTACTCTACACTGCTCAGATCCTGGGGCTAGAGTCGAAACAGAAAACACTTCAACCACAGTATTACAGTGTTGCTCTCAAACAAATGAAACCTGTTGCAATGTCATCATGTTAGTGTATTAATACAACGAGCCACATAGAGTTGCTTGGTTTAAATTAGATGCAGGGTAATAAGGGAAGGAAGGGAACATTCATTCTGCCATGCAAGCTTACGTGTGATGTTCTTTATGAGCTTAGCACAGCCTGCATTCAAAAAGATACTTGATTTTACTACAGCTCAGAGAACTACCTTGTGGACTAATCAGTATCTTCCACTTAATAAAATTTGTCTGATTTCTTTTAATCCTCCCAACAGAGTTTGCTTTAAGTATTAAAATTTTCTTGATTAAGAGAGGCTAATACTACATGAGTGACTGATGTACTTGGTACTGAATTAGAGTTGATTCTTGTTTTATTTTCAGGGCATAATTATTGTACAAATCTCTCAAACTGCCTGATGGCTTGGCATCAGGATCACTTTGTTTTTAATCGGAGGTCACTGAAGAAGAAATATTACTCTGGTTACAACTAACTTAGTTGCAGTATGTGCAGTTGGATTCAATATGAAACAAGATGTGCCTGTATGCTTTAATTTTGGCTCCAACACCATTGTGGAACTTGTAGGAAAAACAACTGCACTCCAAATGATGATACTGGTTATGTTTCACAACTGCAGTCGCACCAAAATAAATCCATTACAGCTGCTGGAGTTATTCTAATTTAAGTTTGCAATGTGAAATTGAGTGATATTACTGGGAATCTTTCTTCTTTAGAGGTGCTTGGTATTTCTGGTTTCTGTTGAAGTAAATGGATGCTATGGGTTCTCATCACCTCTTAAAATTTAACCACTAGCCTTTGTCTCAGAGTAATGATGTATCTTACTACTTTTACTGGCATATTATGGAGGCACAGACATGCACAGGAGTTATAAGAGTGTGTACTTGTTCATTATGGAAATCAGAGGTGGGGGAATATTGATTGAGAGAGAAAAAAGAGTATTTGCCTTTTTTGAGATGCCTTGAAGTCCTTGCCTGGCCTTGTATTTTTACCCATGGATTCAGTGCTGACTCTTCAGGTAGATTTGTGGTTTGTGATGCTACTAAAACCTATTTCCCATTTTCTGTATTAGAATACTAACAAAAAAGAGTTTGCTTTCCTTGGGAAAGGGTATGTTTGGAAATATGCTCTTACAATGAGTCCCCACCTGGGACACTTTTACCTGTGTAAGTTGAGGGAAAAAATGTTTTTTAACATTTCTTTAACATCTTCTTTCCTAGTAGACTTGAGACCTTGTACTTTTCATTGGCAGAGGATGGTCACACTGTGTGTTCTAGATTCATACCATTCTGTCGTCAGAAGCTTGGCTTCACAGTTGAAAAGCAAGCTGCAGAAAGTCTGTTTTGCCTTGTCTGTTGGCTTGCTTTTTGGGAGATTCCCAAGTAGGTTTGGAGGGCAGGCTGACTAATGAGGGCAGCTGCATTTCTGCAAGCAATTAAGAGTTTTTCCAACTGATGTGAGTGCAGCTGTGGTGCATTAGCTTACCCTCTGGAGACAAGGAGAGAGAAAAGGGTCAAGGACTCAGGAGGCTAAGCTTAGTGAAGATGAGTTGCAGCATGCAACTGCTGCAGTGTAACTTATGCCTCTCTTACCAGGGAAAGGATGAACACATGGTTCAAAGGCTCTCATTGGTTCTGTAGGCATACTTTGATTTCATGGGTCAGCAATGTTTTTGTGTGCAATCTTTTCTTTTTAGAAAGAGTATAAATGAAGTCTTATTTCCTGAACACAAAAGAACAAATTAGAAGAAGTGTGTTCCTTGTTCAGATGTCCAGGGCTGCTTTCCAACCAGACCTAAGTAAAACTTTCATGGCAGCTTGCCAGAACTCAACATCCCTGTTGGTCTCTGATGCACATACGTGCTGTCTCACAAGTCAGTGCTCTGATTGCTGTGTGGTAAGACCTAGGAGATACCCCAGAAGAGCCATCGAGATTTGTGACTGTCAATTCAAATAATAAGCTGCAGAACATGGAGCAGACACGGCTAAATTTTGTCCAGTTGCACAAGCAAGAAGAAAGAGATGAAGGCTAGCTGGGGCCTTGATGCACTCTGATGGAAAAAACATCTAGAAGGTGGAGGAGCCTGTAGTAAATCTGCTGGCCAGAATAATCCAGTCTCAAATGCTTCAGCACTTACATACCAAATGTGAAATCCCCAGGAAACTACACTCAACAAAACCTGTGCATGCCAATATTCGAATATTAGCTCTTATATGCCTATGCTGTGCAATGGCACAAAGCTTTTGCAGCACTGTCTTTTGATAGCAGGCCAGACTGACAGCAGCTAAATGCCCCTGTAAGCTTTAGGGAAGAAGAACTCTTGCTGGCAACTGCCAGTACCCTCCAGGAAGACTTAACTCGTGTTGTTTACCAACCTATAAACTTGTAATAAACTGTAACAGCTACCTGCCAAAAATAACCTGGTAAGAATCCAAAATATCTTTTAGGCCTCTTTAGACTAGAGAAGAGCTGAGAGTTGCTGACAATATAATTAGTACGCCCACATGACTGAGTTCTGGGAATAACTGATGTAGTTTGAACTCTGTGCTGTTTACGCTAGGCTGTAGCTCAGACTTCTGGACTAGGACACTTCTACCGTATGCTTGTTCTGCGAGAGAGATGTATAGTGCTCCATCACAAATACATATTCATTGCATTTTTGGGATACGATTTGATAATGATTCTTGTGCATCCCTGGAGAGGAGGCAGACTAGCAAGTATTACCTTCATCTAGAGAGAAAGAAGCTTTGATAATGAGGGCAACTAAACTGACCTTGTTCATGAAAAGCGGCTTTGGTAGAATTGCTTCAGTGTTGAGACCAAACCATGCTGCTCTTTATTATTTGTTGTTATAATTTTTTCAAGTCCTATTACAATGTTTGTTTGTTTTGTTTCAAATAAAAAAGTAGAGTACGACTTTCAAAATATTTCCAAGGGAGGAGGGAATAGACTATATTTACAGCAGAGAAGAAATAAAAGGTTATTATATAATTTTTTCTTTGTGTGTGTTTATAAATAAAATTAATTGGTCAGAAGTCAGAACAATCTTTTGAATGATCTGAATGAAAGCAGGGAGTTCTGATAACTTCAGAAAATTCATTAATCTTGTCTCATGTATTCTGGGTAAGATTACAGGGGACAAATTGTCTATTTTTTTAACCCAGAGAATGATGAGGACACATAGCTGCTTGATTTCCAAAGGCAGCTTGCATGATATGAAAAACTAAATAACTGTTTAAGTTGTAGATGAATTGATCTTTTGACATTCATAAAAACAATCTCTTTTCTGAAGGAATTCTCTTCTGTGCTGACATTCTCCTTTCTTGCTTGCAGGAGGGTGTTGATGAGACAGGTATTTGACACGTGGCTGCTGAACGCCTGCAAGCAGCAAGAATACCGAATGGGAGAGAAGAGGGTAAATGTAACTCTTTTACCTGGCGCCTTGCTCAGGAAATAGAGGGCATGATTTCTTAGTCACTGTCTGTGAACATGACTTAGCACGAGATGGACTTCAGTGTTGTAAATTCCCTTTTCCCTGGTGGCGGATCAAGTCAAGGGAAACAGATTACAACCAATATTTACTAATCACCTTTTTTAAGTTAGGCTGTTATTAATAACAGAATCAAGCTGTTGTTATTAGAGGATAACTATTCACACAGTTCATTCACTTATTCCCTCACCCAATAAATATGTGTGCGCTCTCTCTCTCACACTGTTTCATAGTTACCTGGTTGAAACAATAATAGGAATAATGAGCCAACCCCAGCCTATTGAAGAAGTGCAGGGTTGTACTGACAAACTGGTTGTTTCTACATAGGTGTCCATAAAGACCCTTTAAGGGGTCCTTCATTTCCTAAGATGTATCTATAATCCTGTAGTCTTTATATATAGCAGCCACTGCTGCCTTTTATGTGGTCTGGGTTACACAACTCATAGTCGATGGTAGCGCGTGTGGGTAGCCTTGTGCAGATATGGCTGACTCTGGTGTTCTGAGATTATCGGTTCCTGCAAATTCAACAGGACTGGTTTCTGGAGCTTATCAGTTCTTGGGAGTCTTTCACATGCTACTTACCAGTTTGTATTTTTCCTCTCTTTGGCCCGCTGTTTTCTGCTAACAGTTTCTCTATCTGCATGCATATAGATGCCTGTAGAACACGTTCGCATAAATTTGCAGCAAAGGGGCTTTGATGACATGTCCACTGTTGTTCAATGTGAGAAGAGGAAAACAAACATTGGACAGTTTTGTGCAAGTCATCTTCAAGGAATTCTCTTCTGTTTGTAACTGGCCTGTGTCATGAAGTCATTGCCACCTTCTTTCCATTATAGGCTGTACTTCATTTTGAAAGGCAACTATTGTGTTGTTTCTGGGGCTTCTGGCATAGAAGAACAGCTGCACGTTTGGAGGAGCAAGAGGGCTTGGTTCGTGCAAGAGATCACTACAGTAACCTGCTGCTGCTAAAGTCTTTCTGTCTGTGGAAGCAAAGTACTTGGGAAAGAAAAACAGAGTAAGAAGTTTTTTTTAAAAGGCAGAATTATTTGGATTGGTGCTGTAGTGGCTTACTTCTGAGAAAGCGTTTAATTCACAATAATTCTGACTCCTTATGCTTTGGAATCTACTAGTTTGTCTTTCAGTAAGTTACTGAAAATAGCAAGTGTGAATTCAAGTCTCTGTTAGCGGGGTTCAGTAACATGGATCGCATTGTAGGAGAAATAATTAAATTATTTTTCTTATAGGAGGCTCAAGGAGATGCAAGCCTTAAGATTTCAATATTCGAAGTGTCTGCAGCAGACTTGGAACAAGTGGAGGGAGGTGAGAGAGTTAACAGATGGGGAAGAGCCTGAATCCTTTTTGTTACATTCAGATTGCTTGTACCCATATGGCTAGAAATTAAATTGTTTATTTTAAACACTAGTCATTCCTAAGCTCTCCCCTCTTTCCAGGTGCATAAAACCAGTTCAGTGTGGGTGGAACAGGAATGGTGTAGGGAGGAAAGGGAGTTCTTTGACTTCTTGTTCACTTGTCTAGGTGTAGTGAAAATGGGACCATAGTTTAGGAGACTTACGTGGGAATGTAACCAGAGTTAGTGTGACAAAATTGTCCCTAGCCAGTACTGTGTATGTCCTTCTCAAAACTTAAGTAAAGTTAGAAGTTTGCAGCAAGGCCGTGGTGTATGGTCTGTAGTTGTGTACAGGTCATAGCAGGCCCTATCAGATGGCACTTCACTTTTATGCTGGGCCTTTTCCTTACCATGATGTGATGTACCAAATGTGCCTTGCAGCATGTCTCGAGAATCTATGAGAAATTTTTGAGCTGATACAAGTCTGTTGGTCCAGAACTGTTAATTTGAGTGAATTGCATCAGTCTTCAAGAGTATTCCTAAAAAGGGCAGGGAAAAAAAAAGCCTGAACTAGGCCTTTTGAAGGAATAGCAGAGTGCAGCACCAGTTTGAGTGAAAACCTGTTACAGCAAGATAAAGGACTGATGTTTCCCCAGAGACTGGGAACGGTCCTTTTCCCTGTGCTCTCTGCCATTGCCTGTTTTCCCTCCATCGTGGGTACATATCTTTTTTTTTTTTTTCGCCCTCCCTGCCTTGTAGTACGTGGGACATCAACATGAGAAATGGAGGAAGTTGGTGCAAGCAGACGTGCACTATCAGCACACATTACTGGGCAAGACCTTGGCAGCCTGGAAGGTAGGAGGGAACGTCCTTTTCTTTGAAGTACTTGTCTGTGTGTGCTTAAGCGTTTCAGTGAGAACTGAAGAGCTGCCACGCTCTTTCACTCGAGGCACTTACACACCAAGTGCACAAGGTAGAATGGAGGCTATTGTAGACAGGGTTGTATAAGCTCTAGCATTGCTTTCTGGAGCAAAAGAACCAATGTAATCTTGTGGCTTTGGTGAAGCGTATATAATAGCTAGCATTAACTAGTGTGTGATGACTGTTCATCTTGGAAAAGCAGCATTCGATTTCGGTGGCTGTAACCTCATTTTTTTTCCCTTATATTCTACTGCTGCTACTACTCTCCTAAGCTGCTACTAAGAGTTTCCAGATATCTCCTCTCTTCAGAGATGTTGGCAGTTGAGGGAAATTCTACCTCTCGCTGCTTTTCTTGCAGAGTTACCAACATAACGTACGGTGCATTTTATACCAAGTAGCTGAAAAGGAGAAACAGCACACTAGACTACTGCTGCGGTAAGCCTATGTTTCCTTGTGCAGCATGAGAGAGAACTGACTGCACTGCAGTCAAATTACTCTCTTTCACTGCCACCTTTGTAAATTTTTGAGTGTTCAGTGCTGGGAATTGACTCTACTGTGCATTGCTATTTCTGTACAGGTCATCTAGCTAAAGGAAGTCAACCTCTTCCTGGATTGCTTTAACTTTTTTTTAATCTCTATTTAGTCCCATGAGAGACAGCAGACAGCAAAATATCATTCCCTGCAGTGCATGGATTCTGACTGCTATGATATTAAAGCAGTCTGGAAGATGTAGAGGCTGTCTGTGTTACAGTGAGGACAGCAATTAAAGATAGTATCACTTTGTATTTCTTGTAGTTGCTTTAGTTTTAACTACCTCATTTGTTTTAATGCTGTACAACTTGAGTCGCTTGCAGAGCCTGACTGACTTAGCTTATGATTCTAGATTTAAAGGGGTGTGCTGTTTTTGGACTGCCTTGTCTTCAGCAGAGACCTGAAGGGGCAGAAGTTGATTTGCAAGACTGAGTTTATAGAGGCAGCTGGTTTTGGTTCCCCTGTGAGTGGGAAGGTGCCAAATCCAAATGAACAAGTGAGAATCATTCTAATGTTTTTTGTTTGTTTTTTAAATTTTTTATGTATTTTGCCTTCAGACAGCTTCTGCGTACATGGAGAGAAAATGCCCTTGCTCTTATACATGAAGCTAAGGCAACTACTTGGGCAGATGAGCACTACAGGAGAGCAATCCTGTCAAAGGTAGGGTCTGTATAGCAGATACCAAGGTCTAAGTACAGATGCTAGTTTAGGCAGGGGTCAGGTAATGCAGTTAGAAGGACCAAAAACTTTATCTAAGAGCCACTACTAAGAAAGGTCTAAAAAGTGGGAATCGCATCTTATTTTTACAGGCATCTCTGAAACTTGTCTCTGAGTGACCTCATGGTCTTTCCTCTTCCTTTCTTTCTCCCCATTTCCTAGAAGGAAGGGAAAACCAGTAGTATGATACAGCTTAGTAGTATTACCTGGGGTGGGGTGCGCAGGGCACAGATGGCCAGAAAAGAAAAATGCCTTGAAAAATGCTGGGGCACCCTCTCAAATACTGCTGTATGTAATTTGTAGGAAATTTGCACTGTCTTGCTGGGCCTTATGTGAAAAATGAGATGGAAGTGGTTATGGTGCCAGCAATGTGGAGTACGTTGCTTCCCCTTCCAAAGAACATTGCAGTGTCAGTCTGTATCTTGTCTCTTGTTTGTATTACATCTTTAGGTGTTGCTACAGTGGAGATACGCTGCCTTGCTACAAGTGCGTTGCCATCAGCAGAAGGTGACAGCTGTGATGGAGGCCAGAAAACATTTGGATATAGGTGAGATGATGGAGGTATTAAACTCTCAAAAGAGTTATCTCTATACGATCCTTAGAAAGACATGGCTTAGTAGGGCAGTCTTTTGTGTCATCTGTACAGATGAAATGACTGGATGGTCTATTAAGCCTACAAAGGATGGCCCTGTAGAATGGTGAATGTCTTGGGACCCCAGTGATCTGTTGAAGGCTGCTTGTGTGACTTTTGCTTCTCTATTGGTTTCTTGTCCGTATAAGGGATGTTAACACTTCCTTCCTCAAAGGAATTTTCCATTACTAATTTTGAGAAGCTCAGACATCTCTGTTTTGAGGCCACTACAAGTAGTCTTATCAATTACTGCTTCAGTCTTTCTCTAGTAATTAATACAGAAAGGCCTTCAAACTCTGCAAGCATTTTCATGGTACTAGTCATGTTCTTGACATGAGGATTCTGAAGCACAGAGGGCAAATGATTTCCTAAAGATTGTAAAGAATGTCAGTGGCAGCAAGGAAGATTTGCAAGTCATTGCTCATTGTTACCTGAAATGTTTCCCTATCCTTCTTCCTAGTGCTGAGTACTGTCAGTGCTAAGTATTGTCAGTGTTAAGCATTGCTAAAACAGTCTGGAAAAGTAGCTGATCACTTGATGCTCTCGGAGACTGATAATCTCCTTTTGGTACATTAGTTAATTTATCTTCTCCTGACAGTGCGTTTACAGACCCTGTTTCTTCACTGGAAGGACTTAACTAGGGAATCTCTGATGCTGAGGGCTCAGCAGCACAGGGCAGTACGGCACCACCAGCAGCACCTACTCCAGAAGTACCTGGTGAAATGGAAGGAATATCATCAGCAGCGTATTGGGAAAATGGTGAGAAGGATCAGCAACCTCCCCAGCCAGTGACACAGTGTGGGAAGTTACAAGTGTGGAGGAGCAGGCCATGTCCCCTGGTGAAGGGAAATGCCTGGCTGAGGAGGAGCACAACAGCCTTGTGCATTGAGAAAGGAACATGCCTGTGTCTTGCCTGAAGAAGCTTTGATAGAACTAATAGGCTTAACAAAAGATGACAAGCTGGGCTTGCCATGTGTGGGATCATTTACTGTGAATGAAATCCTTGCTGGGCTCATAGATATTTGCAAATGGGGCTACAGCATAGGGCACTTGGATATTGTGGGTGGTCTCAACAGAACAAAGAGGGGGTGACAAAGGCTGTTTGGTACCTGTTCTGCTGTATTAGTAGCATTTGGCTCAGGTAAGTGGGGTTTGTCTGCAAGTGACTCACTGTTTTGGTTGCCTTACAGCTACTACGGAGACAGGGAGATTGGCTAATGACTTGTAGACTTTGCTCTGCTTCCTTCTCTTGCTGGAAGACCCGGGTAAGGAGTTGTCCCCTGGGTAGTTATCTAGCTTCTTGCTGATCCTTATCCCTTCTCCTTCGTATTCCATTTACACATGATGACCACAAGAATTTATTTAAACATTTTCTGGATTTTTGGTTCCACTAGCACAAGAAACACCTTGCCATATACTAGGTGAACTGAGTAGGTTATTCTGCTATGGCTCCACCAGTGCTTCCTGTTTGGTTGAGGCTCTGGCTAGCATTTCTGGTGTAGGATATACAAACTCCTAAATTGGTTGCTGTGCAATTTTTTTCCCTGATAGCTGTCGCAGCAGCAATGGGAGAAGCGGAAGACAGTGCAAGCATTGTGGCACTGGTCCCTTTCATTGCAGAGAAAGGTAAGGTTGTGTGGGGGTCAGGGACAGACAAGTGAATTTGCAGATGTGCAGATCACATGCAGATTTGACTGCAGTCAGCAGAGTGCGCACTGAATGTCCGTTTCCTTTCACTGTTGGGGTGCTATACGTTATTTTAGAATGCTGGAAAACCTGTGCCTAAATCCTCTTATCTGATTAAAAAATTTGCATGTTTTCCCCATCCAGCCTTAGCTGACTTAAATCCCTGTCCTTTTGTCCTTCTGGTAGTGTCCTGCTGTTGCTGTAGCTCTGCCTATTACTATCCAGTAGAAGGGAACGAGTTCCTGTCTGCAGGGGGAGTCCCAGGCCCGGAATCTGTCTTTGTAACACTCGCAGCTATCTGTTGTTCATGTTGTAGGTATTTGATGCTTGGCTTACATTTGCCAAGGGGCAACAGCAGAAGAAAGACCACATTGAAAAAGCCATGGGAGCTTACCACACAACTCTTCTGAAAGAAGGTGTAACCCAGGTCTTGAGATACACTGCTGGCATGAAACAGTTGCAGGGACAGCTGCAAGCCCAGCACCAGCTGAAGGTGAATGAGGCAAGTGATTGTTCAGATACACTCAGGACTCATCTGCTCTGATCCACTCTGTGTGTGTGTGTGTTTGTGCGTATGTACGTATCTTGGACCCCTACATCTCGGCTCTTGTTTGGATCTGACATGCACTTTTGCCTGTGGTTCAAAGCAAAACACCCTGTCCTTTCATTCAGCTGAGACTAGAGCACTTCAGACTTGTGTTGCTAATTGGGAACCTTTCTTAATGAAGGCCTTTCAAAACTGGCCAATTCCTACTGCAGACAATATTGCTGGATGAAACCTTTGCATGTGGCTAGGGTCTGGTCTCTAAATTCTGTGCTAGAATGAAACATTAGAGGCTGCCTGTAATCCTGTCTTAGCTTTAGCACCACTTACGCCTTCAAATGTGGGCTTGTGTCACTTCTGCCTTTGAATGTCAGCCCAGCCCTGTGTGTGGAAAAATAGGGATGCCTGTATTGATTGCTCTCTTCCTGCTCCTGGGCAGCTTTCCCAGCTCTTTTCCAGGTTTTCGAGACACTAGTTTTTCTGTTTGCCAATGTGCACCCTGCCTCTTTGCAGAAGTACCCAGTTAATTCTCCTTACCCAAATGTTACCACAGTGGACCTGCTAGTTTAGCTTAGAGAGCTGGTATGGCTGTGAGGTCATCAGAAATGTGTGTTCCTTTCTGTGGTGTTCTTCTCCCTGGGTGGCGTTGTGTTGTTTCCTACTCTCAGCCATCAAATACTCTACTATTCTTTGTGCGGGCAGGCAGCCTACGACCTTCGCCAGTCAGTGTATCATTGTGCCATGCTGTGGAAACAGAAGGCTCTCTCCAAGAAATTAAATAAGCATTGTTCTTTTCTGCCACCTCTGAAGAAGCAAGTGACATTTAAAATGCCTGATGTTAGCCCTGAGACAAGAGGATGTTCAGCAGAGGAAGAGCCATGGCCTTCAAAATGCAGTCATCTACCCTTTCACGTTGCTGATGGGGACTCAATTCTCAGTTACCTGTAAGTGTAAAGTTCTAGTCCCTCCTGTGTTTCTCTGGCATATACGTAGTTTTGCATATACACAGTCTGTCTGTCTGTGTCCCTGTCACTTTTGTATTTCCAAGTTTTCACACTGGTGTTAGTTCCATGCAGTTTCCCTAACTCTTTTCTGACCCTGCATTATACAGTTGGCATTGCAGAGTTATACAAGAGCTGCTGCATAATGCATACGTCAGCCCACAAATAATGAAAGCATTTTTTACTTTATACTTATGTATCAGTGTCAGGTATAATCAGCTCAGCTATAAACTTTCCACTCTGCGTTTCTCAATATACAACTATGAATTCATGGCGTGTTGGCCATTTGTCACAGGAAGAGTTACACAGAGAAATATTTGAAAGGTATATGTGATGGGACTTTTACCATCAGGAGAGCTTATCTTGCCCATGTGACCTAGAGATGTCACTGAAGCTCTTCTTTTTTTCACTTAAGTCATGTATAGGATCTGATGAAATGATAAACACCAAGATCCTGGCTGTGCAGAAACTGAACTTTCTTCTTGCCCCTTTCTTTCCCCTGGGGAAGCTATTCCTTAAAAAATTCTTACAGAGCATGGGGCAATTGCAAGGAAGAATCTTCCATGAAGCTTTTCAGTCCAGGACAGGAGCCTCACAGGGAAATAAGGCGATAGCTTCACAGTTCTTTAAGCTAGTGTATACTGCCAAAAGAAGTAGTTCTGTCTTGTTCAGTTCTGTCTCTTCCACCGCTCCTTGTGTTGGCACAGCCATTCATGTCGTGAACCAGATTGCGACATTAATACAGTTTGAAATTTAATCTTTAAAAATTATTACTGCATGCAAGGGGAATGTTGCAGAGAAGGGATGAAGGATGGAACAGGACTGTTTTTTTTAGCTGCAATGCCAGCTTATGCCAATTTAAAGTAATCATGAATCTGGGGCATTATTGAGCCTGTTTGTTCTTTTCAGAAATGCTATTCGACGAGCAAGGTTACCACCGCGGAGGCCTGACTTTATTCTGGAATCTCTAGAAAGCAAGGAACTGCTGGGACCTCCTTTTACTAGGTAGAAAATGTTTTTAAAAGTAAAGAAAAAGAGAGTGACTTACAGTGGGCCTTATGCTATGCCCCTCAAATCCCCTTACCTTCATAATACAGAACATTCAGTAATTATGAGACTGTGCATTGCGCTATACTATCAAAAGGCCATGGCGACCTTAAAAACTTCAGGTTTCTTATATGACACAGACAAGAATAATAAACTTTCAAGTTAATTGAATAGCAACCAAGGCCTTTGTTTCATTAGTGAGAGGTTTTGAGGGAAAGATAAGGCATATCACTTATTTCCAAAATTAATGGGCTTAGTTAATAAGTGAAGTTTCCTTTTCTGTCAGTCTTGCCACATAAACTCGGAAGTTTGAGTTGTGCAGGATGCTTTGTGGTTATAGATCATATTTGTTCCACAACAGGTTTGGGTCTGGATTTAACTAATCTAATGGGGAATAATTAATGATTCTGGTAATGCAGAGCCAGAACTGAGTATTTCTGTCTGTCTTGGCTAAATCAACTTTGCTGCTCTAAAAGGAGCTACTTTTTTTATTTTTACTTTCCCCAAAAGGTCTATGCTGCTGAAATTGTTCAATTAAGCAGAGGTTTCACTGTCTTGAGTGTTCTGCACTTATTTTAGTTATGGTATCACTTCTTAGCCCTGAAAGTGAGGAAGCTGAAACTTCTTTTAAGCAGATGTTTAGACTGAAATTTTTTTATGAAACTGTTCTGTAATTAGCTTTAGAGAAGGGAAATATCTATCAATTTCCTGTCAAAACCCATCTGAGATTGCTGCTTCTGCTCCCCTCTTTCTCTTGTCCCCAAACCAAAGTAAGGCAGGATTTTGTTAATGGGTTGAATTCACAGCTCTAAAGAAATTGTTTCAGCCTGGATTAATGTGTAGAATCTGGAGCAGGGCAGGTAGGAGTAATGGAAACCTTAACTGCTTTACTGCTTCTTTTTGTTTTTTAAAACATTGTGGTGTTTTGGTTTTTGGTTTGGGTTTGTGGGGGTGTTTTTGTTTGGTTTTGGGTTTTTTTTTTTGTTTTGTTTAAATTGGGGTTTCCCCTGCATATTAAAGCAGCTAACTGGAAAGCTGTATGCAAGGGAATAACAAGGTTCTCCTTTTTGCACTGACTGCAAAGGACAAGACCAACAGGTTACAATGTACAGGGATCTCATCCTTCTTCCTTTACAGTTCAGAGGCACCCTTTCAGCAAATATCTGTGAAGAAATATTCTGCGCAGACTGGGAACTTAAAGCTAACATCTCAAATGGAGGAAAGTACCTGTAAATGTGTATGTCAAATGGGCAATACCACTCATTCCTATCCATCTCTCACACATGCTGCTCTTCCATCTGTACCACTGCAAACAAATGATGTGCACTGTGCTGTTCAGAGGCCAGAGCTATGGCCTCCTTCATCTTTCATGCCTCAAATGAAAGCTGGAGCAGAAATGGTGAGTGTATTGCTGAAAGAAAAATTAGTGTGCTTACTGGGCTGCTGTCAACATGCATGCTGCTTATTGCTGGTTTTTCCTGTGGCTCCTCTGGACTGCCCATCTGGTTGTTGAGCTATTCTTTTCTTGTTCTACCTGTCATCTTAAAAGCTGACCAGATTAACTGGCTCTGAATGCCCAACAACTTTTTACCACCAGTCTGAAGCAGTATTTCATTAGCTGACCTATCCACAAGTGTGTTGTACTGTAATTCATGCCTTTTTTCCTGGTCTTGTGTCCTTCCCAGCCAGGTGCTTTTCCTAGCAATTGACTTGAAAGTGCTCCTCCTTCAAAGAGTTCAGAGCAGTTAGTTTGCCAACTAGATTACAGGGATTTAGGAATAGCTCAGTTTAGGAGCAGTGGCTATGGCTGAGAGTCTCAAAAACTGAAATTCACTTCACCTGCAAGTAGGTGCTTGCATTTTAAACTGTTCCACGCAGAATGGGAGGTGTTAATCTTCATGAAGTATCTCCATGCTAGAAATGCATGAGCTCATTTCTTAAGCTCTGCTTATTCTGTGGTGTTTTATGAGAGGCTCAGCAATTACAGGAGGTGTCTGAATGGGAGTAGGGCTTAGTAGCTCAGGTGCATCCTACTTTGTAGGGCTTACTCAAGAAAACCCTTTGAGGGAAAAAAAAACCAGTATCGTTCTGACCTTGTAGAGAGGTCAGCCTGTGAGTGGTCACAAAGGAACCCATTCACAAGACTCTCAACAGGACCCTGTGAAGAAGTTGCAACCAAACTTGCAGCCAGATTTGCTGTCACCTGAAGACTTTGTGAGAAAATGGAGTCACCAAACTGCAGGTAGGTCCTCAGATCTAAACTGTAGCAGTTGTGTCCTCCTCCAATATATGCAAGACTGCCAGTCAGCTCCACAAAATGTAAGGAAGACAAGGTAGTCTTGTTTGCCTGCATCAGGAGGTGAAGAGTATTAGCCGTTCCTTTTTGGGATGGCAATACAGTTTTATGGATTCTGCTGAATCATGGGGCTAAAACCCTGTTCTAGGGACTGAAGTATGGGAACTGCTAGGGGTCACCTTTTAGCAAGAATGTGCTCGAGTGCTGGGGCATTCCTGTACGCAAGGCTGAATGTACAGCAGAACTCACTTCAGGAGGGAAGAATTCACCCTGTAAGGTTCTCTGTGTTTTCCCTTTACTTACAGTATGGTTGTAAAGGGGACAGATGGTATCCAAGCACCTCTCAATGTGGTGTTTTTAATGACAAAAGGGCATGAAATTTGTGTTCCACAGGACTAGACTTACTACTTAATTAGTTCTAGAGTAGATGTAAAACACTAAATCATGAATAGGCCAAAACAGCATTTGTAGTACTAAACCATTCACTAGAGCATTTCTTATCTTTTTTTTTTTTTGTATGTTTAAACTGAGTCTTCAGAGCTTGTAGTCCTGTCAGGACTCCTGCCCTCTCACTGTACCTGATCTTTCGGGTGAACAGGCACATGTCACAGGGTGACAAAATGTGTGAGAAGGATTCGGGAGGGTTCTACGTTTCCTGGCTACTAACCTGACTGCTTGATAAAAAGAAACAGCCGAAGTCTGCTGTACTTGCATTGCTTATGCCTTGTATCTTCCATTGAGCTGAAGGGGAAGAAAGGGAACATGGTTCCAGAGAAGAAATGGTGTTACAGAGAAAGCTGGAAGTTGAACTCCAACATATCCAACAGCAGATGCAGTACTACTATAGCAGGAAGCAAGAACTCAAGTATGTTGCAAAGCCCCTTTAGCCAGCCTTTCTTCATGCTGTCAACTCAATATTGCATTTTTTATGTATCTACTTTGAAAATAACCAGTCTGTTCACAGCAGAACTGTGAATGAAATAGAGAAAAGTTCTAGATATTTTTATTTTCTCCTTTTAAGAGTTCACTCCAGGTGGGAGAGAGTACATGTGCAACTCCTTTTGTAGTCAGCAAGTGGTTTAATTATACCTTTGGCAGCTATTGGAGAAAGCAGGCCAAAGGTATCATTGGGTGTAATCTGAAGGCAGTACAAATGAACTTGGCAGAGCCACTGAAATTTAGCTTTTATCAGGAGGAGCGAAGATTTAGCTTTTCCAACTGTCAATTAAAAAAACAAAACATGGCTGGCGTTTGGCAACTTCTCTACTAGAACAGGAACACATTTACAAAAGTGCTTAAAATGGGGCTTGGAGGGGATTCAACTGGAAGAAGAAAGGAAGAAGTCAGGAACTAGGAGTTAGGAAATGGAGACAACAGGTTTCAGACAGATTTCTCTGCTTTCCGGCATCTTTTTTTTTTTTTTTTAAATACTTTTACCATTCACTGGTTTGAGACAAAAAATTGGGTCTTACTGCAAGTATCAATTGCAAGTCTAAGTTGGCTTAGACTGTTGAGCTCCTACTTGGGATAAGAATCCTTCTAATCCATTTTATCAGGTCCTGTCAGCAGCAGGCACAGATTCTACAGAAGTGGCTAGAAATGAGCATGCAACCAGAGGACCAAGACACTGTCCAAGGTGTTCAGGAAGAATTGCATCAGGTGTGTAAACAGCTTGATGTTATTTAAGTGATTTTCACTATGCTATGCACTTGGCCTAAAGGCTGATGGTAGTTGAGAGGAACTGTATAGTTAGCTGTTACTAAAATGCCAAGAGAAGGGAAACTTTTAATCAGAAGTGGGCTGATGAGCAGAACAGACTGCTGTGTGGATGCATCTTCCTATTTGTTCAGAAATTAACTCCAGCTCCAATAGACCTGTCTAAGGCTATTTCCAAGCTGCATAGCAGGCTTTAGTAGATTCAGTCTCAAAATTTTTTTCTGGGATTTCTCAGGACAGTGTAGCTATACTGCAATGACAGCATGTGCATTGCTCTCAGTCCCCAAGTTCAAACAGCTGTGTGTGCAGGTACTGTACTGTTACCTCTAAAGCTAGCCAGTCCTTGGCTGTTCCTGAGTGACACAATCCTGTCACTTAATGGTTCTTAAGTGGGATAACATAAAGGCTGCTAGAGCTCATTCACTCTTCCTCTGTCAAAAAGACTAAATGCTCTCTTGCTGTACAAAAAGCTTAAGCAATTGTCTTTACTTTCAGTTGCAGGTGAGGATCAACACTCTCGCCAAAGCACAACTAAAAGAGAGACATCATGTGCAGAACCTGGTTGCCCGCCTGTGTGACATCCAGATTGCTCTGGATATATAATGCATCTGAACTAATCTTCCAGCTCATGGGTAGGACTTTTTGCCCCTTTCATAGCAGCGAAGGATGGAAGAGATGTAGATATTCTCTTAGTCTATGTATGGCATTTTTATTTTATAAATTAAATATCTTTGCTTGTTTTATTTTGTTACTACAGCTGGTTAAAAAAGCAAACCAGGAGCTAAATATACCTCACACTGCCCTCACAATACCTCGTTTAGGTTACCCTGACATTTCAGAAAGATAACCAACACTGATAAGACTCTTTATTTCAAAATGTTTGCAGTTAAATGAGTTCATGTCAGTAAGTCATACACTTTGACATACAAAAATACCGTGCTACTGATACAGTTGAATTAAATGGATTCTCCATGCAGGAGAAAGTCACAGCATTATCAGTACCCTCTGGGAACTTCGCTTTCACTTCCAGGGCGTGTTGCTGACCACTGCATAACAAGCAATGTTTGTTAATCAGCTAGCTCTGCACAGTATTAAGACCATCAAAAAAACAGACGCTTGCATGCTGAATCTTCTCCACCTTAGATTTCTAATAAAGCAAACATCAGGTAACCCATCCTCCATCACTAGGCTAACAGTAACCTTCAGATACTGTGGACAGTAACACCGAGTAGGAAGAAATTAAAGCTTAAACTTGCTTTGGCTGTGTCTGGATGCCATAGGGCCCAGTGGAAAAAGGGGAAAAGATTCAGTTGTCTTTTCTCTCATCCACTGGAATGAATTTGCTTTCCTCTGTTAAGATGACATTGAAGTTTAGTCTAAAGGTTAGTCATAGCTTTATTCTCTTGGGGTTGATGTTTGCCTTAGTCTTTTCTCACTCTCGCTGGTTTAAAAAAGTGCACATTTCTATAACCTGTATATGGTAATATACTGCTGCAGGAGTAAACTCGCTAATGCCAAGAAGTTTAACAAGATAGGTGGCTGAGAGCCACTTCAAGCTTTCAAACTCCTCCCCACGCAAAGTGAGGAAACATTGACTCTCAGAGCCAAATGAATTTTCTCCTGCTTGTCACTGAAACAGCCACCATCATCTGAGTCATGGCTGGGCTACATCACTTAGAGGCAGTTTATCATCCCTTCTTTCCTGATGACAAGCTAAGCGTACAGGACTTGGCAAATGGGACATTTGTACAACAAAATTATATTCTATTTTCTGTAATGCGTACAAAGAAGGTAAGTTTTTCTTTAGGAAATCAGAGCTGGTCAAAGCCTACCACCTCTGTGAAGTAGCAAAAAAGTAGCTCAAGCAAGGAAGTAATATGAGAAATCTTTCAGAGAGCAGAAAGGCAGGTTTCATAAGCATGTCCACTCAGCAAGCTCTGGACAGCACAGTCAGTTCTAAATGTTTGAGTGCCTGGACTTGAAACAGTTCATTCTCTAAAAACAATTGATACATTGCTTTAAAACTCCATTCCTCTTCACTTTGGCACCAGTTTCTGTCAGTGTCATATAGTGCCACATTCAACAGAGCCAAGGTGTTAGATTTTAACTCTTCCTGACATGAAGTTACAAAGAGTTTTGCTGTAGGATGAAGCTTCAGCATAGAGCTTTCAAGCCCCTAGCACATTCCTAGTGTTAAGTATGAGAGCAGAGGTCAGAGCTGGTGTGGTTTTATTTATATTTTGAATAAGATGAAATTGTTGCCAGTCCATTATAGGATAGCCAGGTTGGCACCCAGGAGGCAACCTGGGATTGCTTCAAAGATCCGTAATATTTTTATACACAGTCAGTGCATAGGGCATTTCACTCTGTGCAATAAAAATTGGTCCTGAAGTATCTGAAACTATTCTGTAAATAGAGGAATTAATTCTTCAAGAATTCAGTGGCAAAGCAACAATGAAGATAGATACATAATAAAAACATTTTGGCTGCCATCTCATTGCACACAAGAAAAACATCCTTTATGTCTTCTAACCCCTTAATCCAAGAGGTGAAGTAACTGTCTCTCATACAAACAAAATCTTTAAGGCCTAGAATAGCAAATTAAAACCATGGATTAAGAATAGGACACACAGCTTTGCTATTTTTTTTTTTTAAAAGAAAATCCTAAAGATGACCAGCTTCATCATCTGGAATGTAGACACAGTGTTTTCAGGTTTAAAATACAGTGCAAAGTCCATTTTTAAAGGGACAATGTCAGGTAAAAGAACTGAACTTGTCTAACAGTAGAAAACCTGGATGAGTATAATTTATTGTACTGATGGTACCTGTTATACATGACTCTGAAGCCCTACTAGCCCATTCAGCTGTTTGGTGCTCTATGCATTCACAGGCTGCCTTTAAGAACTTCAGGGGAGTGTCTTAGAATAAAATAAATACGAGAGCACATTCTTTACTCGAGGTCTGAAAAACAGATATTGCAGATATAAGGAACAAGGTCTGACTGAGCCTGTCAATGTCCCTTTAAATACAGTTAATCTCTATCTCCACCCTTCCCCATTGCACCTGCACAGCCTTGGAAGGCTTAAAAGGGATTTACAGACTCCAAGAACATAATTATCCTGTGGCACATTGAGGGGAGAACACGAACAACTGCAGGCACAGGGTGGGACAGAAACCTTTGTGGTCAACATCTTTAAAGGCAGCTGTACTTGATACATATACGGTTATTCAATTCTCTTTCTGCATTCAGCGGCATGTAAATGTAGAGCAAATACTCTCAAGTTTAACATAGCAATGACATCTTCTGTGTTCTTCACCCAGGTCCTGCTGAGTGATACATACTTGTTAAGAGAAACACTCAGTGGTGTGATGAGTCCCTTTGTATAGAAAACCTTCTTGCACAGAGAGTTTCTATAGAGAGCCCAGTGCTTCTCCAAAGCGGATTTTCTGTCCAGGTTTGAGGTGGAATGTGAAGTCCTTGGGTGCCTCAAAGATTAGTACAATCGTAGAGCCTAAGTTAAATTCCCCTAAATGTTCCCCTTTCCTCATGGGGATTCCCTCCTTGTTGTTGTTGGATATGAAGCTGAAGTCATTGTAGGAACCTTTAGAGTAACAGGGACTGTTGGTATGCAAGTCCTGTACAGAGAAGGAAGAAACTGTTACTTGAGGATTTCATTACTCTGTATTCAGATAGATACCTGGATATCCAGGTATTTTCAGTGCAGGAACTTACTTACAATTCAAAAGTCCAATAAAAATATTTAAAAAATAGTCTATACTGGAGATGACTCCATTTAAATCAGTCTTAGAACATCAGTATTGTGAAACACCTTAATTTCAGGGTAGTAAGATTTTTTTTAATCTTTTTGGTAGTTTTATTATACTGTAGCAACCTCAACCATCAAAATAAGAAAGCTGCCTACTACTATCTTGCTCACCTGGTCAAAGTAGATGCGGATAGAGCCCACATTTGTTGCTCCTACAGCTGTTAAAGAGAAAAAGCCATGCTTCCAGTCACCTGTAAGGACAACCCGTTCATTGTGGCAGAACAGTTCCTTGATCCAGCGAGCAACTCCAGGATTCACAGACATCAGAGAGCCTGCAGTAGTGAGAAAAAAATCAAGTTCAGTTGTCTGGTTTGCAGCACTATTGTACTACTATCTATAAATGGTATTTTCAGTATAACTGTAGCTGATCCAGTTAAACAATTCTGTCCCTTATTTGTAGGAAGAGAGGCAAATGCTAGGCAGAGCAAGCTAAAGACAAGGCTGAAGTAAAAACAAAGGGTCATACAAAGATGTAATCTTTAGTCTTCTGTCCAGAAAGATCCAACAGTCTTGGGCAGGGCTCCTATTCCTTTGCATTTTTCCTAGCAGAATCACAGGGAAACTAAAGACCAGGCTTATCCTTCATCATAAGGCTTGAATGCCACCTGGAACACTATCTACAGTTCTCTCCGTTAAAGAACAAAGGCTTTCAATTTTCATACCTGGAAACGGTTCTTTTCAGCCTGACCAGTACTCCCCTGCCTCCCTCAGCTTTCGCTTATTCCCATCCACATCTTCACCTTGACTGCATTTCCAGGCAGTGAAAGCCTTCCATTAAAGTAGGGAGCAAAACTTGGGGTGCGAGTCCCTTTCAAAATATCTGCCATTCTTGAAGCCTGTTCTAGCATCTGTCCCCTACTCTTCTGTCACCAAACTGAGGTGGCAGGGACTCATTTCCACACTATCTGATGCTATTCCTCTACCAAAGATGTTCACGCTAGTGTCATCTACAAATTCACAAAAGACAACTACTGTTAATTGTCATCTGAGAGGCCCTTAAGCGAGATTAGGGTAAGAACAAAGGCAGAGCTGGTCCTTATTCTCAGCCCTGATAGGTAGAACTGAAAGAAGCCTTCTTATAAGCACATAAGATCCATCCAGCAAGAAAAGGCTACAGGCTACTAAAAGAATGCTAAAGAAACTTTTACAGCGTAGGAACAGGTTTCACTGGTTAACTATCCCATGCATGAGAGCAGACCCTTCCAGTTCTCTTTGGTAAATGCATAAAAGCAGTTACTGAGACTATGGCTGAAAACCAAGAAGCTATCTAGCTAGAGGAGACCAGGAAATACTAATAATGTGAATCAGTTAAAAAAAAGTTTAATACAGAAGAACCTCAAAAATTTAAATCCCTACATAGTCCTTAAAGTAATTTAGTAAGGCACATTTGCTACACACATTTTTAGCTATAAAATGCATCTGCTTTGCTGCACTGAATCCGACAGCAGCATTTCACTGATATTCCTTTGTTTCCAGTCAAGGTCTGGCTGCAATCTGGAATTTGACAAATGTCTCAAACCTCGTGGCAGGTCATTGTCTCTTTCTCATGGTGTCTGAAACCTAATCCAAGTACTTAGGTTTTTGCTAAATACCAAGAAGTAAAACATTTTTGTTATCTGCTGAACTAGAGTATGATGATCTGCAAAGAGGAGGATAAACACATCTGATCCCAGCTCCAGCAGTGTAACTCTTTCGTTGCATCTTCTTTGCCAAGCACAGGAAGAGATCGTATTTTAGGCTACCACTTGGTCTGATCTGCAGAACTATCTGTATTTCAGGTGCAAACTGAACAAATGGTGTTTGGGAACAAGTCAGGTCAGCATGCATCAACAGTTATTTGAAACATCTAAACCAGCTTGGATACAATATTGCTGTTTTCACCATTTACACGTGATTTGTTCTGGTGAACTACACTGCTATAAAATTCATTACTATTTGTGACAAATGACTTCTCTACCATTATCCATCATGCAACTGTACAACTGCTCCATGGGTGTGTCTCATTCAGCAGCAGCCCATACCAGTGCTTCCCTCCACAGCTGCTCTGCATTCATTTTCTAACAACAGAAACCTACCCGGGAAATGACGTCGGTGTGACACTCTCCAGTCAGTGGGTGAGTGGAAGCAGTGATAATCCCCTGGTGCAAGGTAGATTACACAGTGATAGAGCTCATTGCCCTCCTTTGTGACTAGTTGTTGCTGAAAAGAGTTACCAGGTGGGGCTGCAAAGAAACCATGGAAGGACAGGGGTTAAAGATACTCTTCACGCAGTCATCTACCATAGCTGAGCAGTCTACAGTAGAACCAGTGGTAACAGCAGAGGACTAAATGCAGTCTACATGTATTGCTGAGACTACAAAAAGATACACTTCGTCCAGGAATCCAATATTTCAAAGTGTTCTTTTCCCTTTACAGCAAAATTAGATCGTGTGTTGTTTTAAAAATTAGGGAAATTCTTTAATGTTGGAGTTTGCCCTTCTGTAAAGAGAAGAACAGAAATTGAAATCCAGTGAAAGTTTTTATTAAAGCTACCCTTTCAAGAACAGAATTTTTGTCAAAGCAACCCTTTTAGGAACAGAATTTGTGAAGAGTCTCTAGTTTTATAAAATGCAGTAGTTGCATTTGTGCTTATGTTAAAAATAACCCTACTGTTTGCAGAACTCACGTCTCCCCAGTCCCCTCACCAGTTTAGCAAAATGCGTTGCTTTTATCAAAACTCAAGACCTTGGAGACAGTGCTCGAGGCGCAGCAGAGCAGCGATAGCACAAGTCATGAGAAGTATAGGGCTTGAGCATAAGTCTTGTTACAGGGTAGCTTACGCAATTTTTGCTAACCAGGTACTCAGGCACATTTCAGTCTGACAGCAGGAGTGCTACAGCCTCATTATAGTGGTAGATCTTGGAGTCAATGGTAGGAACCAAGCAATTAAATTCAGATAATCAGATTGAGCCAGGCAAGACACTATAATGCACTGATGAGAAAGAGAAGAACTAGAACAATGACATGTTTATCCCCAAATAAAAGAAAACAAAAATCAGACCTGCTTTTGTTCCCGACAGTGTGAGAAAGAGAGCGGGGGGAAGAGTGATCTCTTTTCTCCTGATCTCTGAGAACACTGAAAGGGCAGAGCAGAACTGACGCAGAACTCACCCTGGCTAAAATGCAGTTTCTCAGTGGAGACGCGAGGTCCCAAGAAAGATTCCAGAGAATAAGTAACCCCTTTTACTTGCTCCACTTCACAGTTTTTTACCTGTCCAAAATTAAGGATCTTTCCATCAGAGGGACTAATCTACAGCAAAGAGAAAAAAATGAAACACGTTAGGA
Organism: Sagittarius serpentarius; assembly: GCA_034782735.1. Lineage (NCBI taxonomy): Eukaryota > Metazoa > Chordata > Aves > Accipitriformes > Sagittariidae > Sagittarius > Sagittarius serpentarius. Next base: position 4,887,853 of record JAVKLA010000088.1, read on the forward strand.
ATTCATTCATTCCTCACAAAGCAGACGCATTCCTTTGGGTGGTGGGGGGAAGCTGGTAGCGTAGCGTAAAGCCTTCATTTCCTTTTACTCACCACACTGTGCAAACAGCAGACTGGCCGCGCTTGTGGTTTCAGCTTCCTACGGAAGAATTCGCTGAGGTTTCTATAGTGATGCAGATCTTCAACAGCTGCCTCCTTCATGTTCACTCCAAACGTCCAGATGTACAGGCTGTAAACAGGCTTCCGGAGCCATGTAGGCAGCTCCACCTGGTTCAGGCGACCCCAGGCACGTGAGAGTAGTCGAGTTGGTACTGATTTGTACAGAGCAACCTAAAGAAAGAAGAATTGCACCACGTCATTCAGTTCTTCCCACCAATGGCTTTCTCTTACTTCTCCCCATAAAACAGAAAGGATCAAACTGTTCCTGCTAACCACTCCCTTGAATTCAGTGGGTTACACCAGAGACAAAGTAGCCTTTAAGTCAGCAAAAAATTAACACTGCACTGCATTTCATCCTCATCCTCACTCCCTCCATTCTGATGACAGCAGATGAGGGACAGGATGAAGTTTACTATAACCTTATACTGAAGCCAGAATCAACACCCCCCTGCACGCTGGGGCTCCACACTTAAGTTACTGGAAACTGCCCAACATGAGGCTTACAGAAAAAAACCCACACATTTCACATTCTAGTAGAACGCTCATCAGAAGGGTTTAACATTACCAATATATTCATTGCTGTGAATAGCCAAATGAAAATTGACTGGAAAATAATTTCTCAGTGTTTGATGACGTGCTTCTCAGATGCATCTACTAACACAGGTGTTTTCCACGTCCCAGTATTGTACTGCTCTAATGATACTAGCGCAATCAAAAAAACATACCCGTGTGATGCAGCTACACCAGTATAAACTTATGCCAGCCTTACTACTCTCGCAACAATGGGAGTTGCGAATTGCAAGGGTATAAAGTGCCTTTATTCCTGTAGAAAATATACCTTTGGACTTACACCAAAGCGTAAGTTTTAGTAGCAAGAAAAACAAATGAAACAGTGTTGGTATGAGATATATGCTGTTGATGTAACTGGAAAGATGACAGTGTCTTTCATGTTGGAAATTCCAGCAGGTAACTCTTCTGGGATTTGCGGTACTTAGTATCAGACAAAAAGCTCACATGACCATGATGTAATGGGGGGTGGTGGGGGTGGACCAAGGGAACTGAATCCTATGAAACCAGTTTTGCAAAAGAAATGGTGATCTGCTGAATCTGGTACAATTTTTTTGAACAGTACAGCTCAGCCACATTTAGCTCCCGACTAAAAGTTGTGGTTTTTTAATTTTTCTTAGTGAGAGTCATCATTTTTTCTCAGTATTAATCATATCCTTCATAATTAAGTCTTGCAAAATACAGCCATAAACACAAACAGAAGCACACACTGGCTGAAAGCCCGTCCATCATATCAACTACAGCGAATTAAGATTTCATTCACAAATCACCATCCTGCATCACATTAAAATACAGTGCTATTTCAGAAGGAAAACACCAACCTAGTCTTACTTCAGATAAAAACGTCTGAATGAACAGTACCTTCGGTTATATAAGCTGAAATACTGAAGAAAAAATGTTTTGCCGTTTCATTTGACATGCCTGACACAGTGTTAATTTCTAAAATCAATTTTGCTGTTTCCCGCAAACACTGAGAATATGCAGATACACTGTAAAAGTCACAAAGATTGTCGTAAGTGATATTTCATAGTAGGCCCTTCTCTTCCAAAGAGCCTGGTTTTCCTGTGGATAGGATCAAATGCAACAGCTGTTCAATGAAATAGGCTTAAGAATGGCAATTTTGTTGCAGATTTCAATCAAAATATTTGTGCAACTGTTGCATTCTGGAATCGCATGACTTGTGGGGAGAATAACCACCTGCAAGGCATCTTACACCCTGCTCTCAGCAGTGCCAGAGCAGAGACTGGCATATCATTTGGGCAGGCTGGATTACAAATGTTGAAAGAACTGCAGGAACAAACTCTCTCTGTGCAAAAATGACAAACCAAAAGACCGTTTCAATGTGGGCAGGAAAGGAACTTGAGAAGAGGCTTGGTCTGCCTTGTCCTAGCCCTGACACTTTGAGGTGACTGAATTAATTCAAAGGTTTCTGTTGATTTCCCTGGGTAGACCCCCAACTGTTGCCTGGGAAGCAATTAGTCAACACAACCATGAACAGTAAAAACTAAAGGGAAACATGGATTGCATCTCTGCTTTCATACTAGTGATCATCAGCCGGTCCTGTATTACGGACCTCTCCACCCCGCTGCTGCCAGCTCCCTTCAGTACAAAACAGCTAACATACACGAAGCGCAAGAGAGACCTGCTCACACTTACCCTGCTCATAGGCCTCCATCCCACTCTGGTCAAGGGTTTAAGAGCACCGAAAGGCAGAAGATAATAGAGAATAGTCAGAGGCCAAGAACGGAGTTTCAGAGCAGGCCTAGACATACAGCTTAGCTGGCCCAACCTTCGCCTCAGGGCCAGCTGGGGAAATTGCAACCTGAAAGATTACATACACAACATAAGAAGGTCAGCCATCTCAGCTTCAGAATCACCAGCTTCTGATAGCTGGAGATGATTTACCCTCAAAAATTAAAGGCAAGATTACTTGCATGTGACATCTGAAAAGCAAGACACAGCTGGTTCATCCAACTAACAACATAACATGATAGTTTATAGTGGAAATAACAAAGAGCAAAGGTTTCTTTTCCAAATCTCAGAAGATTACATCCCCAGAAAATGCTTCTTGTGACTGCTCCAGCTGTTGGATAGCCAAAGTGGACAGCAGACAATATTCTGAAAGCTAGGAATCTGCGGTGCTGGGACTTTATTAAAGAACTCTATGGAGGGACACTTTTAAGGAAGGAATAGATACCCTGATGAAAGAAATCCTTGAAACCTAATGAACTGAGGTCCCTCAGGGGATTCAAGTGTTGAAGGCATCTTGACTAGATTGTGCCTCAAGTTGTATCGCAAAAGATGTTGGAGCCAAAGTTACACAGACCTGTTGGTCATTGACTAACTTCGGGAAACAAGCACTTACTTAAGGAACAACAGGAGTGGCACTCCTGAGTTAATTAATACAATTTATAAATAAGTGATTCCAAAAGACATCTTTCCAGGTCTTAAAACCTTCACTGGGTATCCTGGTTCTGAACAGAGCACATGTGGACAAAGCCAATGTTGCTACTGCTGCAAGATAATCTCGTCTCCATAGCCCAATAACCAACTCCTTTGCCCCATAACCAACTGCATCTATGGTTTTTTGTCATGTGGATGTCCTGACTGAGAGGAAACTTGCTTTGCACAAATGGCCGTGGGGAGAAGTTGAACTTGTAACTCTCAGAGGGAAAAGCTGCTCAGCTTATTAGCAGAGGACATCATGGGTCTCAGCTCAGACCCTTGCAGGAGGTCTGGATGAGAGACCCTTCAGGTCCCCATTTATTCTTTGGCTTCTGCTCATGAAGAAACCATTAGCACTTCCAAGGTCACATTATCAAATTAAACCCTGCCTACCCGAGGGCAAAATACTCAGATCTTCTGGGCACTGACTTAAATCCTGGCTAAAAGATTGTTCTCCACACACTGCTGAAGGCAGTATGCTTGCAACCAGGACACAGCCATGTGAAGTGGTACGCTCTGGCTGCTGTGAACAGCTCTCTCACCAGATTATATGATACCAAGGATGAACTATAAAATAATGCCTCTGTCTTTCCAAGATGGAAGGAAGCTGGGAAATTAAAAGGAAATTTTCTTGCCAACACATTCTTTTAAAAACTTGGATCAGAATTACAGTATCATGCAGGCAGGTACAACTGTCACCACTTTGGGATGCAAGATGGTGCTTTTGGCTCAGATCTTTTCTGCAGTGAACACAGCTTCTTTCCTCCCAAGAATTAATAAATAAAAACCAGAGAATGATCTGTGCAGCACAATGCAAGGGGGGAAAAAAAACAACCAAAAAAACCCTGAGGAGATGAAGTGCTGTCTCAGCAGAGGTAAAGCTGGCTTTCTTCGCAGCAGGAGGTGGGACTGACTCAACATGGGAGTAGGAAGGGACACTTCACATTCTTCCTCCCATCCTTACCACCCACCAAGCTTGCGGTCTGCTTGAGGGCTGGCACGGCCGGGAGCTGGGTTGCCAGCACTGAGCACGGAGGTCCCGCTCCCCCTCCCGCTGCTCTCCCCCTCTTCACTGCAGTCGCTCATGGACCAATCCCCGCAGAGCTGCATCCTGGCAGCTCGCTCCAGAGCCCTCAGGCTTCTCACTGCCTTGGCCTGGTTTCAGAGCAGTCCCTCACTAATTTTTCCATTCTCCTAGTGATGGAGAGCATAAAGGAAAGGAATGAAAGCCTCCTCATTCCCCTCGTCATATAACAGCATGCCCTTCTCTGCCAATTCAATGCATAAAGAGCTTTATAGTAATTAGGCCAAACAAAAGCTTTGCAGATGGCTGTCGTGCCTTCTGCCCAGAAGCTCCCCCCCATCCTCCCTCCCTCCTTTCTCCCTTCAGTCACCATTCCTGCAAAGCAGAAAATACTGAACAGTACCTGAAACGAGTTCTCCTATTTGGTGTACCACCAGCAGAGCCAGCCGGGCCTGGACTCTCCAGTTGTGGGTGCTGGTCCCCGGCACAGCTGCTGCTGCCGCCGTTCCCTGAACGCAGCCTCCGGACATGAATTTTAACTTTGCGGAGGTTGTAGCAAGAGGGTGGAGGGTTAGATAAAGCTTTATAGCATCTCACCATTTCCCTGTGTGCAGATCTGGTCCCTGCAGGGTGTTTGACTGACACATCGTCAGGGTGACAGCTGGTTGCAAGGCTCAGTCTTTTTTTCCTCTACCTCTCTTTCCTTTGCTTGCTCCGGCACAGGAGAGAGGACACGGCGTCACAGTTCCCAATTCCCCCGCTGGTTTGTCTCTGGATTCCCCCTCTGTTTCCCACTTGAATCTCTGCTACGAGGGTTGCAGCTATTGCAAACAAACAGGCATTGTGTCACATTTCAACATCCCACTACAAAGCCGACTCTGCACAAGATAAAAATGAGCTGTCCGTATAAGCAGTCCTTGCGTCTCGCTAGTCAGGGTGGCCATTGAAACTCAACTCTCCAAAAAACACCCTGCAGTCTCAGGCTGCTGGGCAGCGATGCACTAGTCAGATGAGCAGCCAGCTGGCCTTGCACAGCTAACCCCAGAGCCAGTCTGAATCCGAGGCTGGGAGGAGGAGTAGGGCGGAGAAGAGGAGGAGATAATTCCCAGCCTCAATTCTGCAGTGCAGCAGCTGCCGCTAAAAGAGTTTGGGACTGCCGGGCACCAAAAATCCTTTCCTCCTCTTAACGGCCAGCTTGAAAAGAAGAAAACAGAGGAAAGGAACATCCTTCTACTTTACAGCCCTTGCCAGACACCAACATCCATCTCCTGAAGTCTCTTTCCATCTCAAAAGACTCACACAGGGAGCAGGTAAAGGACATTCTTCTACAAATACTCAGATACATAACGAAGTAAGCCAGTTTTAGGGCCAGCTTCAGAATCGGGTATAAAAGAAGTGTTAACGTGTCTATTATGTGACTCTCAGTACTGTCACAGCTTTAATGTCCGGCAGAACTAAAATACAAAACATGAGTAAAGGAAGCTGTTTTGGTTTTGATTTGTTTCTTAAAGACAAGAGGCTGCAGTATTTCTATCTGACCATTCTGAATGTATATATCAGGGGGAGAAATTTCCCCCTTTGACCCTGCAGACCACATCTCTGCATCTCCTGTGACTGGCTTTGGAGTGTTAAGGGAGCTTGAAACTGGACCCCGGTTCAGAAAGTAGAAGTCAGCTAGCTACAATCTCACCTAAAGATTAAACCAAATACCCAGAACAATTTAGGGGCTAACTCTCTAGTGGCTATCCATTTCACTTATGTTTTCTGTTAAAGTCTGGGTTAAAAAAAAAAATTAGAAAAAATTCCTATGTATGCCTAACAGAATAGATCAAAAAGAGCACTGGTGCTCTGATGTGACGGAATGGGCTGTATTGTATTAGGGATAAGACAGGAGCAGTGGGAGGGCCAGCAGGAAAAGCTAGAATTAACTAGCTAATGGCATCCAACTCAGGCCTTGAAAGGAAAATATTCTAGAAGGAACTGTGTATTTTCATTGGCCTTCAAATATTACAGATATTCCCTAGAAACACCTCTGGAGTCCCTGCATTAGGGTATTTTTTCAGGAAGAAAACTGCTATATGGTATTCTGTATCTCAGGAAGTTGCAAGACCTGTGTGCATGTTGTCGTTTAAGCTGAATTTTAACAATTGCATATTTAAAAGAAAAAAAATCCAGTTAATTGAAAGAAAGTAAATTTAAGATCAACTGAAAGCACTCAAAACATATTTCTTCCTCCCTGAGCCCCGTGCCAATTTTTTTAGTTTTCCTATTTAAAATACCGTTCAGTCTTTCTCTGGCTGGCACAAGAAACTCCTACACAACAAAAATGAAGACATCTGTATAGCAAAATGATGAAAGCAGTTGCCCAAAATCCCATCAAAATTCAAAGAAAAGCAACGAGGAGCACAGGGGAGCTATTTCTCCTGATTTGCCAGGAACATTAGAAATTACCGCCATTAAATACTAAATTTTAAATAGAAACAAGCTAAATTGACGACATCGTTTCAAAAGGCACTTCATCAGACCAAGATGAAAATCATTTTCACACTGAACATGCGTCTTCACAAAACTCTGGAGGGAGAGAGTTCATTTGGCACAGGTGAAGCCAGGCAGGAGCAGGCAGAGCACCCCAACCCGCAGCCTGCCCTTCGTGCGGGCGGCTTGCAGCACCCGGCTGTGCCCAGCTCCCACAGGACAGGCTGGCACCCTGCTCCCCGGTCTAATCTCCTTTGAAGACCTTCACCTATGCATGACACTGCAGAAAGGCAACAGAGCAAACAGAAGTCTTATCTACATTGTCTTCAGTACTCTTCCCTTAAGGATAAGGGAGATAAAACCCACATGCTCTTTCAGTAGAAATTCAGTCTTATCCCCCAAAACGTTTTCAAAAAATTATTATATTCTACATGGAACAAGCCTGATTCTATGAAAGTATGGAACAAGTTAAATAGCTCACCTGCTCCCTAAAAACAAATGGACATTGAAATGTTCTACAGCTCAATGCGGTGGGAACACCCTTTAGCTCAAAACAAAAAATACGGTGCAAGAGATTCCTCTCCAGGAAGGGAAAAATATTGGTGTCAAAAGCTTTTCTTCTCCACTTCTTCAAAAAAATGAGTTCAGGTGAGTAAGAAGACCTAAGTTTGTCTTAAATTCTGTTCTACTGACCTCACACCTGAGTCCTGCTTAAACGCTGACATATATGGCAAGTTGCCATCCCTGTTGTGGCTGCCCCAGAAGCCATGTACAGTTCCTACAGTGTGAAAAGGCTGAAATGAAAAATCCACCCTGGGTTTACCTACTTTCTATGGGGAAAGGAACAAGAACTGGTGATCAACCAGCTCATGACAGAGGAACTCGTATAATGGCATCTCAATAGCTGGACTTCTTGGGATGCAGGTAGTGCCACAAAGCCTGTTATCAGCTTAGAAAAGAATCTTAACGATTGTTGGTTTGTAGGTTGGACATCAGTACCAGATTCCCCCACCTGCCTGAAGTCATGCAGAATCCATGTTAGTTAAAGAAAAGCAGCAGTTACGAGCACGTATAAATCCCTAGAGAATTATTATCTAATAGAGAAATGCTAATCTGCAAGCTATGCAACACCGTTCTGCTCTGTCAGCTCAAATAAGTGTCAAATCCAGTGACCCCATTTAATTATTTGTCATTATTACCTCAAGCCCTTCCCTCAAAGTTTTAAAAAAATAATACAGCACGGCATTTGCAAGAAAGACTAATATGCAACTGAACTTCAAACCGGCAGTCTCAGTTTTAAATCATAAGCATGAATCATTAGGCTTGGAATGCGCTCGTAGAGCGCTCAAAGCCCTCTGGTCACATTTTCTATGTTTGGTAACAGAACTACCGTTTAAAAAACGCACCATACGCATCCAAATGCTGTATTCTATTTAAGTGCCAGCAAAAATAAGGTCTTGCAATCAGGGAAGAGGTACTCGGTGACCATTTATTAAAGATTCCGTTCCTTTCCCAGCAGCATCTGTTTAATTTCAGACACGTAATCCCTGCTCCCACCCAACCTTCTCTGGAGTCAGCCCAGCAAGAGAAACACTGGATGCTCCACACCCAGTCAGGAGCTCCTGAACTCCGAGAGCACAGCAAACTGCTCTCACGCTGCTGGGAAAACCCAAGTGCAGAGCTAGCATCTGCCAGGGCCCCGTGATTTTGAGTAGCGCATTCGCTTCCAGCTCGGCCGGGTAAGTTTGCCAACGGTACTGCTTTCCGCAGATTTACTGGTGCTGGCTAATGAAATGTACCATGCTCTGCTTTATCCACCCTTAATTTCTAAAATGCTTTACTTTTCATAGGAAGAAGCCTTTCTATATATTTTTCTTAATTTATTAAGAAAAAAATATTTTTGTTCATTTTCCCCTAATTTGACGTCGCTGTTTAAGTTGCATTCTATAAACAGAGAAAAAAAAAAGTAGTACTTTAAGCTAGCTAGAAAAGGTTGGGTGTTTTTTTAAACTTAAACCTGAATTCTGTGCAAAAAGCCTGTTACACAGTCTCCAAGATCTTTTCTGTGAAGCAAGGAAAAAAAGTTTTGTTTACTTTTGCAAAGTGACATGAAAATTTATGACACCTAAAATATACTGTTTTATTTTAGTATTTTGTAGTAATATTTCCCATTTTATATTTTAAAAAACCCCACATTTTCGCTTAAGATATCTGTAAAGCAAACTCTGTTCTGTAAGGGATCTCTAATGGGAGCATAAACCGCGGTACATCTTCCCAACAAAACAGGACCCGGCGGAGGCTGAACAAAGCCCCCGGCGGCTCCTCCAGCCCCACCTGCCCTCCCCGCGGGTGGGGACTGCCGCGGAGGAAGTTAACCACGGGACTCTGAACTCTGATAACGCTGCTCCAAGAGACTGATCTTGTCTGCAGCTGTTAAAGAGATTACTCAGGACAGAGTCGAGACTTTGGAACGTCTCTCCTGAAACTTCCAGCAAGCCAGAGATCAACGATGACGACCGACCAACCCCCTGGTCATCAGACCTCGCACATCCGCCCCCGCAAGTCCAGAAGCCCTTACCTGATGCCGGCCGGCAGCCCCAGCCGCCGAGCGAGGTCTCCTCCTTCCCAGTTTTTCGCCTTCGCTCGCCGAAAGGCGATGTTGACCCGCCCTTTTAAAGGGGTTTTCAGACACGTGAACAAAGCAGCGGGTTGCAGACCCCCACCAACGCGACGGCCGGGCCCAGCTCTCCCGCCCCCGAGCCCGGGCCGGGGCGGGGGGAGGTGACTCCGCCCGGGCCGGCCAAGCCCCCCCCACCCCCCACCCCGGGGC